>BSBK01002620.1:657632-1315264 GCA_027943335.1 Chamaecyparis obtusa
ATATATATATATATATATATATATATATATATATATATATATATATATATATATATATATATATATATATATATATATATATATATATATATATATATATATATATATATATATATATATATATATTCGTCGTTGATCTTTCATGAGCTACTGATATTTTTATCTAGTGTGCAGAAAATTGACCATGAACTTAAATAAGGAGAAATTAAAGATGGATGCATGTGAAAATCTTGTAAATCCAAAGTAAACTCTAAAGGGAGAAATAACCTTGTTGTTATGTACAATGTTTTAAAGTAATGTTTGAATGTATTATTTAAATTGTGTTTATTTTATTTTATATTTATGTCTACTTAGAATTGTATGTGTATAGTGATGTGTTGTGACTTTATGTGGTGTCAATTGACACATGTGTATGTGAGTTAAAATGATCAAGTAAATTATTTATTGGTTGTCTTCAACCTTTGAGTCACCTTCTAGAATCCTAAGGTTAGTTATCTTGGTTGTTGACCCTTGGGAGGGAATCTTATTTCAAATTTTCGTGGGTCAATTCTTAGTAGAGTTTCGAGAGGTTAAATGTAGCTCTAGAGGTTAGTTAAGGTTAAAATAAGATAACCCCATAGGTGCACTTTGCGTTGGGGGTCAAATTTTGACCAATATTATGTTTTTAGACCTATTTTGCCTCTTCTAAAAATGCCTCTTCAGAAGGTAACAAATTTGGGAATTGTGTCATGTCTTCCTCTCTTTTCAATTTTGAATTTTCCTCTCGTTGGAGAGAGAACCCTTGGATAGTGTGCCCAATAATCTTTGACGTTAGGTAAGGATTTTCTTTTTAGTGGGATGTAGAGGAATTTGGTAGGTTGATCTCTGACTCTCCAATTTTAGAGACTTCTAGTGGACTTAGCAAGTTTTGATGGACTTAACAATGAAGGATTGTAGGAAAGGGAGCTCTTCTCAAACCCTCATTGTCATAGCTTGGAGTAAGGTTGGTTGTCTTGTCATGGAAGACTCTTTCTTTTAATTGTTGTAAAAATATAATTTCTTTGGTGTATCATTGTAATGGTCTTGTGAAGCTTTGTGCTTGCTTTTATGGCTTCTTGTTATATGTCTATTTGCTGATTTTTCTTTAGTATTTTTATTTTATTGAGGTGTGCAAGGTCAAACTCACACTTGGGAGGGAAGAGAGCTTTGATAGGTGAAGGGATTAAGTTGGGAATTTCCATTTAGTTTAGAGTCCTTCCTCAAAGAGGAAGGGGATGAGGCATGGATCTATGGGCTCCATGTTGCCATTTTGTTATATACTTATTTGGGGTTCATAAGGGTTGTAAATTTGTGTATCAAAATGGAAGGGTTGGTATTTTTGGTTATGCCCTTGTGAAAGTAATGGTTATGGATTTTGGGCGTTGTTGAAGATATGATTTCACTTTTGAATGACTTCTCCTACTTGGGTACTTTCGAGCTTCACCCCTTTTATGGGTCAAAGGTGATCCATTGTGTAAATATCCTTGGGATGAGAATTTTATGTTTAGATGTACTTGCTAGTTTTTATGTGTATGTGTGTTGAAGTTTGCGTGTAACCCTCATCCATCTTTGTTTCCCCAAGATTGGGGTGGCCATGTAATGGCCTAGGCTGGGAGGTGAGCCTCCATGGTCTTGTGGCTTTTTTTTGCAAATTTTTCAAAGGATTAAGCTTGTTGGTTTTAATGGAGGAAATGAGGATTTATTCTATTTTTTACTTGCAGATTTTTATGTTGTAAATGAGCTATACAGCCATGTGTAAAAGAGTAGTGAAAAATATCACGTAAATGTCTAAATGCATGAAAAATGCTTGTAAAAGTTTGTATTGGTATGTGTAATGCTGTCCATAATTTTCTATGTATTTCTAAAGAAAGAAAGTGTAAAAAAGATGATTCCTTATACTTGAATGAAACAACAAAACTTGCTGGTTTATTTTCCCATATGGAAGAAAAATTAGATTTTCTTTATGTTTGATAATCTCTTCCCTATGTGGACAAAATTTACTTCAAGTATTTATTTGAAAGAAAAGAGAAAAGTTAATGTAGATTTGCTTTCCTAATTACCTATGTAAGAATAGATTTCATTTTGACATCATGTTAGTTTAAAAAAAAAGTCTTGTATATACACATATATATACATACTTATATATATACATAGATATTTATACCTTATTGGAATATATTACTATGTTGATATTAAAAAAAATAGACTTAGTTGTTCTCTATCTTTCCTCTTGTTGATTTTGGAAGAGTATACATACACAAGTATATATGTATGTATATACACACGCTTGATGTGTATATACACACATGTATAGTTATGTGTAGGAAAAACTTAAAAATCTTCATCTTCTTATCTTCATCTTCTTTTTTCTCCTTGCCAAACCTGTAATAAACAAATGAGAGATTAGGGTTTCGGTAGATGTTTTATTCTTAGCCTAACCCTAATTTCAAATTAGGGTTAGGACAAGTTTTTTGGAGCCATTTTAAATTTTAAATTTTAATTAAGTTATCATTAAATTCTGTTTAAATTTTAATCTCTATTTTATTATAATTTAATGACTGTTGAGTCACTTTATTTTGAATTATGTTTGAATATTATTTTATTAATCATTGAGATTTTAAAAAGATTTCTTCTTATTATTTAGTAGGATTATGTTTGGAATTAAATTCTTGTCTTATTTTAATTTAATGACTGTTGACTTTTGACAGTCACTTTAATTTGAATTCTGATTTATTTATTATTTTTATTTTCATTGGGATTCTGAAAGAGATTCTTTATTATTTAGTGGGCTTTTAATATTTGGATTTTGGAGCTATTTTTTATTTTGAATTATTACCTTTCTTGCAATTCTGGCTTAGTCTTTTAATTTCTATTTAATTCTATTTAATAATGGCTAACTTTGCACAATCACCTTTTTGAATCCTGATTTAATAATGATATTATTTTATTATTGAGATTTTAAACAGATTCCTTTTTATTATTAATTTTTGGATTCTAAATATTTGTTTTTTGGATAACTAATTTTAATTTATTTTTAAATTTAATAATATTGTATTGTTAATGAATGGACATTATTATTTTAATATTAATCCATAGATTTTTTATTTTCAGATTTGTAAATTTAATATTTATTTCTAAATGAATATTATTATAGTTTTAATAAAAAGTTGGTGATAAATTAATATTTAATATTGAAATTGATTTTATTATCTTCAATATTTAAATAGATTATTGTAGGGGAGATTAATTAATGCCCAAGATGGGACTTAGGTAAATTATTTCTCCCTTACCAATAATGTGTTATGTATTATTAATATTTTTATAGGGTTATTAAATCCCTTTTAATGCATAAATTAAATAAATAAATAAACTTTGGAACTTTTTGACTTAGTAAAAATATAACATTTTAATTTAAAATATTTGAACATTATTATATTAATGGGTAATAATTTTTTGACCCTAGTTTTCACATGGGGTTATTATCTTGGTTTTATTTTATCTTTTATATATTAAGGTTATTTTTACGATTTCTAATCTAGTTATTAACCTGGGTCACGATAGGACCGCTAGGGTTACTAATGCGATTGATTTAATTATTATTTTTAAATCAACCATTTTCATATGTGTTGACCCAAGTTTTGAATTTTTATCTTTATCTATGTTTTAATTTCTCTTTGGTTTATCTCTTTTATTAACTTTTTTTAAAACTTGGTTATGGTTTCCTAGAGACCTAGTTAGGGTTTTCGAGTTAACTGATTTAGTTAATAGTAAAGGGATTTTGACAAGCCAATGCATTCCATGATACCTCTTGTGAGTTAACATATGTTGGGTTATGCGATCGTACTTGTTAAATGAACCTTAGTGTGTTCACTTTGTTATCATTTATGCTTTTAAAAGAAAATGTTGTGTGTGTTTTGCCCTAAATTTTGGGCATGACACTGAGTCTCACAATATATCTCTTGTAGAATATATAACTTGTGCCTTCTTCTTCTTCTAATCACTTTTGTCCTTAGACTTAATAGCCATAGAAACATTTATCATTTTGGTAGAGCTCATTATACTCAAGTCTATTGGCCCTTGAATAACTAGGATGACATCTTTATCCATCTCATAAAATATTTTCTTAACAAAAGACATAGAAAATGTTACCTTTTCTTTTTCCTTGCTTGCAATATTCTCCTTTAGTTTCTCTTACTTTTACTATTCTTGTTTCATCTTCACATCCTCAATATGTGCATGCTCTTGTTTCTCCTTATCTTTACCTCCATTGGTTTCCTCTACTACTAGAACTTGGAGGAACTTTAACTGAGGTATCATTAGTCATAACTTTATCTATTTATTTCTCGGTCTCTATGGTATCATGAACATCCACATGTTCATTTGTTCTATCCTTAGGCTCATCTGGATCATTTATTAGTGGAATGTCATCTATGGTGACATTTACACCATCAACCTTAATCCATCCCTCATTAATATGTGTACTCTCAAGTTCATTATCATCTTTTCCTTTTCCTCTTCTTTTTTTGTTCTCATCTCCTCCTCTTCAAAAAGACCCAAGAATTTCTTCAAGATATGTCCATTTTCCTCTTCTACAGACTAAGGTTCACCACTTAGTATCTTGGTTGGTCGTGTCTTGGTCTTGAATTCCTCTTTTGTTTTCTCAAGAATCTCATCAATTTCTTCTCTTGCCAAATTTGGTTGCAGTGACATAAAAATATATTCAATTAATTCTTTGTTTTGTTTGATTTCTCCTTTCCACCTAGCTTCAAGCTTACTATACAAGGATGTACGCATCTTTCCTTGTATCTCAATTATGGATTTTATCAGTTTATTCATACTAAACACTATAGAATCTTCAATATTTCTTTGATGATCCTCATCAAACTTGTCATATTACTTATTTACACCAATAAGTATTCCCCATTTTCTAACCTTATCAACAATAGTGTCAATTGAAACAATCTTACTATAATCATGCTTAAGATATTTTGTAGTAGGGGGTCCAACTACCTTTGGCCTTTTTCCACTTTCCCTTAGCTTCTTCTTCTCTTCATTAGACTTTGTACCTTCTACTTTTTTTCTTCTTCAACCATCTCAAACCTTTTAGCCTTCTCCTTCTTCCTTTTTCCAGTGACTTCTCTTATTGCATTGGACTCCTTTAGTTTTGTACATTCAGTTTTTGAAGGTTTTTCTTCTCCTTCACTAGTGCCTTTTCTAGAGAAGAGATTATCTCCTTCATCACTATTGTATCTATGTAACTTTTTGTCTTCCTACCAGTTGGGGTACCATAATTTATAGAAGAGATAACTTCTACATCTTCATCTTTAGCTGTAGTTGTTGCTCCAAATGTTCCAACATTCTCTTCAACATGTGTTTCTCTTTCCTTGTCAATAGCTTCCTATGTGAAACCTTTCTTTAGAGAAAATTGTTTGACCTCCTTTTTATTTTTCTTCTCAATCACCGGTTCATTTATCTTGTCAAAAGCTTCAAAGAAATTCTCCTTATATGTACCAACTTTAGGAGAAATATAACATAACCCTTTCAAATAATGAATGGGGTGTCACATTATAAATTTACTTAAATTGTTAAGGATCTTCTAGAAGTCTCGATGTTCTTGTTAGGATACTATTCTATTTTACCTTATTTAATTCTTAGTCTTAGGGATATTCTAGGAATTTTAGTTGCCTTGATAAAATTTTATCTCATAACTCTTTCAAATAATGAATGGGTTGTCCCGTTATAAATTTACTTAAAATGGTAAAGATCTTCTAGAAGTATCAATTTTATTGATAGGATACTATTCTATTTTACCTTATTTAAATCTTTAGTCTTACGAATATTCTAGAAATTTAATTGCCTTCATAAAACTTTATATCATTTGTTGTTTCATGATTTAAGGTCTAAGGCTTATTTCAATATAAGGTGAATGATGATTTGGCCAAAGGACTAGAGCTAAGACACAATAAGGAAGGATTAATCTAATTGTGTCTTAGGTAGTCCATTATTCTTCTCTTTTTCGCTAATTCATAAAGGAATTCATCTAATGTTCCTTGAAATAACTTAATAGAGATACCAAAGAATTTCTTACTCTTTTTGAATTATTTCTATAAATTTATGGATCTCTCTACTTTGTTTTTGAATACTCAAATTTGATTAGTGATTAAGATTTAGTTTTATAGTCATGAAGAAACATGCAAGATCTAAGAGATAGAAATGAAGCACAACATAATGATGAAAATGTACCATTCAATAATGCAAATGAAGAGAGTACATATAGGTGAACATGCAACCAAGTCCAACCAAGAAAGGATGAAAGAACCAGAGTGTTGACAAAATTGCACAAGAAACTTGGATGATGTGTCGAAATGAAATTGAAACATCTCTAGTAGAGTCCTAATTGACGTCAACTTGTGTAGACAAGTGTCAAATGATCATGGATGACTAATTAGACTTAATAGTCCTAAGTTTAATTAAATAAATACAATAACACCGCCCCTTTACCATAACTTAGGAGGAAAAGATAAAAAAAAATGGGTCCTGACTACTAGCCTAGCAAGGTACCCATGTACAATGAAATCTCTCATAAAAGGAGAAATGAGGAAAACCCAGTGGGTAAAAAAAACTCCCTCTAAAAAGACATAAGATGAAATGACATGCACAAGTGAAGAAGAAGAGTGATAGATGGAGGAAACAAGATAACCCCCCATAGACTACTGTGGATCAAAACTACCGAAAAAGGGGTTTTCTAGAACCATAGACCATAGATTGAAATTACCATTTTTGAAAACCACAACCTTCCTCAAATTGTAGAGGATTTTGACCACATGACCATAGTAGTCAAATTTCCATAGGGAAAACTATATTTTGGTAGATCACACCGACCTCAACATGCCTACCCAATCCATAGATGGAGTGGTTTTCATATCGCTAATGATGTCTATTACCAGTCTTCTATGTTATTGGCTTTAACTTATCTTTTCTCAACTTTGAACCATGAAGAAACCTACAATACCTAAGAGATAAAAATGAAGCACAACATAATGATGAAAATATACTACTCAATAATACAAATGAAGAGAGTACATATAGGTGAAATTTCAACCTAGTCCAACCATGAAAGGTGGAAAAAAATAGAGTGGTGGATAAACCACCCAAGAAACTAGTATAATGTGTCAAAATGAAATCGACACATCTCTGGTAGACTCCTAAATGATGATGACTTATATAGGAAAGTGTCAAATGATCATGGATGACTAATTAGGATTAATAAGCCTAAGTGTAATTAAATAAATACACTAACAATTTATTTAATAATATCAAAATTTATTGGTATATATTTAAAATATATTATCAAATATTATAAGCTAAAGAAATAAACATAATATTATTGTAAATATTGTTACTTTAGTACCTCATTTAATTCAATATCTAATGATTATATATTTAAAAATTGTTTAGTATTATTTATATTACATGTAAATGTACATGTACATGTACATATACATCTACATCTACATATACATATACATGTAAATGTACATGTACATGTACATATACATCTACATCTACATCTACATATACATATACATATACATGTACATGTACATTTACATGTACATGGGTAAAAGTACAAAGCTGTGTCACACTTTTATGAAGGAAAAGGTCAACAACACACAAAAATTTTAACTTTAATGACATAAAAATGGCATTTATGTTTAAAATTTGGAGATGATGTAAACTAATGAAATGTGTAAAAGTGGATGAAGTTTATGGCTATGATTTTTTTATTTTTTTTTTAACAAGAATTCACATGGTTTTAAAATTTTTTAAGTCCATTTTTTACTTGCTGAAAAATGCTGAAAAATGAGGGTCTTGTCTGCACCAAAAAAGTATATGCAAATAATCTCTTTTTTCTTTGATTTCAAAATATGTCATAGATAAAATGTATAGCTAGTGCAAAAAAGAAGAAAAATTAGTTTTCAATGTATATTTTCTCTGTTATAACTACTCAAAGTCAAACATACCTGAAATCAATAGTTTTCATCTCACGTCAAATTTCCCCTATCAAATCTACACCATTCAAAAAATAAATTACACACTTTTGAAGATAACTCTCTCTGCTAGTGTTAAATATAAATTTTCAATTTTTTTGATAAGCTTTACTTTTTTTTTCTATTTTTGAAGCATCTTGTTCTCGAATGTTAAAATACCTACTTGTAGTATTTTGAAATTATAATATATTATATCTAATTAAAATACTATAAAAATTATATGATGATAATCTTGACTCTGTGCTCTAAAAAATGGTATTTTTATATTTGTAAAAAATATCATTAAAAAGAGTAAGAGTTATTGAAACGTCACTTTTCTGAAATAATTTTATTTCTTTAGTAATTGTTATAAAACATGCATTTAATAGATATTTCCAATTGGAAAAGGTGAAGAACTTATCTAACTTAGCTAAAATGAATCTAGCTAGACCATATGTTTGACAAAAAATAATTTTAGTTAGAAATACTCAAATTCAGCTGTGCTAATATGTTGTCCTGAAATGTGACACAACTTTGTGCTTTTACCCACATGTATGACACAAGGGCAGAGTAGATACAAGCATAATCAAGCAGAATTGACTCCACTTGAATAAAAAACAAGCCTTGCTCAAAGTTACACAATGGAAGAAATATAATACCACATGAGCTCACTGAAAACAAAATGTATATGAGACAATCAATTGGTAGTAACAATAGAGAATTTATATTATTTCTTTCAACATGCCTGGTTTTGAGGCCTTCCGAGTTTCGGCCTTATACAATGAAAATTATGAAATCAGAATCTCATCTTTCATCCTATCTTTGTCTCTAATGATGTATCTTCATAATTATGTTCTTACTACCTTCTTTCCTTAACTTCTACATCAACCAAGACTCCTTATATAGCTAGCTAAGCCACAAGTCGGCTAGTCAGGCATTTAATTACATTATAGGTCTAGTCTAGAAGATTTAAACCAAAACTAATGAAAGAATGATAAAAAATTAATGCGCCTTTACATTTAGATTCACACATGACCCAAAAAAATTTCCATAAATTCGCAATGCCCCATCTCATCACATGGAACCGTAGAAGAAGAAACACTCCACGTTTCGTGTGTAAACTGGGAGAAAATAGGTACCCGAGGAAAATGGTCATAAGTTTTTACTCATAATGAATTAGGAATTTATCCCTTGGGAAAAGATAGTACTATATGTGCTCTTAAATTAATTAAGAGTGAAAAAGGTGATTCCTTAAGGATCAACAATGCCACATCGCGCAATCGACACCAAAACTATAGGAAAATATGGCTCCAATGGGAAGGAAAACAATTATAACTTTGAAAAAGTCCATCCAATGTTTATGTGATCATGGGAGAAGGTTCCTAAATAGGCCCTCAACATCATGAACGATTTGCATAGCATGAAACCAACAAATGCAAATATTATAATACAAACAACAGAAAATAGGAAATATTTTTGGTTGATGTAAGATTGCTCAAAGACCCAAGATGCTCCTGCATCAGACACCTGGGGTAAATAAAAAACTGATGTCCACATCAGAAACTCTACATATTCTAATCTGAATCATAAAGATCCAACTCATCTTTTGTAATTGATGAATTTTCTTCAACTGGCTTATCTTTCCATTGAACTAGGTATTCCATGTAGTCTTTTCCTCTTGTACTCTTACTTACTCTGCTATTCAAGATCTTCTCAATGTTGTGCTTATTCTTCTTAGGATAATCCAGATCATCTTCTATCTCATCATTTGATTCAAATTACTCAAAGATATCAGCAATGTTGAATATAGGTGATATATCCATGTCCTCTAGTAATTCCACTTCATAGGCATTTCCACTATCAAATTTCTTCAGAATCTTACAAGGTCCAAACTTCTTCATTTTTAGCTTGTTGTAGGTACCAACTGGAAATATATTTTTCTTCAAATGAATCATAACCTCATCTCCAACTTCAAAATATTTATGTGTCCTTCTCTTATCTGCTCTCTATTTATATTTTAGATTACTAGCCTCCAAACTCTTTTTGACTTCATCATGTAAAGTTCTCATGTATATAGAAAAATCCCCAGCTTCAACACTTCTTCTAGTCTCAGTAGGTAAATCTCTCAACTCTTTGGATCCCGTAGGATGAAATCTAGTAACAATCTCAAAAGGTTTCCTCTTAGTGCTTCTATTCACAGAATTATTATATGCAAACTCTGCTTGTGCCAAAACCCAATCCCAATTAGCAGGCTTATCTCCAACTAAACATCTCAACAAGTTTCCAAAACTTCTATTCACAAATTTAGTCTGTCCATCTATCTGAGGGTGAAATGTAGAACTAAACTTCAAATCAGAATTCATCTTCTTCCAAAGTGTTCTCCAAAAGTAACTAGTAAACTTAGTATCTCTGTCTGAAACAATAGACTTAGGCAAACCATGTAATCTTACCACTTCCTTGAAGAATAATTCAGCTACATGCAATGCATCAGATGACTTCTTACAAGGTATGAAATGAGCCATCTTTGAAAATCTATCAACCACTACTAAAATAGAATCATTACCTCTCTGAGTTCTAGGTAATCAAAGAATAAAGTCCATACTCACATCTTCCCAAGGTTTATCAGGTACAGGAAAAGGTGTATACAATCCAACATTCTGACTAGTTCCTTTTGTTGTTTGGATAATTCTACAACCTCTAACCAATCTCTGTACATCTCTATAAATTTGTGGCCAAAAGTATTTTTCTAAAATCAAATTCGTAGTCTTATCAATCCCAAAATGTCTAGCAAGTCCACCACTATGTTTCTCCTTCATTATGTTCTCTCTCATAGATCCCCTATGTATGCAAAACTAAACTCATTTAAACAACATGTCTTCTTAAATGAAATAATCAGTCCACTTGTCATTTACTATTTGTTCCTTACAAGCTTTCCAAGACTCTGTAAAATCAATGTCAGCTTCATACAAACACTTCAAATCATCAAAACCAAGTACCTCAACTCTCATCTTTGTCAGAAAATTTCTTCTTCAGCTCAAGGCATTAGCAACCTTATTTGACTATCCACTCTTATGCTTCAATGAAAAGGAAAAATTCTACAAGAACTCAACGCGCCTCATATGTCTCTAATTCAACTTGTTCTAACTTCCCAAATACTACAAAGCTTTATGGTCAATATACAACACAGAATCTTTAGGCATCAAATAATGTCTCCATTTCTTCAAAGCTTGAACAATAGCATAGAATTCCTGGTCATAAAATGAACATTTTCTCTTAGCATCATTCAACTTCTCACTAAAGAAAGCTATAGATCTTCCTTCTTGACTCAAAACAGATCCAATTGTACTTCCACTAGCATCACATTCAACTTGAAAAACTTTACTAAATTAGGCAAAGCAAGTGTAGGCTACTCTGCAATTCTTTGTTTCAATGTTTCAAAACTCTTTTGTGCTCCATTTGTCCATTTGAAATCCCTTTTATCCCCTCTCATAGTTTCACTCATAGCATTACAAATAGAACTAAATTTTTTGATGAGCTTCTTATAAAAACTTGCCAAACCATGAAATGATCTTACCTCTCCAACATTCTCTGGTGTATACCAATCAAGTATAGCTCTTAATTTCTCAGGGTCCATCTTCAATCCATGAGCTGAAATTACAAAACCAAGGTACACAATCTCTTCTTTCATAAATGAACATTTCTTCAAATTAATCAATAACTTCTCTTCCTTCAATCTCTGCAATACTTGTTTGATATGTTCAAGATGTTCTTCCTTACTCTTATTGAATATCAAAATGTCATTAAGATATACAATTAAAAACTTACCCAAGAATCTTTTCAAAACTTCATTCATTAGCCTCATGAAAGTACTAGATGCATTAGTCAAACCAAAAGGCATAACCAACCATTCATACAAACCTTCATTAGTCTTAAAAGTAGTTTTCCATTCATCCCCTTCTCTAATCCTAATCTGCTGATAATTTCTCTTCAAATCAATCTTTGTGAAATACTTTTATCGAGTCAAATATCCAATATGTCATCCATCCTAGGCAAAGGAAATCTGTACTTTACTATTTTCTTGTTTATAGCTCTAGAATCAATGCACATTCTCCATTCTCCATTCTTTTTAGGTGCTAACACATTAGGTACTGCACAAGGACTCAAACTTTCCCTAATCAAACCTCTCTCAAGAAATTCTTGCACTTGTCTATTCAACTTAGTCTTTTCATCAGGTGTCAACCTATGTGATGCTTTATTAGGAAAACTAGCTCTAGGTATCAAATCCATACAATGACTTATACTTCTCATAGGTGGTAAACCATCAGGTACATTATCAGAAATGATGTCATGAAATTTAGTCAACAAAGGATTAATCTCAGGTGCATGTTCTAACTCATCTTGTTTCTTAGTTTTCCTTGGAATCAAAGCAAAACAAATATTTTGTTCTTTCATTTCTCTTGCAAAATTTTTATCATCAACCAAGCATACTCTGATTGTAGTACAGTGACCTTCATCAAAATTCTCTACTAAAGGCAACAATACTTGTTTCTTTCCATCCATCCAAATAGTATATTGATTCAATCTACCATCATGCAAAGCTTTCTTATCATACTGCCAAGGTCTACCCAAAAGAATATGACAACAGTCCATAGGCATAATATCACACTAGACTTCATCATGATAATTCCCAATTTTGAATTTAACAAGGCATTGTTCACTTACAAGTAGTTTATGCTCCTTCTGGATCCAAGAAATATGGTAAGGCTTAGGATGTTTCAATCTCTCCAACTACAATTTGTTAACCAGCTCTTCGGATGCCAAATTATCAGAACTTCCACTATCAATGATTACCTTACAACATTTGTTAGTGATCTTACATTTGGTTTTGAACAAACTTTTCCTTAAAATAGGTTCCTCATCAGCTTCTTCATTCCACAAGATCCTTCTTAGCATCAAGTTCTCACCATGTTTAGGTTCATTAGACATTTCCTCAACTTCTTCACAAGCCAAATTATTTTTTCCATTACCTCCAGTCTTCTTTCTAGAGTTAGTACATTCAGAAGCTCTATGTCCTTCTTCACCACATTTGTAACAAGTACCTTTAAACCAAGATTTGTCTTCTCTTTTCCCATTATTATTCCTAGAGTAACCAATATAGCTACCTCTAGAGTAATTACCTCTTCTACCAGCAAGTTCATCTTTCCATCCTTTATCTTGTACTGCATTGTCAGATTTGCTACTTTCTCCATAAGATTTGCCTCTACTTCTTTGAAATCTACCACCTCTTCCTCTTTGTCTTTGATCATGTCTTTTTGTCAATCATTTTTCTTCCTTCAAAGAAAATTGGTATGCTTCTTCCACATTATCTATCTTAACATAACTGATCTCATCTTGAATTGATGTCCTCAGGCCATTCAGATATCTAGCCACCTTCTCAACCTCATCATCCACATGTCCAGATCTGATATCTAATTTGTAAAATTCTTTAGTATATTCCTTCACACTCATATCCTTTTTCTCAAATTTTGCATCTTTCTCATCAAACTAACTTGGTAGTCAGCTGGCAGAAACTTCTTCTTCATCTTTCTGAGCATCTTCATCCATGTCTTGATCTTTTCTCTTCCTCTCTTCTGTCTATTAGGTTGCAAATGATCCCACCAAAGAGATGCATGACCTTTCAACTTTGTGACTTCTATCTTAACCTTCTTATTATTAGGAGTACCTTCATACTCAAATTATTTATCCATCTTAGAGATCCAATCCAATAGTGCATCGGTCTCAAGTCTTCCATCATAGCAAGCAACTTCAACTGCAGGTCTGGAGTTAGCCTTAGAAAAAACTCTCAAGAGTCTTTCCTCATCTTGTTCTACTTCAGGTTCATGATTAGGTGCTTCTTCTTCTTCATCACTAACATATTCAAGATGTGGGCCTCTTCTCTGGGCTATCTCTACAACTTAAAGCCTAGTTTCAATCTGCCTCAACATATCCATGATAGCATTATCATTTCCTCTACCATGAACCATCTTGAAAATTAGGTTCCAACAAGATCCTAACCTTCTGCAAGGTATAGGTCAGATCTCAGATCTACCACCCTATAACCAATCCATCAAGGTTCTCCACGATCCAATCCACAAGAAAAAACTTGCTCTGATGCCATTTGATGCAAGAGCAGGGTAGATACAAGAAGAATCAAGCAGAATTGAATCCACATGAATAAAAAACAAGCCTTTCTTAGAGTTACACAATTGAAGAAATATAATACCACATGAACTCAATGAAAACACAGTGGATATGAGACAATCAACTAGTAGTAACAACAAAGAATTTATATTATTTCTTTCAACATGTGCAGCTGTGAGGCCTTCCGGCTTTCAGCCTTATACAATGAAAATTATGAAATCAGAATCTCATCTTTCATCCTATCTTTTTCTCCAATGATTTATCTTGATAATTATGTTCTTACTACCTTCTT
Source organism: Chamaecyparis obtusa (assembly GCA_027943335.1). Lineage (NCBI taxonomy): Eukaryota > Viridiplantae > Streptophyta > Pinopsida > Cupressales > Cupressaceae > Chamaecyparis > Chamaecyparis obtusa. Next base: position 672,153 of record BSBK01002620.1, read on the forward strand.
TCCTTACCTTCTACATTGACCAAGACTCTTTATATAGCCAACTAAGCCACAAGTTGGCCAGTCAGGCATTTAATTACATTATAGGTCCAGTTTGGAAGATTTAAACCAAAACTAATGAAAGAATGATACAAAATTAATGAACCTTTAAATTTACATCCAAAAATGATGCAAAAAAATTTCCTTAACTTTTCAAGGCCCCATCTCATCACACGGAACTGTGCAAGAAGAAACACTCCACATTTCACATGTAAACTAGTAGAAAATAGGTACTCGAGAAAAATGGTCATAAATTTTAATTCATAATGAACTAGGAATTTTGACCTTGGAAAAAGATATTAATTTAGTTTCTCTTAAATTCCTTAAGAGCACAAAGGTTGATTCCTTAAGGATCAATGGTGCTACATTGCGCAATCGACACCAAAACTACAAGAAAATATAGCTCCGATGGGAGCAAAAACAACTATAAATTTGAAACAGTCCATCCAATGTTTATGTGCTCATAGGAGAAGGTTCCCAAATAGGTCCTCAAAATCATGAAATATTTGCACAACATGAAACCAACAAATGCAAATATTATAAAACAAACAACATAAAACAGGAAATATTTTTGGTTGATGTAAGATTTCTCAAAGACCCAAGATGCTCTTGCAGCAATGTACATATAGATATACATATACATATACACATAAATATACATACACATATACATATACATATACATATGTACATATGTACATATACATGTACATATACATATAAATATATACATATACATATACATATACATACATAAATACATACATATATACACATACACACAGAGACATACATAAATGTAAACAAACAAACAAACAAACAAACAAACATACATACATACATACATACATACATAAATATATACATGCATGCATGCACACACACATAAATTTTATGTTGAGTTGAGACAATGATTACAAACTTTAACATAAAACATTTTTCTTTAATTAATACAACCTAATGTGCATTTCAAATAGATTAAAATGTAATATTACACTATTAATATAATAAATTATCTCACTTTTATTTTCAAAATAGAAATAATCAAATTAATTGATTGGTTAAGTGAATATGGTATATTTGGATTTGAGCTTTTGAGGGTGATTTTGAGACTATACAATATAGTTTTTATTAATCTTTATGTGAAATTTGACCCCTATAGTCATAACCTATGAGTGAGAATTGCTCTTTAATGTTGGAAATATAGTTTAGAGATATCTAGAAGCTTGAAATGTGCCTTGAAGGATTGAATTCATTTTAAAAAATAAAAAATTATCTTATTAATATAAATTATCTTCAAATAAAAGGGGATGGTTTTCACATGATTGATTTTAAAATATGAAATTACTGGACTTTCATATTTAAAATGGAGTTAATGAAATCAATTAAGGGGTTGTGTGGAGTGAGTTGGTTGGTTTCATCCGATGACAAAGTTTAGGTTTAAGCTCAAGTGGGTGATTTTGAGGTAATAAATATTATTTTTAGTTATTTTTATGTGAAAGTGGACCCTAGTAGTAGTAACTTATGAGTGGCTCACTTTTTAATGCATAAATATATTTTAGAGGTATTTAGAAGTTTAAAATGTGTGAAGAAAGAATGAATTTGAGTTTCAATCAAAGGGAAGATTTTCACATGATAAACTTACTTAAAATAATAGGAGTCTCCTAGAAGTGTTGATAAGATTTATCTCATATCTCTTTACGCCAGTTTATTTTTAATTTGAAAAATCTTTTATATATAGGATGACAATCAAAACTAGTTTTTAGTACTTGATGTAGATGTGAGTAGTGATTTTAGTTGATAATGTAGAAAAAATATTTTTTTCTTAGAAACATAGTATTATTCACTAAACAACTCAAGCTTCTAAGATATGCAAAAACCAAAATAAATTTCTACAAGTGAGAAAAGCACGAGCATAAATTTTTAATAAAAGATACAAAATATAGTAGATCAATACGATGAATGATGTGTGTATCCAATCAATGCAATTTACTCAAATATAGCTATGAGAGCTTTCTTATACTGATAAAATTGAGAGGTAGGACTTAGTAGGAAGATGCCAAGTGTCTTAATCCTATGTCATTTTATTTTATGGTGATTCTAACTAATTATCCAAGTTATCTCTATGAATTTACCAAGTTCAAACTACAAGCCCTTGGTTCAGTGTCTAATGAATAAGATTCAATCAATGGTCTACTTTGATTGAAGTTCTCTATGCTTCAAGCTCTACAAAACCTAGGTGGGTTCATCTTAAAAAATATCTACAATATCCTAATGCAATTTATTATATATTGTATATAGTAGATGGATCTCAATGAAAATATACCAAAGAAATGTCTAATTAAATATAATTGGCTTCATCCTTTATAAAATCAACATCCTTAAGTATGAGAATTGAGATTCTAAACTAATACTATTCGATACACAAATGGAATTTGATTATTTAAATCTTAAATTTTTTTCTAGAGTCTATAGAGAGAAAGAGACCTAAATTTCTTATCCTAAGGAAAATGGGGTTTGTAGACACCTAAATTTTATTAACAATTTCAATTAAATTTAGTCATCTTAATTGCATTATTGACTAAATAATCATGCATTATTTATTTAATTAATGTTATCCTTCTAGATAAATTAATTTAATTAATTAGCCATACTCCAATTAATCTAAATGTTAACACATGACCATTTAATTAATTAAATCCCCTTCCTCTATTAATTAAATGAATAAATTTATCTATTTGAATTAATTCATAAATCATTTTCCTCCCACTTAGAATTAAATAATTCTTTTTAATCAATTTGAGCACATGGCTTCTAACCTTAACCCCTAACCTAATTACCCTTCAACCACCTAACCTTGGGTTCTAACTCAACCCAACCCATTCACACATGCTAACCTCTCTTAATTATTTAATTAACCTTGATTAACTAATTATACCCTCCACTCATTCTCTCTCCTCCCATCACATCCTCCTAAATATCCCACTTCCTCATTAATTAAACCAAATATTCCATCTAATCTTGTCTCTAATCATTTGCACAACCTTAATCATGAGGATTAAGAAACCCTAACCCTCTCCCAAGTCAACCCTCATGTCACATCTCTAAAATTGCTAACCATAAGCATTTAAGGTTGACTTAAATGCCCTTACATACCTCCTACACACTCCTTCCATCTCTTATATCTTTGTACCCTCCAACATCTCCCAAAATGGTCACATTCTCCCATTCTTCCAACCCTCTCTCCTTGTGACAAGTGTCACAAAGATAACTATTTGAGAAAGCACAATCCATGTGCTCTCTCTTAAAATCATCCTAGCCACTCTTGATATTTCCTCAAGATTGCATTCCAACCATCCATTTCACCTCCCTTTGGCCTGTAAATTGGACATTTCTATCTTCACAAATCATCCACCATTCAAGTATTGTTATAATGACATTTTGAAGAGAAAAAAGATCAATATTAACCTTATAGTGCCAAATTTTCTACTCACCCATTGAAGCTTGAGTAAAGTTTTATGATCACACATCCAATCTCTTGGACCAAATCTACTAAAAAAATGGATCTTGTTTGGGCTTGTGAAAGGTTTGCGAACTTTTTTATGTTCATGCTTTCTTTATGGTCTTGACATAAGTATGATAGTATTTTTATTTTTTTGAATTATCTAACTTGTTAGTGTTTTCTTAGACTTACTATTTTTATTGCATACATTTTGGCATTCCCAATCTTAAAATTTGCACAATAACAAAAAAATTAATTGGCGGGACTGTGGAAATAGTCGGTGGGATTAAAGGAAGATCACATAGGATTGTGTTCCCACACATTTATCCCCTTCCTTATTATCCCCTTCTATTCTATCTTTTTCCCACTCTTAATATTCGACAAGACTAAGGGTAGACCCTGCGGGATCGCAGTTTGACCCCAGAGGATTGTGGCTTGTAAGCCTTCAAGCATTTTAAAAATTCTAACAAAACATTAAATCTATGCTCTCGGGTTTGTATGTTGACCCTTGCGGGATTACGGGTTGACCAGGTGGGATCGTGGTCGCAAGTATAGCATTTAATTTTTGTACTATCAATTTTGTGTTTTTTACATTTTTTGACAAGCCCACAGGATTGCAAGTAGGAACAATAGGATTTACATTCTAACTGTTGTAGGATTGTAGGTACATTCGGTGTGAACAAAAATTTATCTTTTAAAAATAGAATGAACACACATTTCATTTAGTGCTTAAAAATTGACATTGCATGCCAAAAAACACCTCACACTTGGTTTTTGGGTTTAAAATGAACTTTGGGTTAAAAAAAAAGCCAAAATCAAACCTTTCATTTGATGCTCTAAAAATGAACAATACAATCAAAACACTTTAGTTTGGGTCCTAAAATGAACAAAATCCACTCTTGAATTCTTAAGGGACAAAATATTTGAAAAATCTTCTTTTCAAAGCATTACAATTTTTATCTTTCCAAAGAGATTGAACCTTGCATCCTAAACATGAGTCTTTTTCTATAGAGTAGAAAATACATAGTCATAATCTAGGTTTCAATTTGGAATGAAAGAGTGTTTGATGTGTCTTAAGGTGTGTTTTTGAATATTTCTTTTTGAGCGCTCATTTCTAGTAATCCCATTAATCTAAGTGACACAAAGTGAATAGCTTACATTTGTCTCCTCTCCCCTCGCCCTAGTAGAATGTGGGTGAAGAGAAAGTTGAAGTTTTTTAATTTGCTTCTAGAAAAGCATGTCTAGAGGGTTCTCTTCCCCTTTATAGGATGACCTCAAATTGATAAATACCCTAGCCAATATATAAATAAGATTGTGAGTAAAATATGGTTTTATATCCAACCAAGCTTAGGCATGGTGTGTGGATGATAGTTTGGATTGAGAAAAATTTCCTAAGGAGATGACATTGTCCATTAGGCTCTTAAGTGATTCACACATGTACAAATTGATTGGATGAACACCATAGAAACACTAAAAGTTGTTAAACTAGAAACTGACCCAATCTACCCCTAAAAGTTTGATAATTTTTGTGCAAGGAGGATAGTAACCTCCCCAAGAGATTCACCATATCATTCCATCCTTAAGGGTTTGGAGTCAGATAATATGGCAATATTGTTTGACCCATTGTGTGGTCTATAGTGGTCATATTTTGATTAGCTCTCAGGTGTGTTCCTAAGTTTGTGAGAAAATGTTTTAAAGGCTAACCCGATTCAATAGGGTGGAATTGTGTGCATGTTTTCGATGTTATAAAAAAAGTGAAATTTTTTTGAACATACACAAAAAAAAATTTATACAAACAAATCTTTTGCCAAATCAATCCAAACTTTGTCCAAATTCCTATTCCAAAAAATCAACCAAGCCTCCAAACTTTATCATCCTAGGTTCAAAATCATTTCCTTTCTATCTTACCATGCCATTTTCTTCCAATGTTATTACTATCATCTACTATCAGGTCCTCGGTTTCTCCCTATATCCTAGGCTAGAAGAGTCATCTTGGTCATCCCTCATCTTCTTTCTATCTTCTTTGGAGTTAGTCCTTCCTCTTATGATGAGCTTAATGAAAATCCTAGTTTGAGATTATTGTTCATCCTAATTTGAGATTTAGTGTTTCATCTATCTTCTTCCTTCATCCCTATCCAACTCATCAGAAAATCAGCATGTCACAATTCCATTATGATGATTTTGGTTGTCCCACCTTCTCTCCCACTTTATCCTATTTGAATGATGATGACAGTCTTGTTGATCATGATGAGTACATTCAAATCCTTAGCAAGATTTCTCCAAACACCATAAAAAATCCAATCCTTCCTCCAAACTACCTGATCATGCCTCCCTACATACCCACTACTACTTATTATTGTACCTTTGACAAGGAAAATCTATTATTGCATTCATCTTCACCTTCTTCCTATGTCATACCTACATATCCCCCTCATACATCATTCTTGCCTCCATTTTATCCCATAGTCATATCCCAAACACCATCTTTCCACAATGACCCTACTACCTACATCCTTAATCAAAATCCATCATTTCACTATCCTCTAAGTCCTCCAATCAACATTAGTTATCTAATACATCACCCTAATCCCCTTACTCTTACCAATCCAATTCCATCCACTATATCTTGCATATTTCCTCCATCTCATCTTAGTCTACCATCTTCCATACCCCTACATATCTCAAGACACATTATATTCCATACCCCAATCTGTCACTCCTCCTCTGTCAGTTAGTCAATCTAGTTCACAAGTCACCTCCATGCATACTTATGTTAACTATTTATCCATTCCATCTCCTACACCCATTTTTAAACCATAATTCATTCAACCAACATTACAATCCACCACCACACCACCATATGTGGACTACTTTATCCTCACACCATCACTACATGTCAATCCCCCACCTCGATCTCCATCATGCAATTCTCCAAGGAGTTTCACAAGGAAGACAATAGAAAATCCCTCTCCTAAAGTTGATAAGTCATTTCATCTCAATCCCTAATGTGAAACCACTAGTGATGGGGCATTTTCATCTCCTACACCTATCATCCTTCTTCCATCGACCCTAATTATTAATCATCTTCCATCTACTAAAATCATTGAATCCCTTCCATCCATCAACTCCATCCAATTACCATCCACATCTCCTCCTCCTAGCATTATCCAAACCCCATCCAATTAGCCTCATGATTCCACCCTTATTATATCCATCACAATGGTAGAACCTCCCCTCCTTCCATCCACTCTACCTAAAGAGTTCATCCATAAAATCCCCATCACACTATCCATGCCCATCCACTCACATCAAGATCTTGTCCAAAAGCATATTGAAATATGCATCAACCTAAATCAAGAGCCTACCCACTCACTTCATCCTCATAGTCCATTGGAATCCACTCCTCCAAATCAATATCCTAATTTTATACCTATTCCATCTCAAGATCCATTACCATCCCCCCATTCTAGTCAAAATCCCATCATCCCATCCCCTCCACTTCATGATCCTTTATGGCCTCCAATCTAGACTATCAAAACACCATTATTCTATCTCATTGGTTCACTCACATAATCCATGGTAGTCCACTTGTAGTAGAAGAAATAAGTTCCATATCCACCATTTTCACTCCACCTAATAATGAACTCAAATCTTGTTCTCTAATTAAGAAGTATTTTAGCTTGATCAAATTCTCAAGAAATAAAATTATCAAGGTAAAGGATTAGGTCCGCATGAACAAGGTACCCTGGAGCACATCCATGTCAAAGAAAATCCATGATCTTATGGTCTTGGTTACATATTTGAAGGAAATTCATCCATTAATATTGGTACAACTAATGCAAAATTTAGGTGTACTTCCAAACGCACCATCACATCTTCACATCATTCCTCCAAAACATTTAACTTTACACCCGCTCCACCATCCAAGAATCCTCTAATTGGTACAAATGATAGTTGTAGATAATATGTTTATTTAAAATTGATTACTTATAACTACGTATTGATACGATCTTCACAAAAAATCATTGTCTTTATTTATGTCTTTTCTCTTATCTTGTTTCTTTTGGATCTTCTCAATAAACAAGTTGTATCTGTGTGTGTGAAAATTACACCTGATCTGTAAACACAACACTCAGTAAAACATTAGAGGTTAGTGATAATCAAAATCGTGCAAAATTGAAAGCTATCTAACCAAGCGATTTACTGCCTTCTAATAGGTGCGAGATTAATGTTCTCAGATTGTAATCGAGATCAGTGACCTAGACGACACCTAAATGAAGGATTTGAATGCAAAAGATGGATATGGAATAAATGCAATTAAGCTATTTTTTGGATTTTTCTATGCAATAATAATTGTAAAAACTGATATGAAATCTATGCTAAATGAAATTGATATGCTATGAATGCTATTGAAAATTGATATGCTATGAATCTAACAATGATATGTAATATGAATGCAAAAATAAGATTGATCTCACAAAGATGTCGATTCACAAGAGCTTTGATTCTTCAATTCCAATTCTCCAGCGTGATTGTGCAAAATATGAGATGATTTGTGAAGAGCTAAAGCCTTAATTTATAGAAATTCAGGGCTTTGGAGGTGCATGAATAAAAGCCATAAATCACTCAAATAACTCATCTTGATTTTTGAGTTATCTGATCATAAAAGATAGTTAATTCTCAAAATCATGCAAAAACATGCAAAAACAGCTTTTTAACTCAAATTAGAGTTTAGATCAGCTTTTTGAACTCCAAAAGGATGTTGAGTTCCAAAAAGTCAATAACTTGCATTGATTTTCTGATTTGGAGTTTAACTGTTTCTTTTGAATATGCATAATAATTAAGAATTAAATAAATAAATAAAGTGATTTATCCTCAACTCAACTGATTTTTGAAAATAAATAATTAATTTATGGGTTAATTAACTATTTATTCAAACTTTTATTAAAAATTATATTATTAAATAATGACAACATGCTTTAATTAATTAGATAAGAATTTAATCAATTAAAGATAGGAATTTTGATTTATTGTCAAAATTAAATAATACAATTAATAATAGATAGAATTAAATTTAATTACATAATTAAGTGGCAAATATTAAATCTAATTAATTAAATATGAAAATATTCAATTAATCAAATTTTAGGATAAATGTGATTTATTGCCAAATAATTATAAAATTAAAGATAATTAAGATAATTAGGAATATTACTAGGAATATTCTCCGATGCAAAATTTAAGATAATCAATTATGATTCGATGATGTTTAGATGTGCCTTAGATTAGGACTTTGATGTCGATTTTGTTCGAATTTGTCGATGTAGGAGGTTAATGAACTTATAGCCCATTTTTGGGGTATTACATTTTGCCCCTCTTTGAATTACTGTGCGAAGCGCAGTGGTTCAAAGATAGTCTGTGTTTGATAAAGATATGAAACTGATTCAAAAGATAAACCGATCTCAAGATAGAAACCGATTGAAAGATATTGAGATAGGAGTTGATTGATATTGACTTGATATGGAGATAATAAGTCTTGAATGACCAAAGATAATGTTCACTGTAGCAGCAAATGAACCTATTATTGCGAAAAAGTGTCAAAATGCCTGATTCTGAACCTTAGGATTGATAAGAAGTGAGTGACCCGTTCTAGACTCGATTGTCTTAGCAGAACTAGCAGGTATCACATCCAAACCCTTCAGTTGTCGAAGAACCAAGGAAAGAACACTATGATCTGATGGTTGCAAAAACTGATACAGTTTACAAGATTAGGAGAATACCAGATTGATATGGATCTTGAATCTGATATGCCCCAAGTGATGATAGATTTGCCCCGAGCGATGAGGACTTTTGATGAATCAGCGACTAGACGTGATTGTTGTCTTGATCACTGATGAAAGATATTGATAGATTTGATCGATAGAATTTGATTTACAGACTTTGAATGATATGCAATACCATGCCCCCTTCGGGATTAAAATTGAAATCTGACAAGAAAAGTCAGCGTTGATAGTTTAGAAGCATGTTAATTGATCTGAGAAGTGGTTATTTACATTCGAGAACGCATTCTGCATCGTTGGAAGGTCCCAAAAGACCAAGTTTGACTAGGTTTGACCATGAGTTGACCATGGTTGACCAAGTTGAAATTTTGATAGTTTGATGTAAGATAATCAGTTAAGTTGAATACTAGATTTCTGTGATGATTGAAGGTTGATTATGCAAGTAGTTAATAATATGAATGATCTCAGATTTGAATTTTGATCCCGAAAAAGGATTCTACTTGCTGTTTCGTTGGAGGAACCTTTGTGTGAGATTCAGCTCTTGTTAGAATGGAAGAGGTGATTTGAAGAATCGTTTAAGCATTGAAGTTCGTTTAATCATTGTGAGATCATGCAACATGCAAAATGAAATGAGACATGCAAAATGAAATGCAACCTAAGACCGAGGACCTAGTCACTGATCATATGTCGATTTGTTATCATCATTGAACTTTTAGGTAACCGGATAAATCAATACAATGCCCACTAGCCATGAAACCATAGACATATGAATATCGATTTGTATGTGCAAGAATCAATACAACACCCACTGGTTATACAACCATGGACATATGAATATTGATTTGTTTTCGGAATGTTGGATTAGATATAAGCACCAAGGCACAAACGCCAGGATGACCTGAATATCATGTCCATTTTGATATAAAAATTTGTACAAGCATCAAAACATAAACGTTGTGATGACCTGAATACGCCTTGCATTGCAAACACATCAAACAGTCAAGAGATCATTCTAAATCCAATGTGAATTACCCATAGTGACCCTTTATCGTTCACATCCTTAGGCAAGATTGCGTTCCACAGTAGGAGAAAGAACTTACTCAAAAAGATAATAGTTAGAGCAAACTTCCTTGAATTTTTTTGGGTATCAATGGTCGAGGTACGCATGGCCATCCAATTCGAGATAGAGGCTCTTACAGTTGGACACCATTTCAATCCAAAATTTCCAAAGTTGTTAGATTTTCACATACAAGCAGAAGACAAAGAAAAGATTATGCCCCCAGTCATCACTCTCTAAATCCTATAAAAGACATCATCGAAGAGCTCGAAGGGACACAATATGCAAAAATCTCAATGCGAATCAGTAAGCCTACAAGGAGATAAAAGCATGAAAAGCACAGATTGTTTTCAGTTGAGTTTTGATGTTTGATTGTTGTTGATGCAAAATCCTTTCTGGAGACGAGACTGACTGACTGACTCAACTTGAAGCTTCAAAGGACTCTGAGTGGATATGACACGTCTAAGATACATGGGAGACCATAGGATATGACATTGATTGCCCCCAAGTGTGAACATTGATAGGATGCAAACGCTTGAGCTGGTTGGTGTACAGGCCGACTTATTGAAAACTAGAAATGCAGGAACAAACCGGGAGATATGTACAAACTAAAGCAAGACTGAAAGCTGGGAAAGACCAAGATTGTGCTGATAGATGGAGCATTTTGGAACAAGTGGTGCCCGTTTGCCGAGTTTTCACCATCTTGGTAGAGATTCTATTTTTGCTACCGAGGTGCCTGTTTCCAGGTTTTCACCAAGGCACTTTTTCTTTCTTTTTTCATTTTTTTATATTTTTTCATTTTTTCAATTTTTTTGTACTTTTGATTTTTTTTGATTTTTTTTGTGAATCATCAAGGCGCCTATTGCTAGGTTTTCACCAAGATGTTCATTTTTTCAGGACTTTTTCAGATTTTTAAGATTTTTTTTTTCAGGACATTTACCAAGCACTGAATGCCTTAGGCATAGAATTTCTTTAGATGGAGAACGTTGATTGGTTCTCGGAGCTGTTCTCCTTCAGTTGTTGAGAGTTGATAAGCACCAGAGTCAAAAGTAGCAATGATTACAAAGGGACCCAGCCAATTGGGTTCAAACTTCCCCTTGCGTTCTCGATGTGATTGATTTTTAGGATTTTCTCTCAACACTAGATCGCCAACCTGAAATTCTCTATGTCTGACTTTCTTGTTGTAGCCTCTAGACATTCTTTTCTGATACACTCTGAGATGATCATACACTGCTTGTCTGCGCTCATCTAGTAGTTCAAGTTCTTGTAACCTCGACACTCTGTAGTCTTCATCAGTGACAAGTCCATGCATTTTGATTCTGAGTGATGGGATTTCAACCTCAATAGGTAGTACCGCTTCAGACCCATAAACTAAAGCGAAAGGTGTAGCCCCTATAGGCATTCTGATACTAGTTCAGATACTTGTTCTGATACTCATTCTGATACTTGTTTTGATACCCATTCTGATACTTGTTCTGATACTCATTCTGATACTTGTTCTGATACTAGTTCTGATACTGATTCTGATACTGATTCTGATACTGATTTTGATACTGATTCTGATACTTGTTCTGATACTGGTTCTGATACTAATTCTGATACTGATTCTGATAGTTGTTCTGATACTGGTCTTGATGCTTGTTCTGATACTGATTCTGATACTGATTCTGATAATTGTTCTGATACTGGTTCTGATACTGATTCTGATACTGGTTCCGATGCTTGTTTTGATACTAGTTTTGATACTTGTTCTGATAATTGTTCTGATATGGGTTCTGATACTTGTTCTGATAATTGTTCTGATACTTGGTATACTTGATAGCATCTTTTTCCATTTGCAAACTCCCAAGCAAGATCATATCATGCAGTCCCAATGTCTAGCAAGGTGGAGAACAAGAGGGATTGGCAAGTTAGTGGAAGAGATGGAAGACAAGAGAATGAAGGAGAATGAAGGGGAGAAATTTTCAAGGGAAAACTCCTCAAGAATACCCAAGCTAGGGAAAAATTGTCATGTAAAGCACATTTGGACAAGCAATGAAAGGCTAGCATAGGATAAGCACAAAATCATAATGCAAGAGCAGGAAAGGATGCAATCCAAAGGAGTAGACATGTCAAGAGGCTTCATAGCACCGTGTTTTACTCTTTCTTTCTTTTTTTATTAGATCAAGACCAAAGGGGAAAAGGATAGCTATAGGCAAAAATGAATGGAAGAAGATGGATATGAAGGCTAAACATGGAAGGAATGAAAGCAAGATCATCGTAAAATAGCTCACAAAATAGCCAAATGTTCATGTATAGGTCAACCTTGTCAAGATCAAAGAAAGAAGGTGGGATGGATGAAATATGTAGAAGAACTACGCATGATGCCTGATTGCCAGGTTTTCATCATGGTACTTATCCAAGGTGCCACAAGGAAGTGGTTTTCACCATAGGATGAATTTATTTCTCTTTACTTTTGCTACCAAGGTGCCTGTTTCCAAGTTTTCACCAAGGCACATTTTCAATTTTATTTTATTTTTCATTTCTTTTTTGGAAGAAGGCAAGCTTTTTAGATAATGCTCCTTGAAAGGATAAACCATGATATGCCAAGGATTCAAAATGATATGCTCAAAGATGCTGATAGGGAAAGGAACATGGAAGAGAAAAATGGAGGATAGGGTTTTATGTAAAGTGAGTGAGGTTGGAAGATAGGAGGAATAGGCAAATGAGGAAAAAGGATAGAAGGTAGAAGGTTAATGAATGGAAGGATTGTGAAAGGGTAGATGGAAAGGAAGGCAAGATCAACGTAAACACACACCTTGAAGGGTGGCGAGAGGGTGGAGGAATCGTGAATGAAGGAATACGTGAAGGAATATGGCGAATGGATAGCAGAGGTTGTGGTTTAGGTGCATGGAATGGAGGAATGATTTTGGAAGAAGATGAAGTGGAAGTCTTTGGAAGCTTGAATGACAACTTCACTTTTTGCTCAACACCAGACTCTTTCAAGAGAGACTTTGGAATCCATATAGCCGTAGGTTTTTTACTTCCTTTTGATGATCTAGAGAGAATATCTTCAATGATGGATTTTGGAACCCATACTTGTCTTGTAGTTTTTTTCTTAGATATCTCTTTTGACTTTATGCCTCCATATCGATTAGAGGAGACATGGTGATCTTCTTTTTTTGATGGATTCTTGTATTGCTTCTTTTTCTTGTATTGAACATTCAAGTTACTTCCAAAAGACTTGGGATTTGTGGAAGAGGGAGGATATGACTGGTTTAGATGGGTGGGTGGATGAAAAGGATTCAAGGGTATGCATCTATGTTGATCTTGAGGAAAGATGGGAGATGGAGGTATGTAAGGACCCAAGATGGATGGAAAATTAGGAGAGTTAGGAGGGGAAAGTGAAGGGACATAAGGACCCAAGATGGAAGGAATGCATGAAGATCTTTGTAGTGGTGGAAGAGGTCCAAGGATGGAAGTGGAAGACGCAAAAGGATAATCAATAAGTTCATCAGCATCTAAATGACAACCAAGGATATCAGCATCTTTAGAGGGAGCATTAGAATTTTCAATAAAATCATGGACATCTTGAATAAGAGCATTTTCTTTGATAGGATCATTCAAAGCTTGCGAAGACTTAGGAAGAGTAGAAAGTGAAAGTGAACATGGAGTGGTAGAATAAGAAGATGGAAGACTTTGATCTTGACAAGGATCTTTGGATAGCACCAGTGCATAATTTGTCTCTTGATTTTCAATAGGCTTAACATTGGAAGGAACACCATTTTTACCAACCTTAATGGAAGTATCATCTTTGGAAAGCGCAAGCGTAGTAAGGTTATTTTGATTGTCAATAAGCTCAACAGTGTAAGTAGTAGCTTGATCTTGCTTAGGCAAAGACTTAAGACATGGTGGAATGCATGAAAAAGGGTGTATAGGATCAAAAGAACCATGAAGCAGATAAGAGACATCGGGAAAAGGAGTGGATGAAATGGAGGGTTCTTGATCTTGATCTTTCTTTATGTTCTTTTCTTCATCATTTTTAGAGTCCTCTTGACATGGAGCCACTTCTAAGGACAAGGAAGCATGTTGGGATTGTATGGATGACTTTGGAAGAGATGGTGGAGGACTAGCTGAAGTAGGGATTATAGCATATGAAGGCTTAGGCTCTTTAGGTTTATCATTATTGAAAGTCTTTGCAGCCAAGTGAAGGTTAGCTTGAGTTTCTTTAAGAGGTAGCCCTGGGGGATAACTATAGGGAACCACATGAAAAGTATCAGGGCTTGTGTCAGGTGAAGGTTCTATGAAAGATTTGAAAGACTCGGAAGCTTTAGGAAATGTATGGGTATTGGAGGAAGTAGGGGATGGAAGGGAACCATCACAAGACAAAGGTCCAACATTAACATGATCTTGCTTGAGAGTGTAATCTTTATTTTCAGCCTGAGAGTTCTTAGAGGAGAGATCCTTATAGTATTGACGTTTCAAGCTAGCACGATGTATTTTATAGTCCTCAGCAGTAGTAGATGGATCATCATCAAGGTATTGTCCACAAAAGCCATCAAAATCTCTTTCAAAATCAGAATCATATGGATCACCATCACGATCTATCCAATGTGACGGCCCATTTGTAGTAAGCAGGAATGAACGATAAGGAGGACTCTTAGGAACAGAGGTGTCATAGGTATCATTACATTTTCTGTCATCATAGTCATCATAGTCTTCAAAGCTAGATGTGTCACTCTCCGTGGAAGAGGTATCATATTGCTCAATTTTTTTTCGGGGGCATGGTGACATGTACAAGTCTTTATCAAATGGAAAAGAGTATAGAGGTTCCTTTTCTTTCCCAAGTTTGTCAAGCTGGACTTGCATAGCATGTATCTGTTTCATTATAGTGGTGATCAGAGCTTCTTCCTCTTGTTTACTGATTCTTTGAGACATGTGTACTGATTCTCAATAGCTACTGCTCTGTTCTTGACACAATGATATTTTTGACAGATTCTGGAACTAGGCTGAAAATATTGGATATCTTGCAATTTGACAATTTCTGACAACTTTCTCAAATTTTTCCAAATGACATTCTGCAGACTCGTACGACACTGGGTAGTCTATGAAATGACAGTTGCTAAACTCATACGACAGTTGGGTAATACTGAAATGACACTTGACAAAACTCGTACGACTTTTGACTTCCTGAAATGACTTTTGACTCCAGAAAGAACTTTACGTCAATTTTTGCAAAATTTAAGGTTTTCAGTTTTGGATTGTTTGCAAATTGTATTATCCAGATTTTGAAGGTTATACCAGATTTGATCGTTTTTAATAGCCAAGTAGATAAATAAGCACGCAGAATAGCAAGCAAGTGATTCCAAGCACATCTGAAAACAATGAACAAGGGCAAAAGCAACCTTGCGCATGAACAATCAAGTGACCAAATTGTGCTAATCCCTGAGAGTACTAATTGTGTATGTTCTGAAAAGTTTTGCAATAACACACATATACCTGAAAGTGAAAAATTGGCCTCTCTAGGGTTTTTAGTAATGGTTTGACTCTGCAACTTTTATGATTCAAAGGGGTGAACTCCAATCCCGGCGCACCAGGGTTTTGACACAGTCCGAGAACTTAATCTTCAAGAGCTGCTAGGGAGATCTGACAACCCAACAATGAACCATACCCGTGGAGATTTCTTCCACAAGGACATTTATATAGCGGCTGTCACTACCATGGCGAAAATGGCTATTACCGCTTGAGGTTCCGTCAATGCAGTTTGCCCTGTGAAGGGATTGTCCGCTACGGTTAACCCTCTCTAAAGATGACTCACAATAGTATACCACAAGGGGACTTGGCTCCAGATTCAAGGTTTTGACACCTCTTCACTTTTAACCCAAACAAAGCAAGCAGATTAATCCGACACGCTAAGACAAAGTTTTGTTCCACCAAGGTCTATGATATCAACTCCACGTGATCTATCAACCTCTCCGGGGAGAGAATGTATCAATCAATAAGAGAAGACGCACTAACCAATTTTGATTCACCAAAGCTCGTGATATCAACCCCACGTGATCTATCAACCTCTCCGGAGAGAGAATGTGTCGATCAATAAGAGAAGACTCACTAACTAAGTTGAATGTGAAACGCACTAAGTATCCTCCCTACCTACAAGGATTCTATCGTCAAGAAGGATTTCGCTAGGAATCCAATCTCTCAAGAATCACAAATAGTGTTCATAGGGCCTAATTACTATGTGAGCACAGATGTATGTTCCGAAAGCAAATCTACCAAAAGAATTCAAAAAGTAGAAAGAGGAACACTTAATGTTTAAAGCGAATATGAGATGAGTCCACAAGGTGGAACACTTAACACCTCACACAAGCTAAAAACGAGTCCACAACTTAGAAAACAAGGGAGTTCCTAAAAGCACAAAAGGGTTGCCAAGTGGAACATTTAACGCTTCTGTCCTGTTGACCCCTCCCCTTTATGGCGCTGAGATTGCAACCACGGGGCGGAAATGAGGGGCCGGCGGATTAGCGAGTCCAATAACCCAAGATAGCAATCAAGATAAATCACAAGTATTCTAAGACTACTTAATGAATCCTTAAGGGTTCACAACCTAGTATCAATTATGCAAGTGTGTAGAAATAGATCAAAAGCATGAAAAGATGCACACAAGCTTGACACATAAGAGATTTATTTTAAGTCCCAAATCAAAATATTATTAGATGAAGGAGAATACCTGGGATCCTTGCAACGCGCTTAGTAGATTTTACTTGATTTTTAGCAATTTTTGTTGAGCTTTTCCATGCAAGCAAGTGACGAACTCTCCAACAAGCAAACAAGCAAACAAGATATGCAAAATATATTCAACTTATGAAAACCATAGGGTTAGCTCTAAAAATCAATTATTATCAGTAATAATAACAAGCAATCAACCCAAATGACAACTCATATCATTCATTGAACCATGTAAAAAAAATAAGTGCATACCCATCACAAAACTTTATTTTTTTTTGCTTGCATTTGACCTAGTCAACAAGATCTAATTTTTTTGATATTATTTTGGCCACAAAAATAGAAATTCAGAATAGAGACCCCTCCTAAAAAATAGAGAGCTTTCCAAAAATGCAAAAATTTTAGAAAAGCCTCTTCATTTGTGCCCTAGAGACCCATTTTATCAAAACAGACCAGTTTTTGTAAATTGACTATTTGAGCTATGATATCATGTCCAAATTTAAAACACAAAGAATGGACCCCCTGTAGAATTTAAAGAGCTTTCCGAAAATATAAAAATTTTCAAAAAATATGCTGATTTGCGTCAGATATTAATTTTTTCCGGAATTTCAAGAAAAAAATTATTAAAAATTCAAAACATCTCAGAAAATTCTAAATTTTTTACTGTAGCTTCCCTGATATGTCACCAACTTGCAAAAAAAATTTCAGACCAAAATTCCAAGCCGTTTGGGAGATAAAATTAAATCTTTGAAACTTTGGGGTTTTAGCTCCCCAAAAAAATCAAAACCAGCATGCAAAGGTGGGTTGCCCCACGGTGGGCGCCATAAATGTGTGTGTGAAAATTATACCTGATCTGTAAACACAACACTCAGTAAAACATTAGAGGTTAGTGATAATCAAAATCGTGCAAAATTGAAAGCTATCTAACCAAGCGATTTACTGCCTTCTAATAGGTGCGAGATTAATGTTCTCAGATTGTAATCGAGATCAGTGACCTAGACGACACCTAAATGAAGGATTTGAATGCAAAAGATGGATATGGAATAAATGCAATTAAGCTATTTTTTGGATTTTTCTATGCAATAATAATTGTAAAAACTGATATGAAATCTATGCTAAATGAAATTGATATGCTATGAATGCTATTGAAAATTGATATGCTATGAATCTAACAATGATATGTAATATGAATGCAAAAATAAGATTGATCTCACAAAGATGTCGATTCACAAGAGCTTTGATTCTTCAATTCCAATTCTCCAGCGTGATTGTGCAAAATATGAGATGATTTGTGAAGAGCTAAAGCCTTAATTTATAGAAATTCAGGGCTTTGGAGGTGCATGAATAAAAGCCATAAATCACTCAAATAACTCATCTTGATTTTTGAGTTATCTGATCATAAAAGATAGTTAATTCTCAAAATCATGCAAAAACATGCAAAAACAGCTTTTTAACTCAAATTAGAGTTTAGATCAGCTTTTTGAACTCCAAAAGGATGTTGAGTTCCAAAAAGTCAATAACTTGCATTGATTTTCTGATTTGGAGTTTAACTGTTTCTTTTGAATATGCATAATAATTAAGAATTAAATAAATAAATAAAGTGATTTATCCTCAACTCAACTGATTTTTGAAAATAAATAATTAATTTATGGGTTAATTAACTATTTATTCAAACTTTTATTAAAAATTATATTATTAAATAATGACAACATGCTTTAATTAATTAAATAAGAATTTAATCAATTAAAGATAGGAATTTTGATTTATTGTCAAAATTAAATAATACAATTAATAATAGATAGAATTAAATTTAATTACATAATTAAGTGGCAAATATTAAATCTAATTAATTAAATATGAAAATATTCAATTAATCAAATTTTAGGATAAATGTGATTTATTGCCAAATAATTATAAAATTAAAGATAATTAAGATAATTAGGAATATTACTAGGAATATTCTCCGATGCAAAATTTAAGATAATCAATTATGATTCGATGATGTTTAGATGTGCCTTAGATTAGGACTTTGATGTCGATTTTGTTCGAATTTGTCGATGTAGGAGGTTAATGAACTTATAGCCCATTTTTGGGGTATTACAGTATCCACTTAATTAATTTCTCCAAAAGTATCTAAGATTAGATATATTGAACTACAAATCAAATATTTTTCATTTTGTAATTTCATTTTAATCCATACTTTAAAATTTTAAAAAATTCAAAATTTCTTGCCAAACTACCAATGACTACTTTCCAGTTCAAGATTTTAAAAATTCCAACTAGATCTTGAGATCTATTGACTCTCCTTTTTCTTTAGAAGGCTTGTATGTGTTATGAATTGATCCTATTAATTGGACACACGTGTCTATCATAACCTTTTCCTAACAAAAAGTTTCTCACAGTATTCATATACATCCTCAAGTTTTCAAAGATGGTCCATGTACATGCTCAACTTGTTAATGGAATTATCCTCCCCTAAATTGATGTCTTCAAAATTTGGGCCTAAGATATTCTTGATGTCTTCCCTCAATTCTATTTTTTTTTAATTATCCATCTTAATTGAATAATGAGGGCATGTGGTAACTTGAATTGCCTTCAAAAGATATCAATTACAACTTTATTAATGAGGAATACATATTATACAAGATTCCAATAAGTAAATACTATGATTGTATTTTCCATACAAATTATACATGGTCTGGTGAGCATTTTGGTCAAAAGGAATTCGACCAAGGAAGACCATTATTAATTAATTATTTTTTCCATAAATTAAATAATATAAGCCAAATTCTTTTGAGATGCTACATGGGTTTTATAGATTTTTGTTACTTATTTATATTTATTCCATTCTCTATCTAGTTTAAAATTTATACTAGCCTATTTCCAAGTAGAGAATTGATTAGATCATTGGAAAATTTATTTTCCTTACTAATTGAATCTTGAAATTATCTTTTTTGTTCATACTCCTTTATTATCTTATCTATCTCTCTTTCTAATTGAGTAATTATAACTTTAGATGTATCTAAATCTTTCTTTTATGTCGATAAATCCTTATAAGAAACCATTGGCTATGGTAATGGAAGAAGAAATGCCTCTCTTGAAACCATTTTCTCTCTAATCATGTGCAATTCCTTAGTTAACATTACATTATCTCCCCGAGACTTTATTTCTAGCTTCTTTGTAAATTTTGTGCAATGATATTCTAATTAGGTATATTTTACAATCTTAGTGTATAGAGGAGGAATTAGATGTCATTATAAATCATTTAGTTATTTTAACATAATAGGTTTATATGTCCATGTGAAAATTGATTAGATAGCCAAGACATCATGTCTATCATCAAAAGTAGAACCAATGTACAAATATTGAGCTAGCTTAGGGTCCTCATCAAAATCAGTGCCATCTCTTTTTCTCAAGCAATAAAATACAATGACAGAGGATATATTCTATCCTCTAAGAATAAGAATACCACTCAAAGTTATTAGGTTTCCACAATCCATATGAATGTTGTTATAGTTTCTAGATTTGATTGTGTAAATTTTGTTTTAGAATACCACTGTTACTCAAAATTTTTCTACATTCTTGTAGAGTCATTAGCTCTAACTTTTAGTAACATTTGTGTGATTTCCATTGTAATTTGGCCACTTTGTTCAACATTTGGGTATAGAATCTTTGTCTCTTCTCTAACTTGATCCCTAATGACCTTATTTAATAAGTGCCTAATTCTTTTATTTTGATGAAATTTTAATCATTTATGAATGGTTCATAGGCCATTTATTTTATTTCATTTACTATTTCTCCATGCATCCTCAATGAAATTAATGAACTTTCTTGTTGAACCATGTTTTTACACAAGACAACATTTAGGAATTTGGATGGAAAAATTCCCCTCTTGGAAGAATGATAAAATCAATATCAAGGTTCCTTTTGGGTTGGGTCTCAATGGTTTCTATAGCTCAATTGACGATAAATGTGAAACCATTCATGAGGAGGCCTCTACTGGTTCGATCTTGGAGAAGCTGCAAATGAATCTTAGAACAAGCGATATTTCTCTGTCTTGTTTTTTTGTATTTTCTGAATCTTTTGAATGAAAGCAATGTAAATATGATTTAATCTACTATGACTGATTTGTAAACAAAGAGCAAGGTAACAAGAATTTGAAATGAAACTGCATAAAGTAAACTAACATACATAAACCACTATTAGGCTGCTTTGCGAATTAAAATGCCTAGAAGATTGAGAAAAAACACAAAATAGAGATCTGAACAAATCACAATAATGATTTTACAGATGCAATCATCAACGGAAATAAGTGCAGATTTAAGATATATCAAAATTTGTCAAATCACAAAGCCACTATGAATGTGCGCACACATGAGACAAAATTATCATGAAGCACTGGAGAATAATCTTCCCATTAATTTGTCACAACAAAGCAATGCAACGGTGATAAACACCAAACTAATGTAATCTCAGATCAAAATCACCATACAATTAATTTTCTCTTTGAAATAAATGAATGAGCAAACACACATCCATAAATTTCACAAATATAGCAGAAAAGATCACACCACGATTAAAGCACCAATTGTAAATATTGTATTGCAAAGTAATCCCCTCTAATTACACTATTTTTTTTACAATTTATAGGGCTTCACCCTTTATGGAAATAAATTTTGTAGCTAGGGCTTTAGCCACTCATGCAACTTTGAGAAATAAATAAACTAAAGCTTAACTGAAATAAAACTACTCTTAAAGAAACCCTAAACTATCTAGAACATATTTGGTCCACGTGCATTACAATTTTAAAGCCTAAGATGCATTAAAGAACTCAAAATTTTCTCTAGAATTTCACCATTGCCTTGCTTGCTCTTCTTTCAAAACTTGGAGTTCTTCACATTATTCCTTATCATGGCTCCTCTTTGTAGTTTTGACTAAAAGATATCTCCAAAGCCTACAAAAATGACCCAAGACATGTTGTCAATCAGACTAGAAATCCATCGTAGTAGGCTAGAAGTTCATGATGGTGATGGTCTAGATATTGTGGATCTCGACCCCTATTCTGAAAAATGTGACTTGAAAAAATGACTAAGTTCAAAAAACCATGCCGGGCAAAATTTTGGACTTTCGGAGTCCGAAACTCTGAAAAACATGAGGGGAAAAAATTGGTAAGTCCACAAATTTTATTTATTTATTTTTAAATTTTGAAGTCCACAAAAAATTTCAAATTTTTCAAAAAAATGGCTAAGTTGACAACATTTTTCGCCCTTTTAGGGTTTTGTAAAATTTTGGCATTTTGGCAATTTCGGCCTCCGAAACTCTGAAAAACTTGAACTCCAAACTCTGACCTCTTAACTCTAAACTTTTGAACTTCAAACTTTGAACTTCGAACCTTCGCACTTCGAATCTTTGATCTTTGAACTTTTGGACTCCAAACTCTGATCCTCTGAATTTTGAACCTTGGAACCTTGAACCTTTGTACTTTGAGCCTCCGAACTTTGAAAATTTGAAAATTGGGCAACTTCATAACATCCAACTATTTTGTTGTCATTTCATAACATCTTCATACAATTTTGATTACGTAAAAATAGGTTTTTGAAAGGACCCAAAACTTTTTACAATAGGATAACAGAATAGACATTTAAGCTCCAATAGGACAAGTGCATCATCACCAAAAAAAACCACACAAATGAGTCCTTAAGAAAAAAGAACAGCCAAAAGACAAAGGATAGCAAAAGGAAAGCAAGACAACAAGATGCTATCTAAACACATTTCATCAATTATGTTGCCTAATCAACAAGAATCTACATGTTTGCAGCAGACAACTTCAGATCATCCATGTCATTCTTGTTGCCATCCTCCATCTTCTTTAACCTAGATATTGTATGCCTTCTAGGGCCCTGATCATCTTCATACAGTTGTAATTCAATCTCATTAAAGAATTTCTCTTGACTCTTTGGTTCGTAACATGCCACATTGATATTCTCAGTTCTACAAACATAGATGATGTTTCATCAACAATCTTTATTTTTTTAAAATGAAAATTAAACTAGAGCAACTAAGTCTATATGAAAAGAAAAAAACTAACACAAACAAAAGAGAAGCCAAAAAATGGAAAAGAAAAGAGGAGGGAAAAAGCACCAAAAGTTGACTAAACGAAAATCCAACTATTGGGAGCACACAGGCCCACAATATGATTCATTGGCTGCTTAATGAAATTGACCATAAGGGTCCCTCAAAGAAACAAAAAACAAAAAAAAGTGGGGGTCCCCATTAGGCCAAGTGACTAAAATGGGGCGTGTGTTGTGGAACCACAAGAAATAGCCCCCAAAAAAGGAGAAATGACTGAAGAATTTCTTTACCAACAAACATTCTCTAGAAATTGTCTTGTAATAAACTGAACACAAGCACCATTCATGAAAACATTCTTCCACCAACTTTTCAAAATTGAAGCCATTTGTTGTTCCATCCAGTGTGTGTCTCTATGTGTTCATTCCTTCGACACTTGGACAAAGACTGCCCTGAATAAGAAACACTTAGAGCCAATCTTTTCTTATTTTCATAGGTTTCTATAGTCTCATTCTAACCTTTCTCTACTGTGAGTCAGGCATTTATAGCCCCAGTAGAGGTTGCTAGAGTCACCCTTCTCTATCTTCTGACAAGATGTGAGATTTTTTATTTTTTTTTGGAGGGCTCTTTTAGAGTCAACATCATTTACATAGAAGGTAACTTTTCTTGAGCCATTGTGCTCTGAATATTGTCACTTTTTCAATTGCCTTCAATTTATCCCTTTTGGCATGCTAAGGTAGTGCTTAGGCTATGCTACCTTAGCATTTACATTTTTGATCTCTTCTTTTATCCTCTTTTTTTCTAAAACCATACAACAATTAGGCTGTGATACCTAGGCATTTGAACTTTAATTTTCCCTATTGAAATTTTCTTTATGTCTTCCTCCTTTTGATTTTGTCTCTTCAAGTCAAGATGTAGATAGAGAAGGGTTCTGAGAACTGAGGTGACCCACAAAAATAGGCTCTAATCAACTCCAACTGATACTTCACAAGAAATCAACAATCCTAATATCATGCTTAAAGTGTGTAATGTTTGAGGATGATCAACTTTGAACATCAATTTGATTTCCCGTGAAAGGTATCACCATTCATGATCCATGTATACAATATCTTGCAAGATAAATTTCTTTAAAAATTGACTTAGAAATACCTCTTCCTCTTATCAAAGAAAACCTAGGATGAAACACTTGATTATGAGCTTGACCTACTAAAAAAAATGCAAAGTTTGAAGCAAGCAGGATGATCTGTTTAGGAGTATATAGAGGAGTTCTATCGAATCCTCATCAGAACAGGCCATGCAAAAGTTGATAAGGACAAACTTGCCCATTATCTTAATGGGTTGAGGCCAAGCATTCAGGAGTAGCTGAATTTGGTTTGAATGAATAGTATTGAAGAGGCATACCAATTTGCCCTAAAAGTGGAGGAAAAGCTGAACAAGAAGTTCAAGACCAGACAAAATGGAAGAGGTCGTGGTGGACGATCTAGTGGATGGTCATATGGAGGCTGAAATGAAGATCCAAAAAAGAAGGATGAGGCCAGTAGCAGTCAAAATTAGAGGGGAAGCAGTTCCAATCATTTCCAAGATCAGAACAATAGAGATCAGAGAGGAAGAGGAAGAGGACAAGGTTCAGGAAGAGGAGGTTTTTGTGGAACATGTTTTCACTGTGGAGAAGAAGGTCATAGGGCATTTGAATGTCCTCAATGACAAGGAAGGATAGATAGGAGGAATGAAGGCTAGGCCAGAGTGGCACATGTAGATGAAGATGCTAGATCCTCAAATTCTGAAGATGTTGAAAGAGGAGAGACATTGATTAATAGAAGAGTCCTCCTGAGTGGTGAGAATGAACTTGCACAGAGGAGAAGCCTATTTCGCACTAGATGCAAGTGTGAGGGTAAATGTTGTGATGTGATTATTGATAGTGGAAGCACTAAGAATTTGGTGTCAGAAGAGATGGTGAGAAAGTTGAAGCTCAAGAGGCAGAAACACCCACATCCATGTCGGATTGCTTGGGTGCAGGATGACCACAAGGTCATGGTCAGTGAGCAGTGCCTAGTAGAGTTCAAGATTGGAGGGTACAATGATGAGGTACTATGTGATATCATACCTATGGATGCATGTCACATGTTTTTGGGTAGGTCATGGCAGTTTGACAGATGTTCTATACACTATGATCATGTGAATACGTATTCCCTGACAAATGATGGAGTGTGATATAAGTTAAATCTATTGAAGGACACCGAAGAAAAGGTATGTGGTATAGCAAGAATAAATTTTGTTGATGGAAGAAAATTCCTAGATGGTATGAGGCATGAGCATGTGTGTTTTGGTTTAATTCCAAAAGATGGTAAAGAAGTAGAGGATGTACCTATAGAGGTTGCAGATTTGTTGAATGAGTTTCAGGATATTGTATCTAATAATGTGCCTGTTGGATTACCACTGGTAAGGAAGATTAGTCATCAGATGGATTTGATTCTAGAAGCTAGTTTGCCAAACAAGGCAGTACACAGAATGACACCTGCAAAAAGTGAAGAGTTGAATAGATAAGTACATGATTTATTGTAGAAGAGGTTGATTCAAGAGAGTTGTGCATTCCATGAAGTTCTATGAGGGAGAATCTCATCAAAGAGATGCATAGTGGAGGATTTGCTGGACATTTTGGTCATGATAAAATCCTTGCTTTGGTTAGTGAGAATTATTATTGGCCGTAGTTGCAGCAAGTTATGAAGAAGTTTGTACAGAGTTGAGGAGTATGTTAGATGGCGAAAGGAGTGAAGTAGAATACAAGGTTGTATCAGCCATTACTTATACCAGAGAAGCCTTGGGAAGATATCAGTATGGACTTTGTTCTTGGTTTACTGAGGACTCAACGGGGACATGATTCAATTTTTGTTGTGGTTGAAAATTTTTCAAAGATGGCACATTTTATTCTCTAGAAGAAGACTAATGATGTTGTTCATGTAACAGAATTGGTTTTTAGAGAAGTAGTGAGACTACATGGTTTGCCAAATAAAATAGTTTCAGATCGAGACACTAAGTTTGTTGGATATTTCTGGTGTATATTATGGAAGAAGTTAAAGAAAGATTTGAAGTTCATTTTTTCACATCATCCACAGACTGATGGATAGATAAAGGTGGTGAATAGGAGTTTGGGAAATTTGCTGAGATGTTTGGTTGGAGATAAGCCATCAAGATGGGATTTGATTTTACCATAGGTGGAATTTGCATATAATAATTTCATCAATAGGAGCATTGGTAAATCACCATTCTAGATTGTATATGGAAGTAGTCCCAAAAATGCATCTAATTTAAGGAAGATAGATAGAGGAGAAATAAGTAGTCCTGAAGCTGAGGATTTTGCAGAACATTTGAAGAACATCCATGAGGAGGTGAGGAAGCACATTACCAAGATGAATGCCTAGTATAAGGCTAAGGCGGATGAGAAAAGGAGGCATAATGAATTTCAGGTTGGAAATGAAGTCATGGTTCATTTGCAGAAGGAGCAATTTTCAGTTGGTACATACAACAAGCTGAAAATGAAGAAGTTTGGGCCATGTAAGATACTGAAGAAGCATGATTCAGGAAATGCATACGAGGTAGAATTGCCTACTGAGCTGAATATTTCAGTAGTGTTTAAAATTTTAGATTTGACAAAGTATCATGAAGGAGGTGTTGAAGATGAGATCACAATAGCACAGTGGAGTATTCCAGTAACTAATTTAGATACTAAGGAGATTGAGGATATACTTGACAGTCATGTTGGCAGAAGCACAAGGAACAAGACATATGAAGAATATCTAGTCAAGTGGAAAGGATGACCTATTGAAGATTCATCATGGATGACAAAGCAGGAGGTTGACCATCTTGTTTTCCCTCTTCACACCTGAGTCATGACAGGGTCACTTCTCAAATTACCCCGGGTGTTTGATGCAGGAGAATCCTGGGTGTAAGAGCAATCTTGCATCACCCAAAAATGTTTCTGGTTTCTTTTCAATATGGGCTATCTTATGTAGAGCTTCTATTTATGGAAACTTTCCATTTTTAGTACATTCATCATATGATCTCAAAATGTTCTGATTTCATAGTTGGAGTTTCATCTTAGTCATATCAGCCTGCCTATAAAGTTTCATTGCTAGATCAAGTCTGGTTTTGAAGATATTAAAACTTTTCAATTTTGGAAATAGGGTACAGAAACTTTGAACTCAATTTTGAAGGATTTAGAGGCCCTAGATGAGGTCAAATTTTTGGCCAAATGAAACTTTCTTGATTCAAATGTTGTAGAGCTCCTTGTTCCCTTTTCAGAATGGGGTTATAATAGTCAATTGGGTCAACAGGTGATGACTTATGGTCTCCGAAAGTTGGGTCACCTGAAATGGTGAAAAATGATTTTCCTTCAAAATTTATGTTTGGGTTTCAAAAGTTATTTTGAGCTGACTTTGATTTAATAAAATGAAAAATAAAAGAATTCTAATTTTGGTCGGCCTTGTTGGCTAAAAATTTTGGAACCTTCCCAGGCGATGGAAAATTGCCTATATAAGGAAGGCTGTAGTGTTGTCTTAGGCAGTTCGGGATAGTTCTGGGTAGTTCTGGGTAATAAATTTGAGGCTTTGTCCGATAGAATATTGTAAAGGGAATGCCCATGTGGCTTTGCATATTATAATTTTAAAATTTGGAATTCCACACTTGTGGAGATAATAAGAAGCCCATTTACTATTTTTGTAAATTGTTGTTATTTCTCTATTTCTATTATGTGTTTGTGGCATTAAAGGGAGCACCCTTCATCAAGTGGTATCAGAGTAGGAGTTCTCAAGTGTGTAAACAAATTGCCGATTATGAGGTAGTTTGACCAGGACCATGGGTTAGGGTTTCTATGTAAACAGATCGCCCACTGTGAGGTAGTTTGTACTAGGAC
Organism: Chamaecyparis obtusa; assembly: GCA_027943335.1. Taxonomy (NCBI): domain Eukaryota; kingdom Viridiplantae; phylum Streptophyta; class Pinopsida; order Cupressales; family Cupressaceae; genus Chamaecyparis; species Chamaecyparis obtusa. Next base: position 700,211 of record BSBK01002620.1, read on the forward strand.
CGTGGTTAGGGTTTCAACATGCACCACAAAAATGCCTCCATGAAGGGAACGTGGTGGAAGAGCTAGTGTTGTAAAACCTAAGGTTAGAGTGCTCCAGAGACAAGTGCGAGCATTACAAGAAGAGATTCGCAGAGGAATGAATCTTAATGTCAGAGACGAAAATGAGGATGAAGCCGAAGAAGAAGATCAAGAAGGAGAAGTCAAAGTTGTAAACCAGGAGGAAGAAAAACTTTTTCTAGCCATTTCCAAGATCCAAAAAAGACCTAAGATTGAGGCTCCTACATTTTCAAGAAATCTTAACCTAGAGGAGTTGATCGATTAGATCAATGAATGTGAAGAATATTTTGAGTATGAAGATATTGAGGATCCTGATAGGGTCAAATTCGTGAAGGCTAGACTGAAAGGTCATATGAAGATCTAGTGGCAAGAGATTCAATTGGAGCGAAATAGAAGAGGGAAAGATAAAATCACAAGATGGGATCAAATGGTGGATTAATTGAAGCGACAGTTCATCCTTGTTGATTATGAGCTTGATCTACTGAAGAAAATACAAAGTTTGAAGCAAGCGAGATGAACTGTTCAGAAGTATACAAAGGAGTTCTATCAAATCCTCATCAGAACAAGCCATACAGAAGCTGATAAGGAGAAAGTTTCCCATTACCTTAATGGGTTGAGGCCAAGCATTCAGGAGGAGCTGAATTTGGTTTGAATGAATAGTATTGAAGAGGCATACCCATTTGCCCTAAAAATGGAGAAAAAGTTGAACAAGAAGTTCAAGAGAAGACAAAATGGAAGAGGTCGCTATGGATGATTTGGTGGATGGTCATATGGAGGTTGAAATGAAGATCTAAAAAAGAAGGATGAGGCTAGTAGTAGTCAAAATCAGAGGTGAAATAATTCCAATCGTGTCCAAAATTAGAACAATAGAGATCAAAGAGGAAGAGAAGGTTTTCATGGAACATGTTTTCACTATGGAGAAGAAGGTCATAGGGCATTTGAATGTCCTCAATGCCAAGGAAGGATAGATAGGAGGAATGAAAGCCAGGCCAGAGTGGCACATGTAGATGAAGATGCCAGATCCTCAAATTCTGAAGATGCTGAAAGAGGAGAGACATTGATTAATAGAAGAGTCTTACTAAGTGGTGAGAATGAACCTACATAGAGGAGAAACCTATTTTGCACTAGATGCAAGTGTGAGGGTAAATGTTGTGATGTGATTATTGATAGTGGAAGCATTGACAATTTGGTGTCAGAAGAGATGGTGACAAAGTTGAAGCTCAAGAGGCAAAAACACCCACATCCATATCGGATTGCTTGGGTGCAGGATGACCACAAGGTCATGGTCAGTGAGCAGTGCCTAATAGAGTTCAAGATTGGCGGGTACCATGATGAGGTACTATGTGATATCATACCTATGGATGCATGTCACATGTTGTTGGGTAGGCAGTGGCAGTTTGACAAATGTCTTGTACATGATGGTCGTGCGAATACCTATTCCCTGACAAAGGATGGAGTGCGACATAAGTTAAAGCCATTAAAGGAGACCAAAGAAAAAGTATGTGGTAATGCAAGAATAACTTTTGTTGATGGAAGAAAATTCCTAGATGGTATGAGGCATGAGCATGTGTGTTTTGCTTTAATTCCAACTACTGGGAAAGAGGAAGTAGAGGATGTACCTGTAGAGGTTGTAGATTTGTTGAATGAGTTTCAAGATATTGTATCTGATAATGTGCCTGATGGATTACCACCCCTAAGGAAGATCAGTCATTAGATTGATTTGATTCTAGGAGCCAGTTTGGAAAACAAGGTAGCACACAGAATGACACCTGTAGAAAGTGAAGATTTGAACAGACAAGTACATGAGTTATTACAGAAGGGGTTGATTTGAGAGAGTCTGAGTCCCTATGTTGTACCAGCGGTATGAGCACCGAAGAGGAATGGAGAATAGAGGATGTGTATAGATTATAAAGTAATAAACAAGATCATAATCAAGTATCAGTTTCCATTGCCATGTATGGATGATATTATGGACTGTTTGAGTGGGGCTGTGTATTTCTCAAAGATAGATCTGAAGAGTGGATATCACGAGATTCAGATTAGAGAAGGAGATGAATGGAAGACTGCCTTGAAGACAAAAGAATGACTGTATGAGTCGTTAGTCATGCCTTTTGGGCTAACCAATGCACTGAGCACTTTCATGCGGCTCATGAATGAGGTTTTGAAAGAATGTTTAGGTAATTTTGTCATTGTTTACATAGATGATATTTTGATCTTTAGCAAGACATTGGAGGAACATATGATACATATTCGTATGGTGTTTGAGATGCTGAGAGATGAGAAATTGTTGATTAATTTGAAGAAGTGCAGTTTTGTGAAGGAGTTAGTGTATTTGAGATTTGTAGTTTTAGAAAAAGGTCTGAAAATAGACCCAAAGAAAGTACAGGCTATCCTTGAATGGCCTACTCCAAGGAGTGGTACCGAGGTAAGGTCTTTTCATGGTTTGGCTAGCTTTTACAAAAAAATTATCAGAAATTTTAGCAGTATTTATGGACCCTTGACTGAAACAATGAGAGGGGATAGAAAAGAGTTCAAGTGGACTAATGGGGTAGATAAGAGTTTTAAACTATTGAAACAAAAAGTTACAGAATAGCCTGTTTTAGAACTTCCAAATTTTAATAAGGTGTTTCAAGTAGACTGTGATGCTAGTGGTACTGCAATAGGAGCTGTTATGAGCTAAGAAGGTAAACCTATTTCTTATTTTAGTGAGAAGTTGAATGATGCCAAGAGAAAATATTCTATTTATGATGATGAATTTTATGCTATAGTTCAAGCATTGAAGAAGTGGAGACACTATCTGCTTCCTAAGGAGTTTGTTTTGTATATTGATCATCAAGCTTTGGAATATTTGAATAGTCAAGGAAAGTTGAATCAAAGGCATTTGAAATGGGTTGAGTTTTTGCAGAGTTGTACATTTGTTTTGAAACACAGAAGTGGAAAGTCTAATAGGGTTGCGTATGCACTTAGCAAAAGGAAACTATTGCTGAGAGAGATGCAGATTAAGGTGGTTGGGTTCAAGGAACTCAAGAATTTGTATCCAGAGGATCCTGATTTTGGTGAAGCTTGGAAAGCTTGTAAAGAACCTATTACTCTAGACAGAATGAAGTGGTTGGATTTTATCATTCAAGATGATATTCTATTTAGGGGGAGTCAGCTGTGCATTCCATGAAATTATATGAGGGAGAATGTTATCAAAGAGAAGCATAGCAGAGGATTGGCTAGACATTTTGGTCATGATAAAATCTTTTCTTTGGTTAGTGAGAATTATTATTGGCCACATTTGCAGAAAGATGTGAAGAAGTTTGTACAGAGTTGTAGAGTATGTCAGATGGTGAAAGGAGTGAAGAAGAATACAGGGTTGTACAAGCCATTACTTATACTAGAGAAGCCTTGGGAGGATATTAGTATAGACTTTGTTCTTGGTTTACCGAGGACTTAGCGAGGACATGATTCAATTTTTGTGGTGTTTGATAGATTTTCAAAGATGGCACATTTTATTCCCTGCAAGAAGACTAACGATGTTGTTCATGTAGAAGAATTGTTTTTCAGAGAAGTAGTGAGACTACATGGTTTGCCAAATACCATAGTTTCAAGTCAAGACACTAAGTTTGTTGGATATTTCTAGTGTATATTGTGGAAGAAGTTAAAGACAAATTTGAAGTTCAGTTCATCACATCATCCACAGATTGATGGACAGACAGAGGTGGTGAATAGGAGTTTAGAGAATTTGCTGAGATATTTTGTTGGAGATAAGCCAACAAGATGGGATTTGATTTTACCACAAGTGGAATTTGCATATAATAATTCTGTCAGCAGGAGCATTAGTAAATCACCATTTCATATTGTATATGGAAGTAGTCCCAGAATTGCATCTGAGTTAAGGAAGATAGATAAAAGAGAAATAACTAGTGCTGAAGCTGAGGATTTTGTAGAACATTTGAAGAACATCCATGAGGAGGTGAGGAAGTACCAAGATGAATGCACAGTATAAGGCTAAGGAAGATGAGAAAAGGAGGCATAAGGAATTTCAGGTTGGAGATGAAGTCATGGTTCATTTGCGAAAGGAGCAATTTCTAGTTGATACATACAACAAATTGAAAATGAAGAAGTTTGGGCCGTGTAAGATACTGAAGAGGCATGATTCAAGAAATGCATACGAGGTAGAATTGCCTATTGAGCTGAATATTTCACCAGTGTTTAACATTTCAGATTTGACAGAGTATCATGAAGGAGGTGTTGAAGATGAGATCACATAGCACAGTGGAGTATTCTAGCAACTAGTTCAGATACTAATAAGATTGAGGATATACTGGACAGTTGTGTTGGCAGAAGCACAAGGAACATGACATATGAAGAATATCTGGTCAAGTGGAAAGGATGACCTGTTGAAGATCCATCATGGCTGACAAAGTAGGAGGTTGACCATCTTGGTTTTCCTCTTCACACCTGAGTCATGACAGGGTCACTTCTCAAATTACCTCGGGTGACTGATGCAGGAGCATCCTGGGTGTAAGAGCAATCTTGGATCACCCAAAAATATTTTTGGTTTCTTTTCAATAAGGGATATCTTGTGTAGAGCTTCTATTTATGGAAACTTCCTATTTTTAGTAAGTTGGTCATACGATCTTTGAATGTTTTGATTTCATAATTGGAGGATCATGTTAGTCATATCAACCTGCCTGTAAAGTTTCATTGCTAGATAAGTCTGGTTTTGAAGATATTGAAACTTTTTGGTTTTGGAAATAGGGTACAAAAACTTTGAACTCAATATTGAAGGCTTTGGAGGCCTCAGATGAGGTTAAATTTTTGGCCAAATGAAGCTTTCCAAATTGAAGTTTTGTAGAGCTCCTCGTGCCCTTTCTGAAATAGGGTTATAATAGTCAATCGGGTCAACAGGTGATGACTTCTGGTCTCTGAAAGTTGGGTCACCTGAAATGGCAGAAAATGATTTTCTTTCAAAAATTCTGTTTGGGTTTCAAAAGTTATTAGTCCCCGTGCTGTACCAGTGGTATTAGCACCGAAGAAAAATAGAGAATGGAGGATGTGTACAGATTCTACAACAATAAACAAGATCACAATCAAGTACTAGTTTCCATTGCCATGAATAGATGATATTATGGATTATTTGAGTGGGGCTATGTATTTCTCAAAGATAGATCTGAAGAGTGGATATCACCAGATTTAGATTAGAGAAGGAGATGAATGGAAGACTACCTTCAAGACAAAAAAAGGATTGTATGAGTGGTTAGTCATGCCTTTTGGGCTAACCAATGCACCAAGCACTTTCATGCGGCTCATGAATGAGGTTCTAAAAGAATTTTTGGGTAAGTTTGTCATTGCTTACCTAGATGATATTTTTATCTTTAGCAAGACATTGGAGGAACATATCATGCATATTCGTATGGTGTTTGAGAAGTTGAGAGATGAGAAATTGTTCATTAATTTGAAGAAGTGAAGTTTTGTGAAGGAGTTAGTGTATTTGGGATTTGTAGTTTCAGCAGAAGGTCTAATAATGGACCCAAAGGAAGTACAAGCTATCCTTGAATGGCCTACTCCAAGGAGTGCTACTGAGGTAAGGTCTTTTCATGGTTTGGCTAGCTTTTAAAAAAAAATCATCATAAATTTTAGTAGTATTTGTGGACCCTTGACTGAAACAATGAGAGGGGATAGAAAAGAGTTGAAATGGACTAATGGGGCAGATAAGAGTTTTAAACCATTGAAACAAAAAGTTACAGAACAACCTATTTTAGCACTTCTAGATTTTAATAAGGTGTTTCAAGTAGACTGTGATGCTAGTGGTACTGCAATAGGAGCTGTATACATGGCTTTGCATATTGTAATTTTGAAATTTGGAATTTCACACTTGTGCAGATAATAAGAAGCCCATTTTCTATTCTTGCAAATTGTTGTTATTTCTCTGTTTCTATTATCTATTTGTGGTATTAAGGGGATCACCCTTCATCAACTAGCCAATCAAATAGGGACATGAGGTGCTCAAATAGTGAGCTCATAAATAATGAATGATGCCCTAGCTTGTAGCCCGCGAGCCATCAAGACATTTGCTCATTAAATGATCATAAATGGGGAGTACCACATAGTGAATATCAACAAAAAAACAAATAAAGAGAGATCAAACACTTCACACAATGCTTTGAAGGTAATAGAAATGATTCCCTAGCTCTCAAAGCTTGTGGGTCATCGAGCATTCCAAATGCTTAGATATAAATAATTCCACTATTAACATTCATATTGTGCCATTAAATCAACAAATGCCATCAAAATGAAATTGAGTTAATGAGAAGACAAAGCTCGAATGCCTACCTCAAGTGCCAGTGCCCTCTTCCCTCATGGTGTCCGCCACTTTGCGCATGCCAAACTTGAATTCCCTCTTCGCGCCATGCAAAAGTACAGTTTCATCTTCACGGTAGCTCTTCGAATTCACAAAAAATACAAATGACACTTTCTTTTTCTTCTTTTTTGTTTATAACCAAGCGGGTGTCTCAATTAAGTCAAGAAATGCCATCAAAATAAAATTTGAGTTAATAAGAAGATAAAGCTCGAATGCCTACCTCAAGTCACGACTACAATATGAAGATCAAATGCTAAGTAACTATGTTATAAAATTTCAAGGCATGAAACTTTATAACTGTACAAATATAAAATTTCAAAGAATGAAATTTGACCTCTGATTTGACCTTGATAATGTCCCCTCCATTGCTTATGCTTGATCATGATTGCCTTGTGTTAATGGGCATGGTGGGTTACTATTGTGGATGCATCATTTGGAAATGATGCCATAGCAACACTAGATGGAACAACAACATCCAGTGTTGTTGTTGCACTATTTGGATGATGCAGTCACAACAATGATTCACCAAGTGTTCATAGAGACATAAATACAACCACAATAGTGATTCACCAGGTGTTCATAGAGACATAATTTAGGGCTTTATTTGGATTCCAGCGCCTATACACTGCACATGTTCCTAAGTGCATTTTCCTGAGTGTACATGTTTTTTAGCATAGTTCCTTTTAGAAGTGTATGGATTAACTATGCACATTAATAATTGTAGATGAGGATCAATAATAGGGTGTCAAGCATTTCTTAGATCCTTTGGATCTAACCCCATCCTTTCCTTCTTTGTAGTTTCTGGATCATACATGAGCATACTGGATTGAACCCCAGGTCAACACTTCATTACTTCAGGCAATATTAGGTACCTTCATTATTTATGTTCATCCACTTGAGTATGTTTGCATTCATTCATATTCTTCTTGTGTATGGCTATAATCATATTCTTCTTATGTCCGAGTCTTCTAACTATGATCAATTTAATGTTGTAAATCTTGACATAGAATTCGATATCAACCTATCATATATACATTCCAAATGGTATAACTCCATTTCAATAAACATACATGGCAACCATTTGACAACATGTCCATATGAAATCTAGAGAAATACATTAATTTTATAGCGAATTCATGATTTATAGTGAATTCATGATTTAAAATTCAGTTGTAGTAGCTCAATGTGTTTGAACTCAAGAATACCCCTTACTTGGTTTCCCACAAAGCCTTTGGTGAAATCTATCAGAAAATTAAAAGTTTGGCCGAGGTAAGTGTATAAATGAAGGATGAAACACATAGGAAGCTATGAGAAGCTATGAGAAGGTGACATGAAGCTAATGAAAGGAGGCATCTCAATGATGTTAAATCAAAGGGGATTCTCTTTGTTCCCTACAATGGAGTGAGCTAATTCTGAAAGTATAATTAGATAATTTTAACAATGTATAAAGTCCTTCACAAGATGTAATAAAAACAATGGCAAGGAAAGAGAACTATTTGATGAAATGCAACAATAGTGGTGTCTCATGCAATGTTGAGATGTTTAGGTATATGCAATGCTAAGATATTCAAAATATTGTTGGATAAATAGATAATTTTACCAATGTATAATGTCTTCACAAGATATAATGAAAACTATGGATTGAACTATGTTTGTTTGATTATATAACTATTATCTTATGTCAGGTATCCCACACAGTCTCATGGATTGTTAGGTACAAGTCAATACACCACATAGAGATTAATGTCTTTTACCATTTGTAAAATAGCTCTCTCATTGCCACCTGTCTTTCTCATTGCATGAAGTGAAGGTACCAGCGAATAGGTATTTGTCAGAATTATCTTCCTCAAGCGAGGAAAATCTAGGAATGGAAGAAGAAAGTGAGAAATTTAGTATGTGTAATTCAATGAGATCGGCTCGAGGTCAAAAGATCAGAAAGAAATTTGATAAACGCATGAAATTTTTCCTTGCTCAAGGGGGGTTGTGTTTTTATGATGATGAGAGAAAAGGTGACTTTGAGCTACCCTTTAGAAACAAACATCTACAGAATCAATGGGTCCCTGATGAACTTCCTTCAATAAACATTGATTTTTGTGTTAAAGAGAGGATATATCGCATAGCACCATCTTCATTACATGGTTTGTACCTATTTTCCATCGATGGAATAAAGGTCTCTTACAACAAATTTATCGAATTGATGGAGTATGTTAGACCTTGTTATGATTACAGTACTTGGATGTAGATTGTTAAATATTAAAAAAGTATGTGTAGGTATGCACTCGCAGAAAATTATATACAACAAAAATTCAGTGAACAAAGTAAGCCAATAGCTATATACATTGATGGAAGACCAAAAACATCAAGGAATATTGCAGGTTTTATAAAAAGTACATGGCCTACGTCAACTAAGAAGCAACCCAATTGCATATTTGAGGCGGGCAAGAGAAATCACATATTTGTATGTGCAATCAAATCAATACATGGAGGCAAGGAGCTACTTATTGATTACAATTTGAATCGCATAGATTAAAAAAACCCCATCACTATCATGGATGAGGTGGTATGCATTTTGATAATTGTCTATTATTCAATGCAACTTAGAATAAGAACATGTGTTTTAACATGTCTGAATGATTTTTTTTGAAATACAGAGCTATAATATGGATCAACAACCACACAATACATATGGCGGTGATAGTTCTTATGGGACTTCTTCTTCCTGATAGGTAAAACTCATTGTTGTTGTACAAATGCACATACAAGAAAAATGTTAATGCATATTTTTTGTTATGTTAATGCATATTTTTTTGTTGTTCTACTATTTTGGATTGCTATTAAATAAAGGGCTATTGTTCTCACAAATGAGTGCTGATCAAAAAAAGGGAAAGGAACAAGTAGTCCACGAGGAGCCGTAGGTTGAGCAAGATCCATTCAATGTTGATTTTTCATCAGAGATTAATCCTGTGGTTGCACTGGAAAGGGTCCTTTGTGAAATGTCAAAAGAGTTAGCTCGAATGGTAGATATTCAACCTTACACTCTCGAAATACAAAGGATAGCGGATATGTTGATTGGCCGTGTTCAGAACTATAGAGTAAGTGTTAATGTAGTTTTTAATTATAACAAAATTTCAATAATGATTTTTATAGTACACTATTTTATTTATGTCATTAACTAAAATATATATACATGTTTTCTTTATAGGGGATGCTAAATAGCTTAAAGGGAAATACCTCAGATGAAAATACTTCAGGTGGTACATCGCATGTTTTATCCTCCATCTTGTCCATGGTTATTCATATTTTTTATGCTCTAAAAATATTTTTGTTTAGCACCTGTTGTTGAACCTATGTTGAGTACGACACCTGGGATGAGGATCAGATCCACAGAGGTAGTTATGTCTGTAATGTTGGAAAGGCATAGCATGACCAGAAATGCGATAGCAACACTTACTATTGGTAAGTAGACTCCTCTTTTTCTCTCTTATTTATCATGTGTTTATTTCACTTGAACTATATATTCTTTCTTACGGGGCATTTTGTAATATTGGATTCATTTTATGTAGCAGGTAATGATGCAATTCCTAGATGTACTCATGTTAAATGTACGGGAACAATACATTGTGATCAATTACTCGTGAGCAATGAAGATGGACTTCCCTTGAGAGTAGCCCAGCTTCCAAGTACTTTAAAGATTGATCCTTTCTTTTACTGTACAATATAATAATCATAATGTAATGCACTAACCCCCTGTGTGGTCCCTTGCAATAACTAATTATAATAATCTCATAATTATCTTGCATGGAATAATCTATTTTATGAAAAACTTAATGATGAATGTTTGTGCATTTTCGGGCTGACCATACGCACATCATATCATATTTTAATTTCGTTGCAAGATTAGATTTCATTTCATCCCTTTATTCAAGTATATTAAAAGGTAGCTTCACTTCATTTATGAATCTAACTTTTTTTTTTCTTAAAAGGTGGTCATTACAAGACAAAGGATTAAATAAATGACAACACTTTTTGGACCTGAAGTCTTTCATAGACTTAGATTCCTTGACAAAGCGGGCGTTGTTTTGATGTATATTAGGGACAACTACATGAGCCAAATAGAACACAACCCTTATTACGAGCGGCCTCCCTATATTCCTATTAATGAGTGGGAGTATCTTAAAAAGGATGCACTTGAGAGAAGTGCAAGACATAGTGGATGAGTAGTATCACCCGAGGAAAGAAGATATGTGATAATGTTAATAATAAAATTATGTACTATTTACTCTTTGTACTTATGTGATCTAACATATTTCAAACATCACATAGGTTTCCTGACACAACAAAGGCAACAACACCAAGAAAACAAAAGCACAGGTAACACAAGCTTGGCTTGGGTGGATATTCAAAACTTACTGCATGAGTTGTAAGTATTAGTAAATGAAAAATCATATGCAAATATTTATAATTAAATTGTAATCAATTTAGTTTTGATGAAATTCACTACAATAAAAATTCATGATACCAATAAAAAATGCAGCCCTTGAAGTTCAAAAAACTGATTACAAAAGAGGACAAAAAAAATAGGCTACAAACAAGGCTATAAAGTCGTGGCTGAATGATATTGAGCAATGAGTGCACAAGGTTCTTCTGTTGGATCTATTGATTAGGAAAATAAGCCAATTGATTTTTATTTCAAGTTGAAAACTTTTCCAATTACTGTATTTGATGTTAAGTTCCAACATAAAGTGAATATATTTGTTTTAAGTAAGGAAATACTGATTATATATTTGTTTAAAACTTTAAAGTAAATATATTTATATGTATTAAACTGAATGATTAACATTTTGCATTATTTTTCTTGTATTTATATGTATTTATTATCGATAAATGCACTAATTATTTACATTGGAATGTAGCCTACCGATATTGATACTGCACTGACCGAGCAAGATGGAGGCATCGATTCTTATGTGAATTGTAGTACTCAAGGTATACATTTTCTATTTGAATTTTGATTAATGAATATTTAATACAAGAAAACATGTTAAATTGAATTTGGCATAGTAATAAAAATTTAATTATAATGTTTTGGGATTAATAAAATATTTTGTATTGCAGTTGCAAGGGATGTATAGGTTGTTCTGGATGAGCGTGTTGAGGTTCAAGCCGCCAGACAAGATGATGTGGTTAGACAAGGTAAAGAGCGTCATGTTTATGTTTTTTAAAGTATTGAAATGCTTGTAACAATAATGAATATATTTTTAAATTAAACCCAATTATGATAATATGTTTTTAATTGAAGCCTTTTATTTGTTATTGCGGAGGACCCGACTTTGCAAGGGATAGTGAGATCATGTGCATGAACGAGAAGAAATGATGATGTGGACATGGATACGCCTCTGCAACAATATAGGGAAGCAATAAAAAAGAAAAAGCCAAAAAAAATAATTCTCATTTATGCAACTTATTTGATAATGATTGATGTTTATTTCTCAATATTTATTTGATAATGAGTAATGTTTATTTACACATTTTTGAGCTTAGTTCCATGTTTATACACTAAGTTTCCTTTTATACACTTTTGTAATGTTGGAGGGGTTTTTGCTAAATTTTAGTGGATTTCATATTTTGGGAGAAATTAGTATTAGAATGTTCAATGGGTTCTTTTCTAAAACACACTACTTGAACAACAACAAAACTTGTAATACAAATGTTGATTGCAACTACCAAGTTAGAAGCTTCACAAAAAACCTTAAATCATCATCTTGTCTAGAATGGTTAATCAATTGTTTAAGGTGAATTAGTTGTGATGATGAGACGCGCCATTTTGATTCTTGGAACTTGATTTGTAACCATACATCATGGAGTTGAGGGGAGATGAAGGAATACCAAACAGTGAATTTGGAAATTTTCATCAGAGAAATTGCAGTAGAGGTCTGATCAATTTAGAAGATAGTAATGACCACAGGAGAATGAATAGTGGTTACAGTTGTAGTGGGAAGAAAGTGGAGGCCATCCATGAAGAAACTTGCCAATAGAGATGGTGTACAAGAAACAAAGGAGACTAGTGTACTTTTTAATAATAACAAAAGTTCAATAATGATTTTAGATGTTAACTATGACAGTCTGTTGGTTTCAGGCAATGCAGATGGAGATGGCTAGTTCAATATGCAATCTCAATTCATATACATAGGATATCAGGTAGAGCTGAAAAACACAATAGAGTTGCATTTTTTATAGAGGTCTTTAATTGCATATTTTAAGTTATAGAACATCGTGAACATTGTAATTTTGACCTATTAAAAAAATGTAAATGTGTTGTGTTTTCTCATCTCCATCTGCTATCTGTGCATATTCTTCTTGTGTTGCACACACATTCTCTATTCAAAGTGGGAAAATCTTATTTTCGATGTGAGAGAGACAAGCCTAACACATAAAGAACATGCAAATAAACATGACAGCTACAAAACATAAATATAGGTATCACAACAGCTAAGAAACATAAATGTAGGCATCATGGTCCCAATTGTTTAGAGATACAACATAATTCAATGCTATACCTAGAGAATGCAACACAACCACTACTCCTACAGTTCTACGTTGACACTCTAGGATCCAAAAACTATATATAGATTCTTTATCTTTGGTTTTTGGATCTTGCAGTGTCAACTTAGAACTGCAAGAGTAGTGGTTGTGTTGAAATTTCTGGGTATAGCATTCAATTATGTTGTGTCTCCAAACAATTTTGACCATGATGCATACATTTATGGTTCTCAGCTATTGTGTTCCAGGACCCCTTATGACCCTTTATGACCCTTTATGACCCTTTACGATCCTAAGAATACATCTTAGAGGTCTTAAAGTGTTGTAAAGGGTCATAAGAGGATCCTAGGAGGGGCCAGATGAGCTTCCACATTCACGTGGTTGGCCCTGTTAAGTAGAGAATGTTAAACTATTATCAAAACAAAGAGAAGCTCAATAATTTAAGATCTTAATCAACATATGAAAAATATATGTTTCTTTTTAAAAAATAGTATGAGTCGTCACAATTACGACAAAAACAAAAAAAAACCAATGAGAAAACTAAAAGTGACGGCTATCTGTTAGAAACATCAATCACTTCAAGGAGCAATGATCACTTCAGCTCACCTCAAGAAGTCTTGACCCATGATCAAGTCATATTGATCCAACTCAATGGCTACCAAATCAACAGATCTCTACCAAGAACCCAGTCACAAAGAAACACCACAGAATGCACCGTAAACCCACAGTGGAGAGGCACCCAATGTATCATAAGTCACATCAAACAACCCACTTTCTATAATCAAAGTCTCTTAGCTCAGTTCACCTAGAAGAAGACTTCTCCAAAGTCATCACAGAAACCATAGTGATCTACAAATCCAAGTCTCTAGACTCAACTCAATAATCCATTAGCCACTATTGAATCTATTGCAAAGTCATCTCCGAATGACATAACCAAATCTACAAGAACACCAATCCATACAAACTCGATCGACAAATATATATATTTTTAAAAAAATCCTAATTTTTGTCATAATTATGATGTCGTCTCCAAAAAAGTGACAACAATCTGTCAGAAACTTCTGATGGATAACCATCGCACACATTGCATTTCCATCTGTAAATAATCTACCAACGATGGTATTACATTGACACATTATGGCAGTTAACCGTCATATGTACAACATTTTCATTAATAATCTAACTATGTCAGATGTCGATCGGTCAAAATTGGGACAGCTACAAATAGACCTGATGATATATTCACTGTGTTGAAACCCCCTTTTTGTGACGGCTATAGTCATTGTAATTATGACGCCTATCATAGCTATCATTTTTTTGACTGCAAAAATGTGACGGCGGGTTGTGTCATTATATCGACAGTAAACAGTCCTAATTCTGATGATCTACTATCATAAAAAGGTCTCAAATGTACTAGTGTATTGAATCATTCCCATAATTTGGTGATTTGAGCAGTCAAGAGGATTATGGGTGAGTCATTCATCTCCGTAGATCATAAATACCAAGTTAACATGGAGATCCCAATAATATTTATTTTCACTCTCCGTCGTGTAGGTATGACCAAGGAAAAAAATGGAGAACCTATGTCAATTTTTTTAAGGAAAAAATTACTACGTAATTTTGATAGGGATCTGGGAAAAAATGATGAGAATTTATCCATTCCATATCCAAAGTACTACATGGTCACTATATAGGATGATAAATTAGTGTCTTGTTTTCCTACTCCATTGATAGAAAATGTAAAGCCATTTCATAATAAAAGAAATGTGGACTTCTTAATGAAACTATATTGGTTGAGGAAGAATGAAAGGGCACATTTGATTCAAAACCAATTGAAAATAGATGGAATGGACTCAAAAGAAGTGGAAAATAGGGTAGGTTTATGGATCAATGGGCTTATGGCCCTTTCTAAGGAACAAGGGCGGAAACCAATAAAAATAGAAGAATGCTTGAAAAACCTTGCCTTACCTTCATTTGACCAAAAGATACTGTAGACATGGAAAATTGGCAAAGGCTTAATTCAATCAAAAGGTGCATCAAGTCATCAAAATAGCACTAAAAATCGATAAATGGAACAAAGGCAATTCAAATCAAAGGAAAATTCAATTAAATGATTAAATGATTAAATAAAGCTTGAAAAGGAGAAAAACACTAAGAAATTGATTAAATTCAATTAATGACATAGTTGTTGAAATGAAAAATCAAAATGAACCTCTTACCCTTCATGGCTAAATTTAATTACTTTAATTAATTAATAAATATGAAATTCTCTCAACAAAGGAAAAAAGGAGACAAAATGGACACAAATCACTCACTTTTGTTGAAATGGTCCAGCCTTTTGAAACCATTTAAATGTTTGTCCCCCAATTTAGGGACAAAGCAAAGCCAATTAACCTTACCCAAGCATAACCATGGTTATCTCACTCTACCCCCTACCCTTGGGAAAATCTTATAAATAGAAGGCATTTTGAGGCATTATTCAATCCACTCCATATCTTTGAATTGCAGCAAAGCTCTGTCAATTTGCATCCATATCACTCACTTATCATTTGTCATTGCTAATTAGCTTAAATTGCTTTGATCATAGTAGATTGTTCATCAAATAGAGCTAGAATTTGATAGAATAGATCTAAATTTGCATATCATATAGCTTAATTCTCATCTTTAGAGTGTCACTAGTGAGGATCATAGCTGAGAGCCTCATTTACCACTTTATTTTAGAGAACCATGAGATGTTGATAGATTAATTGTGCATTATTTAGATTAGTTTGCTTTGAATAATGTAAATTCTCTTTAAATCTTGTTATTTCATGAAGGTGTAAATCACTCACACACAGATACTAATAGAGGCCTCAATTGTTCAAATTATAGTGCTACCTCATCCACCTTGATGCTAGGGTTTGAAAATTTTGTCTCCCCTTTTTTTAAAATATTTTTTTATGATTTATAAATTGTTTCAGGTACTTTTTAACTTTCAAAATTGATGGATAAATTTTTCAATTTATAGAAGGTATATACTAAAATCTCAAAAGTAGTTTTTGAATTTGAAATGTTAGTTAATGAAGACAGGGGCTTTAAGGTTTTTGTCTTTGTTAAAAAAGATGAAAATATTTAATCTCAGTAGAAGAATGTATGCATGTGAATTTTCATGTTTAATACAAATTATCTTTGGTTTTGGCCTTTCATTGTTAAAAATGAAAATAAAAATAATAGATTGTTTGATTTTTTATGCAAAATTTGAGCTATCCATTTATGTGAAGTATAGTTGGAATTGTGTAATGTCAATTTTCAGATTTCAACTGGAGGGTGATTTTAAGGCTACAAAAATTTATTTTGTTACTAATTATATAAAATTAAACTCCCAACTAACAATTCTTGATTGAAACTCATATTTTTTAATGCTTAAAAAGTATTTTAGAAGAATTTAGAGGCTTGGAAAGTACCTTGGAATATTGGTAAAGAATTAACTTTCAAAGAAAAGGGAATATTTTCACATAATGAATGAGGTTTTCAAATGAAACTTTTACTTAGAGTGGTAAGGATCTTGTATAAGTCTTAGTTGTCTTGATAAGATACTATTTTATCTTATGTGTTATATTATGATTTAAGATTTGATGCTTAGATTTGGCTAAAAGATTAGAGCTAATCTAATTGTGTAGTAAGTGTCACTATTCTTCTTCTTTAATCAAAGTGAAGAAATAAATTTCATTGAAAGGGTTTTCTCTCTCCAAATCTACAAAGGAATACTTCTTCTCTTTGGTGAAATAGTTTAATACAACTACAAAAAAATATCTTACTTGGATACTAAAATTTAATTAGTTATTAATATTTTGTTTAATATTCATTTAATAATGTCATAATTTATTATTATATTTATAAAATATAAGATCAAATATTATTATAAACATTGTTACTTTCACACCTCATTTAATTTAATATCTATTGATTATCTATTTAAATATTGTTTAGTCTAATTTTATATAAATTTAATAATTAATATTGCTAAATGTATAATTTTTATTTGAAGCTAGAAATATAATTATATTCTTTTAAGAAAAATATCTCATAGGTTGAACCCTCTAGCCAAAAAAAAAAAATTTGTCTTTAATTACGACCCAAGTGCATTTCAAATAGAGTAAAAAGTAATTGAATAAAGTAATATTAAAATTTGACTTCCATAGACAAAATGGAAATAACCAAATTAATTAAGTGGTTGTGTGAAATGAGTTAAGTCATTTAATGAAAAAATTGGATTTGAGTTTAGGAGGGTGAATTTGAAGTCATAAAATATTATTTTTACTAATGTTTATGGGAAATTAGATCATTAGCCAAATGGCCTTGTATCTTCTTTGTTGCATGGTTGACGTTCATTGATTTGTACTTATCTTTGTTAGTTCTTTCTGTAGGCTAGAACTATAGGCATCTACTGAGCTTAGCTCATTATTAATAGTTTATTTTTTAAGAAATGTAAACCTACTCAATTTTTAACAAAACATAATAAAAAATAAGTTATCTAAAATATGATTGGCTCACAAAAATCACTTTTTGAGAAATATTTATTTGGAATTGCAAAGTTAAATATGAGTGGCAATATGTTTCAATTTTTAGGAAAAGTTGTTGAATTAATTATGTATTTTAGAAAATAAGAAGGACAAAGTAGTTTTGTATTGGGGAAGTGTCAGATGGGTCATTGGTTTTTGCGGATGATCCAAAGGTTTTGATGAAAGATAGGCTCCATTATCCAGATCATTCCTCTTAGAATTTTGTAAAACTACTGTAAATAGAGGGAAATTTACTTTTCATTATTCCATGATTTCAAAAGTTCTAGCAAATCAGTGTTTACAAATTTTTTATATTAGTACATTTTGTTTTTACATGTTAGTACATTTATTTAATTTCCTATACTATTATAACAAAATAATTATTTTTTTCGCTGCACTTGTAGCCTTGTTTGAATAAAGAACTATAGGCATCGACTGCGCTTAACTCATTATTAATAGTTTATTTTTTTTAAAATCAGGTTGAAGATATTTACTTATTTCATAAAATATTAAATTTTATTAATGGCTCAATTTTTAACAAAACATAATAACAAAATTAGATATGAGTGGCAATATGTTTGAATTTTTTGAAAAAGTGGTGTCAGATGGGTCATTGGTTTTTCCAGAAGATCCAAACGTTTTGATGAAAGATAAGCTCCATTATCCAGATTATTGCTCTTAGAATTTTGTAAAATTATTGTAAAAGGGAAATTTACTTTTCATTATTCCACGATTTCAATGTTCTAGCAAATTAGTGTTTAGAAATTTTTTATATTAGTACATTGTGTTTTTACATATTAGTACATTTATTTGATATACTATACTATTATAACAAAATAATTATTTTTTGGCAGAACTTCACTGCACTTGTAACCTTGTTTGAATAAAGTAATATTAAAATATAAATATAGAAGAATGCTTCGGTGACGAACCTCCCCTTGTACACACTAAAATGGTGCACTTCTATGAACCATTACATGCAAGGTTGCTCAAGAATGAGGCTTCACAAAGCGGCTCATAGCTCTCTATGCATGGAGTTGCAAGGTTGAAAATTGCTCTCAGCTAGAGCTACAAGCTTGTGACCTTGCTAGTCAACCATACAATGAGAGATTCAAGTGAGGACAAGGGCAAGAGTGCCAATATCCTCAAGAATCACTATGAAAATGCAATGCAAGCTATATGAGAATGTAATCTAAGCTATGAAAATGAAAGTACAATGCAACTAATCTATGAAAGGAAATAGCAATGGATTACAATGCCTCCTATTTAGACTATGTGAGCTTATTCTATTGCATAAAAGGAAATCTATACTAAGAATGCCATTATAATGCAACTAAGAAAGAAATATGCAACTACAATGAAATGCAACAAGTCTTCAATGTCTTCAAACTCCAAATGCACCTAAAACCTGTAGCATAACAATAGCATAAAAATATGGATATGCAAAATGGAGGAGAGAGCTCTCCTTTTATAAGAAATGAGGTGAAATGGACCATGGAGATTAAGAGGCAAAAAGACTTAATCAACGGTGGAGCTTGAAAGAGGAGCAATCCATGTACACAAGTATCCTCCAATGAGAGTGAAGTGTTGACTTTTGAGCCTCATGTGAGACAAAAAGTGCTTTTTCCCTTTTTATAAAATAAGAATAATGTTTTATTTGTGCAACTTAGGATAAGAGGGAAAGGTGGGCTTTTTATTTAATCAAAAGGGGAGGAAATATTCCTTTTAATCAAATAAAGACTTAGGATAAATGCTTAGCCCATAGGATAAAAATCCAATATATGATCGAAATTAGGATTTGATCAAGAGATTGATAATGTTGAAAATATTGATTATTGATAAAAATGATTCAGGATTGATAAATTGAATAAATGGGGCCCAAAGTCTAGGCGACCATTTTAGGGTGCATACATTTGCCCCTCTTTGAATAATGTGTGATCAATTTGGGAACACATGCAATCAAAGAAGAATTGAAATGTGAGATCGATTTGGGATCACAAAATAACTGAGATGTGAGGTCGATTCGGGATCACATCTGGACAAACATAAACAAAAGGCCTTTGAACATGAGGTCGATTCGGGATCATATTCAAAGTAAGAGATAAGAATCTCATATTTGAGTGATAGCTCACAAAATGATGTCTGAATCAGGAAAATCAAGGAAATCAAGGATGAAAATCCCATAAATACTGCCCCCTCGAAATCAAAATCAAAATCAGATAGAGGAGAATAGCAAATCGATAAAAGATGATCAAATCATAAGGAAATCATAATCGAAGGTAAAGGTCAATAGATTAACCATTAGGCAATGAAACATGCCCCAGTGAGGAAGTAGAAGACTAGAAATAGAAGACTAGAAATAGAGTGAATGAAAGACTAGAAAATTTGAGAGACATGGAAGGAAGAAAGTCCATCAAAGATCGAAGAATTATACCTCAAAAGATCAGCCACTTGCGCAGAAGGGGGGAAGATTTTGAAATGCAATTTTGACTATCAAGATGACCTCAAATTTTGATTTCGAGTCCGAAAATGAATCCAGGATGTCGAAATTAGCTAGGGGTGCAATTTTTACGCAATTCCAAAGTGTTTTGAAAATGAGGTCAAAAAGTCAAAAGACTATAAAAGGGGTCAAAATGTCATTTTCAAAAATCATTTGTCTTTTAGTGATTTGAGAATTTCAAAGCTTTAGAGAGAGAAAATGGCCCAGCAAGCAGGAGTTCCCGTCCATAGGCATCGATTCAAGCGCGCCCGATTGCACAACCGGCCACCACACTATCCTGCCCCGGTATGTTTTCAAAAAACTCAAGCTTTTTAGTCATTTTTTGCATTTAATAGCTTATTTTAGCACATTTTTTCAAATTTTTAAAATTCAAAAAAATTTTGTTAGGTGAAATATCACGTGATACTTTAGAAGTATCACGCACTTTGGGGAGAAGTATCGCACGATACTTCGCGGGTCCCCAAAGTATCGCATGACCTAAGGCACCAGTATTGCGCGATAGTAGGTGAAAGATCGCACGGTACTAGGTGAAGTATCACACGGTATAAGGTTTATCGCCCCGCTATAGGGAGAAGTATCACGCGATACTTCTCCAAAAAAAGAATATCGTCCAGCATAAAATTTTGATTTTTAATGTATTTTTGAGCAAAAATGACATGGGTCTAGACAATGTTACATTTTTGGGATGTTTTATACTGAGTTTTTGGACATCCATCATGATATGTGCTAACAACTGGCTTGGTTTTGGCTTGCAGGAGGTTTTTCCAGTGCTCATCATCAGAGCATCAAAGGTGACAGGATTGCGGTGTGTCCGGGATCTAGACGATCTGGGCAATGCCGACCTCAGAGCGATGGGATTCTGGTATCTACTGAGATACCCATATATCTGAGTGGACCATGAGTTGTTGACTGCTCTTGCCAAGAGATGGCATAGTGAGCACAACACCTTCCATCTGCCTACTGGAGAGGCATCGATCACTCTGGAGGATGTCTACAAGATCTTACGAGTGCCATGTCATGGCGAGCCAGTGAGTATAATTATGTTGTAAGATCTAGTCATAAATATAATGTTTCTATATGATGAAAACTGACATGATTCACTTGGCACAGGTGTACTATGATCAGGATGCCACTGAGGGGCGCTGACTGGTTTAGGAGATGTTTCAGGATGTCACTATTCTAGATAGGCATATCAGCTGGGAGAGGCTGATAGATGATTTTGGCAGAGACTACCCAGTGCCATGCATAGTGGCATCTATCATTTCTCAGATCCTAATGACTAACCACAGTCAGAAGGGTTTCCCGCTCGGATGGGCTCGGCTATTGGTGGACTTGATCGGCAGGCCGCGACGGATGGCATGGGGTCTTGCCATATTGGTAGAGATGTACCATGAGCTACATGAGATCATCTACAGAGAAGGTCAGACATGGGCATGCGGTGCCATCCTGGCATAGGTATGGACATGGAAGCACATTGCTGTGGTGTGCCCCAGGGTTCAGCTGAGGGAGAGGAGGTACCCCTATATCTACAAGTATCTCAGGTTTATATCACATGCCCATTCTGGGGATGTGACCTACTATCGGTGGATTTTGGATAAGATAGCCTCATTCACATGGAGCCCCTACAGGGAGGTTGAGGTTTGGGGAGATGCAGCAGATGAGCTGAGTTATATGCTATGTAGTTAGCCACTGGTAGGTCAGTATGCAGAGATCGTAGAGAGATTCTTCATCACTCGGGTATGGTGGTAGTTCGGGAGGCAACAACGAGTCTCGACAGAGACTACCACATATGCCAGGGCCAAAGACGAGGAGGGTCATGGGTGGCTACCCATGTTGGATTATCAGCAGGCTGTCGCAGAGACAGCAGGTATCAGGAGCGAGCCCTGAGAGTATTTCTCAGATATGGTAGATGCAGGGGCTGATGGAGCTTACAGAGCAGAGTAGTGGAGGGTGCCATTCCCTCAATTTATAGTACCTGATGCACAGGTACCAGTGCTGAGAGGAGACAGAGGAGATGACGGGGGAGATTGAGGAGACGGAGGGGATGGAGGAGAGGGAGGAGATGGAGGAGATGGCAGGAGGGGGAGAGGGAGGAGGATGGAAAGGGGAGAGGGGTCGAGATTAGGTGGCCGAAAATAGTCACGAGGATAGCGATCAGTGACACCCAAGGAGGAGATGAGACTAGCTCGTCGGCAGGCGGAGGTACAGTAGGAACAGCCTGCAGGGGAAAAGGATCTGAGAGCCCAGATACAGGCTCAGGAGGTAGAGATACAGCAGCTCTGGACTACTATAGCCGTGAGAGATCAGCAGCTATTGGATCTGAGGGCAGAGTGAGATCAACAGATATCTGATCTTAGGGCAGAGATAGCATGCCGTGAGGTGATGGCACAGGCCGAGGCACTGGAGCTCTGACGAGAGTCAGTGAGAGCAGCCTATTATCACGGGTTATATCTGCAGGCCATCCCAGAGGGTGAGAGAGCACCATCATACTCTCAACAGGAAGGGGTATCAGACGTGGTACTTGATAGGAGAGCTATGCCTCCTCCACCACCACGAGCTCCTCATGAGGGTGGTAGCGAGTCTTAGGTTTAGATGTTTTGGACATATTTTGAGACTTTTGATCCAGATTTTGGGATCTCATATTGTATTGTATATCATGACATTGTATATAGATTTATGAGATTATTGGATGTTCGATGTATCATGTGTATTTGTCTCATTTGTGATGGATGTATTAGTTTATGTATATTGTCTTGTTATTTTGCTCAAAAATGCTTATGTATGTTCTCTCTCATAGATGTATGTTTAATTCGCATGTGTATGATATAGACTCATGTTTCTTGAAAATGATAGTTTTGATATAGATATGATGATATGATTAACCCCTTGTGATGAATAGGAATAGGTTCGAGATTAAAAAGACAAGGAGCGAAAGACATGATCGAGAAGAAGAAAAGGTGAGCGCAGTCGACTGACAGGTCTGCGTAGGATGAAAAGGAGAGCTCTCTCCATATGCAAAATGCAACACTAGACTAACATGAACTTAAAAATGCAAACTACTATGAACGTGATTGACTTGCAAGGTCACAACGCCTATAGAAATCTAATTATCATCATCGAGCGTTATTGGTATCATCGTAAGATCATACAATGCACACTAGCGTAACTATGTGGATATGAATATGATCTTTATCAGATAGGAATGTGGGAATCCCACCTAGGCATCAAAGACATGGAGGTCAAGATGACTAATGCAGTGAGATCACCTAAGTTTTGATATGGCGAGATTATGCTTGTATCAAGACACATGAAAGTCAGGATAGCTATAAGCATGCACTCGCAAAATAGTCAAGGATAATACCTTGTCAATCCATAGTGTCAAGTAGGACCAACATAAATGCTCATGACAGTTAGGATCAACAAAATATACCCACAAGCAGTTAAAGAAAGAAAACATGCTCTCATTCCCTCAGTCTTCTAGCTATGCATCATTAAAAACTTCTCAGGGAGAGACCACTCATCAAAGAAATCCTCATAGACAGCACACAAAGAAAAATAAAGTCATCATATCATCAGCAAGTTGATTGTTTAAGTGTGTGTGTGTTGGTCATAGAGTCAAACTCTGAGTATTATATCTTCTTAGTGAGAAATATCACAGCATAAGAGACTGTTGGGTAAGACACCTGATAAGTGTTAAAAACACTCGATGCAAGAGTAGTGTTGAAAAACACTATTTTGGGGTGGTGTTGAAGAACACCTGTTGTGAAATTCCCCAAGAGACAAACGTACCTAAAAGACCAATGCTAACAGTTATGCCCCCTAGGCAAAGACAAAGACCAATTCCAGACTAAGCCAAATAAGGTCAAGGCATGATGGGAAGTGGCTAAGTGTCAAGGACACATGCTAACAAATAGGGGTGCAAAGGCCTCAAGTAGAGCCTGTTTCCAAGTTTTCACCACTTGGATTCTTTTTTTTCATTTTTATTTTTTTTGTATTTTTGCTACCAAGGCGCCTATTGCTAGGTTTTCACCAAGGCACTTTTTTTTTTTTTTTTTTTAAAAAAAATTTTTTGTATTTTTTCAGGACTTTTTATGCTTTTTAGGATTTTTTTTCAGCATCATATATCAATTTTTTTGGTATTTTTTCAGGATCAATAAGTATGTACAAAGGATGCCCCTAGATAGAACAGGCATCAAGGATAGAACTTCTTGAGGTGTACAGTGTTGATGGGATCAGGGAGCTATTCTCTATCAGGATCTGACAGTAAATACGCACCAGTACCAAAAGCAGCTGTGACAACATATGGTCCAAGCCAGTTAGGTTCAAATTTGCCTTTTTGCTCTTTGTGTTGTTGGTTCTTAGGGTTCTCTCGCAAAACAAGATCACCTATTTGAAATTCTCTAGGGCGAACCTTCTTGTTGAATTCCTTGGACATACGCTTCTGATACACTCTCATATGATCAAAAGAAGCCTTACGCTTCTCATCTAGAAGTTCTAACTCCTGTAACCTCATGGCGCGGTAATCCTCATCTGTAATCAAACCTTTGAGTGAGACTCTAAGTGATGGTATCTCAACTTCTAAAGGCAATACTGCTTCAGCGCCATAGGTGAGAGAAAAAGGAGTGGCTCCTGTAGGTGTGCGAATACTTGTTCTGTAAGCCCATAGTGCTGGATTGATTTGTAAGTGCCAATCCCTACCATTCTTGTGCACTGTTCTATGAAGAATCTTAAGAATGGTTTTGTTAGAAGCTTCTGCCTGTCCGTTTCCCTGTGGAAAATAGATGGAGGACCAATGTTGCTTGATTTTAAACTTTTTTCATAGGTGCTTTAGGTCCTTATTCTTAAATTGACCTCCATTGTCAGTAATGATCTCAGAAGGCACTCCAAATCAGCAAATGATATGATTCAAGATGAACAAAGAAATGGTCCTTCCTGAAGCAACAGAAAGTGGCACAGCTTCCACCCATTTTGTGAAGTAGTCAGTGGCAGTAATAATGAACTTGTGTCCACCTGATGAGTTGGGATGAATCTGCCCAACCAGATCAAAGGGCCAGCACTGAAATGGCCAATGAGAAACAGAAGGGATCAGCTCCCTACCTGGAGCATGAATCAGGTTGCCATGTTTCTGACATTTGTCACATGACTTAGCAAAGGTGACTACATCTATCTGCATTGTGGGCCAATAATATCCCACCCTAAGCAACCTTCGGGCCATGGCAAGACCATTAGAATGTCCACCACAAATGCCCTCGTGGATGTCAGCTAACGCTTGGTTGGATTCCTCCTTTTCCAAGCACCTAAGGAGCATCCCATCTAAACCCCTCCTATATAAATCACCAGAGATGAGGGTGTGGTGAGAGGCGTTATGGATGAGGTTTCGATGTTCGAAGTGGTTGAATGTGTCGAGGATGATGCCATCACGAAGATATGAATAGATAACACCATATCGGGAAGACTCATGTGTGATAATGGCACAAATGACGTGGCTTTCAGACGAGTCAAAGATGGGATGGTGTAGCTCTTCCACCAGGAATTCAAATCGGGATTCATGTGTCTCCAACTGAAGAAGTGAAGCTAATGTGGCCATGGCATCTGCAGCTTTGTTCTCTATCCTAGGGATCTGTTGAAACGTCACAAAGGTGAAATAGCATCTCAAAGAATCAACCATCTTTTTATAGGGTATCAATTTGTCATCCTTGGTTTGATACTCTTCATTGACTTGGTTGATGATTAACTGGGAATCCCCAAAGACATGTAACTCTGTGATGTTCCATTCTATAGCCATTCTCAAGCCATTAGTTAAAGCTTCATATTCTGCAATATTATTGGTACATGGGAATAATAGTTTGTAAGACTTCGGAATGTTGTACCCATGTGGAGAAAAAAATAACACTCCAGCACCTGATCCATTTTGCATGGGGGAACCATCAAAGAACATTGTCCAAGTGCGAGTAGTTGTATAGAAGATGTGTTCATCTGGGAATTCCACTTGGACTGGCATACTATCTGGGATTGGAAAATTAGCTAGTTGGTCGGCAATAGCTTGCCCTTTTATTGCCTTCCTTTCAATGTACTCTATGTCAAATTCAGTTAGGACCATCATCCATTTAGCAAGTCTACCTGTGAGGGCAGCCTTACTAAGCAAGTATTTAAGGGGATCAATTTTGGCAACCAAATGTATGGTATGAGCAAGCATGTAGTGGCGCAAGTTTTGAGAAGCAAACACCACCGCGAGACAAGACTTCTCAATATTATTGTAATTGATCTCATAGGAGACTAGAGTACGGCTGATATAGTAGATGGCCCGTTCTTTCCCAGTATCATCTGATTGAGCCAATAATGCCCCCAGGGAGGTGTCTGTAGCTGAAATATATAGGATCAATGATTTCCGTGGAATAGGAGGCATTAGGATTGGAGGATTGGTCAAGTATTGTTTGATCTGATCTAGGCTCTTTTGACAATCCTTGTTCCAAACACAAGAAGCACCCTTATGTAATGTCTTGTTGAAGGGTTGCGCTCTATCTGCAAGCTGAGAAATAAACCTCCTAATTGATTGAAGACGTCCCTGAAGACTTCTCATTTGGCTGATATTCCAAGGAGGTGGCATATTTAGGATTGCTTGGACCTTTTCGGGGTCAACCTCGATACCTTTTGCTGATATTATGAATCCTAAAAGTTTGCCTGAGGTGATGCCAAATGCACACTTCTTTGGATTCAATCTGAGTTGAAATTGTTCCATACGATCTAGAATTACTTCCAGATCATTGAGGTGTGTGTCCC
The DNA here is from genome assembly GCA_027943335.1 of Chamaecyparis obtusa. Classification (NCBI taxonomy): domain Eukaryota; kingdom Viridiplantae; phylum Streptophyta; class Pinopsida; order Cupressales; family Cupressaceae; genus Chamaecyparis; species Chamaecyparis obtusa. The sequence continues at coordinate 726,978 of BSBK01002620.1, forward strand.
TTTTTATTGATTTTGCCAGGGTATCATCCACATAATCTTCCATATTTTTGTGCATCATATCATGAAAGATAGTCATCATAGCTCTTTGGTAGGTTGCTCCTGCATTCTTTAACCTGAATGGCATGACGTTCCAGCAATAGGTTCCCCATGCACATGTGAATGTTGTTTTCTCTTGGTCTTCAGGAGCTATTTTGATTTGATTATACCCTGAGAAACCATCCATCAGAGAGTATATGTCATAGCCCGCCATCATGTCCACTATCATGTCAATGTTTGGAAGTGGAAAATCATCCTTTGGGCATGCTTTGTTTAAATCTCTAAAATCTATGCAGACACGAATGGACCCATCATGTTTGGAGATAGGTACTATGTTTGAGATCCATTCTGCATAATCGATGGCTCTAATAAATCCAGCTCTCAAAAGTTTTTCTAATTCCCCTTTGACAAGTAGAGCTACATGTGGATGCATTTTTTTTAATCTCTGTTTTACTGGCTTGACTCCTAGAGCTATGGATAAGTGATGTATTATGAGATTCGTGTCAAGCCCTAGCATGTCTGAGTAGGTCCATGCAAAATTAATTTTCTTTTCTTGTAAAAATTGTACATATGCCTTGGTCTCTTCCTTTGATAAAGATTGAGCAAGATGGACTATCTAAGGATTTTCTTCTGTGTTTAAATTGACTGGCTTTGTTGGTTCAATCAATATTGATGATCTATCCTGGAAATAACTTAGCAAGTTATTAAGTACCCCATCCTTAGGTGCCTCAAAGAGGTTTTCACCTTCGGATGCGTCATTTCTTTTTACTATTTTTTGTTTTGACACCGCCACAAAGTGGTTTTCACCATCAGACCTATTTTTCTTTTTCTCTTTTATTTTGAGACTGAGGTACTTAATATCAGGCTCTGTCATGCTGGTTGTTGGTTCACTGGTGGAAGAAGCCATGAGTTCAAGAGCATTCAGATAGCAGGCAATTTCGTAATCATTGTGGAAGGTGAGGAATGTGGGCTCTTGATGGTGCTGAGACCAGTCAATTAGGTCAAAGTGAACAAGTGGTAAGTCAATGACGGGTTCGATGTTGTTTATGCGAAAGGTGTCATCTCTGGTGACCATATAGTTAGAGTTCATCAAGTCTTCTCCTAAGATACCCAAATTAGGACTCATCCTATCAAATGAAGCATCGTCCACTAAGGCAATTTGAGGAGTGCAATCCTCTAGTCCTACACTAGGATCGTTAGTCGCATCGGGTTCGGTACTATAAGCATGGACAATATCTATGTCCAGATCAACTGTTGCATCTGAAAGTGAGTCCCATTCATATTCATGGGAGTCTATCTCTAAGTCATCATTTAGGCCTCATGATGTAGAAGCCTCAAGGTTAGGAAGGGTTTTCCCCTCTCTAGTGCTAGTATTGGTACTATCTGTCGCAGCTAGGACAGTAACACTTTCCTTTGTCGATCTAGCAGTCACACAGTCACTATCTATCACAATTGGGATAGTAGGACTATCAAGTATCGAATCTATGGAATCTCCCCAAAGGAGATTCGTGGAGGGAACCCAATCATCAGACACATCTTGTTGATTGGAAAGATCAGGCGTATAATCTGAGTCACTGTCACTGTCCATCACAGCTGGGACAGGGACACCTTTCTTCTTCTTATTCTTAAAACCTAAGCCAATCATGGACTTGTTCTTTCATCTGAAGAGAGCATGATCAAGAGGCTCAGCTTTAGCATCTAGCCTATGACTAAGGGGACCATATCCTGGATAACCCATATTCTTAACCATTGTGTATCCTTTCCCATAAGCTTCAGGTGGAGGAGCAAAATTCTCGTTGTGTTTGTATTTTTCTTCATGATAGATCCAGTCCCTTATGGAAACTTCCTCTTTCTCTTCCTGAATGGGGACCGAAGACTCAACAAATTTCCCAAATAATATCATTACTGATGACAAAGGTTCTGTACTTGGTGATGGTCTCCCATAAGACCTAGGAGAGATTGGCATTTTTGTAAAAGAATCAATCTTATAATCTCCCATCCCAAGATCCATGGTTTTGAACTTCTTCTTGCATTGTTCAAGTGAACTACTAGGACTGTCAGCTTCCCTATTCAAAGGTACATGTGATCCTATAGAAATGTTATTAACTGATAAAGCACTATCTCCAGGGATGCAAATTTCTACACCGTTATGGGGAAACTTTACACACTAGTGATATGTTGATGAGACTGCTTGCATTTCGTGAATCCATGGCCTACCTAGCAAAATGTTGTAGGCTAGAGGTCCAACATCAACAATTTGAAATAATATATCTTTTTCTACAGGACCAATGCGAATAGGCAAAACAGCCAATCCCTTAGAACTTCTTTCTGCTTCATCATATGCTTTGATTGTGATCCTTTTCTTTGTGTCAATGATGTTCTTGAAATATCCTAGAGCTAGCAACAAACTTAGGGTACAAATATTGAGCCCCGCACCCCCATCTATTAGTACACACCTAACACAGGTTTTATGAATCATGACTTCGATGTGTAAGGCCAAGTTATGTGGGTGACTAATGGATTTGTCAGCTTCTTTGGAGAAGGTGAGGTAATGAGGGCTAGCCAAATGGTTGACCATGTTTTGGAATTGATCAATATCTAAGTTGTTAGGGATGTTGGCTACTCGCAAAGCGTCTTCAAGGACGCGCTTGTGCTTAGGAGACAATTCTAAAAGCTCAAAGATAGATATCTGCATGGGTGTACATTGTAGCTGGTCAATAAGATTATAATTGGAATCAGGACCAATGGCAAATTTGGGAGGAGCACCTTTGGACATGGGTTGTTTAGACTTGCTAGTGCTAGGACCTCTAATGATAATGGGCACTTGGGCCTGGCCCCTAGTGACAACATTGAGGGACTGGGGTGTTCTTTGTGAGTGAGGGCCTCTTATCACCACAGCGGGTCTTTCATCAGTCATAGGAGTTGAGTCCACATTATGTCCATAGGAATCTTTCCCTCTCATCATGTTGACACTATCATCCATAACTTCAAGCATGTTAATGACGTTCTCTACATTTGTGTAGGTGTAGTTGATAGCCGCCTTACCATTCTTATTGTTAGAATTCTCTCCTTTCTCATATTTAGGCAAGGGCTCTTTAAAGGCTTTATGATCTGCATTAGTAGTTAACCCATCCACTTGTAATTGTCCTTTCTCAATAAGGTCTTGGACAAGATGCTTGAGTTTAAAACAATTTTCTATGTCGTGTCCAATCCCATTATGGAAAATGCAAAAAGCCTTAGCATCCCACCAATGAGGTAAAGGATCTGGTATGCGATGTTTTGTAGGATCCTATGGGTGTGCCAAATTATGAGCAACTAATGTCTTAAAAACATCTGCATAAGATTCTCCCAATTTGGTAAATTATCTTTTCTCCGTTTTAGATCTCTTTTGATACTTAGGTTTGTCTTGTTGTGTTGAAGACGTTTGCAACTTCATAGCTTGAATTGCATAAGAGAGGTTAAGAACTCCTTCATTTTTGACCTGAGATGAGTCAACAACTCTGTCATTGACCACTTGCTTGTTTTTGTTCCAATAGGAGTTTTTTTTGTCCTTGCTACCATTAGTATTGTTATTTTGGCTATTGTTGTTATTTGTTGGTTTAGCCAAAATTCCTTGTTCTTTTAGGACATCCCCAATGCGACATGCCACCTCTACCATAGTATCAAAAGAATTAAATGGGATTTTCTTGACTTCATATCTTAGTTCTGGTATTAGATTGTTCACAATGATATCAATTCTCTCCTCCTCAAGAATTGTCCTTGGGTATTTCAAACACAATCGCCTCCATCGTTGTAAAAATGTGACAAAAGATTCCCCTTGATTTTGCTTAAGTTTACACAAATCAAGCATTGTGACCGACCTCGATAAGTTGTAAGCAAAATGCTGAACAAATCTTTGAACAAGCTCTTTAAATGTCTTTACTGGAGGGGAAAGGTTGGTGAACCATTCCATGGCTTGACCTTTTAAACTCCTTGGGAATAATCTCATCAAGTAGGAGTCTTCATGGTGAAAGGAAAAGCTCATTATGTAGAACTGTCGAACATGGTTGTGAGGGTCACCAGTGCCATCATATTTGTCGTATGTTGGGAACTCAACTTTCTTAGGGAATTCTACCATCACCACACTTTTGTCAATGGGGTTAGGACATATGGAGTCCAAATGAAACGTGCTCTTGGGAGCCTTCATCCTGTCTATATCCTTTTGCATTTGTAAGATCACCTCATCAGTTGAAGGGCTCTGTTTCTTGATCTTTTGGTGAACATCAAAATTATATGGAACTTTAGCACCTTTGTTGATAAGACTTTCCAAGAATTGGTCTTTGTTTTGTTCCACATATTGCTCCACATATGCTTGAAAGGATGGTTCTTGTTGCATAGTCATGAAGTCCATATGATCAATTTTAGCATAAATTCCTCCATGTTGTGAGCCATGATGTGCTCATTGGGAGGGTTGCCTTGAATGTCTATGAGACGATTGTATCTTATGATGGTCATATCTTGAAGCCCTTCTTCCTCTAGGACTTGGGGATTGTGAGGGTGTCTTTGATCTTCTTCAAGGGCTAGGGGAAGGGGTAGATGGGGGTGATTTGGTCCCACTATTGGCTCCCCTCCCGTTAAATCGGCTTTGGAGTTGTTGTGCATAGAGTCTATCTTCTTCTTCTTGGGCGACTCTTTTCTATATATCCAACAATGCATGTTCCTCTTCCTCTAGTTGTCTGAATTTTTCCTTTTTAGCAGCCTGTTCATCTAAGTAGGCTTGCTTCTCTCTCTCAATGCTTCTCAATCTTGTATTTGCATATCAAGAAGTGTCTTTAAGTGGGGAGGTTTGTCTCAAATGCCTCATTGCATTAGCTGCGTTGATGTGGTGATCACTAGATTTGTTGTTCTAGTCTTCGTGTTGTGACCCTGAATCTGAGTGAGCTTGCTTATGATGTCTTTCGGCTCGTTGATGAGCATCAAAATACCTCACATTATTGGGAGGTGACCTGGGTGGACTAGCATGAGATGAACCACCATACTCTCTTCTGTGTCGTTGGAAGATATCCTCAAGAGTTTGATTCATGGCTTCTCTTTATTGTCGGGTGAAAGTGTAACTCATGTCCATACTTGATGAAAGTGTTACAAAAGAGGTGCTCACTTCACTAGGATTAGCTCCCAGATTAAAACAAACCTTAGATTCACTCTTAGGAGATTGGTCAAAAAGAGGTCCTTTTCCCTTAGGTTGTTGACGAGTCTTGACGGGTGGTAACTGGCTAAAGGCAACAGGGGGTCGCTTCTCTTGATTAACTTGGTACCTTGTCGTAACTGACATGAAAGAAAGATACTCTCAATGATAAGGTGACCTTTCAAAGTGTCAATGCCAAACTAGGATAATTAAAGTCCTCTATTGTCCAAAGAGAAATGAAAAAAAAAAGGGGCTTTACCAACACTGTCAAAGAGGTGCTTCAAATCAAAGGGTGACTACCCTTGCACTTTTGAATCAGGAGGCTGGACTAGGCCAAAAGATAATTGAAATTGAGATGAAAATGAAAGCGATTTGGACAATAAGAGTAGTAAAATTTTCTCAGAATGAAGCTAACAATTTTAAAGATGAACCTTGGCACCAAGAATGGCCTTCTAACTTGACAATTTTTCCAAAGTGATTTCGTAAATCAAATGATGCTATCCCGGAGGATGAAAAACCAAAAATTTGGAGTCCAGATAGATCTCAAACGTCAGGGTGAGCAGCCTGCTCTAAGACCTAACCTGATTAACAGCAACTGAAACTAACCAAAATTTAAGCACGGTAGAAATAAACCAGGCGATATACTCCAAGCTACTGGGGCGATAAACCTATAACCGTGCGATACTTCACCCGAAGCCAGGTGATGCTTCTTAGTACTGGCGGGCGATATACTCTAGGCAGGTCAGGCAATAGTCCGTCAGGGGTGAACTATCGCACGATATTTCTCTTCAAAGCGGGCGATATTTCTAGCAAGCATGAAGTATCGCGCGATACTTCACTTTACAGGGCGCGATACTGTTGCAGAATTGTTTAACTCTTGACCAGATTTGTGCAAGATTTGCATTTTTGGGTCTGTTTGGTCAAAATTTCTAGTCTGAGGGTTGATGTTTTCGATTTCAGTCACAATATCAGTAGAATTTTAGCAGGTTTGCAAACAGTAAGGGATCAAAACATGGTCTCAAACACTTGAAACAAGGGCAAAAGCAACCTTGCCAAGACAAACATTTGTGATATCAGAATTGAAACAACACCCTATGAATGCTACCGATTGTTTGTATGTAAGAACGTTTGCACTGGTATTACACAATCGAAGACACTTCAAGCAAATCTATCCTAGAAAGTCAAGGCTCAATACTTACCAACTTAGCCCACAACTTGATGCCCCCTCACCTCACACCAAGTGGTTACCCACAAGAGATGTTGGCTTTGTCATGGAAATGTCAAATGACACAACCAAAGGGACACATATGGTGAGTATCTTAAGGTGATCCGGGTAAACCACTTGGATCAATCCTTGCACTAAGAAGATAAGCAGCTAAAAGAAGGTGGCTTCTATCTAATGGTTCTTAATAAAAATTTCCGTTCACAACACCCCTCTTGCTCCTCATAAAGGACTAGGATCTTGCGGCCTCAAGAGTACCTTAAGCATTCTTGTTCAATGTTTTCCCCATGGTCGCAATCCCATGAGCTACTCACATCAAATGAAGACAAGTGTTATGTCTATCAAAGTTTTTGGTGTCCTTGATAGCCTTGAGATTATAGTGAGTTGGAATCACTTGCCACCAAGGAAAATGATGACAAGGTTGTCCCCACTTGAGTCGTTCCTCTTGATTGCTCAAGAGCAGGCCCGCTAAAGGATTCCTAAACTAAACAAAAATGGATCAAATCTTGAGGTTCAAGGTTTTTGATTCACCACAAGGGTGAAGAGCATACTCCCCTATCTCAAAAATCTCTCCCAAACACACCAAGCAAAGAGATTCAATTACTCCCTTGCTTCCAAAACTTTAAGATGGGTCAAGATTTTCTAATTCACCTAAAGGTGAACTAGAGCATACTTCTCCTACCACCTCAAGATCCCTTTCACAAGGTATTAAGATGCCTAATACAATTAGTGAATGCCACACTTGAAAGGAAAGTAAATAAACAAGCAAGAAATGTTTTATTTTTATTTTTATGCTTGGGTAGCCCTGCAAAAACTGTTAGTAGCCCTCTTTGACATGCATTTTTAGCAATTTTCAAGCAAATGAGAGCACCTACAAACACAACTTGTTAGACCCACAAGGTTAGCAAAATCACAATCCAAATGTAAACATGCAATAAATTGCTAGATTTAAGCTAAAAGATGCGGGTTAGACCTATCTAAACACAGCAAAATAAAATAGCAAGCTAAAATAATCAAATTCGGATGAGAAAACTGAAAATGCAAGTCTCTGTCAGACCAGGCGATATTCCTCAGACTTCACCAGTATCGCACGATACAGTTTCCTATAGTCGGGCGATATTTCTCAGTCGCGCGATACTTCTCACTATGGGCAGGTGATACTTCGCTCGATAACAGGTGATATTTCTCAGTACTGGTGGGCGATTCTTCTTTCGTGCGAAGTGTCGCACCGCTATACAAAGGTATATCACGTGATATTTCTGAGAAGTATCGCACGATACTCCGAGATAGAAAACCAGAGACTGAAAATCAAGCCGAAAATTGATGAAAATTTTGACGAAAAAATGCAGAATTAAAGGGACAAAGCTAATCTACTCGGCCCCATGGTGGGCGCTAGAAATATACACACTAAAATGGTGCACTTCTATGAACCATTACATGCAAGGTTGCTCAAGAATTAGGCCTCACAAAGCGGCTCATAGCTCTTTATGCATGGAGTTGCAAGGTTGAAAATTGCTCTCAGCTAGAGCTACAAGCTTGTGACCTTGCTAGTCAACCATACAATGAGAGATTCAAGTGAGGACAAGGGCAAGAGTGCCAATATCCTCAAGAATCACTATGAAAATGCAATGCAAGCTATATGAGAATGCAATCTAAGCTATGGAAATGAAAGTACAATGCAACTAATCTATGAAAGGAAATAGCAATGAATTACAATGCCTCCTATTTAGACTATGTGAGCTTATTCTATTGCATAAAAGGAAATCTATACTAAGAATGCCATTATCATGCAACTAAGAAAGAAATATGCAACTACAATGAAATGCAACAAGTCTTCAATGTCTTCAAACTCCAAATGCACCTAAAACCTGCAGCATAACAATAGCATAAAAACATGGATATGCAAAATGGAGGAGAGAGCTCTCCTTTTATAAGAAATGAGGTGAAATGGACCATGGAGATTAAGAGGCAAAAAGACTTAATCAGCGGTGGAGCTTGAAAGAGGAGCAATCCATGTGCACAAGTATCCTCCAATGAGAGTGAAGTGTTGACTTTTGAGCCTCATGTGAGACAAAAAGTGTTTTTTCCCTTTTTATAAAATAGGAATAATGTTTTATTTGTGCAACTTAGGATAAGAGGGAAAGGTGGGCTTTTTATTTAATCAAAAGAGGAGGAAATATTCCTTTTAATCAAATAAAGACTTAGGATAAATGGTTAGCCCATAGGATAAAAATCCAATATATGATCGAAATTAGGATTTGATCAAGAGATTGATAATGTTGAAAATATTGATTATTGATAAAAATGATTCAGGATTGATAAATTGAATAAATGGGGCCCAAAGTCTAGGCGACCATTTTAGGGTGCATACACCCCTTACCTTAATTTCACCAAAAGATACTAATGGAGGCCTCCATGGTTCAAATTATCGTGCTAGCTCATCCACCTTGATGCCAGGATTTGAAAATTTTGTTTTCCTTTTTTTTAAACAATTTTTTATTGATAAAAATAAAAATAATAGATTGTTTGATTTTTTATGCAAATTTTGAGTTATCCATTTATGTGAAGTATAGTTGAAATTGTGTAATGTCAATTTTCAGATTTCAACATGAGGATGATTTTGAGGATACAAAATTTTATTTTTGTTACTAATTATATAAAATTTAATTCCTAAGTAACAATTCTTGATTGAAACTCGTATTTTTTAATGCTTAAAAAGTGTTTTAGAAGCCTTTAAAGGCTTGGAAAGTGCCTTGGAATATTGGTAAAGAATTTACTTTCAAAGAAAAGGGAATATTTTCACATAATGAATGAGGTTGTCAAATGAAAATTTTACTTAGAGTGGTAAGGATCTTTTATAAGTCTTAGTTGTCTTGATAAGATACTATTATATCTTATCTTATTTACTTCTTAGTCTATTCTATAAATTATAAGTGTTTTGATAAACTTTTATCTTATGTGTTGTCTTATGATTCAAGATTTGATGCTTAGATTTGGCTAAAAGATTAGAACTAATTTGATTGTGTACTAAGTGTCACTATTCTTCTTCTTTAACCAAAGTGAAGAAATGAATTTCATTGAAAGGGTTCTCTCTCCAAATCTACAAAGGAATATATCTTCTCTTTCTTGAAATAGTTTAATACAACTACAAAAAAATCTCTCACCTGAATACTAAAATTTGATTAGTTATAAAATATAAGATCGAATATTATTATAAACATTGTTACTTTCACACATCATTTAATTCAATATCTGTAGATTATCTATTTAATTACGACCCAAGTGCATTTCAAATAGAGTAAAAAGTAATTGAATAAAGTAATATTAAAATTTGACTTTCATCCACAAAATAGAAATAATTAAATTAATTAAGTGGTTGTGTGAAATGAGTTGAGTCATTTAATGAAAAATTTAGATTTGAGTTTAGGAGGGTGATTTTGAAGCCATAAAATATTATTTTTACAAATGTTTATGTGAAATTAGATCGTTGGCCAAATGGTCTTGTCTCTTCTTTGTTGCATAGTTGACTCTCATTGATTAAAGATAGGCTCCATTATCCAGATCATTCCTCTCAGAATTTTGTAAAACTATTGTAAATAGAGAGAAATTTAATTTTCATTATTCCATGATTTCAAACGTTCTAACAAATCAGTGTTTACAAATTTTTATATATTAGTACCCACACACACACACACAGACAGATATAAGATCAATATGAACATTGATGTGCACACCCACTCACACAGGCACACACACACACACTAGGTAAGAGCCTGCGTGTATAGGTAAAGTTGAGAAATATGACTAACTAGGTTGATGACAAGTGTCTTAATCCTATCTTATGTGAATTGCTAGTGGTTCCAACTAATTATCCACGCTAGCTCTATGAATTAGTTATGTTCAATCTACAAAGCACTTGGGTAGTGGTCCAAGAACAAGATTCAAATGCGTTATTTTGATTGAATATGTTATTCATATAGTGAGTGTGATTCTCATCCTCATTTTTCATACATTAAATTTTCACATAAATATGATGTTCTTATGTGTATGTTGTCAATGCAATATCTTTTTATGATGGTTAGTTGGATTAAAGATAATTGTAATAAATTTTAAGAGAATAGTCAACCTATTGTCCAAGCATTTTGGAGGGGTTCAACATTTCACCCAATTTCTTGAGGGTGCATACTAGTATCCTTACCACGTCTAACTAGAGCATGTATGATGCTACAATATCTCAAAGAAAAGAAAATTGTAGACACCTAAAATTATTCTTAAAATAATATTTTATTTATTCATTATTTTAATAAAAAAATTAATTAATTAATTAATTAATTATTTAATTAATTTATTAACTTTTTCCTCTATTATTTAAATAATTATTTTTATTTAATTGATTCATTATTTTGTTCTTTCTAATTTTAACCAATTATTTTCATTCACATAGATCAACTCTAAATTCATAGACATGTGACAAATGTCACTTGTTGACTTTTCCACTCTTCACATCTACAAACATGTGTAGATTCAATGCATCTTTGATACATTAACAAAATTTAATATCTTCTACCTACCACTCAATCTTATCCCTCCATTTGCATTAACCTCTTAATCTCCTTCATTCTCATAATGCCTCACATTATCCTTACCTACTCTCTTATCCTAACCATCCATTCTTTCACCTCTTAATCTCTGCCCTTGATTTTAAAAAAAAAACTCCTATAAAACAACATTTTCTTCCCCATCGTAAACCTAAAGAGCTTTTGAATCCTATGTTAATGCTATTGTGAGCTATTGCATGCTTAGTTGTGATATTTGGAGAATCCACCTCCAGCTCTTGCAGAGTTCAATGAGCAAAAACAATAATATGTATGCGCTCTCGGATTTCAAGACACGGCTGAGGAGCCAGTTCAATAGTAATAGCACCACTTTTCCTACTAGTAATACCCCAGTTGACACAGAAGCCATTGCAAGTGAAGGCTGTTTTTCTTTGGCTGTGCCTGCAAATACTCAGTCCAAGTCTCCTGCAGTAGCTCTTGCAAATACCAGTTCTCAGAAGGACAATTCTGATGAAGATATAAGCCTCTCTTCTGAGAGGAAGAAAAGAAGTCTGGAACAGGCAATTGTACCAGTGGAGCAATACACAGCAAAGAAATCCCTTGATACCTTTGGCCAAAGGACTTCTCTCTGCCGTGGAGTTACCAGGTAACTAAATGTATCTACATCCTTCTGTTATTATCATTTAATAGAGTAGTTGATCCTTACCCAATAGATACTGTAAACTCCTTAATAATAGTTATATGTAGAATTTTGTTTATACTCTGATGTGTTATAAGCTATTTATGACAAAGTTAATCCTTGGTCATTAGATGGTGTTGTAAACAAAGAGATCAATCTGGTTTTAAAATGGCAATTTCTTGGTATCATTGCAGACATAGATGTACAGGGAGATATGAAGCTCATCTCTGGGATAGTAGCTACATAAGGGATGGCCAGACCAAAAAGGGTAGACAAGGTGAGTATTAAGAATCGAAATGTGCATTTTGAATTGAGTGCGATGATGATAATCCCTGAATCAGTTTTCCCTTTTAGGAATCTTTTAATTGTTTTAGGGGTCAATCGTAGAGGGCTAATTAAAATTGGTTTATGCAAACATCAATTATTTTTTATGTGTGCTGATCAAAATAATTTATGTTTGTCACTGTAACCATGAATTCTGGACGATCGTTAAAATCTTCTACAGTATATTAGGGTGAGGAACTATCTTCACGACTGATTTTATCATCTATTAGTTTCTTGAAGTCTCTTCTCTTTGTTTTTTGCTAGCCGCCATTGTATATTTTCTTTATTTCAGTATAAAACATTTGGGTTATTCTGAGATTGAACTGATGGTTGAAATTTTAATCTAGGTGGGTATGACAAGGAAGAGAATGCAGCTAGGGCTTATGATCTGGCAGCTCTCAAATTTTGGGGTCCATCAACCGAAACAAATTTTCCGGTATGACATACATATTTACTTTCTTGTTATTTGCATTGTGATTCAGCAAAATTTATCTATGTACTGTACATAAATTTATTATAGTTTTGATATTGTTTTTATCAAATGTAGATTTCCAACTACGAGAACGAGCTGGAAGAGATGCCACATATGTCCAGGATAGAATACGTTGCTTCTCTCAGAAGGTACCGATTTGACTTTCCTGATATTTTTCTTTTGTAAATGATGTTGCAACGCACTAGAGCTTTTGTGTGTACATGTATGATGGTGATATCAAAATTAATAAAAACAATAAGGAAGGAAAAGTTTTGATTTCAATGCAATCGATTGATTCATTATTGGTTGTTCCAGGGCAAAAACCCCTAAAAACTATATTATAGGGGACATCTTATTTCTAATGTCTAATTTAGCATATTACACTAGTTTAATGAAATTTCCATGAATTCATAGTCTAATACAAGGGCATTAACAGGTAGTTCTTGGCTTTGCCTAAAGAGCTTATGTTAGTCCGCAAAGTTTATTGCATTCCTTTTCACAGTAGGCATTAACTGGCTGTTGCCAATTTTGACAGGAAGAGCAGTGCGTTTTCCAGGGGCGCATCCATTTACCGTGGAGTAACAAGGTTTGTTTTTAATTTAACTAGATTTGTGTAGGTCTCTAAATCATTTAGAATCTGAATGTAAATATTGAGTAAAACAACTTTAGAGAATGCAATTTCATGTAATGCTCATTTGTAAATCTATGGCAGACACTGTGAAAATTAATTGAAAGACAAAAGATGCAGACAATACACAAAACACAAGAACACAGAATTTTATCTTGGTTTGGCTGTAAGCCTACGTCCACACTCAGCAGGGAAATCCTTTATTAAATCTGAAAAACAAAAGTTGTTACAATACAGTAGCTGATGAGTTTATAAAGACCTCTCAATCAGCAGATGAAGAGGCATCAAAATGGAGGGAAAGATAATAATATACAATAATAAAATTCTATGAAACCGTTGGGCTTCACACACCCAACAAACTCCCACTTGAAGTCCAACAACTGTTGTAATGTCAAGGATCCCCTGCAACTCCTATGATTATTTCTTTACAATGCCGAGAGAAGCTCGGCAAAACTTGAACTTCTCCCGTGGAACAACCTTTGTGAGTGCATCAGCTGGATTGAGTTTGGTGTCAACCTTTGCAACCTTGATTTTGCCTTCTTCAACCACTTGGCAAATATAATGATAGCGAACGTCAATGTGGTTGGTGTGGTTGTGGAAAGCAGCATTATGAGCCAAATGAATAGCGCTGTTGTTGTCACAAAACAAGGTGGAACCAAGCTGAGGACAATCAATATCACCAAACAGACATTGCAACCACACCATTTCCTTTGCCCCTTCAGTGAGAGCAACATATTCAGCCTCCGTTGATGATTGGGAGACCACTGGTTGCATCCTTGATGTCCAACTAATTGCTGCTCCAGCATAAGTGAAAACATAACCAGTAGTAGATTTTCTATTATCCAAATTTCCAGCCATGTCCGAGTCGGTATAACCAACAAGAGATGAATTTTTGCCCCCAAAACATAATACATAATTGGAAGTACCTTTGAGGTACCTCAAGATCCATTTGACGGCCTCCCAATGTGGCTTACCCGGATTGCTCATGTAGTGACTCACTACTCCCACTGCTTGGGAAATGTCTGGATAAGTACAAACCATGGCATACATGAGACTGCCAACTGCAGAAGAATATGGGATGCCTCGCATATAATCATGTTCTTCTTGTGTCTTGGGACTCATGGCTGAAGATAACTGGAAATGATCAGCCAAAGGAATGCTGACCGGTTTGGTATCCGACATGCCAAATCTATCCAAAATCTTATGGATGTAATGCTCTTGAGATAAGTGTATCTCCTTCTTGTGTCTATCACGGACAATCTGCATACCGAGAATCCATTTTGCTGCCCCTAAATCTTTCATGGCAAACCTTTGCGACAAAGTTTCTTTGAGATTGCTGATCAACTTCATAGAAGAGCCGGTGACCAACATATCATCAACATATAGCAAAAGAAGAACAAAACTTCCATTGGGCAGCTTCTTGTAGTAAACACAAGGATTGGAATCACATCGAACAAAGCCATGTTCAGTCATAAAGTTATCAAACTTAATGTACCACTACTGTGGAGCTTGCTTGAGCCCATATAAGCTCTTCCTCAACCTACAATATAAATGTTCGTGCCCCTTTTTGACAAACCCTTCGGGCTGCATCATGTAGATTTCTTCATTTAAATCTCCATGGAGGAAGGCGGTTTTAACATCTAACTGTTCAAGCTCAAGATCATGTTCGGCTACTAAACCAAGAATGGCACGAATAGTAGTCATTCTTACCACTAGTGAGAAAATCTCATTGAAATCTATGCCTTTTTTCTAATCAAATCCTTTGACCACCATCCTAGCCTTGTAGCGTTTGTGGCCTCCATCTTCATCCTTCAAGTGAAAAATCCATCGATTCTTCAATGGCTTCCGATTTGGTGGTAATGGCACCAAATCCCAGGTGTGATTCGCCATAAGAGAATTCATTTCTTCCTGCATTGCAGCCTGCCAAAGAGGTGCATCTGAAGCTTTACATGCTTCCTTGTAGTTTGCTGGTTCAATTTGATCAGAAGTCAATAATTCTGGCTCTGCCTCCTCTGAATACAACAATTCATAATCTGAGAATTTGACAGGCATCCTTTGTTGTCTGCTAGATCTTCGTAATTCTTGTGGATTGTCTAAAAGCTCATATGGACTTCCTCTAGCAAAAATTTGAATTTGTTTGGAGTTCTGGCTCTTACTAGACTCATCGGTATTAAAAATTTGTTGCTCAGTTGGAGGCCTCAACTGAAGATCTCTATTAGCATTATGTGTATGAGATTCAGTGGGAACTTTACTGGATGCTGGTGATGTAAACCTGTTAGCAGAGGCAGGGGACAAATGTTTATGTTGACTGTCCTATGTGCGTTCACCATCTGTTGGTGCATTCTCCATTTGTGCTTGAACTTGGTGTGAACAAACACCATCAGACATTCGTGCCACTTCCTCCACGTGAGTTGTTCCCACTTCAAAGCTTTGCTCTCCCAACTATCTAACCAATGACTGTTCTACATTGTCCCGTGACATAATTTTCACCGTATTGAATTGTTCTGCACCTTGCTATTGGCGCAGCTCAGACCTATGCATGATTGGAGGTAGAGCAGAGATGTGAGGAGACTTCATGTGAACTGCTCCCACTTCACATGAATAGCTCTGAATTCCTTCACGTTGTGCAGCCCCATACGATCCACATCTGCAATGAAAGTTCTGAACGCTGCTTTCATGATTGCCAGTTGTTTGCTCTTGGTCACATTTTCCATGGTTGCCGACTGCCAAATCCATAGCTGCTTGTCAATTTTCATAGTCATTAACAGAGGTAGAAGTAACATGTTTGTCCAGTCCTCCTTTCAATACTGATCCCTGTTCTCTGTTAACACAGACGTCTTGCTCACTATTAGCAGAGGAAGCATTGAACTTATGTGCGGAGGTAGCAGAATTAAATGGAGGTGCTCTGCTATTGTCGTCCCCTATTTCACCATGGATAAATAAGGGCTGAGAGTTCTTTGTTTCAGTATGGCTTTGGCTTTGCATCAAATCATTAGCCTGATTCCACATACTTCTGGTGTAGGCAGAAGATGTGAGAGGAGAAGAAGTTTGATCAAACAGAGAGAAAGGTACATATTCAGCTGGAGATTCTAATTTTCCTTGTAATTGCAAACTAGGAAAAACTTTTTCATTAAAAACAACATCTCTGCTTCTGATGATTTTCCTGTCAATAGGATCCCAAACATGAAAACCATATTGATCGTCACCATAGCCCATAAAGATGCCTCTTTGTGACTTGAAATCGAGTTTTGTCCGCTTTTCTTTAGGAACATGAACAAAAGCTTCACATCCAAATACCTGGATGTGTGAGTAAGAAATTCATTTACCCAACCATTCTTCCTCTGGAATGCCAAAATCTAGCCGGAATGAGGGGCTGTGATTGATCAGATATACTGCAGTATTACAAGCTTCTGCCCAAAATTCTTTTGCTAATCCAGCATTGGAGAGCATACAACAGGCTCTCTCTAGTATTGTTCGATTCATCTGCTCAGTTGCACCATTTTCTTGAGGGGTGAATGGAACAACTTTAATTCTCCTTATGCCATTATCCGCACAAAAGGAGTCAAAAGCTAAGGAACAAAACTTGCCACCATTATCAGTTTGCAAACATTTGATCTTATGACCAATCTGATTTTCAACCAAAGCTTTAAAAACTTTGAATGTGCGAAAAACATCAGACTTCTTATGCAGCATATATATCCACACCTTCCTAGTGCAATCATCAAGAAAAGTCACAAAATAGTTTGCGCCACCAAGAGAAGTTACCTCGGTAGGACCGAAGACATCGGAGTATACCAAATCCATTAATGGAGTGCTCTTCTTGTCATGCCCGGACCGTGAGAAATTAACCCTCTTTTGTTTGCCAAAAAGACAATGTTTGCAGAATTCCAAATCAAGAGATTTGAGTCCCGGTAGCTGTCCTCTTTCAATCATGACATCTAAACCTTTCTTGCTCATGTGTCCGAGCCTTCGATGCCACAACTCTGAATTGGAGTCTACAATTGCCATGGCAGCTCCCACTTCACCATGACATTCTACAACATACAAACTACCGACTTTCTCTCCCTTGGCAACTAACATGGATCCTTTAGTAATTTTCCATGAATCAGTAAGAGTAGTCAAAAAACCTTGCTTATAAAGCTGACTTATAGAAATCAGATTTCTCTTCAATTGAGGGACATGACGCACATCTTTTAACAATAAATTGTAACCTCCTTTTAAGGACAGCAATATATCCCCCTTTCCCATAATAGGACATGCTTTATTATCACCTAAATAAACATCCCCAAACATGCCTTCTTGATAATTCATAAAGAAAGACTTACATGGAGAGGCGTGAAATGAAGCACCGGAGTCCAAAACCCAAGAGGTGGATGTATCATCACTTGTAGAAAGTATCAAGACACTATCATCTTTGTTACAAGTGAAATTGGCTTCGCTGTCCCGCACTTTGTCTTGTGCTTGTTTGTACTTTCTGCAATCCTTCTTTACGTGGCCAGGCTTTTCGCAAAACTAGCAGTCTCCACTTTTCTCCTTTGACTTCGATCTCTTCGCTGATTGAGATCATCTATGAGAATTATTTGTGCCTCTGTTTGGATTCCTCCCTCTAGTCTCGGTGTTGACAACCGTCAATGCTTCACCGGATGTAGATTCATTATTACTTCTTCTCAAATCTTCATTGAGAAGGATCGCTGTAACTTCATCATAAACCAGCTTCTTCTTCCCAGGAGATGATGTGATGATTGAGGTTACCACCGTATCCTAGCTTGGTGGTAAAGAACATAACAACAAAATAGCTTTGCCTTCATCACTTGGAGGCATGCCAATCGAGTGTGCTTGACTAACCAAAGTATTAAATTCATTTAGATGACTGGTTAAGGATCCACCTTCTTTCATTTTGAGATTATACAATTTCTTCACAACAAAAACTTTATTGGATGCGGTAGCCAACGCATATGTAGCTTTCAGCTTATCCCACACCGCCTTTGTTGTTGATTTAGTTGTGACATTAAATAGCACATCTCCGGACAGCGAAAGAAGAATCGTAGCTCTTGCTTTCTTGTCCAATTCATCCCACTGTTCATCAGTCATATTATCTGGTTGCTTCCATTTCCCTTCCAAAGCAAGTGCCAAGTCTTGCTTCATCAGCAAAGATTCCATTTGAACCTTCCATAATCCGAAGTTCTTTCCTGTGAATTTTTGCACTTTATAATCTTCCATCATTTTGGAAATTCTTCACCAAATCTCCAATCAGCTGTAAATCCCAGCTCTGATACCAATTGTGAAAATTAATTGAAAGACAAAAGATGCAGACAATACACAAAACACAAGAACACAGAATTTTATCGTGGTTTGGCTGTAAGCCTACGTCCACACTCAGCAGGGAAATCCTTTATTAAATCTGAAAAACAAAAGTTGTTACAATACAGCTGCTGATGAGTTTATAAAGACCTCTCAATCAGTAGATGAAGAAGCATCAAAATGGAGGGAAAGATAATAATATACAATAATAAAATATTATGAAACCATTGGGCTTCACACACCCAACAGACACCATGGACATGAAAAGTGGCAAGCTCAGATTGGAAGACTTGCTGGCAATAAAGATTGGTATCTTGGAACATTTAGTGAGTATACCATTCTCATTGTGTTGCACAACATAGAATGTAAAATATAAATGGATCTTTTTGTTTTCTTTAGTATAGTAGGTTGAACAAATGTGATATGCTAATAAGAATGCACAAAAATATGTCATTCAGTGCTAAACAACTATAGGGTCTTTAGTAATATCTCATTAGGATCCATTCATAAACTACAAGACACTGTCGACTGATCATTTATTATATAGACATATTACTAAATAACGGTTTCTTAGGTGACCTTTTGAAACCCTAAATTTCTCTTGATTGACATTTTAATTTTCAAAGCAAATGGAAATAATGGGCTAACATGGAATGAATTGCACTGACTGTTTGGATTAACAGGTATGCAGGAAGAGGCAGCTGAGGCATATGACATTGCTGCAATCAAACTCTGAGGCCTCAAGGCTGTCACAAACTTTGATATGAGAATTTATGATGTGAACAACATTATAAACAGTGCACTGCCCATTACAGATGCAGGATCAGCTCATCTTGAGAGGACTGTGGATGTGCCCAGAATTGTTCATGATAAGGATAGAACATTGAGCTCCCAAACATACAATACTGTAAGATATGGCAATCCTCAGCTGAAACCAAAGCTGCACATGAATGGCCTCTTCTGGCTTTCCAGCAATAAGAAAATCCATCAATGGAAGCAACATATCAACAAAGAGGCCTGTGGAGGAAACTGGCAAATGACAACCAACCACACCAAGATTATCAAATACAGATGCATCAGAAGTATCTTCACCCATCCATGTTAGCAGCCAATGACACTATTTTGCACAATGTCATGGGCTTGGAGTCTGTAGAATCAGCTCATCTTGAGAGGACTATGGACGTGCCCAGAATTGTTCATGATGAGGATAGAACATTGAGCTCCCAAACATAAGATACTGTAAGATATGGGAATGCCTTAGCCGAAACCAAAGCTACATATGAATGGCCTCTTCTACCTTTTCAGCGACAAGAAAATCCATCAATGGATGCAGAATATCAACAAAGTGGCCTGTGGTGGAAATAGGCAAATGACAACCCACCACACCAAGATTATCAAATACAGATGCATCAGATGTATCTTCACCCATCCATGTTAGCAGCCAATGGCACTGTTTTGCCCAATCTCATAGGCTTGGAGTCTACAGAAGCTAATAACTTAGCTAATGATATCTACAATGACATCTCAAACACTTTAGCAGAAAATGGGTTTATGGTACAAAATGCTTTTGTAGCCCAATCTACCAATTCATCAATTGTTTTTGCCACCCACTTTAGTCATGACAATTCCGAAGGATTCATTGCTTCCAAAGCTGCATCAACCTATGAAAACATGATGTATGCAGATCCATCAGGAAGAGGCCTATACTATTTTACTGAGCAGTAGTTTGGAAGAGTTGGGTATGAGAATCTAACATGTAACAACAACTGGATGACACCTCTTCAGACTTTAGGCTCTATACCTAATCTAGCAGTATGTCATGCTCCTGTTTTCACTTTTTGGAGTGACACACAGGAGTAATGTAGCTCTCTGATCATGACACATTCTTAGTAAGTACTAATTTTATATGCTTACTTTATATGCGGAAGTATAGTAAAATCTAACACCTTAGACCCTTATTTTGACAATTTTTGGAAGGGTCTAAAGCCTGCTACTTACTTATTGGTTATATGGAGGTCTACAAGAGCTTTGCCTTCAATTGGGAACAACAAGGCTTTTGAAATCAGGAAGTGAATTTTTGTTACAGTAGCTCATAAAAAGCCCACCAGAGCTGGAAGTCTATCATGGGTGGCTTCTCTGCTTCTTTTCGTATATTCAAATACTTGATATAAGTATTTTCTCCCTTCAACACAATCACAGTGAAAGAGATACCAAAACTATTCATTACACTGCATCAATGCATAGACTAGTTTATTTCAATTGCAGTGCATTTTGTATCAGCACTAAAGCAATATTTTATCATATCAGAGTTTTTTAAATAATTTAAATGTGATCTAATATATCACTTTAGTATTAGAGAGAAAGAAGATAATATTTTGTGATAAATTGATGCAGGAGCATCCTGGGTGTAAGAGCAATCTTGCATCACCCAAAAAAAATATTTCTATTTTTATATTCAATAAGGGCTATTTTGTGTAGAACTGCTATTTATGGAAAGTTACTATTTTTGGTAATTTTCGTATGTGCTCAGAATGATCTGATTTCTTTCTTGGAAGTTCATTTTGGTCATATAAGTTTGCCAATAAAGTTTCATTGCTAGATCAAGTGTATATTGGAAGATATTGAAGATTTTTGGTATTGGCAGTAGGGCACAGAAACTTTGAACTCAGTTTTGAAGGCTTTAGAGGCCTCAGATGAGGTCAAAAATTTTGGTGACGGGCGCTTGCGTGGGTCAAGCCTATAGAGCACTTTGTGGCATTTTTGAAATGGGGTTATAATAGCCGATCAGATCAACTGGTGATGAATTATGGTCTTCGAAAGTTGGGCCACCTGAAATGGCAAAAAATAATTTTCTTCAAAATTTCTGTTCGGGTTTCAAGGGTTATTTTGAGCCAACTATGATGTAATAAAATGTAAAATAAAATAATTTTAAGTTTGGTCGGCCTTATTGGCTAAAATTTTGGAACCTTCCCAGGTGGTGGAAAATTGCCTATATAAGGAAGGCTGTATTATTGTCTTAGGTAGTTCAGAATAGTTCTGGGTAGTAGATTTGGGTAATAGTTCGAAGCTTTGTCCTACAGAATATTGTAAGGGAATGCCCATGTGGCTTTGCATATTGTAATTCTGAAAGTTTGTAATTCCACATTTGTGGAGATAATAAGAAGCCAATTTTCTGTTCTTGCATATTGTTGTTGTTTCTCTATTTTTGTTATGTGTTTGTGGTATTAAGGGGAGCACCCTTCATCATAAATGTAGGTATTGAATTAAGAAGCATGTGTTTGAAATTCTTTATTGACCGGATTAATTAAAGAAGAGGTCATGAAGCTATCTTTTTTCTCTGTCATAATCTTGTATTGTGTTAGAGTTTCATAATCCTTATTAATTATAAATGAGTATTTGTTATTAGAGTTGGAGTAAGGTTGAGATGTAGAAATGTTTTCAAATATTCAAAGTTCTATGTAAGATGATGCATTTGTTATACCTCTCTTTTGTTTTTATTTATTTTTTATTTATTTATTTTGATTTAAACTCCATACTATTAGATACTTACCAAATGGCTTGTTATTCAACTTCAAGTGTTCTAGTTTAGTTTGTTCATTTATTTTTATATGTAAAGATTTTAATGTTAAAATAATACTATTAATATGGTAAAATAAAATTTTGACATAATAGTTTATTTGATTTTTATGCAAGATTTGAGTTATTCATTTATGTGGAGTATATTTGAAATTGTGTAATGCTAATTTTTAAATTTTAGTAAAAGGGGGTGATTTTGAAAACATACAATATTATTTTTATTATCATTTATGTAAAATTGAATTTTATATTGAAACTTTTGATCACAGCTTGTATTTTTCAATGCGTAAAAGTGTTTTAGAAGCAATTAGAAGCTTGAAATGTGCCTTGGAAGATATGTGAAGAGTTTTCTTTAGGAGAAATTTAACATAACCCTTTCAAATAATGAATGGGGTGTCACATTATAAATTTACTTATAATGGTAAGGATCTTCTAGAAGTCTCAATTTTCTTGATATTATACTATTCTATTTTACCTTATTTAATTCTTCAGTCTTACGAATATTCTAGAAATTTTAATTGTCTTGATAAATTTTTATCTCATAACCCTTTCAAATACTAAATGAGGTGTCACATTATAAATTTACTTAAAATGGTAAGGATCTTCTAGAAGTCTCAATTTTATTGATAGGATACTATTATATTTTACCTTATTTCATTCTTTAGTCCTATGAATATTCTAGAAATTTTAGCTGTCTTGATAAAATTTTACCTCGTGTTATTTCATGATTTAAGATCTAAGGCTTATTTCAATAGAAGGTGCATGATTTGGCCAAAGGATTGGAGCTAAGACACAATAAGAAAGGATTAATCTAATAGTGTCCTAGGTAGGCCATTATTCTTCTCTCTCTCTTTCTCTAATTCACAAAGGAATTTATCTAATGTTCCTTGAAATAATTTAATAGAGCTACAAAAGAATCTCTTACTCTTTTTTATTTGTTTCTATAAATATATGGATCTCTCTCTACTTTATTTTTGAATACTCAAATTTGATTAGTGATTAAGATTTAGTTTAATATTCATGAAGAAACTTGCAAGATCTAAGAGATAAAAATAAAGCACAATATAATGGAAAAATATACTACTCAATAATGCAAATGAAGAGAGTACATATAGGTGAAAGTGAAACCAAGTCCAACCAAGAAAGGAGGAATCAACTAGAGTGGTGACAAAATTGCTTGAGAAACTAGGATGATGTGTCGAAATGAAATCTACACATCTCTAGTAGAGTCCTAAATGACATTGACTTGTGTAGACAAGTGTCAAATGATCATGGATGACTATTTAGACTTAATAAGTGTAAGTGTAATTAAATAAATACACTAACACCCCTGTTAGTGCATTTTCTTGTCAGTGCAAAATCCTTTGAATATGGCCCATTTCCTTGAAATTTTTCTTGAAATGTCTTACCCCATGCTCTTCAATGTGTCACCTTGCTCCAGTCCAAAACACATGTGCTGAATTGCAAAACCCAGAAAGTTATTCGAGTTTCAAGGTCTACAGGAAAATAATTTCAAAATTTGCCACAGTGTTGAAAACCCACAGTATTTTTGAAAATCCATGATGTTTTTGGTCTGTGTGAAAACCTTCGTTGTTTTCGACCTTATGCCTTCCCGCTTTTGTGTGCTTATCTTTTGGCATCAGAAACTTTGTGTGTTTTCGATCCTCTTTCGTGAAAAACCCTATGTGTTTTCGACCCCGCACTTCTGCCCTATTTGTTGGCATTCTCTAACTGCACAAGTCCGACTAGATTGTGGGCCCAGGTCTTCAAAGGCTTTTCCTAATTGGTTGTCGTATGGCCACATGTCAGACTTTTCTGACATGCGATCATGTGACCGCTTGCCACCTGTCCGTGTGGGTCCCAGTTCTTCCCATTGCCCAACATGGTTAAAGTTCAGACAAGATCTATGGTTATCGTATGTTTGCTTGGTGAAGTTGCATGGTGTTTAACCTCTATGCTTTTGCGACAACTGTCTGATCCTCTGAAAGGTAAGGCTTCTTTGGCGGTGGTCCCAGAGGTGGTGATGTGGCAGCCTGTGATTAGCTGTCGCATGATCGCATAGCCCAGTTTTTGGCTATGCGATTATGCAACCGGTTGACACATGTCCCTGGGGCCCGGTAGCAGGTGGTGACTTGGCATCTTCCGATTGGTCTGAGGTGGCAAGATGGCAGGTGGTCCCAGTTTGTTTGAAAAGATTCTTGATCCTATGGTCGGCGTGTGATCACATGGAATATTCTCAACCCATGCGATCATGCACCCACCGTTTGATTGGATGCCGATGGGTTTGTTGTAGAGGGCCCGCTGTCAGATAATGCTGAGGTGGTAGTGTTCTTTTGGCTGGCGGGTGGTGATGTGGCGGTCTAATGGCCTTGTCACATGATCGCAAGGGCCATTTCCATGGCTTACGATCATGCAACAAACCCCTTGGTGTTATCTTTATGTGGTAGTGGTTATGCAGTTGCGGCAAGGTAACGGTCTACGGGTTGTCGCATGTTCGCATAGCCTATTTTTGGGCTATGCGATTATGCGACTAACCGCCAGACATCATGGGTGGGGAGTTAAAGGTGGGTCCGTGATGCCAGTCTTGTCAAGATGTCTGATTTTGATTGGTTGCCTGACTGCTGATGGGGCCGAGGACTTTGCAAAGGTTTTTGACTGACTATCGACCATGGCTAAGAGTCTGCGGTCACATGATTGCAAGGTTGAGTTGGGAGCCATGTGATCATGCGACCAAGCATAAAATGAGGCCCATTTCTTGTGGCAATGAAGTTTATGACCGTGTGATTGCGCAATTAAGGGCAAATAGTTTAGGAACATCAAGCTCACGAAATGCATGGTGACCATTTATTTTCAAATTTTGATCTGCAGCGACCAAAGGTACCAAAATTTATAGTTTTCTGGCTAGATTTGACTGGTTTGGTGGCGCTTGTTGTGGTAGTGTGGTCCAGGGTGCCATGAGTGTTTGCAAGGATGTTTTGCCATGTGATGATGGATAGATTTTGTTGTTCGAGGCTTTTTGCAGGAGCTTTTGAATTTTGATGAAATTTTGATTGGTTGGGTGGTTGAAGTCTTAACCCTGGTTACCCATAGCTTGTTGCATCCTACTAGTTTAGGATTCCAAGGTAACCAGTGGTATAAATAGTTGAATTTTTTACTGTGTAAGGGTTTTGAATTTTTGTCAGTTCCAGTGGTTGTATCAACATTAGGGAAAAACCTCAGGTATCTTTTGCATATTGTCTATGGTGTTTTCTGAATCAACTTGTAATGTAGGGATTTGAATCCACATACTTAATACAGTTTCCCATTCTTGGATCTCTCCTTTAGTTGCTCTTAATGAATTCTGAGTTTTCTGGCTCATTGCATTTGGTTGCTTATGTATATGTTTCATTTCTCAGCCTTGATTTAGAATCAGGTTAAAAGTCTCTGAGTGAAGCATAGATTCATTAGGGTCAATCAGTAAGGATACTTGTAAGTAGTGTAAGAGATGTTTAACTATGTTTATGGCTTGGATTCTTAGATGAATCTAGTAGTTGTCCTTGTGTTCTATGTTCACTTCAGGTGTGATGCCCAATGGATAAGGCAGTAATCTTAAGCTAGTATCCCTGTGCTGATGCAAAGTGTTGCATGGTTGTCTGCATCTTGCAGGAAACCCAATTATATTTAATATCTCCAATCCTGCAGTCCCTCATAGTTTTGAGGTCACAAGGCCATTTTACCCCCCATAGCAATGGAGAGTCAATGAGTGTTTGGTTAACACTTAGTACTTTCTTGCTATTCTATTATTTGTTATTCAAACCTAGTTCTTGGTGTATGAAGTATATTTTATACTAGGTTAGGTACACCCACCTTGGTTTTATAGAGCCAAAAGTAGAAGAGGGCATATTAAGTCCCTATAGTTGGTCCAGTTACCCTAAGACCTCATTACATTTTGGAGTTAACCATTCCTAAAATCCATCTGAGGGTATATTGGCAGCCTTATGGCATAAGATTTTTCAAACACCAACAAGAAGGTGACTTTGTTTGGGAAATGAAATAAGTTTTCCAATAAGAGTATCCCAGAGTCTTTCTATTTTCATTTTGGGGAAGAGTCTCATACGTTTTCCAATCTAAGAATTGCTTTTCAGATTTGCAAATGTGTTACCTGGATTTGCTGATTGGGTTATATGTGGCTTTGCTGTGGGAGTGCTTAGAGTCAATTGGTGTTTCAAGACATATCAGTAAAGTTTGTGTCCTCTAAAGAGAGGTGGCGACTCTATGCTAGAAAGAACCTGAGTTGTGAAGTTTTGTTGGGACTTCATTTAGCTAAGAAGAAGGCAGCAGCATTCAGCAAGGCAATCCAGGTATTCTCCATTCAGTGTATTGCATTTGCATGGTCCTTATCAAATGATTTTCTCATTAAAGAAAGGACATATAAGCGTGAAATATGTAGGAAAGATTCAGTGACAAAAGAAGGTTCAATTCAAGTATAGATTTCCTGTCATTGGTCTTGAAGATTTTCAAGTAGATGTGCAACAGTTGTAGCCAGTGATGGATGTTCACAAGGTTTCTTTTGTCAAAGGGTATGCACCATTTTGTTATGATGGCATACCCAGTTTCCCCAACAATGTCCCTGATGAAATCATAGAGTATCTACCAAAGTTCAATAGGAATCAGTGTCCATTAGCAAGAAAGCATGTGCAGGCTTTTTTGATTTAATGTGCGATTTTGATGTCTTCCATGAGGATTTGTGGATGAGGTTGTTTGTGCAGATTCTTGAGGGAGATGAAATGGAGTGGTTTTCATTTTTGCCTGCAACCTCTATTTCTTCATGGAATGAGTTGAGTTCTTGCTTCATTGATTATTTTGATAGCTGGGTAGATTTAAAATCAATGTTGGACAATTTGATGGGAATTCAAATTGAGGGAGGTGAGTTGATTCAAAGATTTAATAGCAGATTCACTAGGACATTAATGGATATCCCTGAGGATTTTAGACCTCATGATCAAATTTGTCTGGTCATTTACGTGAGTGCATTTGACCAAAAAATGGGTTTCTTGCTAAGGGATAAACAACCACAAAGTCTACATCAGGCTTTTGAGGTTGCATTGGATATTGAGTGCAATCTGAAGTATGGAGTTATAAGAAGACATGCCTCTGCTAGTTTTCATTTTCAGAGTAAGGGGAATGATCAGGAGGAGGTTGAGAAACATCAGTGCTCACATCCCTCTAATTGTTGTATTAATCACAGTGTTGTATGTGAAGGTGAAATGAATTTTTCTACCAAGGGTCTGATTAATGAGAAGCTGGTATCCTTGTCATCCAGTGGTGGTGATGAACATTTTTAGATTATAGAGGATACACATCTCTCTTCGCATGATTTTCCCAAGAATAGTGATGATGATTGTGAAAATTCTTTGCCACCAAGTGATGTTGATACAGATGCTGAGAAAGGTGTTGACTGTGGGAGCATGGATGAGGTTGAGAATGAATTACTTTATGACGATATGCCACAGGGTTTCTCTCATATTGTAGAGGATTTTTCTTCGCAGTCTTCTATGCTAGTGGGTGGTAATGATGCTGATTGTAAAGTCTTAGAGGTTGAAGACTTGAGGGGAAATCTATGGGATGGTTCTTCTGATGAGTACAACACTGATTATCCATATGTTGATAGTAGTGATGGTGAGTCATGCTCTAGCTCAGATTCTGAATTCTTTTCTTCTTTTGAAGATGTGTATGATGATGGAAATAAAGACATATATAATGAGGTTACTAATGTGTTATTTGATGAGGACATTAGTGAAGACCAAATGGAGCTTTGTCTGAATTACTATGAGAAACAATTCCATGTTGTTTCTAACCCACTATTTGAGGAGTGTGCTCAGAGGATGGAATTTGTTGAGGATTACTCACCTTCTGCACTTAAAGCTTCACATACACTTGATCTGGAGTCTCCCTCACAAATGAGGCCAGTTGAAAGAAAGGTAATGCGGGATGAATTTTGCTTTGTTGATGAAGATGCATTACATTGGGACAATGTTCTTCTTCTGCCACCAAGTAGTTAGAATAATGGTGATAATTTAGTTTATGATGTTGATCATGTGAATCATCCTTATGAGGATAAAGGTGTGATTTATCAAGAGAAATCAGACTTGATAAACCTGAGTAACCTGATATATGAGTATGTTTCAGTGGCCTTGGCTGAGGTAAGTGAAAGTGAGTATAGTTGCTTTTCTTTTGATATGTAAGAATGCATTAAAGATGAGCTGGATGATTGCAACCAGGAAGAAAAGGTATCAGTTTCTTGTCCCCTTTCATATGTTTCAATCCATGATGATTTTGATGATGCATGTTTTCCAAATAGTGAGTTTGTGGGGGAACATGTGGAGGAAGGCATTGGTGATGGTAAATCCGGAGTTGTTCTGCAGTCTGTGCCTGACAATGTTTTCTGTCATTGTGCATGTGGAAAAGGTTTCAGACCTTTGTTTGATTTTGTGAGCAGAAACCAATTTTTTGATAGAGGAAAAGGATGGCACTCCTTTGGCATCCGGATGTTGCTTCTGTATATCCTGTTTAGTGGTGTTAGAGTTTTTGGGTAGGGAGCCAGTCTATGAAATTTGGGATTAAAAGTGGGGTGAGGGCCTAATTGTTTTGTCTGGTGTGGTCTGCTTCTCCCAGTGATTTTGAATTTTTGCCATGCCTACAAGAGGCATGCATCCCCAACTAGAGCCACTGTTAGTCCATTTTCTTGTCAGTGCAAAATCCTTTGAAAATGGCCCATTTCCTTGCAAGTTTTCTTGAAATGTCCTACTCCATGCTCTTCAATGTGTCACCTTGCTCTAGTCCAAAACACACGTGCTAAATTGCAAAACCTAGAAAGTTATTCGAGTTTCAAGGTTTGCAGAAAAATAATTTCAAAATCTACGACAGTGTCGAAAACCCACAGTATTTTTGAAAATCCATGATGTTTTCGGTCTGTGTGAAAACCTTCATTGTTTTCGACCTTATGCCTTCCCGCTTTTGTGCTCTTATCTTTTGGCGTCAGAAACTTTATGTGTTTTTTATCCTCTTTTGTCGAAAACCCTATGTGTTTTTTACCCCACACTTTTTCCCTATTTTTTGGCATTCTCTAACTGCACAAGTCTGACTGGATGGTGGGCGCGGGTCTTCAAAGGCTTTTCCCGATTAGTTGTCGCATGGCCACATGTCAGACTTTTATGACATGCGATCATGTGACCACTTGCCACCTATCTGTGTGGGTCCCAGTTCTTCCCATTGCCCGGCACGGTTAAAGTTCAGACAATATCTGTGGTTATTGTATGTTCACCTGGTGAAGTTGCACGGTGTTTAACCTCTACACTTTTGCAACAACCATCTGATCCTCTGAAAGGTAAGGCTTCTTTGGTGGTGGTCTCAGAGGTGGTGATGTGGCAGCCTATGATTAGTTGTTGCATGATCACATAGCCCAATTTTTGGCTATATGATCATGCGACCGGTTGACACGTGTCCCTAGGGCCCGGTAGTAGATGGTGACTTGGCATCTTCTGATTGGTCTGAGGTGGCAGGATGGTAGGTGGTCTTGATTTTTTTGAAAAGATTCTTGATCCTATGGTCAATGTGTGATCGCATGGAATATTCTCACCCCATGCGATCATGTGCCCACCGTCTGATTGGATGCCGACGGGTTTTTTGCAGAGGGCCCGCTATTAGATAATGCTGAGGTGACAGTGTTCTTTTGATCAGCGGGTGGTGATGTGGTGGTCTAATGGCCTTGTTGCATGATTGCAAGGGCCATTTCTATGGCTTGCGATCATGTGACAAACCCCTTGGTGTTATCTTTATGCGGCGGCGGTTATGCGGTTGCGGCAAGGTAACGGTCTGCGGGTTGTTGCATGTTTGCATAGCCCATTTTCGAGCTATGCAATCATGTGACTAACCACCAGACGTCATGGGTGTGGAGTTAAAGGTGGGTCTGTGATGCCAGTCTTGTCGAGATGTCTAATTTTGATTGGTTGCCTGACTGTTGATGGGGCCGACTGTCGACCACGGCTAAGAGTCTGCAGTCGCATGATTGCAAGGGTGAGCTGGGAGCCATGTGATCATGCGACCAAGCATAAAATGAGGCCTGTTTCTTGTGGCAGTGAAATTTATGACCGTGAAACTACGCAACTAAGGGAAAACAGTTTAGGAACATGAAGCCCATGAAATGCATGGTGACTATTTATTTTCAAATTTTGATCTGCAGTGACCAAAGGTACCAAAATTTATGGTTTTCTGGCCATATTTGACTGGTTTGGTGGGGCCTGCTGTGGCAGTGTGGTCCAGGGTGCCATGAGTGTTTGCAGGGATGTTTTGTCATGTGATGATGGACATATTTTTTTGTTCAAGGCTTTTTGCAGGAGCTTTTGAATTTTGATTGGTTGGGTGGTTGAAGTCTTAACCCTGGTTACCCGTTGCTTGTTGCATCCTACTAGTTTAGGATTCCAAGGTAACCAGTGGTATAAATAGTTGAATTTTTTATTGTGTAAGGGTTTTGAATTTTTGTCAGTTCTAGTGGTTGTAATAACATTAGGGAAAAACCTTAGGTATCTTTTGCATATTGTCTATGGTATTTTCTGAATCAACTTGTAATGCAGGGATTTGAATCCACATACTTAATACAGTTTCCCATTCTTGGATCTCTCCTTTAGTTGCTCTTAATGAATTTTGATTTTTCTAGCTCATTGCATTTGGTTGCTTATGTATATGTTTCATCTCTCAGCCTTGAATCAGGTTAAAAGTCTCTGAGTGAAGCATAGATTCATTAGGGTCAATCAGTAAGGATACTTGTAAGTAGTGTAAGAGATGTTTAACTATGTTTATGGCTTGGATTCTTAGATGAATCTAGTAGTTGTCCTTGTGCTCTATGTTCACTTCAGGTGTGATGCCTGATGGATAAGGCACTGATCTTAAGCTAGTATCCCTGTGCTGATGAAAAGTGTTGCATGGTTGTCTACATCCTGCAGGAAACCCAATTATATTTAATATCTCCAATCCTGTAATCCCTCATAGGTTTGAGGTCACAAGGCCATTTTACCCCCCACAGCAATGGAGAGTCAATGAGTTTGTGGTTAACACTTAGTACTTTCTTGCTATTCTATTATCTATTATTCAAACCTAGTTCTTGGTGTATGAAGTATATTTTATACTTGGTTAGGTGCACCCGCCTTGGTTTTGTAGAGTCAGAAGCAGAAGAGGGCATATTAAGTCCCTATAGTTGGTCCAATTACCCTAAGACCTCATTACATTTTGGAGTTAACCATTCCTAAAATCCATCTGAGGGTATATTGGAAGCCTTATGGCATAAGAGTTTTCAAACACCAACAACCCCCCTTAAGAATAACTTAGGAGGACAAGCTTAAAAAATAGGTCCCAACTACTAGCTTGGTGAGGTAACCATGTACAATGAAATCTCTCATAAAAGGAGAAATGAGGAAAACATAGTGGGAACAAAACCTCCCTCCAAAAAAAGAGATAAGATGCAATGAAATACACAAGTGAAGAAGAATAAGAGTGATAGATGGAGGAAAGATGATAACCCCTCACAAACTACTACGGATCAAAATTGCCAACAAAGGGGTTTTCCAGAACCATAGACCATAGATTGAAATTTCTATTTTTAAAAATGACAACCTTCCTCAAACCGTAGAGGATTTTGACCATGCAACCATAGTAGTCAAATAACCACATGGAAAATTAGATCATCTTAGATCATGTCGGCCTTAACATGTCTACCCAAGTCATAGATGGAGTTGTTCACATATCACTGATAATGTCTGTTACTAGTTTGCTAAGTTATGGGCTTCAACTTATCTTTTCTCAAATTTGATACCATGAAGAAACTTACAAGATCTAAGAGATAAAAATGAAGCACAACATAATGACAAAAATTGACTACTCAATAATGCAAATGAAGAGAGTACATATAAGTGAAAGTTCAACCAAGTCCAACCACAAAAGCAACAAATAACTACAGTGGTGTAAAAAACACCCAAGAAACTAGGATCATGTGTCAAAATGAAATTAAAACATCTCTAGTAGACTCCTAAATGATGATGACTTGTGTAGGCAAGTTTCAAATGATCATGAATGACTAATTAGGCTTAATAAGCCTAAGTGTAATTAAATAAATAGACTAACAATTTATTTAATAATGTCAAAATTTATTAGTATATATTACAACTATAATATCAAATATTATAAGCTAAAGAAATAAACATTAGTTTCTTTTAAACATTCTTACATTAGTACCTCATTTGATTCAATATTTAATGATTATCTATTTAAATATTATTTAGTCTTATTTATATTTAATATACATAGATATATAGAGAAACATATACACATACACACACACACACATACGGGAGATGCCACAATAGTGTGACCCACTTTTTCGGATGAAGGATGAAATGGGGTGTTTGCATGAAGGATTGGAGGGCCTTTGCGTGAACCTCACTACATGGTGGGCTTCATGCAAACATACATAGGGGTCTTTGTGCAAAAACCCCCTTCAAGAGAATGCCCCACCTCTAAAATTTCTTTAAATTTCTGGCGGTAATTGTTTATTTTCACTTTTCACTACATAGGTGATTGTGGACCCAAGGTGTTGGAGTGAACCCTTTATCGACGTAGTGTGCCATTAGTCTCCTCCTCACTTTTTCAACCTCCTTCAACCGTCATTGATACCAGGTATGCATATTACTACATAATTTTAAATTATTTTAGCAATGTTTAGAATTATTTAGTTTTTATTTTTTATTTTTTTAGCAATGTTTTAGTTAGTTAGTTTATAAATTATTTAGTTAAAATAGTTAGTTTTTCATGTAGATTTTTTGTTGTTAGTTTTTCATATACAGTTATTATTTTTTAAGTCATTTTTAGAAAATGATACATTAGATAATTCAGGAAATTTTAAAAAATTAGTAAAATTTAAAACATTTTAAAACTTTAGAAATAATTAGAAAAAATTAAAACTTTAGGAAAGTTTTAAAAAGTTTTAAAAATTTAAAACTTTAGAAAAAATTATAAAAATTTAAAACCTTAGAAAAATTTAGAACATTTATGACCCTTACGACCCTTATGATACATATTGTGTCCTGAGAGATCTTAATGCGTAAGAAGTATCTCATGACCCTATTAGGACCCCTTGAGATTTTTATTACACATTAGGACCTCTTAGGAGACAAAATGTATCACGAGGGTCCTAATAGGTCTTAAGACTTGTCCTAGAATCAATTAGGGCCCATAATGATCTTTATGATACATAGTGGCTCCTAATGCATCTTAGGACTAATTTGGACACATTAGGACCCCTTAAGACCCATTAGGACCCCTATGATACATAATCCAGGTTCCAAGGGGTGGTAATGTGTAATACATATCGAAAGGAGCCCGGATAGGGTCAAGACTGTATTTAGGGGGCTTTTGATACTTATTACACTTTAGGACCTCTTAGGACTCATTGTGTATAATAAGGGTCCTAATAGGTCTTAAGGTTTGTTCCATGACCACATAGGACCCATTACAACCTTAATGATAAATAAGAGGTCCTAATGCATAATAAGTATCCCAAGCCTGATTCGAATAGGGTCCTAACGTGTCCTAATAGGTCTTAAGGAAACCTAAAACCCTTAATGATTGCATATAAAATTTATAATTTGTGAGCAATTATGATTTGTATCGTGTGGGTTTCCTTAATTTCCCTGATTCTTTAATTCTCAAGACTGATACATTAACGGTTTATTTCTAGTAGGAATTTACTTACAAGTTATTTTCTTTGAATCTCTTATTACACTAAATATTTTTTTATTTCTTTGGAAATATGGTTAAACTTAGATTCATATTAAATTTACATAGTAGGAATTACATTCATCTCTAAAATACAAAAAATACAAAAAAAGTTGTTTTGTTGATGTTTTTTTTAAAGTGTTTTCAAGAATTGAACCAACAAAGGTCTCCTAATTATGAACAATTTCACATTTACCTTCAATTGAGATATCCATACAGTTGAGAACCAACCTAAAGGAACCTTGGGAGTGATTTTCATCATTCTTTCAAGAGAGGAATTTGCATCTCAAATTCCCAATCGTTATCTCATTTAAAAATGACGCTCAACATAAGTGGCACTAGAAGGAGGGCCCTCAAAAGAGAGACCATAAGGCATTGGATATTTATCTCTATAGAGGTTTGAACGAGTCCTTAGATCATCACTAAACAAAGGAGAATTCCTTGGGCTTAATCATTTGTGCAAATACTGTAGGGACAAAGGGAAACCAAAAAGGAATATTCCTCATCAACCAAATCTATTTCATCATCCTTTATTTCTACCATATCCCATTGCTACTTAATTTGTTCAAGCTCCACAAAATATCAATCAAAATCCACCACCATCTTGAATGGTCTTACCAATGCCCAAAGTTATCCATTGGACTTACAAGGCCAACTTCATGTACTAGTTAAGAATCCTGATAAGTTTTTCCCACGTTTCATCTAGAGAGAGTCTAGGATAGCAAAAGAAAAAATTTAAGCCTTCAAAGAAATATGCAATCGCATGGATATTGTACACCAAGATTTTATTTTCTCCTTGTTTCCTTACACATTGGGAGAATTTTCATATAATTGGTACTTGAATTTTCCACGAGGATCTATTACTAATTGGAATGAATTTGAGATAAATTTCCTTAACCAATTCAAGTTATACATTGATCCCGCTACTCTCCACCATCAGTTTATCTCAGCAAGCAAGGATCCCAATGAACTAACTACTATGTTTAATCATCATTTCTATAAGATGTATTATAAACGTGAGGCTTCTTATACTCTTCCTATTGGGGCTTCCATACAAGTGTAACTATGAGCCTTAGATCCTTTGACGTTCATCTTATTTGAAAGGCTCACACTAATAGAAATATATAGTTTAGAAAAGGTGTGCAATAAATCCATCAACCTTAAAAAAAAAAATGGATCCACAAGCTAGTGGAAATTATGGAACTTTTCCTTCATTTTGAAACAATTCCATGCCCAACACATTTTCATCCATTAACCATGCATTGACTAATCATGTTGTGCTTCTCAATCTAATTCCAAATCCACAACTCTCTGTTCCACCACCCACCATCATGTATCCTAGGTATGATTCACATAAGGAAACATTTTGTGAGCAGACAGAGGTTTCTCCAAGTGAGCCTAACAAAAATCTATTTTATGAATTGGATGCAATAAAGAAGATATTTTCCCAATTAAAAAATGAGATAACAAGAATGAAATTAAACCCAATTCAAAACCAAGAGAATTATCAAAATTCAGTGGCTGCTCCAAATTCTTATCACAAAATTAGAATCATAGTTACAATAATTACAAAAATGACAATAACTAATCACAGGAATCGAGCGGGAATGACTATTCAAAATTCTTGGTGAGCCATGGTGGGTTGGCTATTGGTTCTAGTTTTGGCGATGGTCTAGATGATGTTTTCATTTTTGGGTTTCCCTTGTCACCAGTACAAGATCTAGCATTGTAGGTGTCAGATCATTCTTTGTTGGGTAAGGAGAATATCTCCCCATGCAGGGTGGTCATAGGTTTTCCCTCGAAGGAAGGGCTATCTAGCACTTTGTTGGATGAAGTTGCTTTAGGGTATGAGCCCTGTCCCTCTCTAGGGGATTTGAATGATAAGGCTAGTATCTCAAAGGAGCCACTAGTGGGGTCAACTAGCGGTTCCAACCATGGTAATGCTGAAGTCAACCCTCCTACCACCAAAAAGTGGTCAAAAATTTTGTGAGAATATTCGGCGAGAAAGTCTCCTTCTCCAGGAGAATTTGTTAAGGCATGCCTCCAAGAGGGTGAAGTTTCTATCTTTGTACCAGGCTCCTTGGTGGATCCCTTGGTTTCAGCTATGGAGCTATCTCTGATTGGTAAGTTTCTAGGACCTCATCCTAACATTGAAGTGGTTAGATCTTTTGCTAAAAATATATGGAAGTTGAAAGGCTAGGTTGATATCATGACCCTTCCTAAAGGTTTTCTCTCCTTCTCTTTCTCTAAAAAGGAAGACTAGGAGTATGTTTTATGTGGGGGACCATGGATGTTTGGTAGAATGGATGTTGCTTTTTGTAAATGGGCTCCAAACTGGGACTACTCTGAAAATTTTTTCATGGTGACCCCTGTCTAGGTTAGGTTCCCTGGATTACCCCTTGAATACTAGAATGAGGAATTTTTTAAGGGTTTGGCCTCCTCCTTTGGAGGGGATCTCCTCTTGGTGGATACAATGACCACTGCCAAGTCCAGATTGGTTTTTGCTAGGATTTGTGTTAATATTGGCTAGTTTGACAATCTCCCTTCAATTATTAATATTAACTCTAAACTAGATTTATGGAAGTAGGAAGTGATTTTTGAATCCCTCCCTTTCGCTTGTTTTGTATTTCATAAAATGGGTCACTGGGCCAAGTATTGTCCAAAGAAAACCCTTAAGGCTATGAAGCCTGTGGATCCCGATCCCAAACCACAAAAGTCTACTAGACAAGTTTGGAAGGAAGTTAAATCTCAGCCCATTGAAGATGGTGTTAGTAACAATAAGGAAGACCTGGTCCTAGATGAAGTTGAGAAGGTGGATTCTAATGCTTTTCTTGACCTGGAGGAAGGGGAATTGGTCAAACTAGTTTCTCATATTTCTGATTCTATGGCTAGTCCCCCTATGGAAGTTGGCCCCATCATGAGTAACCACCTTGATGAATCAGTACCTATGGTGGTGTTGGTTCCTATTCAGGGTGACTCAATCAAAGCTCAAGACTCTTAGCATGGTGAAGAAATAGAAAAAAGTAGAACAAGCTAGTAGATGATCGAAATAGGAACCCCTAGTGTCTTCAACAAGTGAAGAAACAGAAAAAAGTAGAACAAGCTAACTACCCCAGGATCCAAGGGTGTCCTTACCTAAAGAAAATCTGACATGGGATCCAAGGGTCTTAAGGAAAATGTCAGATCTCGGAAGAAAACTCAAGGCAGAATCACCAACAAAGAGATTAGAGAAAGAGAAAGTAAGAAGCATATTGTGGATGACAAGCAGCTAACCATCCAAGGAGCTTGTACTCTGGTTAAGAAATGAAACTCATATCATGGAACATCAGAGGGTTGAATGCCCCTCACAAGCAAGATATCCTAAGTAATCTAGTAAGAGACCATAAACCTGATATTTTTTATGTTCAAGAAACTAAGATGGTTAAAGATAAGGTGGAGAAGATTAGAATTTTCAAAAATGGTGGTGTGGCTAGCTTGAGTTCTAAAGGGGTGTTGGGAGGAGTTGTTGTCTTTTGGAATAAAAATTATGTTAATGGGGCTGTGATTGGTGATAACCTGAATTGCTTAAGCATTAAATTTGTTCATGTTAAGTCTGACTTTGAATGGGTGGCTACTGATATTTATACCCCTAACTCTAAAGTGGGAAGGACTCAGTTTTGCAAAAGAGTTGATAACCAAATATTTCTCTTCTAGGACTTTCCCAAGTTAGTTATGGGTGATTTCAACTGTCCTTTGAAAGATAATGAGAATTTTGGGGGTGTGGATAGTCAGAGTCAACTTGATGGTTGAGTTGAGCTCATGGACTTTGTCATTAGATAAGCTCTTTTTGACTTGGATCTTTAGGGGACCAACTACACCTGGTCGAACAGAAGAATTTGGTACAACCTCATCCAAGTTCGGTTGGATCGGGCTCTGATTTATGGTTGCTAGTTCAAAAGCTTTGGTTGTTCTTTGTTGTCACTCACAAAGATTGGATCTAACCATTTCCCTATCTCTTTTAGTGCTGATCTAATTATTTCTAAGGGAAATCCACCTTTTAGATTTGAGAGAATGTGGATTGACCACTCGTATATTGAGCAACTAATCAAAGGCTGGTGGGATGTTGATATTTAGGTTACCGCAATGTTCAAGGTGGCCAAAAAATTGCAAAATCTAAAACAGTATGTCAAATCTTGGAGTAAGGAGGCTTTTGGTGACATCTTTAAATCCAAGCTTATACAGAAAAGGGACCTGGATGATGTTCAGGAGATAATTCAATAGTCTAGTCTTTCACAAGATTTGAAGGATAAGGAGGAGATTCTCCTAGCCAAGGCTCACAACATTATATCTAAAGAGGAACAGTACTAGAGATAGAGATCTAGATCGATCTGGCTTAAAGCTAGAGACAAGAATACTAGATTCTTCCAGATGTCTGCTTCCAAACATAGAGCTTCCAACATGATATCTAGACTTAAGGTGATGGCTGGAGAGGTAAGGAATGACAAGGACATTTCTTTGGCCATGATTGATTTTTTAAATCTTCTCTTTTATCAAAAGACCCAAATCTTTCCTTGGAGTACCAAGATTTACTTCTTGAAGCTATTCCCTCCATTGTTGATGAGGCCACTAACAAGGTTCTTTCTGCTATCTCCTCTATGGAAGAAGTGAAGATGACTATTTTTTCTTTTGAGGGTGACAAGTCCTGAGGTCTAGATGGTTTCCCAATGTTCTTTTTTCATAAATTTTGGTATATTATTAGCTGGGACATCTGTAATGTTGTTAAAGAATTCTTTGGTTCCAGATCTTTGTTAAAATAAATTAATGCTACTTTTATTGTTTTGATTCCTAAGAAGGCTGGGGTTGACTCGGTGGATTCCTTCAGACTGATTAGTCTGTGTAATTAAGTGTATAAGATTTTCTCCAAGCTTTTGACCCTTAGACTACTAGCAGTTCTTTCAAAGATTATCTCTCCCCGGTAAAGTGGTTTTGTTCCTGGCAGGTAGATCCTTGATTCTATTATGAAGGTTCATGAGTTTATTCACTCCAATCAAGTTTCTCTCAACTTTGGTTTTTTGTTGAAACTTGATCTCTCTAAGGCTTATGATCGGGTGGACTGGGATTTGTTGATCAAGGTACTGAGATCCTTTGGCTTTTGTGAAAACCTACTGAAGTTGATCTTTCATCTCATCAGTACCTCTACGGCTACTATCATTGTTAATGGATCCCCCTCCAAATTCTTTAAACCTTCCAGGGGGCTTAGACAAGAGCATCCCTTGTCTCCCATTATTTTTTCCATTATGGCTGAGTGTCTTGGCCGCTATTTTTAGAAATTGGTTTCCATTGGTTCCATTAAAGGCTTAACTCCTTCCTCTACTTCTAGGTCATGCTCCCATGAGAAATTTGTGGATGACACTGTCATCATGGGGTCTTCATCTATTCAAGAGGCCAAAGTTATCAAACAAGTTCTTTCCAATTACTCTATGGGTACTGGTCAAATTGTCAATTGGAATAAAAGCTCTCTGTTGTTTATTAATTCATCTATGGACAGGCATAATAGAATTTCTAGAATTATCAGATGTAAAATTGATTCCATGCTTGCTATCTATCTCGGTCTTCCCTTAAGTCTTAAACCTCCTGACTCCTTATGGGCTCGAATTGTGCATAGATTCAATAGGAAATTAGCTAGTTGGAAAGGAGTGCTATTGAGTCAAGATGGTAAACTTCAACTCTTGAAGACTTCTTTGCAGAGTTTGCCCATTTACGTTCTTAGCCTTTTTAATATCTCGGGTAAACATGCAGACATTATTGAAAGTATGCAGAGGAATTTTTTATGGACCATTGTAGAAGAAAGAAAGAGATTGGCTCTAGTTTCATGGGACAAGGTGTGCACTCCTAAGAAGTGCGGGGGGTTGGGTATTCATCCTTTAAGGGTAACCAATTAGATGCTCCTAGCGAAAAAAATTTGGAGGATCTTTGGGGAGAAGGAGTGGAATGAGATAATCCACAACAAATATCTCTATTCATTCCCCCACATCTCTGATTTAATGAAGATGGAAGTTAAGGTGCAGGGCTCATTCATTTGGAATTGCATCCGACAAGTTAAGGAGATGGCCTTTAAAGGGGCTAAATGGTATTTGGGCAGTGGCCGAAGAATTAAGTTTTGGGATGACTGCTGGCTCAAATATCTTCCTTTGAGCTCTATTACCACCTTCCAACCCTTTATTAATGCCTACATTCAGAGATTTGGTCCTTGGGTCATGGATTACTAGAGGAATATTTTGTGGACTGAACTTTCTATAGTTGATGAGGCCCTTAAGCCCTTGCTACTGGACTTGAAGATCTAGAAAGTTGTTCTGACTACAGATGATGAGATGATTTGGGGAATCCTCCCTTCTAGTGTCTTCACTATAGCCTCTACCTCTAAGCTCTTATTGAAGCAGCTAGACCCTCCACCCTCTTGGGTCCAGGTTTGGGATAAAAGATTAATTCGTAAAATTAATATTTTATTTTGGCTAGTTTTGCAGAACAAAATTCTTACCATTGACAACCTACATAAACGTGGTATGATCCTGACCAATAGATTATTTATTTTTAAGGAGGCAGAGGAATCAATCTTCCATTTGTCTATTGACTGTAGATACTCTTGGGAGGTCTAGGGTCTTACCCTATAGCACTGGAAGATCAACTAGATTTTTCCTAATAACATGGAAAATTTCAGTACCCAATGGAGAAAAGTGGAGATCCCTATGGACAATCAATTGTGGAATCTTATTGCACCTCATGTTATCTAGAGATTGTGGATAGAACACAAGATAGAGTTTTCAGAAACACTACTCTCCTGTCGGCGATGGTTGTTGATAAGATTAAGAGAAGCCTCAAGGAGAGCTACAACTCGTCGACTAGTTTGAAGTTGGATTTCAATGTTCAAGATTATAGTTCTGGTTCCAATAACAAGCCAGCTACTAAATGGGAGAATGCCATATGGTTATCCCCCCCTCTAGAATGGATCAAAATCAATTTCAATGGTGCTACGAAGGGTAACGTGGGTCCTATAGGTTGTGGTGGGCTCATAAGAGATGACATGGAAAACTATCTTGTTGTCATGGCGCTTCCCATAGGGGTGCAAACCAATCATGTTGCAGAGGCCATGGCCCTTCTCCAAACCCTTAAAATTATTTAAAAAGATATGTCTCTGAATGTGTGAATCGAAGGCGATTCAATGAATATCTTAGATTGCATAAAAAATATCACTAAGCCATCATGGTCAATTAAGGAAATTATTGAGGCCCAGATTATCATTAACTCTTTTAAGCATGTCATCATTTCCCATGCATACCAGGAAGTGAATGGTATAGCTGATGAGCTGGCCAACTATGCTGTTAGGGTGAAGGACATTGTGATTTGGCACAATGGAAAAAATATTACCATTGATTTGAAGGCCAAGTTGGCTTTTGATAGGACTCATAGAAAAAGAGTGGATTTGGAGTATCTCAAGAAGTTATGATGAAAAGACACCAAATTGTTAAATTGGTTAAAATGATTATGGAAATCTTTTCCTTTCCTAAGATTACTGCAAGATGACACAAGTTTATTGGCATGTATTTTAAAGCTTTTTTCATTGTCTGCCTATGCTTGTTCTCTGCAACGGCTGTTGAAATTCCTTTCTTTAAAAAAATGGGTGGCGGGCTCAATTGTAGGGAGCCAAAGGATTGTGTGAAATGGAAGAACATGATAGAGGTTTTGGAAAAACTCAGAAAGGGTGGCCTTACTACGTATATGGAGCACTTGCATGGGTTTAAAGATGGAGCTACGAAGGTGTTTTCTTAGTCTTGGAAAGATGGCGTGGTGACCATTGCTGGTCTCACTGTCAACATTACTGAAGAACTTATTGCTGAGGTGTTCGGTCTGAGCCTTAAGGGTATTAAATTTTATAGAGATAAGAGAGTTTCTCAAAAAGCCATTCAACAATTCCCCAAAAGAAAAGTTAAGGCGATGAGTTTGGTGAAAGATTCCAGCAGTTGTTATGACGTTGATGCCTTCAAATAAATTTGGGCGAAGGTCATGATTGTGGTCATGGAGTACATCACCCTGGACAACTTGTATAAATGTGCCCACTCTTACCACTTTGTGCTGCTTTGCCACTTTTGTCACAAGACTAGAGTTTCTATTCCTTTTTATCTCCTTCAGTCTCTCCACCTTAGTATTTTGACCATAGGAGGAAAGAGAATAAGCCCATCCTGCATGAGGGGCTTATTCTCCTCATTGTAGAACATATCAAGTAGAAGGCCATCTCTAGCCCTATCATATCCTCACCTAAAGCCTCTAGCGCGGATAAGAAATGTACTAGGGATACAGTTTGTAGAGAGGAGTGTTTATCTAGTAAAAAAATCAAATTGGATAAGGATGCTGGTATGGATACGGAGTCAACTGGTGAAAGCCTTGAGGGTTATGCAGCCACAACTAATTCATCTGAGGAGGATAGTGAAGTTTCTATGATGGTGTTGAATACTATCTCAGGGAATAAAGAGAACAAGGAGGAGGAGGCTATTGATAGTATGGATGTGGGGGACAATCCTAATGTCAAGGATAATAATGAGGAGGACAACAAAGAGGAGGATGAGGGTGGAAAGCTAGTCCCCATTTTGGTCGATTATGATAGCTCAGAGGGACATGGTGTTCCTATCTCCCCCAATTTGGAAGTAATTATGGAGGTCCACTCAGATAAGTAGAAGGATTTTCCTATTG
Source organism: Chamaecyparis obtusa (assembly GCA_027943335.1). NCBI lineage: Eukaryota > Viridiplantae > Streptophyta > Pinopsida > Cupressales > Cupressaceae > Chamaecyparis > Chamaecyparis obtusa. Next base: position 769,465 of record BSBK01002620.1, read on the forward strand.
CTAAGAAGGAGAATGTGCCTTCATCTTCTCAAAACATCCCCTTTGTTAAACTGTTGATTTGTAAGAATGGAATGTGTAGCTGCTCAAAGAAGACATGGATGACAAAATTTACCCTCCTTTTGTGGTTCTCCAGACTACGAAGGCGGCGTCCATGTACTCATTTTGCTTGGTGAAATGGGTTTTTCAGGAAATAAAGAACCTTAATTTAAAATGTCACTCAATCTCTGCTAAGGTTGACTCCCTGCAGGAGATTGTGGAGACTAGTTCGAAAGGAAAAGATGACAATAAGGACAATGATAAGGATAAGAAAATGCAAGATTTGCAAGTCAAAGCTGATAATCTGGAGAATGCGGTGAAGAAGCATATGCAGGATAACCACCTATTCATGGCCTCGACCATGGAGTGTTTTATATCTATCAAAGCAGAGCTAGATGCTGGCTCTCCTACCAAGAAACTTGAGGGGGAAAATGATGATGCAAGTGATGAGGGTCCAAGTAAATGCACTCAGTCTACTAAAAGGAAAAAAATCCAGGAAAGGATCCTCGAGCTCTCTGACTTCAATGCTACCATCAAGAAGATCTCAGAGGCAAAGAAGGAAGCAGAGGAAACTTGTAAGGAGTTGGCTTAGGTTCTTCGAGATCTTGGTGCTGTTTTGTTTTTTGGTTTCCTTGTAGCGGGTAGTTTTTCTGGTTTCTGGTCTTTTTGGGTTTTTTTTTGGCTTTGGTTCTGGTGGACTGGTTCCCTGTCCTATTTCTTTTCAGTATTCTTATTGATGTAAACTTTTGATATCAACTTGTACGGGGTTTCATGTCCCCCTTAAAACCTATTTTTTCGTGCAATAAAAAATGACAATATCTACGAAAACAATTTAGAAGAGAAGGGATTTGGACAACGGAGAACCAATAGACCTTGGAACACTTTCCATAATAACAAAAGTATACCTATTGAGAATACTAATGTTTATGAATTTTATGATGTAAACTTTACAAGAATCATAGGTAAAGAGATGAATGACAATGAAGGAAGGACAACGAAAACCAATATTCATAGAAACATGAGCAATCCTCCTATACAGTTTAATGCAATGGAGTTTGATTATTATGAACCCACAATCGATATAGGATCTACTTAAAATATCAAAGAATAATTTGTGGTCCCTTTTCAATGAGATCAAGAACCTGAGTATCAGTGGTCCTTGTCTTTCAAAGCAATAATCATAGCACATACAATCAAAGAAGTATGAAGGAACCTCTTGCAAATGGTATCCCCCCTAGATTACATACCACACCTCCTTATCCACTAATGAATAATAATATTACACCTCCCAAGGGTCCAAACAATGCTATCGTAATTTCTTAGAATGTTCCACTAATTTTGGAAGAATCACACCTAGGTCTACCAAAAATTATAGTGTTGTTGAAGAGCTGAAAAAGACAAAGGAAAATATCTATATGTTCGACATGTTACAAAGTTGTCCTACTCAAAGGGAAGCTTTATTGAAATATTTAGACCAATCTAAGTCAAGTAATTCAATGACTAATACCAAGGCCACTACATCAAGAATCAATGCGAAAAAATCCATGCTGACCATGTTCAAGGACATGGTGGAAGTGCCTCCATTTTTAATAAGCCTCCAAATTTGTGGAAGGAATTTGCATAATTATTTGATCGATTCGAGAGCCTCATGTAATGTAATTCCTTTGTCAATTTGTCAGAGATTGAGAGTAAACACTCAGCCCTCCAATAGAGTTGTAATCTAGCTTGATAAGACTAAAGTTAAGGTGTTTGATGTTCTCGAAGATATGCGCATGCAAATAATAATCAATCCTCAAATTTAGGATATTATAATATTAATGTAGTGAACATCCTAGAGACCTACCGTATGCTTCTCAAAAGAGAATGGAAAAACTACTTAAGGGGGTGGTTTTCCACTAATTTCACCCAGCTATGGCTACCATGGAAAGGTTTAAACAACCAAATCAAGATAGATACAGAGAAAAAAAAAGAAATGATCGTAGAAGACAATGCACATGCAATGAAGTTATATTCACACAATCAGACTTAGGTGTGTACATGATAGAAAAAATTATTACTTTCCAAGTTGAAGAGAGAAAGAAAGCTATTGTAGATGCATTGGCTATATCATCCAGTGCATTACAACCTATGGAGAGAACCAATTTGAAGATATTTTTGGTTTATTTGATTTCTGCCCCATCTGCCCAAGGTAATATAACTAATTTTTAAGTCTTTTAAATTGATCAACATATCCTTGAGTTCATCATGTGTAGTGGAGCATTTGAGAAGAAAATCATTGATGATGAACAAAAAGGAGAACTCCAGGAAGAAGAAAAAGATGGGATTATGAATTTAAAAACTAATTCCATCCTGAAGGGGATGGTTACTCTTGAACAATTTTTTGATAAAGATGTGTCAACCAAAGGGAAAATATTAGCACTTGAAGGAAGAGATGATTGGACAACTTATAATGTAGGCACTGAAGAGGAACCTAGGTTTGTTAAGATTGGAAAAAATTTTATAGATAAAGAGAGAGAGCATACAATTCAACTGGTTAAAGAATATAAGGATGTCATACCATGAAGCTATGAGGATCTCAAGACTTATAATCCAGAATTTATCACACATAATATACCTTTGAAGCTAGATGCTAATCCATTCCGTTAGGGACAAAGACTCGTAAATCCAATCATTGAACCATTGATACAGAAAGAAGTACAAAATTTTCTTGATGCCAAAATAATATTCCCTATACAAAATGTCATTTGGATTGCTAATTTAGTGCCAGTGTGTAAAAATAATGGCAAAATATGGATTTGTATTTACTTTCAGAACCTTAATAAGTCTTATCAAAAGGATAACTACTCGATCATATCTCTTGATGAGGTGTTGAAAATTGTTAATGGATCTAGAATGATGTCATTCCTAGATGGGTACTCTAGGTACAATCAAGTGATAGTCTAAGAAGAAGATCATTTGAATACAACTTTCATGATGAAGTGGAGTGTCTTTTCTTATAGGCTCATTCCTTTTGGATTGATTAAAGATGGCGCTACTTTTCAGTGAGCCATGGATGCTTCTTTCAAGGATTTATTCAATAGGTGCATTTTGATCTATATGGATGATCTTACAATGTTCTCCAAGAATTAGGCTGATCATGTTAATGATTTAAAGAAAGTGCTGAATAGGTGCAGAAAGTATGGAATATCTTTGAATCCAAAAAAATGTTCATTTGGGGAGACTAAGGGGAAACTTCTAGGACATATTATTTCTAAGACTAGAATTTCAATTGATCCCAAAAGATTAGGGGATATCTTGAAATTGTTTCCCCCCAATTGTCAAAAAATGTTGAAATCCTTCTTTGGAAGGATCAATTTTGTCAAGAAGTTCATAAGCAGATTTGTGGAGATAGTGAAGCCATTAAATGATATATTGAAAAAGCATGCCAAGATTGAATGGAGTACACCAGTCAAGAATTCATTTGAAGAAATCAAGATAGCTATTGCTACAACCCTAGTTATGGCTAGTTCAAAGTACGTGTTACCTTTCAAGGCATATTATTTTGCCTTTGACCATTCAATAGCTAGAATCGTAACTCAAAAGAGAGATGGGGAAGATGAAAGACCCATAGAATTTATGAGTAATCAATCCATTGAAGAATGGTAAACCGAATTATCCCAACTTAGAAAAGTAATCATTTTCTCTTGTCAACGAAGTGAAGAAGTTTAGGCATTATATCCTTGGAGGCAAGGTCATAACTATTGTGTCAGATCCTAATATGAAATCTATGGTGATGTAAAATTAAATAGACAAGAGAAGGGTAAAATGGATGGCCACTTTACATGAATTTAATTTATAAATTCAACCTATGAAATTTGTTTGTGAAAAAGGTGTAACTAAATTGATTAATGATACTATTGATGGAGTCATCTGCCAAGTATACACTAATGAGGGAGTCATATCAAATATTTAGTATAAGGATATTGTTTATTATCTACTATAGAACAAATACACTAAAAAATGAATGGTACACAAAGAAAATATTTGAATATGAAATGCGGGTCATATATGTTGAAGAATGGATTATTGTATAAATGAAATCATGAAGGATTGTATCTCAAATTTTTGAATCAAGAGGCAGCTAAAATGATACTTGAAGAGTTCCATAATAAATATGGTACAAGACACATGTCCACAAAATCTAAAACACATGAAATACTAAGATCAGGCTATTATTGGCCTACATTGTTTAAAGACACCAATGAGCATGTTCATTCCTGTAACATTTGTCAAACTAGTGCTACACGAGAAATGAATCTGACAATGCCATTACAACTAGTATATGACGTGTGTCCCTTCGCTAAATCAGCACTGGATGGATTTTATTAGACCTATTAATATTCCTTCATCAATGGGACACATGTACATTCTTACAACCACCAATTACTATATGAGGTGGACTGAGGTGGAAGCATTTCACAACTATACCACAAAAATTATTACTGATTTCCTAGAGGAACTAATCATCATGAGGTTTGGAATGCCTATTTTTTGATATGTGATAATGGAACCTCTTTTTCTTCAGCTATGCTTATGCATTGGGATTTCCAAAATCAGGTGATAATTAATTTTTTTGTCTAATTATTACCCACAAGGAAATGGTCTTGCAAAATATACCAATAAGAACTTGGTCACTATCATTAAATGATTGTTGGATAAAAACCCCAAGGATTGGCACTCCTAGTTGAAATACACTTTCTGAACCAATAGAGTGAGGATTAAGAATGGCCTAGATACTTCTCCTTATTTATTAGTCTATGGTCAAGAGCTTGTGTTTCCTATGAGCCTAAAAATCCATGCATTGAAATTCATGAAAGGTTATGTTGAAGATGAAGATCGAGTCCTAGTTAGGATGATGAATTTGATTGACTTAGATGAAAAGAGAAGGAAAGCTTTAGAACATATTTCAAAACATCAAGCTATTGTAAAGTGTTGGTTTGACAAGAGAGCTACAGTAAAATCCTTTAGGATTTCTGACCTTGTTCTCATGTGGGAAAAGATGCATGAGAAACTGGGTAGTCACACTAAGTTTGAACAATTGTGGATTGGCCCCTATCAAATAGAGGAAATTCTTGGGGAGAATATTTTCAAGATCAACTCTTTAAATGGAGAGATGGTTCAATTTCTCGTCAATAGCCAATTGCTCAAGCATTACTTTAGATCCTAGGAAGAAATGATTTCCACCCTTGTATTATAGTTTTTTTTGTTTTTGTCTCATCATCATTTTATTTTTTATTTCTTTGGTTTTTTTATGTATGAGGGGAAGTGTTGTTTTTCGAGGGTAACCTTAGAAAATGCTCTATCATAAGTAGTCTAATAAGAGGCATATGTATTTCCTCATCAAAATGACTGTTGAAATTTTCTCTTACATCAAGCTTCGTAATTAGATTTGGTTTAACAAGAGCTTTGGTGGGTGATTGTCTTAGTTTTTACTGGAATCATTCTCATCACTAGATACATATTAAAGATGGACCTTTGGTGTGAGTTTACTTATGAAGGTGCTGGCTGGAAAAAACTTGAACATGGTAATCTTGGTGACCACCTATCTCAGAACCCCTTGTCCCAACTAGATATTATAAAATAAAAGAGAGATGTACAAAAGAAAGCTGTAAGCAGTTCCCCAATGAATAATTGCACAAATCCTATCAAATGAATAGTGCCACCCTCAGGTAGCACAATCTAATCACTACTTGGGGAATTTCAAAAAAAAAGGAAGGAAAAATAAGATTGACACTTAAGAGCATTTGTCAAAAATAAAGTACTGAAGAATTATCATTTCAAAATCTAGTCGAATGATAAAAGGGTGACTCTAGAAACCTCTACCAGGGCTATGGATGCATCACCATCACTAGAGAAAGGTTAGAATGAGCTTCATGAGAAATTTTTTTGGGGCTATGGATCCCTGACTGGCAACAAAGATCTTCTTGGGGAATCCATATTTTCATGTGATAGTTGGTTTTAGTTCACATTAACTTCAGTTGCTCTCATCAAAGTTGTCAAAAGAAATGAATACACTTATGCACACACTGAATGAAACAAAAATGAACCTAAATGTTGAAAGTCAGCAAGAGATTTTTTTTTTAATCTCGTTTTGGTGTTTGGCTTGGTTTGGGATGGTTTTGGTAGTCATTTGTTGATAATGAAATGCCTTGGTCATTTCTTCTTTTGTCAAGGCTATTTTTGTGGTTCAACAACACACCCCACCTTTTGGCCACTTGTCCATGGGGCCCCCCTTATTTTATTTTATTTTTTTCTTTCTTAGTCTTTAGGTTTCCTTGTTTAGTCCCCTTCTTTTAAGTTTTTTTAGTGAAAAACCTTTTGAAAAGTGTGTTTTAAGTCTTTTTCATATTTTTGGCCTTTCGGTGTTCCCTAGAGCTCTGATGATCTGAACGTCTGAAATTTCAAACCCAACATGCTAAGGTGAATTATTTTTAGACTTTTAGTTTCTAAAAGCTCGGTGACATATGGCTCACAGTTTTCACAATTTTGGTGTCTGGATTTTTAAAACCTAGTGCTAATGTCACTGGGCTTGAGGGTTATAAAAAAACAAAGGGTTCATTAGTTTACTCATTTTGCAACTTGTCACCTTAAAACTCTTGGCAATTTTGTGCTTCCCTTCTGTAAGTTTGTATTGGTGGCCAATGGGATTTTCGCTCTCAGATTACATGTTTTGTTGTGTTTCCTTCAAGTTTGGTTGCATATTTATCTCGTGCACGATTATTTGTAGGTAGGTGTTTTTTTTTATTAGTTGTCCTTCATTTTTTTAAGGTTTTCTATTGTTTTGGATTTTTATAGAGTTTTCTGGGTACATGCAAGATCATTGTATGCCAAAAAGTGGTGATGTGTAAAAGAAGTCCTGATTGATAGACTCTTTGAAAAACAACTATAACTTTCAAACAATATAAAATTTTTAAAATATGAAATATACGTCACATTCCATGCTTCACCTAATACAATAATAATAAAGAATTCTTTCAATTTTATGAAGTTTAGACTAAGTTAAGGTTTTCAGACATGAGAATTTTTATATTCATGAAAAATTGTAGTAGAAAAATCATAATTAATTATTTAATTGGAAAAATAAAATAAAAAATATACATCACATCTAGAAATGAGTCTACTACTTTTATCTAGAATCTTATAAAAAAATATTATCATTTGATTTTGTTTAATGTGGTCAGACATACACCTACTTGTTATCTTTCTAGTCCTAATTGATAGACTTATTGAAAAATAGTTATAACTTTCAAACTGTATAACATTTTTTAAATCCAAAATATGTGTCACATTCTATGCTTTTCATACTACAAGAAAAATAAAAAAAGTTTTCAATTTGATAAAGTTTAGACTAAGTTAACGTGGTCAGACATGAGAGTTTTCGTATTCTAGAAAGGTTGTAGAAGAAAAATCATAATTAATTATTTACTTGGAAAAAAATTACAAAAGAATACATGTCACATCCATACATGAGTATACTACTTATATCTAGAATCTTGTAAAATTTTTTTATCATTTTATTATGTTTAAGGTGGTCAGACATACACCTACTTCTTATTTTTTTCTTGAAATTTTTGTACTACTACATTGAAATTTGAAATTTTCAGCATATAGAACAATTGTTTTTCAAAAAAGGCCTAGTATCTTAGAAACTAAATTCAATTTTATATAGATTCTCTTCTTACATATTTTTTATATAATTATTTATAACTTATTCAAATTTTTATGTCAACTTGCCTAAATCTGATTTTCTAAATTTTCATTGCCACTTAAGGGCCTAGTTTAGCATACCATGATCCTGCACATACCCTTCTAGGGTTTATTTTTAGTGTTTTAGTACTTATGAAATGTTGTTCATTTAGGTCTTGCTCATTTTTTAGCATTGTTAAGTTAAGTTTAGGTTTTTCTTGTTAAATTTTTTCATCTCAATTCCCATATTTTTTTCCCCCAAAAGGATGAAGGGTCGACAAGTAATCAAACTCTACAAACATTGAAGTAGTGGAGATATTGTAAACTACTGTTAGTTTTGATTTTGTGGCCTTTCAGCCTCTGAAAGACACTTCGTACCCTGCAACACCAAAGACAAGTCCATCACTCTCTTTTCACACTTTCAGCCTTTCGGTCTTCGATAACCTTTTTGCACTCTGAAAGACCGAAACTCCATTTTCTTCCTTCCATTAACCTTTTCTCCTTTTCACACTTGCAGATTATGATATTTCCACACATTTTTTTGTACTTTGCAACTCTAAAATCTTGCATTCACAAAGCATTCATTTTTTTCCCTTTTGGACTTTTAGAGGTTGATGATGTCTTCATTGTCTGCAACTCTGAACCTTTGAAAACATAGTTAAACTTGGTTTTTTGCTGGTTTCAAGCTTCTAGGTTTGATTCTCTAGTTCACCGAGATCCTTTTGCTTAGTTTTTAGTTTATTTCAATAAATTATTGTTGATGGTTGCATTTTTCTTGAAAAATGCCATAAAATACAATTATGTCAGCAATGAATTTCTTTTTCATAGGATACCATGCTCCTTTTAAGGTCAGGAATCTGCACAATGAAGTCACAGATACTGACATTGGGAACATAGATTGGAATGACTTTCCACTTGGTGTGCCAACCCCGATGGAAGATCCAATGACTACACTTCTCTTGTTCTTTCACTTCTTGTCAATGATGCAACTCATCTAGTATCCATCTTATCTCCAGATCCGATCATGACCCTCACACAACACTATGTTCTTGATGAGAGGGTAGTGAAGAATAAAACAAGAGATATTGTTATTGATATTAGGCCAGACAATATTGAAGATGTGTTTCACTTTCCAAAGGATCTCGCTTATGAAATTGTAAACAATGATTATTTGGAATAGACCCTTCATAAGAACAAACTAGACACAATTGACATGAGGGGATAGTTGAAAGATGATGTTCAGATAGTAGTAACTATGCTAAGAAGATTATATGTACTTCCTTAATCTATCCTATTGGAACACTAGATGATTTTTCTTATAGAAGGGATTAAGGGGAGAAGGGCTAGTTTTGATTGGGCCTCTATTCTTAGTGATAAATTTGATAAGAAACTAGTTGTAGTAGGGAAGAATCCCCATTTATATATGACTTCTTATGTGGTCCATCTACTAGTTGCCAGGGCAAAATACCCAAGGTTAGTAAAAAGAGGAACTTTTGGTCAACCCAATGTATGACCATTCACTGTATATCCGTAGTTGGTTAGGAAAGAGAAGTTGGATACAGATAGCTCAGAATACATGATTTTCATTGATGCCTTTATCTTTGCGATCATATATTCAATTGAGGGTGATTATGAAAAGAGACTCTTAGATGAAGCTTCTACTAAATTTCAAGTGATAGGTTCCTACTATATTCAATTCAAAACTTTGACATACATCAAATTGATAGGGTGTACTCTTAATCCAAAGAATATTCACAAGTACCCCTCAAATAGAATAATTCTATTGGAGATGGCTATCAAACTTTCTGACACCTATGAACATATTAGACATAAGAAGAAACACTACTGGGAATTCCCCATTTCCATCAGCCATCACTCTCTACAAGACATGAAAGTATGCAAGTCTCTGACCTTTGAATGGGATGAATGTCCCTTGTAACTATTTAATTTGATTAGAACTAGGTTTGATCCCATAGGCACTTACAACCACATCATGGGTATAAGGCATTACGGTGTAAGTACAAAGGAGGACCTCCAACAACTTTTCCATTTTAAGGAGAATATGCAAAAAATGATGGATCATAAAGAAGAGATTAAATATTTTTTCATAGAATTGGTCACCTTTAGGGAGAAGCAACAATAACAATTTAGTGCCATTCAAGTTGCAGACTTCAAATAAGTACTGGAGATAGTGGAAAGACTCAACAAGGCACACCCAGAGATCCTTCCAAAATACTAAGTGTTCAATTTTGGACTTTGTCAAATTTTACAATAGGGAGATTTTTGACACTTAGCTATTTTTTCAAGTTTAGTTTTTCAGCCTTCCAGACTCTGAAAGTCTGAAATTTTTGGAGTCATAAGGATTCACACTTATTCATTTTTCAGCTTGAAAATTTTTAGAGTTAGGATTGGAGTCTAAAATTTTTGGGCCATTTTGACATGGAAATAATTTGCATGGAAGGTTTGTTTCCGATCAGATTGTATGCAGGTTTGGAGTCATTGTATGCATGTTTGTAGTCATTGTTCATGAAAAGGATCCAAAATGAAGATTCCAAGTGGGAACTCTAGTTTTAGAAGAAAACTCCAGTTTATGAGTGGTATCACTCCAACTCCAATCTCTTCTATAATAGTTGAATTTGGTCTTGTTTTCTCATGTAAATGTAATGAAACTGGCTTAGAATCCATGCAAACATGATTATAGATAGTTTGGGAGTATTTTTGCATTAGTAACCAATATAAATAATGTTATTTTATCAATTTTGTAGTAGTAGGGACCCTAGCTACGAGTTTATAAATTTCATAGTTGAAGCACTATATATTTTATCATAACTATGTAATTAAGGTTGATATTTTTCTACAATAAAATTATGTGCACAATTGGTGCTTCAATCATGGTATGAGAATTTTGTTATCATTGTAAAATTTAAGAATTTTTGCTTGCTAGTAATTTATTTTAGAGAGCCAGTTGTTTTGTTGCAAATTATATATGCCTTATTAGTTAATTCGGGGTTAATAATTTTTGCATCATCTTGTTGTGATGAATTGTTGGGGAATAATTCTACCATGCTTGAGGATAATTTTTTCTTGTGTATGCGTGCATCCATGGTGGCTATGCAATTTTGATAATTTTTGAGAAATATTCCATCTACTATTTACATTACATTGATGATTGCATCTACACTTTTTGATTTGTGAGCAATTCTGATTTGTATAGTGTGGATTTCCTTAATTTCCTATATTCTTTAATTCTCAAGATTGATACATTAATGGTTTATGTACAGTAGGAATTTTCTTACAATTTATTTTCTTTGAATCTCTCGTTACCCTAAATCTTTTGTTATTTTTTTGGAAATCTGATTAATCTTAGATTGATATTAAATTTACATAGTAGAAATTGCATTCATCTCTAAAATACAAAAAATACGAAAAAAAGTTGTTTTGTTGCAATTTGTTTTAGAACCTCTTCAAGAAATGAACTAGGAAAGTCCTCCTTGTGAAGAGTTTCACATTTATCTTCAATTGAGCTATCAACACTATTGAGACCTAGCCTAAAGGAATCTTGGGAGTGATTTTCATCATTCTTTCAAGAGATGAATTTGCATCTCAAATTCCTAGCCATTGTCTCATGTAAAAATAATGCTCAACAAAAACCCCTCTTTGGGTTTGAAATAGAGAATGTTTAAAGAACTTATTGAACTATGAGAGAAGATTTAATTCAAATCAAGCAGATCTTGAAAATAAAATTTCTATCATTTTAGAGTGAAGAGGATAATCTAATTTAGAAAGGATCTAGATTAGGAAATTTAAATTGTAATGATGGATATAAGGCCTTTGCTAAGAAGCACCACTTCTAATAGACTGAGATCTCAATTCAATTATGTTGAGATAAAATGAGCTTACCTAAAGTGGGAATATTTCCTTGGAAATCCCTTCAATTCAAATTTATCACTATAGAATGGTTTAGGAAGATTGTGTTCATTGGCCCATCTATTTGCATTCAATCTAAGCACAATGAAGAGACAATTGACCATATTTTCTTAAGTTGTCCCTTTTCATAGAGATGTTGGAAATAGTCATGCACAAAATTGGGATGGATAACTACTCTTTCTAATGACATTATGAGTATGTTTCAAGGTTGGCTAAGATTGCATTCATCAAGGTTGTATGATATTATTTGAATTTCTCCACCTTCTTTACTGATAAGAGAATTGTGGAAGGAAAGAAACCAAAGGATTTATTAGGATAAAAAGATGACATGAGAGGATTTATCTAATAAGATGTAAGATGCTATTATGGAGGTGGTTAATAGTAGAATATTAACATATTGTTCAAAGGGTTCTTAGTTTACTAGTTGGGATGATAAGATTAGGTGTAGATGGTTTGGGTTGAAGATCCCTTCCTATGCTGGTAATGGGGAAGGAAAAATAAAGAATATTAGAGCTCAATGTATTTGGCCTCCTCCTAAAGAAGGTTTATATAAGATGAACTTTGATGAAGCATCTCAAGGAAATTTTGGAGCTTTAGGAGATGGATTTGTTGTTCATTCATGGGATAAAGTTTTATTTGCGAAGACGATAAAATATTTAGAAGAAGATAGAAATAATATAGAAAAACTTAAGGCTTTAGTATAAGAAATTTTAATTCTCAAAGAATTATGTAAATTAAGAAATAAAAATTGAGGGGAATTCAAGAATAGTTATTAATGTTCTCGAAGTAAGACCAACCTTGAATTGGAGATTGAATTCAATCCTAGGGAGAGAAATAGATCTTCTAACTTTTTTTTGAAGTTTTAACTATAAATCATATTTATAGAAGAGAAAATGGTAGAGAAAATCAATTGGAAAACATGGTTGTTGATGGAAAAGATAATAAATAGGTAAGTGGATTCAAAAAATTCAAATTTAAATTTAAACATAAATATTGCTAGTAGATCTTTTGGTAGATGATAGTAGATCAACTAGTATATGTGGGAGCTAATGGCCTTTAGAGTAGATACATGACAGCTGGGTTCAACTAATGCATATTCAATTTGATATTGAGCTTTGATTGTTTCAAATGATGTTAGTTAATGGATGAAAGATTATTAGATGGACCATAAATAATTCAATAGAGAAGGTTTACTTTAATAAAAATGGGATAGTAATTAGGACCATTCTTCTAGTCAAAAGTAGTTAGCTTGCCTTCGTTGACTAGAACTAGATAACAAATTTTACATATTTTCTTTATTTAGTGCCTTGAAGTATTGAAGGTTTGGAGGGTGAAATTATTAGAGCGAAGGTGGATTGATCGAATATGCTAGGTGGTAATATATGAAGGATGTATTATGAATTTTTGAAAACTATAATCATTCGAATATGTTAGTAGGTTTTTTATAATAATTTTTTGAATTGTATAGTCATTCAAATATGTTAGAGATCAATCAAATCAAATTAATATTTGGAGTGACATATGGGTTGGAAAATGATGGTGGTTGGAGCCAGTTGCTTTTTCTTAGCCAAGATGGTAGATATGTTAGAAAAGGCTAGTATTTAGAGACACAACCTTAAGGTGGCATGGGGAAGGATGATACAAATGCAAGTGGTATGATATTACATTTATTTGAATCCTCTTTGAGGATTTGAGTAGTTTTGCATTCCTTTTTGAAAAAAAACCTTTTATCCAAAGCTTTGAAGCCAAGAATTGAAGATTATTGTGAGTTGCAAAGTATTTTTGTATGGTGATAGAGTCTCCTATTTCTCTATTGCCAAGAAAAAGGTAAGTTGATTTCTATGGAGAATTCAAGGATAAAAGGATAAAATAAGTATTGAATCATTCCCACAATTTGGTGATTTGAGCACTTAAGAGGATTATGGGTGATTCATTCATCTCCGTAGATCATAAATACCAAGTTAACATGGAGATCCCAATAATATTTATTTTCACTCTCCTTCATGTAGGTATGACCAAGGAAAAAATGGAGAACCTATGTCAATTTTTTTAAGGAAAGAATTACTAGGTGACTTTGATAGGGATCTAAGAAAAAATGATGAGAATTTGTCCATTCCATATCCAAAGGACTACATGGTCACTATACAAGATGGTAAATTACTATCTTGTTTTTCCACTCCTTTCATAGAAAATGTAAAGCCATTTCATAATAGAAGAAATGTGGACTTCTTAATGAAACTATATTGGTTGAGGAAGAATGAAAGGGCACATTTGATTCAAAACCAATTGACAATAGATGGAATGGACTCAAAAGAAGTAGACAATAGGGTAGGTTTATGGATCAATGGGCTTATGTCCATTTCTAAGGAACAAGGGCTGAAACTAATAAATATAGAAGATTGCTTCCTTGAAGAACCTTGCCTTACCTTCATTTGACCAAAAGATACTAATAGAGACCTCCATTGTTCAAATTATAGTGCTAGCATATCCACCTTGATGCTTGGGTTTGAAAATTTTATCTCCCCTTTTAAAATTTTTTTATTTTTATGATCTATAAATTGTTTTAGGTACTTTTTAACTTTCAAAATTGATGGATAAGTTTTTCAATTTATAGATGGTATATAGTAAAATCTCAAAAGCTGTTTTTGAATTTGAAATGTTAGTTAATGAAGACATGGGCTTTAAGGTTTTTATCTTTGTTAAAAAAGATGAAAATATTTAATCTCAGTGGAAGAATGTATGCATGTGAATTTTCATGTTTAATATAAATTATCTTTGGTTTCGGCCTTTCATTGATAAAAAATAAAAATAAAAATAATAGATTGTTTGATTTTTTATGCAAAATTTGAGCTATCCATTTATGTGGAGTATAGTTGGAATTGTGTAATGTCAATTTTCAAATTTCAACTAGAGGGTGATTTTGAGGCTACAAAAATTTATTTTTGTTACTAATTATATAAAATTATATTCCCAAGTAACAATTCTTGATTGAAACTCATATTTTTTAATGCTTAAAAAGTGCTTTAGAAAAAATTAGAGGCTTAGAAAGTACCTTGGAATATTGGCAAAGAATTTCCTTTCAAAGAAAAGGGAATATTTTCACATAATGAATGAGGTTAGAAATGAAAATTTTATTTAGAGTGGTAAGGATCTTTTATAAGTCTTAGTTGTCTTGATAAGATACTATTTTATCTTATCGTATTTACTTCTTAGTCTATGCTAGAAACTATAATTGTCTTGATAAATCTTTATCTTATGTGTTATATTATGATTTAAGATTTGATGCTTAGATTTGGTCAAAAGATTAGAGCTAATCTAATTGTGTAGTAAGTGTCACTTTTCTTCTTCTTTAATCAAAGTGAAGAAATAAATTTCATTGAAAGGGTTTTCTCTCTCCAAATCTACAAAGGAATACATCTTCTCTTTCGTGAAATAGTTTAATAAAACTACAAAAAAATCTCTTACCAAGAATACTAAAATTTGATTAGTTATTAATATTTTGTTTAATATTTGTTTAATAATGCCAAAATTTATTATTATAATTATAAAATATAAGATGAAATATTATTATAAACATTGTTACTTTCACACCTCATTTAATTCAATATCTATTGATTATCTATTTAAATATTGTTTAGTCTAATTTTATTTAAATTTAATAATTAATATTGCTAAATGTATAATTTTTATTTGAAGCTAGAAAAATAATTATATACTTTTAAGAAAAATATCTCGCAGGTGTGAACCCTACAACAACAACAAAAAAAAAAAATTGTCTTTAACAATGACCCAAGTGCATTTCAAATAGAGTAAAAAGTAATTGAATAAAGTAATATTAAAATTTGACTTTGATAGACAAAATGGAAATAACCAAATTAATTAAGTGGTTGGGTGAAATGAGTTGAGTCATTTAATGAAAAATTTTGATTTGAGTTTAGGAGGGTGATTTTGAAGTCATAAAATATTATTTTTACTAATGTTTATGTGAAATTAGATCATTAGGGTTGATGCTCATTGATTTATACTTCTCTTTGTTAGTTCTTTGTGTAGGCTAGAACTATAGGCATCTACTGAGCTGTTATTAATAGTTTATTTTTTAAGAAATCAGGTTGAAGATACTTACTTATTTCATAAAATATTAAATTTTATTAATGTAAACCTACTCAATTTTTAATAAAACATAATAACAAAATTAGTTTTCTAAAATATGATTGGCTCGCACAAATCACTTTTTCAGAAATATTTATTTGGAATTACAAAGTTAGATATGAATGACAATATGTTTGAATTTTTTGGAAAAGCGCTTGAATTAATTGTGTATTTTGGAAAATAAGAAGGACAAAGTAGTTTTGTATTGGGAAGTGTGAGATGGGTCATTGGTTTGTCTGGATGATCCAAAGGTTTTGATGAAAGATAGGCTCCATTATCCAGATCATTGCTCTTAGAATTTTGTAAAACTATTGTAAATAGAGGGAAATTTACTTTTCATTATTCCATGATTTCAAACGTTCTAAAAAATCAATGTTTACAAATTTTTTATATTAGTACATTTTATTTTTACATATTAGTACATTTATTTGATATCCGATACTATTATAACAAAATAATTATTTTTTGGCAACGAAAATAACCAAATTAATTAAGTGGTTGTGTGAAATGATTGAGTCATTTAATGAAAAACTTGGATTTGAGCTTTGGAGGGTGATTTTGAAGTCATAGAATATTGTTTTTACTAATGTTTATGTGAAATTAGATTGTTGTCCAAATGGCCTTGTCTCTTCTTTGTTGCATGGTTGATTCTCATTGATTTGTACTTGTCTTTGTTAGTTCTTTCTATAGGCTAGAACTATAGGCATCGATTGCGCTTATCTCGTTATTAATAGTTTATTGCTCTTAGAATTTTGTAAAACTATTGTAAATAAAGGGAAATTTACTTTTCATTATTCCATGATTTCAAATGTTCTAGCAAATCAGTATTTACAATTTTTTTTATATTAGTACATTTTGTTTTTACATATTAGTACATTTATTAATAAAGTAATATTAAAATATAAATATAAAAGAATGCTTCCTTTAAGAACCTTGTGTTACCTTAATTTGACCAAAAGATACTAATGGAGGCCTCCATTGTTCAAATTATAGTGCTAGCTCATCCACCTTGATGCTAGGGTTTGAAAATTTTGTTTCCCTTTCTTTTTAAACATTTTTTTATGATTTATAAATTATTTCAGGTAGTTTTTAACTTTCAAAATTGATGGATAAGTTTTTTAATTTATAGATGGTATATAGTAAAATCTCAAAAGCAGTTTTTGAATTCAAAATGTTAGTTAATGAAGATAGGGGCTTTAAGGTTTTTGTCTTTGTTAAAAAAGATTGAAAATATTTAATATCAGTGGAAGAATGTATGCATGTGAATTCATGTTTAATACAAATTATCTCTTGTTTCGTCCTTTCAATAATAATAATAAAAATAAAAATAATAGATTGTTTGATTTTTTATGCAAAATTTGAGTTATTCATTTATGTGGAGTATAGTTGAAATTGTGTAATGTCAATTTTCAGATTTCAACTGGAGGGTGATTTTGAGGCTATGAAAATTTATTTTTGTTACTAATTATATAAAATTAAATTTCCAAGTAACAATTCTTTAGTGAAACTCATATTTTTTAATGCTTAAAAAGTGTGTAGGAAGCATTTAGAGGCTTGGAAAGCACCTTGGAATATTGATAAAGAATTTACTTTCAAAGAAAAGGGAATATTTTCACATAATGAATGAGGTTGTCAAACGAAAATTTTACTTAGAGTGGTAAGGATCTTTTATAAGTCTTAGTTGTCTTGATAAGATACTATTCTATCTTATCGTATTTACTTCTCAGTCTATTCTAGAAATTATAATTGTCTTGATAAACTTTTATCTTATGTATTGTCTTATGATTCAAGATTTTATGATTAGATTTGGCTAAAAGATTAGGACTAATCTGATTGTGTACTAAGTGTCACTATTCTTCTTCTTTAACCAAAGTGAAGAAATGAATTTTATTGAAAGGGTTCTCTCTCCAAATCTACAAAGGAATATATCTTCTCTTTCTTGAAATAGTTTAATACAACTACAAAAAATTCTCTTACTTGGATACTAAAATTTGATAAGTTATTAATATTTTGTTTAATATTCATTTAATAATGTCAACATTTATTATTATAATTATAAAATATAAGATCAAATATTATTATAAACATTGTTGCTTTCACACATCATTTAATTCAATATCTATAGATTATCTATTTAAATATTGTTTAGTCTAATTTTATTTAAATTTAATAATTAATATTGCTAAATGTATAATTTTTATTTGGAGCTGGAAAAATAATTACATACTTTAAAGAAAAATATTTGTCTTTAATTACGACCTAAGTGCATTTCAAATAGAGTAAAAAGTAATTGAATAAAGTAATATTAAAATTTGACTTTCATACACAAAATAGAAATAACCAAATTAATTAAGTGGTTGTGTGAAATGAGTTGAGTCATTTAATGAAAAATTTAGATTTTAGTTTAGGAGGGTGATTTTGAATTCATAAAATATTATTTTTACAAATGGTTATGTGAAATTAAATCATTGGCCAAATGGCCTTGTCTCTTCTTTGTTGCATGATTGACTCTCATTGATTTGTACTTCTCTTTGTTAGTTATTTCTGTAGGCTAGAACTATATGCATCGACTAAGTTTAACTAGTTATTAATAGTTAATTTTTAACAAAAATCATGTTGAAGATATTTACTTATTTCATAAAATATTAAATTTTATGAATGGTTCAATTTTTAATAAAATATAATAACAAAATTAGTTTTCTAAAATATGATTGGCTCACACAAATCACTTTTGGGAAATCATTATTTGGAATTGCAAAGTTAGATATGAGTGGCAATATGTTTTAATTTTTTTATATTACTTCATTGCACACCCACACCCACACCCACGCACATGCACACGCACAGACACACACACACATATATAAGATCAATATGAACAATGATGTGCACACCCACACACCCTCACATGCATAAACACACACACACACACATATAAGATCAATATGAACAAAGATGTGCATATCTAATAAATCAATTGAATATACATATAAGAGCCTTCTTGTGTAGGTAAAATTGAGAAATATGACTAACTAGGTTGATGACAAGTGTCTTAATCCTATCTTATGTGAATTGCTAGTGGTTCCAACTAATTATCCACCCTAGCTCTATGAATTAGCCATGTTCAATCTACAAAGTGCTTGGGTAGTGGTCCATGAACATGATTCAAATGTGTTATTTTGATTGAATATGTTATTCATATAGTGAGTGTGATTCTCATCCTCATTTTTCATACATTAGATTTTCACATAAATATGATGTTCTTATGTGTATGTTGTCATTGCAATATCTTTTAATGATGGTTAGTTGGATTAAAGATAATTGTAATAAATTTTAAGAGAATAGTCAAGCTATTGTCCAAGCATTTTGGAGGGCTTCAACATTTCATCCAATCTCTTGAGGGTGCATACTATTCTCCTTAGCACGTCTAACTAGAGCATGTATGATGCTACAATATCTCAAAGAAAAGAAAAATGTAGACTCCTAAAATTATTCTTAAAATAATATTTTATTTATTCAATTATTTTAATAAAAAAAATTAATTATTTAATTATTTAATTAATTTATTAAATTTTTCTTCTATTATTTAAATAAATATTTTTATTTAATTGATTCATTATTTTGTTCTTTCTAATTTTAACCAATCATTTTCATTCACATAGATCAACTCTAAATTCAAACATGTGACAAATGTCACTTGTTGACTTTTCCACTCTTCACATCTACAAACACGTGTAGATTCAATGCATCTTTGATACATTAACAAAATTTAATATCTTCTACTGATGCAGGAGCATCTCGGGTCATTGGCAATCCTGTGTCACCAAAAAAAGAATTTGAAGTTTTGTCTGTGTTGCTCAATTTCTGCTTTAACGGAGTTGGTCGGTAGTTGGTCAGTTTCCTTTGGTTACCGAGGGTGGTCGGTTATCTCTTGGGCGGTCAATTATTTTACTAGCGCTCAACATTATCTGTCTGCTGCTCGATTATCTTGCTTACCAACGGGTTCAGTTTTGTTTTTTGTTGTGGCCAACTTGTGCATTATATTGGATCACAGAATTAATGTTGGAATCCATCATTGGGGAGTGTGTGGTCCTAGATTTGACCGTTACTTCCGTTAATTGTGGATCTGAAGGCCTACTTAGCTTGGTAGCTTCTTGTATAAATGTAGATGTTTGGTTGTAGTTTAGGGAGTCAGTTTTGGGAGAGAAGATAGTAGACATTAGATTGGATATTTCTGACAGATCCTCGCATGTTTGAGGACTTTTGTAATTCATTGTAATACCAGGCCCTAACCGGGAAGGCCTTACAGCCCGGCATGTATGATTCCTATTGATAATAATATATGAAAGATCTGGAATTCTCTCTCTCACTCTTGTTGTTTGTTTCTTCCGCATGTGTGTTGCAGGCTTGGATCATTAGGGTGAGCCATCCTTTGGCCCCTCTTTCTCCCTGCCCTTGCATCAGGTTGTATCAGAGCGAGGTGAGATCTTGATCTAGCTCTATGGATCTAGGTTTGCAGGTTCCTCTTGAAGCCCTAGTTGAATTGTTGTAGGGTAGCAGATTGCGATTTGACTTGCAATTGCAGAGGGTTGTCAAGATGGTTCGTGGGAGGCAAGATGTAGATCCAAGATTGGCAGATATGCTAAGATAGATTGCTGCTAGGTTAGAAGCAGTGGAAATAGCCCAAAAAAGAGGCAGACATCTTGAAGATGTTAGTGATGATGAAATTGAAGAAGAACAGGCGAATGCAGAACCTGCACCTATTATGGATCAAGGTGAAGAAATATTTTTGAAGGCTTTGACAAATCTGAAGTCAACACCACATTTCAATCCCCCTAAGTATTGTGGAAAGCTAGATTCTGATGAATTGGTGGAATGGTTCACTGAGATGGAAAAGTATTTTGAATATGAAAATATCCCCGAGGATAAGAAGGTGAAGATTGCAAGCACTTTGTTGAAAAGTCATGCATCCTTATGGTGGGAACACCTACAATTGGATAGGAAAAGGAAAAGAAAATACAAAATCAAGGTATGGAATAAAATGGTCAATAAGTTGAAAGGAAAGTTCTTACCTTGTGATTATCAGATTAACCTAGTTTGGCAAATGCAAAGTTTGAGACAAAAGGATAGCTCGATAAAAGAGTATACTGAGGAATTCTATAGACTAGATATCAGATCTAGACATGACGAAGATGATGTGGAAAGGATTGGTAGATACCTGCATGCTTTGAGAGTTTCCATCCAAGAGGAGATTAGTATGGTCAAATTGGAGAACATTGAGGAGGCTTATCAATTTTCTTTGAAAGCCGAGGAGAAATTGAACAAGAGACATGAACAAAGATAGAGAGGTCGTGGTGGTAGATTCCCTAGAGGAAGAGGTAGATCTAATGGTGAAAATGGTAGATCTAAACCAGAAAAGATAAATCTAGATAGAGGTAGGACCGAGTGGAAAGGTGAAAGTTCTAGAGGCAGAGGCAGTAACTACCGAGGTGGTTATTATAGAGGAAGTTTCCAATGAGCTTGTTATAACTGTGGAGAAGGACATACATCCTTTGAATGTACACAAGCTAGTAAAAAGGTTGGTAGTGGTAGAAAAGCTTTGGTGCAAGAAGAGTCACCGAATGAACCTGAGAAAGAAATTAACTTGATGGTAAGGAGAGCACTGTGGAATGAAATGAAAAAGGAAGATCCGGTAGGGAAAAGTTTGTTCAAGACTAGATGTAGAGTTTTTGACAAAGTTTGGAAGGTAATCATTGACAGTGGTAGCTCAGAGAATCTGGCATCTAAAGAGATGGTCACAAAATTGTAGTTGGAAAGGTTGGTACATCTGAAGCCCTATCAGATTTCATGGATCAAAGATGAGCATACACTCCTGGTAAGTGAACAATGTTATGTGAATTTGAAGATTGGAAAGTACTATGATAAGGTTTTATGTGATATCATGCCTATGGATTGTTGTCATATTTTGTTGGGTAGACCTTAGCAATATGATAGACATGCTATATATGATGGGAGATTGCATAAGTATACTATTGTGGTTGATGGAAAGAAACAAATCTTTTTACCATTGATGGAAGAACTTATTAGTAATGTTTACACATCTATGAAAGTTTGTTTGATGGAAGGAAGGAAGTTTGTTAACTCATTGAAGAGGAATGATGTATGTTTTGTTGTGATTCCTAATAAGCTGAGTAAGAAAATAGAGGATAATGTCCCTGAGGAGATTGATAAGTTACTCACTGAGTACAGTGATATCATTTTTGATAATGTACCTAATGGTTTGCCACCGAAAAAAAACATTGATCATTGTATGGATCTAATCCCTAGAGCTAGTTTACCAAATAAGGCACCTCATCAGTTGACACCTACTGAGAATCAGGAATTGAACCGATAGATTCAAGAGTTGCTGGAGAAAGGTTTGATCAGAGAAAGTTTGAGTCCTTGTGTAGTACTTGCTGTATTGGCATCGAAGAAGAATGGAGAATGGAGAATGTGTACTGATTCCAGAGAAATCAATAAGATAACAGTGAAGTATAGGTTTTCCTATACCGAGAATGGATAACATAATTAATGGTTTTCCTATACTGTTTGATTGGAGCAAAGTATTTCACAAAGATTGATTTGAAAAGTGGGTATCATCAAATCAGAATCAGAGAAGGTGATGAATGGAAGACTGCTTTCAAGACAAAGGAAAGTTTGTATGAGTGGTTGGTTATGCCTTTTGGTTTAACTAATGCATTGAGTACTTTTATGAGGTTAATGAATGAAGTTTTGAAGAAATTATTAGGTAAATTTGTGATTGTATATCTTGATGATATTCTGATATTCAGTAAGACCAGAGAAGAACATTTGTTGCATGTGAGACAAGTTTTACAGAAGTTGAAAGAGGAAAAGTTGCTGATAAATCTAAAAAAGTGTTCGTTCATGAAAGAAGAGATTGTATATTTGGGATTTGTTATTTCAGCTGATGGTTTGAAGATGGATCCTGAAAAGGTTGAAGCTATTCTGAATTGGCCTACACCTGTGAATGCTAGTGAGGTAAGATCATTTTATGGTTTGGCAAGTTTTTACAAAAATTTTATAACAAATTTTAGTTTAATTTTTAATGCTATGACTGAGACTATGAGAGGAGACAAAAGAGAATTCAAGTGGACATAGGGAGCTGATAGAAGTTTTGAGACTCTGAAGCAAAAGGTTGATAAATTAACTATTTTGGCATTACCTGATTTCAATAAAGTATTTCAAGTAGAATGTGATGCAAGTGGAAGTGCAATTGGAGCTGTGTTGAGTCAAGAAGGTAAACATGTTGCTTTCCTTAGTGATAAATTAAATGATGCTAGAAGGAAATATTCTATGTATGATCAAGAATTCTATGCTATTGTTCAAGCACTGAAGAAATGGAGACATTATTTGATACCGAGTGAATTTGTGTTGTATATTGATCAGAAGGCTTTACAATATTTGGGTAGTCAGAATAAGTTGAATCAGAGACATATGAACAGGGTTGAGTATTTGCAAAGTTAAACATTTGTAATAAAGCATAAGAGTGGAGTCACTAATTGAGTTGCTGATGCATTGAGTAGAAGAAGATCTTTGATGATTGAGATGAAAATATAAGTTCTTGGTTTTGATGAGATGAGAGGTTCGTATGAAAATGACCCTGATTTTTCTAAGCCATAGAGAAAGTGCAGAGCACCTATTCAAGATCAACAAGATACTAAATGGGATGAATATTTTATTCAGGAAGGTATATTGTTTAAAGGTATTTAGTTATGTATAGTGAGAGGAGTAATGAGATCTAATTTGATAAAGGATAAACATAGTAGTGGTTTGGCTGGACATTTTGGCACTGATAAAATATGGAATTTGCTTAAGGAGAAGTACTATTGGCCGTAGTTGTATAGAGATGTTCAGAAATTTATGAAAAGTTGTGGTATTTGTCAAGTTGCAAAAGGATTAAGTCAGAATACTAGATTGTATACACTGATTGTTATTCCTGAGAAACCTTGGATTGACATCAGTATGGACTTTGTTCTTGGCTTACCGAAGACAATAAGAGATAATGATTCTATATTTGTTGTTGTGGATAGATTTTCAAAAATGACACATTTTATACCTTGTAGAAAGGCATCAAATGCAGTACATTTAGCAAATCTTTTCTTTAAGGAAATTGTCAGATTGCATGGATTACCAAGGAGTATTATCTCTGACCGAGATAGTAAATGTTTTGGATATTTTTGGAAAACACTTTGGAAGAAATTTGGCATTGAGTTGAAATATAGTTCTACATTTCACCCATAAACCGATGGATAGACTGAAGTTGTGAACAGAAGTTTGGGAAATCTTTCAAGATATTTAGTTGGAGACACACCAAGTAACTGGGATTCTATGTTGGCCCAAGAAGAGTTTGCATACAACAATTCAATGAATAGGAGTACTTGAAAAGACATCATTTGAGATTGTGAATGGTACACAACCGAGAGGAATATCTGATCTAAGAGACATTGTTGATGAGAATAAGAAAAGTGCTTAAGGAGTAAAGTTTGTTGAGTACATGAAGACATTGCATGAAGATGTGAAGCTGAAGCTGGAAGACAGTAATCAGAAATATAAAGATAGAGCTGATAGATCAAGAAGATATAAGACTTTTGATGTTGGTGATGAAGTGATGGTTCATTTGAAGAAAGACCGATTTCTTGTTGGAACATATGGAAAGCTGAAGATGAAGAAGTTTGGACCTTGCAAGATTTTGAGAAAATTTGACAGTGGAAATGCATATGAAATTGAGTTACCTGATGACATGGACATATCACCAATTTTCAATATTGCTGATTTGAATGAGTATCATGAACCTGATGAAGAAGTGACAGTACCGATAGAATATCCTAAGAAGCAGAATGATGAAGTTGAACAGATTTTGAATGAAAGAGTTGGCAAAAGTACAAGAGGAAAACAGTATATGGAATATCTGGTTAAGTGCAAGAATAGACCGATGGAAGATAGTTCATGGATTTCACAGTCTGAGTTGGATGTAGCTCGGACCAGACCTACCAAATGATTCGGAGAATCATTTCAAAATAACCTCAGGTGTCTGATGCAGGAGCATCTCGGGTCCTTGGCAATCCTGTGTCACCAAAAAAAGAATTTGGAGTTTTGTCTATGTTGCTCGGTTTCTGCTTTAACCGAGTTGGTCGGTAGTTGGTTGGTTTCCTTTGGTTACCGAGGGTGGTCGATTATCTCCTAGGCAGTTAGTTATTTCACTGACGCTTGGCATTGTCTGTCTACTGCTCAGTTATCTTGCTTATCGACAAGTTCAATTTTGTTTCCTGTTGTGGCCGACTTGTGCATTTATATTGGATCATAGAATTAATGTTGGAAACCATCATTGGGGAGCATGTGGTCCTAGATTTGACCATTACTTCCATTAATTGTGGATCTGAAGACCGACTCAGCTCGGTAGCTTCTTGTATAAATGTAGATGTTTGGTTGTAGTTTTGGGAGTCAGTTTTGGGAGAGAAGATAGTAGACATTAGATTGGATATTTTTTACAGATCCTAACATGTTTGAGGACTTCTGTAATTCATTGTAATACCAAGCCCTAACCGGGAAGGCCTTACAGCCTGGCATGTATGATTCCTATTGATAATAATATATGAAAGATTTGGCATTCTCTCTCTCACTCTTGTTGTTTGTTGTTTCCACATGTGTGTTGCAGGCTTGGATCATTAGGGTGTGCCATCCGTTGGCCCCTCTTGGTCCCTACCCTTGTGTCATCTACCTACCACTCAATCTCATCCCCACATTTGCATTAACCTCTTAATCTCCTTCATTCTCATAATGCCTAACATTATCCTTACCTACTCTCTTATCCTAACCAGCCACTCTTTCACCTCTTAATCTCTGCCCTTGATTTTCATAAAAACTCCTATAAAACAACATTTTCTCCCCCATCGTAAACCTAATGAGCTTTTGAATCCTATGTTAATGCTATTGTGAGCTATTGCATGCTTACTTGTGATATTTGGAGAATCCACCTCCAGCTCTTGCAGAGTTGAACAACAACAATAATATCTATGAGCTCTCGGATTTCAAGACATGGCTGAGAAGCCTGTCATCTGAAGAACCCGAGTTGAACAGTAATAGCACCACTTTTCCCACTAGCAATACCCCAGTTGACACAGAAGCCATTGGAAGTGAAGGCCGTTTTGCTTTGGCTGTGCCTATAAATACTCAGTCCAAGTCTCCTGCAGTAGCTCTTGCAACTACCAGGTCTCAGAAGGACATTTCCGATGAAGATATAAGCACCTCTTCTGAGAGCAAGAAAAGAAGTCTGGAACAGGCAATTGTACCAGTGGAGCAATACACAGCAAAGAAATCCCTCGATACCTTTGGCCAAAGAACTTCTCTCTGCCGTGGAGTTACCAAGTAACTAAATGTATCTAAATCCTTCTATTATTATTATTTAATAGAGTAGTTGATCCTTGCCCAATAGATACTGTAAACTCCTTGATAATATTTATATGTAGAATTTTGTTTATACTCTTATGTGTTATAAGCTATTTATGACATAGTTAATCCTTGGTCATTAGATGGTGTTGTAAACAAAGAGATCAATCTGGTTTGAAAATGGTAATTTCTTGGTATCATTGCAGACATAGATGGACAGGGAGATATGAAGCTCATCTCTGGGATTATAGCTACAGAAGGGATGGCCAGACCAAAAAGGGTAGACAAGGTGAGTATTAAGAATCTAAATGGGCATTTTGAATTGAGTGCGATGATGATGATCCCGGAATCAGTTTTCCCTTTTAGGACACTGTCAACTGATCATTTATTATAGAGACATATTACTAATTAACGATTTCTTAGGTGACCTTTTGAAACCCTAAATTTCTCTTGATTGACATTTTAATTTTCAAAGCAAATGGAAATAATGGGCTAACATGGAATGAATTGCACTGACTGTTTGGATTTACAGGTACGCAGGAAGAGGCAGCTGAGGCATATGACATTGTTGCAATCAAACTCCGAGGCCTCAAGGCTGTCACAGACTTTAACATGAGAAGTTATGATGTGAACAACATTATAAACAATGCACTGCCCATTAAAGAGGTAGGATCAGATCATCTTGAGAGGACTGTGGACGTGCCCAGAATTATTCATGACGAGGACAGAACATTGAGCTCCCAAACATACAATACTATAAGATGTGGCATTGCCTCAGCTGAAACCAAAGCTGCACATGAATGGCCTCTTCTGGCTTTCCAGCAACATGAAAATCCATCAATGGAGGCAGCATATCAACAAAGAGGCCTGTGGTGGAAACAGGCAAATGACAACCAACCACACCAAGATTATCAAATACAGATGCATCAGAAGTATCTTCACCCATCCATTTTAGCAGCCAATGGCACTGTTTTGCACAATCTCATGGGCTTGGAGTCTGCAGGAATCAACTCATCTTGAGAGGACTGTGGACGTGCCCAGAATTGTTCATGATGAGGACAGAACATTGAGCTCCCAAACATTCGATACCAAAGCCTTAGCCGAAACCAAAGCTGCACATGAATGGCCTCTTCTGGCTTTTCAGCAACAAGAAAATCCATCAATGGAAGCAGCATATCAACAAAGTGGCCTGTGGTGGAAACAGGCAAATGACAACCCACAACACCAAGATTATCAAATTAGCAGCCGATGGCACTGTTTTGCACAATCTCATGGGCTAGGAGTCTGCAGAAGCTAATAACTCAGCTACTGATATCTACAATGACATCTCAAACACTTTAGCAGAAAATGGGTTTATGGTGCAAAACTCTTATGTAGCCCAATCTGCCAATTCATCAGTTGTTTCTGCCACCCAGTTTAGTCATGACGAAGGATTCGTTGCTTCCAAAGCGGCATCAACCTATGAAAACATGATGTATGCATATTCATCAGGAAGAGGCCTATACTATTTAACTGAGCAGCAGTTTGGAAGAGTTGGGTATGAGAATCTAACATGTAACAACAACTGGATGACACCTCTTCAGACTTTAGGCTCTATACCTAATCTAGCAGTATGTCATGCTCCTGTTTTCACTGTTTGGAGTGACACACAGGAGTAATGTAGCTCTCTGATCATGACACATTCTTAGTAAGTACTAATTTTATATGCTTACTTTATATGCGGAAGTATAGTGAAATCTAACACCTTAGACCCTTATTTTGACAATGTTTGGAAGGGTCTAACGCCTGCTACTTACTTATTGGTTATATGGAGGTCTACCAGAGCTTTGCCTTCACTTGGGAACAACAAGGCTTTTGAAATCAGGAAGTGAATTTTTGTTACAGTAGCTCATTAAAAGCCCTCCAGAGCCAGAAGTCTATCATGGGTGGCTTCTCTGCTTTTTTTGTATATTCAAATGCTTGATATAAGTACTTTCTCCCTTCAACGCGATCACAGTGAAAGAGAGACCAAAACTATTCATTACACTACATCAATTCGTAGACTAGTTTATGTCAATTGCATTGCATTTTGAATCAGCACTTAAGCAACAGTTTATCATATCGGAGTTTTTTTAATAAATTAAATGTGATCTAATATATCACTTTAGTATTAGAGAGAAAGAAGATAATATATTGTGATATATGCAGTTATTGAATAAAGAAGCATGTGTTTGAAATTGTTTATAGACCAGATTAATTAAAGAAGATGTCACGAAATTATCATTTTTCTCTGTCATAATCTTGTATTGTATTAGAGTTTCTGCATAATCCTTATCAATTATAAATAAGTATTTGTTATTAGAGTTGGAGTAAGGTTGAGATGTAGAAACGTTTTCAAACGTTTTCAAATATTCGAAGTTCTATGTAAGATGATGCATTTGTTATACCTCATCTCTTTTGTTTTTATTTATTCTTTACTTATTTATTTTGATTTAAACTTAATACTATTATATACTTACAAAATGGCCTTGTTATTCAATTAAGTGTTCTTTAGTTAGTTCATTTATTTTTATATGTAAAGATTTTAATGTTAAAATAATAGGTGTTAACATGAAAAAATAAAATATGGACATAATAGATTGTTTGATATCTATGCACAAAATTTAAGCTATTCATTTATGTGGAGTATATTTGAAATCATGTAATGCCAATTTTCAAATTTCAGTAAAAGAGGGTGATTTTCAAACTATACATTATTATTTTTATTATTATTTATGTAAAATTGAACCCGTTTATTGACAACTTATGATCAAAGCTTGTATTTTTCAACGCTTAAAAGTGTTTTAGAAGCAATTCGAAGCTTGAAATGTGTCGTGGAAGATTTGTTAGGATCCTTCTTACCCTATTAGGAGTAACCTTGTTAGAGGATTGTGATCACAAGCCTATTAGAACTTTCCTTTAGTAAGAAACTCAAATAAGTGATATGAATGTAGCACTTTCTACCTGAAAGATCCACCATTCTTTTCAAATGCACTGCTCTAATTTCTCTAATGCTTCTTCCCTAACTTCTCAACCACCTTCTTTGATCATAAATACCGCATCACCAAAATTACAATCCTTAATTTATAGTTTCATCTCCTTATATAGAACTTTAAGTCAGTGGAATAACCCTAAAATGTATTACCTAATTTGGCATTAAATTCACTTAAAATTATGTGAGCAAGTGTGCCAACATACCAATTTGAAATCCTCAATATCATCCCTAAAAATTTCAACACTCAAATTGATCAGTCTTTGACTTTGACTTCATCACTTAATCGATTTATCCAACTATACTCAAACTGTTCACTATTCTTGTCGATATCATTGGTGTTTGCCTCAAATCTCTGCCTATACATTGAATCTTCTTAAGAAATCATAGATGTAGGTAAACATGAATCTATAGAAACTTCCTGACCGATTGCACCATCTGAATCCTCAAGATTATCATCGCACATCAAATTTATCAACATTGTTTGGGTTATCACCGATTCAATGGATATTTAGAAAATTCCTTGTACAATCACCTTCACCACTAGTATATTTGATCTCATTTGCTCAATACACTTTGCTGATATTAATGACAACACAAAAACTTATTTCAAGCACCTAGGACTTGATCATCTTCATCATAATGCCAACAATTTCCCCCTTTGGCATTGATGGAAAAACTTAGAGAAAAAATTGTAACTCCCCCTTATATATGTAAAAATCTAATCAGTGACTCCTCATGATAGTTTAACTACTGACTCCCCCTAGACTACTAATCTCCCTGTGCTATGTCAATTTTTCATATATATCTACTCCCCCTTTGACAAAAATGACAAAGGAATACATAGATAAGTAAAATTCAAAATTCTATTGATAGAGAGTAGCATATACCTATTACAATCTACTGAATACACCACAAAAATTGTTCTTTAAGGCCTATAGATCATTCTCCCATATCTTCCTAAGGTTTTCTATGATCACTTTCTGACCACATATTAGATAGGCTAACTCCTCCAATTCATTCATTGTGCTCATATTAGGTAAGGCTAATAAATTTTTTGCGTCTTTAACTACCTTTTGCAAAATTTCCAACTTGGGAATCAAGAGACTTTGCAGCACCAACAATGTACCTATCCTTTTCTCCTTCTCATTTCTATAAGTCTTGAGTTTATGATTGATGACACTTATTTGATTTCCAAAAATTGTAGTCGACTGGTTGATAGGATCAAAGTCTTCTACTAACATCCTTAGCTCATGTTGGGCTTCACACCTTTTCCTATCTATATCTTCCAACAACTTTGAGAAATTAGAAATAGAGTTAAGGATATTACTACCTTCTTTTAATTCATTTTTTACCCTATTAACACCAACTATCAATAATCATCTATCAAGTGCAATATGTTGGGCTAACTTTTTTGATTTCTTATTATCATAATCCTTTTCTACCCTCATTGTTGCTGCATCTTCTAAACTTTGTATTTGATCACTTCCATCTGTCACTATTGGCCCAGTTGTTCAATAGGTGCATCCTTTTCATCATAGGTTACCTTAGGCACTAAGTGTAGTGCCTCCTTCATTTTCCTCCTTGCACGAACATCTTGATGGTGTGGTTTCAACTTACACACTCGTTGGGAATGAACATGTTGGTCCCATGTGAGGGTGAATCCATCAAGAGGATTATTTTTGGAGCATATTTTCAATGCCCCGTGTGAACTAGAAGATGTTGGGTGTGGGAGACCCCTTGATTTTTTACTATTCTATATTAGGCCATTGGGTGTGGTATTGGATCATATTCTAGTGACCCTTAGAGATAGGGATGAGTCAGTCCTATGAATGCATTGATTGTTATCCACATTATGTTTTATGATGACATCGTGATATGCACCTTGTTCATCTTTGTCATGTTTTTATCAAGAGGTTATCTTTCAATTTGTAATGAGTTTATTGAGAGACCCTTCCCCGATCCTGCCATTGTATTTCTTCTATCTATATTATAGACTCAATATCTAGATACGCCATGTTGACACATTATAGATTTATATTCCGATGGACAGAGGATTGACCACAATGATTTGTGATGTACTTTTTTTCATGTTGCTTATGTACTCATGTCAATGTTTCTAGGATGCACTATGCTTTCTTACTTGGGCTAAATGAATTCAACTAATTTTCTTACTATAGAGAAATTGAGTGCATGTTTTGAGGGGTTTGAATGGGAATCAAGCAATTTAAATTACAATGAGATGAGATGTAAATTATAATGAAGTAAATGTTGTTTTCCTTGTGTATGTAATTTCTAATAGAAAATATAGTAGGAAAGGTGTGTAGAGTTGTGAATTGAGTAGGTAGAATGTACCCTTAAGGAATATTGAAATGTTACTATTAGATATGAATGCTTACAAAAATGACCATTTGAATTTATATTACATTGAGATGTGAATTAATAGGAACTTGAGTTTACGTCTTGATGTTAGGAAAGAGATTTTCAGGTATTATGCTTTGATTATTGATTAAAGAAATGTAATTCAAAGTGATTATGAAATCAATTGAAATGTTAATATTTTCTTGATTATGAACTTGGGATTTTGGGATGCTTGTGAATATTATATTTCTAGAGATTTCATGGTGAAGAAAATAATGAGTATTATGCTTTGATGTTATATTGATGGAAGAAATGTGAATTAGTTGAAATGTTGAATGTAAATGATTTAGGTTGTTTGTGATAGACGTTTTTTTTGGAATATCATGATATTAAAATTTAATAGATTTTGAGTAAATATGTTCTTGTGAAAAGTGAATTTCATTTGATGTTGTGAAATATAGTTAGATTTTATGATGATTTAGGAAATATTTCCATGCTTTGATTTTCAGTCTTGATGATTATGGTATTTGATGAATTATTTAATTTAGAATATTATTCTTTAGTTTCATGTGGATGCAAGAATTTTTTATGTGAGATAATCATAGTTAATGAATTCGGTTATTTGATATATATGTATTCTTGAAATAACTTGTTTGAAATTAAGAAATGCATTCTTGAGATTAAGTGAATTGCATGTAATGTTGTGTAGATGCAATTAGATTATATAATGTATTTTTATGTGATTATTAATGATTTATTTTTATACATATATACATCATTGATCTTTCATGAGCTACTGATATTTTTATCTATTGTGCAAGAAATTGACCATTGAATTAAATAAGGGGAAATTAAAGATGGATGCATGTGAAAATCTTGTAAAGACAAGGTTAACTCCAATGAGAGAAATAACCTCGCTGTTATGTACAATGTTGTAAAGTAATCTTTAAATGTATTATTTAAATTGTGTTTATTTTATTTTATACTTATGTCTACTTGGCATGCCATGTGTATAGTTCAATGTGTTGTGACTTTATGTGGTGTCAATTGACACGTGTATGTGAGTTGGCATGACCAAGTAAATTGTTTATTGGTTGTCTTCCACCTTTGAGTCACCTTGTATAATCCCAAGGTTAGATATCTTGGTTGTTGAGCCTTGGGAGGGAATCTTATTCCAATTTTTCATGGGTCAACTCTTAGTGGACTTTTGAGAGGTTAAATGTAGCTCTAGAGGTTATGTAAGGTTAAAATAAGATAACCCCATTGGTGCACTTTGGGTTGGGGGTCAAATTTTTACCAATAGGATGTTTTTAGACCTTTTTTGCCTCCTCTAAAAATGCCCTTTTGGAAGGTGACAAATTTGGGAAGTGTGTCATGTCTTCCTCTCTTTTCATTTTTGAATTTCCCTCTTGCTAGAGAGAGAACCTTTGGATAGTGTACCCAATCATCTTTGAGGTTAGGTAAGGTTTTCCTTTTTAGTGGGATGGAGAGGAATTTGGTAGGTTGATTGTCCACTCTCCAATTTTGGAGACTTCTAGTTGACTTAATAGGTTTTGGTGGACTTAACAAGGAAGGATTGTAGGAAAGGGAGCTCTTCTCAAACCCTCATTGCCATAGCTTGGACTAAGGTAGGTTGCCTTGTCATGGAAAACTCCTCTCTTTTTACTTGTTGGAAAAATGGAAATTTCTTTGGTGTGTTATTGTAATGGTTTTGTTAAGCTTTGTGCTTACTTTCATGGCTTCTTGTTATTTGTCTATTTGCTGATTTTATTTTAGTGTTTTTGTTTTATTGGAGTGTGCAAGGCCAAACTCACATTTGGGAGGGAAGAAAGTCTTGATGGGTGAAGGACTTAAGTTGGGAATGCCCATTTAGTGTAGATTCCTTCCTCAATGAGGAAGGGGATGAGGCATGGATGTATGAGTTCCATGTTGCCATTTTGTTGTATAATTATTATGGGGTCATAAGGGTTGTAAATTTGTGAATGGAAATGGAAGGGTTGGTATTTTTGGTTATGGCATTGTGAAGGCAATGGTTATGTATTTTGGGCCTTGTTGAAGGCATGGTTTCACTTTTGAATGGCTTCTCCTACTTGGGTACTTTCCACCTTCACCTATTTTATTGGTCCAAGGTGACCCATTGTGTAAATATCCTTGGGATGAGAATTTTATGTTTATATGTACTTGCTGGTTTTTATGTGTATGTGTGTTGAAGTTTGTGTGTAACCCTCATCTATATTTGTTTCCCCAAGCTTGGGGGTGGTCATGTAATGACCTAGGTTATGAGGTGAGCCTCCATGGTCTTTTGACTTCTTTTTGCACATTTTTCAAAAGATTGAGCTTGCTGGTTTTAATGGAGGAAATGAGGATTTAATTTATTTCTTACTTGCAGATGTTTATGTTGTAAATGAGCTATAAAGCCATGTGTAAAAGACTAGTGAAAAAAGCCATGTAAATGCCTAAATGCATGAAAAATACTTGTAAAAGTTTGTATTGGTATATGTAATGCTCTCCATAATTATTTTCTATGTATTTCTAAAGAAAGGAAGTGTAAAAAAAATGATTCCTTATGCTTGAATGCAACAATAAAACTTGTTGGTCTATTTTTCCAAATGAAAGAAAAATTAATTTTTCTTTATGTTTGATAATCTCTTCCCTATGTATACAAAATTTACTTTAAGTATTTATTTGAAAGAAAAGAGAAAAGTTAATGTAGATTTTCTTTCCTAGTTACCTATGTAAAAATACATTTCATTTTGACATCAAGTTATTTTTTTTTTTTAAGTTTTGTATACACACACACACACACATATATATACATAGATGTATATATACCCTATTGGAATACATTGCTATATTGATGTTTTAAAAAAAATAGAATTAGTTATATTCTCTATCTTTCCTCTTGTTGGTTTTGAAAAAGTATATATACACAAGTATATATGTATGTATATACACATACTTGATGTGTATATAAACACATGTATACTTATGTGTATGCAAAACTTGAAAATCTTCATCTTCTTCTTGCTCCTTGCCAAACCTATAATAAACAAATGAGATATTAGGGTTTTGGCACATGTTTTATTTTTAGCCTCACCCTAATTTTGAATTAGGGTTAGGCTAGCTTTTTGGAGCCATTTTAAATTTTAATTTTTAATTAAGTTATCATTAAATTATGTCTAAATTTTAATCTTTATTTTATTATAATTTAATGACTGATGACTTTTCGTAGTCACTTTATTTTGAATTCTATTTTAATAGTCACTTTAATTTGAATTTTGATTTATTTATTATTTTTATTTTCATTGGGATTCTAAAAGAGATTCTTTATTATTTAGTGAGATTCTAATATTTGGCTTTTTGAGCCATTTTTTATTTTATATTTTGAGTTTTCCTTTAATTCTGGCTTAGTTTTTTAATTTCAGTTTAATTCTATTTAATGACAGTTGACTTTGCATAGTCACCTTTTTGAATTTTGATTTAATAATAATATTATTTTATCTTGAGATTTTAAACAGATTCCCTTTTATTATTAATTTTTGGATTTTAAATATTTGTTTTTTGCATAACTAATTTTAATTTATTTTTAAATTAATAATATTGTATTGTTAATTAATGGAATCTATTATTTTAATATTAATCTAGAGATTTGTTATTTTCAGATTTGTAAATTTACTATTTATTTCTAAATGAATATTATTATAGTTTTAATACAAAGTTGGTGATAAATTTAATATTTAATATTGAAATTAATTTTATTATCTTCAATATTTAAATGGATTATTTTAGGGGAGATTAATTAATGTCCAAAATGGGACTTAGGTAAATTATTTCTCCCTTAGCAATAATGTGTTATTTATTATTAATTTTTTTATAGGGTTATTAAATCCTTTTTAATGCATAAATTAAATAAATAAATAAACTTTGGAGCTTTCTGACTTAAGTAAAAATATAACTTTTAATTTAAAATATTTGAACATTATTATATTAATGGGTAATAATTTCTTGACCCTAGTTTTCGCATGGGGTTACTCTCTTGGTTTTATTTTATCTTTTATATATTGAGGTTATTTTTGGGATTTCTAATCTAGTTAGTAACCTGGTTCACGATAGGGCCACTAGGGTTACTAATGCGATTGATTTAATTGTTATTTTTAAATTAAACCTTTTTGGATGTGTTGACCCAACCTTTGAATTTTTTATCTTTATCTATGTTTTAATTTCTCTTTGGTTTATCTCTTTTATTAACTCCTATTTAAACCCACTTAGGGTTTCCTAGAGACCTAGTTTACACACTAAGATGTGCACTTCTCTAAATCATTGCTTCCAAGAGAATCCATGGATTGGAAACCTTGAAAAATTGATTTAGAGCTCCCTAGGCATAGAGTGCAAGGGTGTTAAGAATGTTCTCAGCTAGAGCTATTAAGCCAATAACCTTGCTAGTAAACCATGCAATGGGAGATTCAAATGAAGACAAGGGAAAGAATGCCAATATCCTCAAGAATCAATATGAGAATGCAAATGCAAGCTAGATTAAGATGAATATGCAAGCTAAACTATGGAAATAAAAGAACAAGTATTACAAAGCCTCCTAGTTAAGCTAGATGAAGTAATCTAAAGCATAAAGGAAACTAAGCTAAATATGAAGCTATGAATGCTATGATAATGCAAGAAATGAAACTATGATAACATGCAGATGCAAAAGACAAGAATGCTCCAAATCTTCAAAAAGCTCCAAAGTGACCTAGAAAACTTGCAGTATAACATTAGCATAAAAAGTTGGGGATCTAGAATGAAGAAGAGAGCTCTCCTTTTAAAAGAATTGAAAAGGAATGGACCATGGAGATTAAGAGGCAAAAGATTTAATCAATGGTGGAGCATCAAAGAGGAGCAATCCATGTGCACAAATATCCTCCAATGAGAAAACAAGAGTTGACTTTTGTGCCCATATGAGACAAAAAGTGCTTTTCCTTTTTTATAAAATAAGAATAATGCTTTATTTGTGCAACTTATGATAAGAGGAAAAGTGGGGGGATTTTTATTTAATTAAAAGAGGAGGAAACTCTTTTTAATTAAATAAAGACTTTAGGATAAGATGGTTAGCCCATAGAAAATAATTGAATAAATGATAGAACTAGGATTTGATCAAGAATAAGCAATTGATGATTTTAGCAAAAATGCTAGCAAAGGGGCTAATAGTCTAGATGACCATTTTTAGATGATTACATTTGCCCCTCTTTGACTAATGTGTAATCGATCTGGGAACACATTACATCAAAGAATACATCAGCTGAGAAAGTAATAGATAGTGGTCTGACTCCAAAGAATGAAGTGCAAAGAAATAGCAAATCCTGCATGGTCAGCCTGGTAGCAACAGTACTGAACACTTAGGAAAGAGATGGGTAGTATCAGAACTCAAGATGAGAACTAACATGTCAAGCGCAAAGATAGATCGATCAGAGAAAATGGAATGGTCAAGCATATGCTTTGGAGAATAGCCAATGAAATAGATGTGTCTGCCCCCTCGGGATCAAAATTAAAATTAGGTAGAGGGAAGGCAGAAGCAAGAGCAACATGATCAAATCACTAGAAATCATAATCAAATATGAAAGAATGATAGAATAACCATCAAGTAGTGAAAATATGCCTTAGAAAATATCGAAGGAGAGATGAAATGAATGAAAGACTAGAAGGTTGAAAGAGATGGGGATGAAGAGGGAAAGGATGCCCTAGCAAAGATCGAAGGATCGAGGCTCAAAAAGGGTTAGTCAACTACATGGAAGAAAGATGAAAGAGATTTGGACAATCAAGGTGAACTTAGATTTTGGTTTCGATCCCGAAATGAAGAGAAAATGGTGTGAAATGAAAGACAAGAAGTGAAAGACATGATCAAGAAGAAGCAAAAGGTGAGCGCAGTTAATAAGTTTGTGAAAGATGAAAGGAGAGCTCTCTCCATATGCAAGATGCAAAACTAACTAACATGAACCTAAAAATGCAAGCTACTATGAAAAGTGGTTTACTTGCAAGGTCACAAAGCCAATAGACATCTAATAATCATCATCGAGCATTATTGGTAGCGTTGCAAGATCATACAATACACACTAGCATAACTATGTGGATCTGAATATGATCTATATTAGATAAAAATATGGAAATCCCACCTAGGCATCAAAGACATGTAGGTCAAGATGACTAGTGCAGTGAGATTACCTAAGTTTGCTATGGCAAGATTATACTCAGATTGAGACACAAGGAAAGTCAAGATGACTATAAGTATGAACTTCCGAAAACAATCAAGGATGATACGTTGTAAGTCCTTAGTGTCAAGTGAATAAAGCACAAATGCTAATGATAGAAAGAATGAACAAGATATACCCACAAGAAGAAAAATCAATAAAACATGTTCTTATGCCCTTAGTCTTCTAGCTATGCATGCATCATCAAAAACTATCATAGGGAGAGAACACTCATCAAAGAAATCATCATAGACAGCA
The DNA here is from genome assembly GCA_027943335.1 of Chamaecyparis obtusa. Taxonomy (NCBI): domain Eukaryota; kingdom Viridiplantae; phylum Streptophyta; class Pinopsida; order Cupressales; family Cupressaceae; genus Chamaecyparis; species Chamaecyparis obtusa. Next base: position 807,613 of record BSBK01002620.1, read on the forward strand.
CATAAAGAAATAAAGTCAAACAAGTCTCAGTGAGTCAAGTGTTTAAGTGCATGTGTGTCGGTCATAGAGTCAAACTTTGAGTATCGCATCTGCTAGTGAGAAATATCATATCATGCTAGACTGCGGATAGGATATCTGATAAGTGTTAAAAAAAAACACTCAACGCTAGGAAAGTGTTGAAAAACACAATTGGGGTGGTTTTGAAAAACACCATTTACGAGGTGCCGAAGAAACCCAAATGCACAAAGAGACCCAAGATAAGCTAGAACAATGTATGCCCCCTAGACTAAGACAAGAGTCAATTCCAGGCTAGGAGAGGCAAAGTGAGAAGTGGAGTGAAGGAGCACCACGCAAGACTGATAGACATAGGTGCAAGGGTCTCAAGCAGTGGCTATTTCTAGGTTTTCACCACTTGATAGATTTTTTCAGGACCTTTTTCAATTTTTTTGTATTTTTGCTACCAAGGCACTTTTTCTATTTTATTTTTTTTAACTTTTTTGACTTTTTTGGTGAGACATCAAAGTGCCTATTGATAGGTTTTCACTAGGATGCTCATTTTTTTAGTACTTTTTATGCTTTTTAGGAATTTTTCAGCATCATATATGAATTTTTTGGAATTTTTTCAGGATCAATAAAAATATGTACAAAGAGCTCAAGGACCTTAAGCATAGAACTTCTGCAATTGTAGAACATTGATAGGATTGTTCAACTCTGCTTCCTCTGATGTAGATAACTAAGAGGCACTGGACCCAAATGCTACTGTTGTGATGATAGAAGGCCCCAACCAGTTCAGCCAATAGCAACCAACCTTAAGCAATTTATGAGTTAGCGTAAGATCATTAGAGAGTGATTCACATATGCCATCATGGAATTCAGCTAGCACTTTGTCTGGCTCATCTTTTTCAAGACACTTAAGGAGAGTTCTATCTAGACCCTTCCTATACAAGTCAACAAAAATGAGGGTAAAGTGTGAGGTGTGATGGATGAGATGTTCAAGGATAACGTGATCTTGGAAATAGGAAAAGATGGTGGCATTTTAGGAATTGTGGGCAAGATAGTGTAATTCTTCCACTAGAAATGGGAAGCGGAATTTATGCTTTTACAATTGGAAAATGGATGTCAAAGTAACCATGACATTAGCAACTTTATTTTCAGATAAGTTCACCATGTTCTTGTAAAGAATTATCTTTTCATCTTTTATTGAATAATCATCATTTTTGAGCATATCTTTATTTGTACTTTTGTTAGGTTTAGATACCACCACAATGTTGTTTTCACCATCTGAACATTTCTCTTTTCTTTTGATTTGATGATTGAGATACTTGATTTCTGATTCAGTCCTTTTTGTTGCTGGTTCACTAGTGGAAGAAGTAATAGGTTCAATGGCATGTTGATCCTGGGTGGACCAAGCTATGAGATCTGATTTTGCAAGATGAAATGAAGTGACTGGTTCAATAGCATTTATGTGAGGGATGTCATCTCTAGTGAAAAGAGAGGTTGAGCCTATAGGGTAAGCTCTAAAAGTGTTAAAATCTAGACTTGTCATAGAACGACTAGTGTGGTCCACTAAAGCAATACATGGATTAAACTCATCAGACCCTACGTGAGACTCATCAACTACGTCAGGTTGGTCACCATAAATATGAACCACATCCACTTCCATATCCACTGTGAAAGATCCATCGGAGAGAGTATCCCATTCATATTCATTTGAATCTATTCTTACGCTTCTACTGGGATGCTTGCACCAAGAAGGTTTAGGACCTTTAGAAGTAGAGGCTTCAACATCATTATTTGTGAGATCTCCTCTTTTCATTAACTGCAAAATATTCCTACATTGTCAGCTTCTAGGTGTAGTGGCTTGAGCTCTATCCTCAGTAGGTATGTGTTCTTCTCCCCAAAGGAGTGAAGTAGAAGAAAGATTGTCTCCCATTTGAGCCATAGTGTGCAGTGGTGACTCATATGTATCTGTGTTTGAATCACTAATCATGGGAGCATTTCTAGAACATGGAGGGAGGTCATCATCAGCACCATATCCTAGACCTATTGTGATCTTAGAGGGTCGGCCATTAGTATGAATCAAAGGGTTGACTAGGGCGTGTCCATTATCATTTATAGGTCCGTGACCTTGATAGCCCATTTGCTACAAAAATTTATAGCCTTTACCATAGCACTTAGGAGAAATAGGAGTAGCAATAGTGGTACTGTCTTCTTCTTCTCTATAAATCCATTCTCTAACAGCTTGTTCTTCTCTTTCTACCTCTAGGGGTACAGACACTTGAACAAAATTACCAAAAATTGTCATGGCAGAAGTAGAAGGCTTCATCTTATCAGAAGGTCTCCCATATGATCTAGGAGAGATAGGCATAACAGTAATGGAATCCAGTGTGTACTCGCCCATACCAAGGCTCATCATTTTAAAAGTTTTCTTAGTAGAAACCAAGGATGCAGTAGGATCATCAGAGGGTTTGTTGTGAGGAATAAACATTTCAGCAGTAGCAAGAGCATTGATAGCAATAGAATGATCCCTGAGAATCACAATTTCAGCTTCATTATGTGGGAATTTAACACACTGATGGTATGTAGAAGGCACAGCTTGCATGTCATGGATCCAAGGATGACCCAAAAGGATGTTATAAGAAAGTGGGATGTCCAATACTTGGAACATAATGTCTCTCATGATAGGGCCCACTCGGACAGGCAGCATGACAAGACCTTTGGAAGATCTTTCAACTTCATCATATGCTTTTATAGTAATCTTTCATTTAGGATCTATAGAAAATTCTGATAAACCCAACTATTGCACAACATTGAAAGAAACAATATTTAACCCAGCACCATTGTCTATCAGGACTCGGTGGACTCGAGTATTAGAGACCATAACTTCAATATGTAAGGCAAGATGGTGAGGGTGACTAATAGATATGTCATCTTCTACAGAAAAGGATAGATAATGAGGTGATAAGATGTGGTTGACCATAGCCTGGAACCTATCTAGGTCAATGTCATTAGGGACACTAGCTATACACAAAGCCTTTTCAAGGATCTCCTTGTGCAAAGGGGATAGCTCAAGCAACTCAAAAATAGATATCTGTATTGGTGTCCATTGCAACTGATGGACAAGATCATAGCTAGACAAAGCTAGAGGAGCTACTGGTTTGGAAGATGAGGCTTGTTTAGGATCAAGCATAGCTTTAAGGACCAATTTAGCTTGCCCCCTAGTAATAGCATTCAGTGCCTCACTTTGGGAAGATGAACTACCACGTGTTTGCAAGACCAACTTTGGCATACCATGATTGGTTTTATTATCATCTTGAGGTCTCATCATAAGAACACTCTCAATGGGCTCCACCATGTTGATCATAGGCAAATCAGAAGTATATGTATAGTTTATCTTAGCATCATGATTCTTCTTATGTGCTTGGGAGGTTTCACCTTTGTCATACTTAGGTAGAGGATCTTTGAAAGCTATGTGATCAGAATTTTTAACTAAGCCATCTATGAGAACTATGCCCCCATCAATGAGATCTTGAATAGCATCTTTAAGCGTGAAACAATTGTCATTCTTGTGTCCCTTGTTTCTATGATAGTGGCAGTAATGATCCTCTCTCCACCAATCAGGCTTAATTGGTAGATCATAGGGATGAGTTTTCTCAGGAAGTGTAAGATAATTATTGGCAACCAAAGTCTTAAGAATCACATCATATGGTTCAGCCAATGGGGTATAGACTCATCATCAGAATTGCTTCTTTGGCTTATCAGCATATTGAGGCTTAGGAGCATCTTGATTGTTGGCCACTTCTTGTTGTTTTGCTGCATAGATAGCATTAGAGAGGTTGAAAGTAGGTTCTTTAGCTTTAGGGATATCTACAACCCCATCATTGACAACATGCTTATTTCTATTCCAAGGTTTTCTCTTTTCTTTGCCATAGTTTCTAGTATCCTTATTGATAACAATATCACCTTTTCTTATGGCCACATCCTCAATCCTATATGCACTTTCAACCATGTCATTGAAAGAGGAGAAAATTTGTTTCCTTAGATCATAATATAGCTCAGGCACTAGAGTGTTGACAAAAATGTCAATCTTTTCGCTCTCAGGTAGCGGATGAGAATATCTAGAATACAATGACCTCCAACATTGCAAGTAGGTGGAAAATAAATCTCCTTGGTTTTGTCTCAAAGCACCAAGATCTATCATGGTGATAGGCTGTTGGATATTGTATGAATAGTGTTGTGTGAAGCACATAGCCAACTCATCAAAAGTCTTCAAAGGAGGTGTCAACTTTGCAAACCATTCTAAAGCTTTTCCTCTTAAGCTTGGAGGGAATAATCATAGCAAAAATGTGTCTTCATGAAGAAAGTCCATGCTAAGAGTGTAAAAGTGATGCACATGGTCATGGGGGTCACCATTTCCATCATACTTGTCATATTTGGGAACCTCAATATCCCTAAGAAATGGGACCATGTATAGACTCCTATCAAATGGAAGAGCACAAATAGATTCTACAAAAGAGACCTTTGGAGGTTCTCTTTCTATTTCCATTTGAGTAAGATGTTGATTTGCCTGATGTAGTTCTTCCTTAAGGACTTCCAATTCAGTTGGTACTCTTTGTTGGACAATTTGTCTAACATCATAGCTGGGAGGAAGCTTGTATCCTCTAGAAGTCATATATTGGAAATATTGGTCTCCATTATGCTCTAAAAGCTTAAGCATCTTTCATTGTGAGTCCTCATCTTGTTTAAATGCAATAAGATCCTCACTAGAAATATCATCAATGACCTCTTCCTCATGGTGAGAGAGAGGTGGTCTAGGAGGTGAAGAAGGTACATCAAAAGTCTATCTTGGAGGGGACCTTGGTGGCGTGTTGTTTCTGTTGTTGCCACTGGTGCCAAAGAAAGGTCTATTTTCATAGCTAATATTCCCGGGTTTTTCATGGGACATCCCTATTGAAGTCATGTGCCTAGAAGCTTCCATTAAGCTTTTACTATACTCTCTATCCAAGAGTGCTTGTTTATCTCTTTTCTCAGAGTGTTCTTGCATACGATGATATCTCTCTTGTTTGTTCATAGTAAGTGAGACACTATCTATGTTCTTGGAGGTTTTGAATGCGGAAAAGAGGAAGCCTCCTTTATACCATGAGGTAGCCTTAGAATCCTTAGAGTGGTCAGAACTAGAACTATCATTGTGAGTGGGCACTTGTGAGTGTCTAGTTGGAGAAGGTAACTAAGTGTAATTGAATGGAGGATGATTCTCCTGCTCAAATTGAGACCGAGTTGTAACCGGCATGAAAAATAATTATTGGTTGACTAATAGAATGAGACAAATTTTCTTAGATGTTGAGATAAGAAAAATCCAATGATGATCACTCATCGAGATAGAACAATAGAGATGGCTAGTCAAAGTTCTCAAGAACTTACAGCAGTCAATTGACACAAGCCTAGATGTGAGCAAGAAGCTCGATTAGCAAGTAGCTAGATAGGTAACCATGTTTTGACAAGTGATCAAAAGTGACATTCAATAGGCTCAAATCCAATAGTTTTAGCTCATTTGTTTCAGTCTAGAAGAATCCTAAGCATGTAGGTAACAAACCAGCTTCAGATAAGAATAGAAAAAGACACTCTACAGCAAATTAAAATGCAAGTGTAACAGCTCCGAATTGCAACAGTAGCAAGACAACAGAATAACTTAGGATTCTTGGTTGAAGGTATGTGATGATGTTTCAGTATGGTACGACTCTTGACTAGTGAATGTGAAAAACTCAGTTTTGAAAGCAATTTGGTCAATGTTGTAGATTGCAAGTATAATTTCTTGGTTTCAAGCACAATAATATCAGGAAGTAGACAAGTTTGCAAATAGTAGGTGATCAAACATGTCATCAAACACTTGCACAAGGGAAAAAGCAACCTTGCCAAGACAAGCAATTGGGATATCAAAACTAAAAATTTATGAGCATTACCGCGATGTTTGTATGTTCAAGAACGTTTGCATGGGTATATAACATGAGAATAGTTCAAGCACTTACTACGTAGAAAGACAAAGGCTCAATACTTAGCAATGTGGCCCACAACTTGATGCTCCATTGCCTCACAAAAAGTGGTTGCCCACAATAGATATTGGCATTGTCATGGAAGTTCCAAAGACACAACCAAAGGAACACATATGGTGAGTAATCTTGGGGTGATCCAGGTTATTCCTTTTGGATCAATCCTTGCACCAAGAAGCTAAGCATAAAAAATAGGGTGGCCTCTACCTATGGTTCTTAGTAAGGGCTTCTGTTCGTAGTACCCCTCTTGATCCCCAAGGGGACTCCTTACCTTGCGGCAAGTAACAGACCTCATGGCCTCAAGAGTACCTTAAGCATTCTTTCTCAATACTTTCCTCATGGTCACAATCCCACAAGTACTCACATCAAGTGAAGACAAGCACTACGTCTACCAAGGTTTTGTGTCCTTGATAGCCTTGAGATTATAGTGGGTTGGAATAGCTTGATATTAGCTTGTCCCCACTTGGGTTGTTCCTCTTGATTGCTCAAGAGCAAGCCCGCTAAAAGATTCTAAAAGATCTAAACAAAGAAATGGATCAAATTATAAGATTCAAGGTTTTTATTTGACCACAAAGGTGAAGAGGATACTCCCCTATCTCAAAGCTTTCTCCCAAACACACCAAGCAAATGTTCAATTGCCCTCTTGCTTTCAAAATCCAAATATGGGTCAAGATTTTCTTGTTCACCACAAGGGTGAAGAGCATACTTCTCCTACCACCCAAGAATCCCTACAACAAGATATTAAGTGCCTAATAAAAGAAACAACTAGTATATGTCGCACTCAATAAAGAAAGCAATTAAACAAGCACTTGATTTGGTTTTTATGCTTAGGGCAGCCTTGCAAAAATCATTAGTAGCCCTCGTGAATTTGAAGCTTTGACATGCATTCTTTTGGTAAAATATTTCAAGCAATGAGAGCACCTACAAGCACAACTTGTTAGCCCCACAAAGATTAGCACATCAAAAATCAGATAATCTGCAAGGAAAATAGCTGATCAAATGATAAAATCTGAGAATGAAACTAGCATGGTTGGATTAGGCTCTGAAAGACCTTTCCAATGATATATCACACTTCAATTTTTGATACCATTTGCAAAAATTTCTCAAAAATGGGTGCCCGTTTTCCAGAGTGAAATTTTCAAAAATTTAGGAAAACTGAAAACAGAAAACAAAATTGACAAATCTAGAATTCTAGTCTCTATCTATCATAGAATTTCATGCGAGACAGTACTGAACCACACATGAGAACACACAAGCTTGCATGAGAAAGTACAAAATCACGTGCAAGAAATCACAAGCCCATGCGAGAACGTATGTCGGCTCACATGAGAAAGTGCACCGGCTCACGTGAGAAAATACACAGGCCCGCATGAGAAATTACTTCATTGCATGAAGAAGTGCTACAAATATAAAATCTTCACATGATATGGAGAGAAACCTCACACGACATTCTATAACAATGATGCACAGAAGTACGGACAGCGTACGAAAATCATAAAAAAATAAAAACAACCGAAACTTGCAACGGAAATGCAAGAAAATAAGGACAAAATAGAGTTGTCTTGCCCCACGGTGGGAGCCAAAAATGTACACACTAAGATGTGCACTTCTCTAAATCATTGCTTCCAAGAGAATCCATGGATTGGAAACCTTGAGAAATCAATTTAGAGCTCCGTAGGCATGGAGTGCAAGAGTGTTAAGAATGCTCTCAGCTAGAGCTATTAAGCCAATAACCTTGCTAGTAAACCATGCAATGGGAGATTCAAATGAAGACAAGGGAAAGAATGTCAATATCCTCAAGAATCAATATGAGAATGCAAATGCAAGATAGATTAAGATGAATATGCAAGCTAAAATATGGAAATGAAAGAACAAGTATTACAAAGCCTCCTAGTTAAGCTAGATGAAGTAATCTAAAGCATAAAGGAAACTAAGCTAAATATGAAGCTATGAATGCTATGATAATGAAAGAAATGAAACTATGATAGCATGTAGATGCAAAAGCCAAGAATGCTCCAAATATTCAAAAGCTCCAAAGTGACCTAGAAAACCTGCAGCATAACATTAGCATAAAAAGTTGGGGATCTAGAATGAAGAAGAGAGCTCTCATTTTAAAAGAATTGAAAAAGAATGGACCATGGAGATTAAGAGGCAAAAGATTTAATCAATGGTGGAGCATCAAAGAGGAGCAATCCATGTGCACAAATATCCTCCAATGAGAAAATAAGAGTTGACTTTTGTGCCCATATGAGACAAAAAGTGTTTTTCCCTTTTTATAAAATAAGAATAATGTTTTATTTGTGCAACTTAGGATAAGAGGAAAAGTGGAGGGCTTTTTATTTAATTAAAAGAGGAGGAAACTCCTTTTAATTAAATAAATACTTTAGGATAAGATGGTTAGCCCATAGAAAATAACTGAATAAATGATAGAACTAGGATTTGATCAAGAATAAGCAATTGATGATTGTAGCAAAAATGCTAGCAAAGGGGCTAATAGTCTAGATGACCATTTTTAGATGATTACACTAGTTAGGGTTTTTGAGTTAACTGATGTAGTTAATAGTCAAGGGATGTTGGAAAGCCAATGCATGCCATGATACCTCTTGTGAGTTAACATGTGTGTGGTTATGCAATTGTACTTGTTAAATGAACCTTAGTTTTCAGCTTTGTTATCATTTGTGCTTTTAAAAAAAAATTGTGTGTGTTTTGCCCTAAATTTTGGGCATGACATTTTGGTATCAGAGCACAGTTTCAATGCTTGAAACCTTAAGCCATTGAGTTTCCCCTTTGTATTTGTATTTGTAGGATGCCTCTTAATTGAGTGCAACAAGCATGTAGATGAAGGAAGGTCTTGGATAAGCTTCTCGACACATGAGGAAGTGGAGTAGGGAGTTTGAGGATATTGAAAGGAAATCGAGGTTCCCCCCTTCCAGAACAACTCTCGACCCATAAATGGAATATAGTAACTACCTCAAAGGTAGGTACTCAACCGAGCCCATGCACTTGCTCTGCAATCTCAATGGTGTGTGCTCTCATACATAAAGTATTGTAAGCTTGTAGCTTGGGTGCTCTTGTGTTACAACTTGGGAATTTTTGAGAAAACTAACCCAAGTAACTTGTGGTTAAGGAAGGAGCACTTCCTAGGATGTTCTGAGACTACCTTTAGATTGAGTTATTAGAAACCCTATTGTGGTCTGTAGTGTGAGTGGCTTGACGATGATGGAAGTGATGCCACTAGGTGGTGCATGGTGGCTGGTGTATGTTGTTTGAGTCCTTCATTTTTCTTGGCATCTCTATAGTGGTTTGCTTGCTAGCATGATCGTGTATGGTCAGGAAAAAAGGATTGGTGTCCATGGTTTGGTATGGGAACCTATTAACTTTATCCTTGTAGGATGTGGTCCATTTTTTGGTTTATATCATTATGGAACCTTGAGAATGTGTTGAGTTTGTTGGGATTAGGGCCTTGGGGTCATGGATCAAGAGAGAGTAAGAAAGATCTTCAGTAATGGATTGTTCATGGTTGTCTGGATATTTTGAGGAAAGGTGTATTGTACTTGTTGTGGAGGTGCTATATCTTATTGAGTTATTTCTTTTTGTGGAACCATTATGATCTGGTGAACCATACTTTTACCCCTACACTTGTTCTATGATGCCTTTTGTGTAGATGAATTTATCTTTCATTATATAGTGTGGAGATTTCTACCACACCTTTGAATGATGGATTATTGTAGAATCCTATTCTGGTATTGTAGCATAAGCTATGTGTATCCTAGCTATGGTAAGAATCTCGTGGGAATTCATATATTTTCTTGGAGTACATAGAGAACCCTTCCAAGAGTTTGAGGTTCATGTTGTGATTTTTAGTAGTTTTCTCTACTTTTTTGTGAGGTGGTTAAAGGCATTATTCTAACTAATTTTACCTCATTAAAAAGGTTACTACAATAAGGTGAAAGAGAAGATTGTAAAGATAAGGATATTATTGTAGTTACCAGAATTGTAGTAATTCTTGGAATCGTGAACCGTATGTGGTGGTTATGATCTCAAAGGTTGATTATTAAGTGGTGCCCTCAGTGTCTTGTGGTGATTCCTCCCTATTACATGACTGACTTCTATCACAATGTTTTGTGAATAAATCCTTGATTTATTTTTATTCCTTTCATCTCATTTGTCTTTTTACAGAGGAACTTTCCTCATGTTGTGTGGGCTAGCATATTTTGGTTATTTCTTATACTTGGAAATAGTCACCAAATCTATATTTCTATAACTTATGACACATTCCATTTATTGTTTAATTGAGCTCATTTTTTAATTTACTATTGAAATTAATAGATATCTCATTAGAATTTACTTTTCTTTTGGTTCTTGGTGACTATTCTAGATGTTTTTAACTTGTTGGCTAGTCTTATGTTTGTGACTCTACCTAGTCTATTGAGGATATTTGATAGTATGTACAAAGGGGGAACACCTGGAAGGATACACTACAATGCACCTTTTTAATATTATAGATGTGGTGCAAGTTGGTAGCTTAGTGGGAGCATGCTAAGATTTGTTGTTATCTAAAAGTGTAGATTGGAAGTTCCCCTTGTGTGAGAGCTACTTCTTGCTTTGAAACTAATATTGGTTAGACCATACAAAGGAAGTGAAGCATATAGTTGGATTGTGACACAAATTAATAGTTGGAGGTTGAGAAGAATCCATTTGGTAATGATATGTATCAGTGAGGTAATTCCACTTGGGTGTGAATCCTTATGGCTTACGTGAGGGCATATGAACCTTTCTTTTCTATGATAGCTCTAGCATGTATGCTCATGAGAACCCTCCTAGACCCCTTGATGTATTTTGGAAACTAGGAGAGTTCCTCTTCTTGGCATGGCTTGATGGATTGTTAGGTGCAACTTAGACCACTTTAGAGTTTCGATCCATGTGGTGGGTCTTGATGGCCCTGATTTTCATGGTGATAACACTCTTTTTGGTTATTTTTTAGTCATGATATCTTATTAATTAAGTTGTCCCTTTGGGGAAGCCTCCATGCTATTTATTGGGGGCCACTAGGGGATGGCTTGATTTGAGGTATCCCTATGCTTGACTTGAAGGTAAAAAAATCATAGGCTTTTTCTCTACTGAGCTTGGGTTTTGAGGATGAGTGTTTTGAGGTCATCCCTTATCCAAACTCTTTTTCCTCCTTGTGTTAGGACTAAGATACTATGGGGTAAGAGACCCTATTCCCCAAGTTTATTTGACCACTTGTATCCATTGGTACACTAGATTGAGATGTTGTATTCTTCAGAAGAATGAAAATTTGGTAAGAGGATTTTGTTCCTTGTTCCCGGGTTAATGTCTTGGAAGCTCATGGTGCTTTGACCTTGGGGGTTGACTTCTAGGGAAGTATTATCTTTTGGGTTCCTCACGGTGGGGTATTTGGAGTAGAGATAAACCATTTATGGTGAAGGCATTGTGTTGACATGTTCTCCTTTTTAAGTCTAGTCCCCGATTGTAGGGATTTGTGAGTTTTGTTGAAGTCCCTTTTGTAGAATGAATCCCTTCTGTAATTTGATCAAACTATTTTATTTTGGGGGTATGGTAAGTATTCTTGTTTCCTAAGATAGTTGGTCTACGTAGGTGTAGCATTTCCTTCATCTTTTCATGTCAGCTTCCAGGAGTAAGCCTAGTCCTTGGGGGGATGATGTAGTGCCTCCCTCATTTTCCTCCTTGCATGAACATCCTGACGGTGTGGTTTTGACATGCACACTCATTGGGAATAATCATGTTGGTCCCATGTGAGGGTGAATCCACTAGGATGATTATTTTTGGAGCATATTTTTGATGCTTGCGTGAACTAGGGGACATTGGGTGTGGTCTTGGATCATATTCTGGTTACCCTTAGAGAGAGGGATGGTTCGGTCATGTGAATGCATAGTGATTGTTATCCACATTATTTTTATGATGGCATTGTGAGATGCACCTTGTTAATCTTTTTCATTTGTTTATCAAGAGGTTATCTTTGGGGTTGTGATGGGTTTATTGAGAGACCCTTCCCCGATCTTGTCATTACATTTCTTCTATCTGTATTATAGACTCAATATTTAAATATGCCATGTTAAGCATTATGGATTTATATTCTAATGGATAGAGGTTTGACAACACTAATTTGTAATGTACTTTTTTTCATGTTGCTTATGTACTCATGTCAATGTTTCTAGGATGGACTATGCTTTCTTAAGGGCTAAATGAATTCAACTAATTTTCTTACTATAGAGAAATTGAGTGCATGTTTTGAGGGGTTTTAATGAGAATCAAGCAATTTAAATTATAATAAGATGAGATATAAATTCTAATGAAGTAAATTTTGTTTTCCTTGTGTATGTAATTTATAATATAAAATGTAGTACAAAAGGTGTGTAGATTCATGAATTAAGTAGGTATAATGTGTTGGAGATTTGCTAGCAAGCCAGTGCTGACTATATGTTTGTCATTGATGACAACATATGCTAAGTAGTGTGCATGGAAGCCTGATGTAGTGAGCCTTGAGAATATGTTGCATAGATATGTTATCAACATTATATCATGGACGTGGAGGTTAATTATGAGTACAGATAGTTGTGTAGCAATTTGTGTCAGCAGTGTTCCTGACAGTGTTTCAAACTGAGTTCAGTATGAGATTCACATGAGTATGGTTATCATGGAGACTTGCACATTTATTTATATGTTGTAGACATATGTATGAAGCTATGTTCATGGACACAGAGTCAGATATGTAGTATAAGTTAAGTTATGATGTTCACAGTTAATAGTCACAGTTTCTAGAGTTTATCCAGAAGAGCTGATAGAGATTATATTGGTACAGGAATTGTGCCTATCATTATGGTATGCACACTTGGATTAGTGTTTGTTGAAGAGTTAATAATATTTGGTCAAGAGTGCATAATGTAGTTTAGCATGAGGAGAAAGTATCAATTAATTTGGTAGAGCTGACAGTATGAAGCGACTCGTTCACTCTTATTGAGTTGGACAGGTCCCAGTTTGTGTTGTGTGCTTAGTAGAGCTAAAAGAGATGTTATTGGAGAGTTTTATTATTTTTATAATATGATTTCAAGGTGGTTCTATTAGGCCAACTTGATTATGTCATTTAGAGGAAAGATATTTATAGGCAGTCATTTGTGATTGCTAAGTATGGTAGTAAGTTGAATATAAGTAGCAAAGAAGAAGTTGCGAAGTGTTGTGCCATCAGAAAAAGGTCTATGTGATGAAGATATGTGTATGTGCTAATCATTAGAATTGATCAAGATAATAGGTCTACCTCGTAGCTCACCAAGATCTAGATATAGTGTGTATCTATTATTCAGAAGGTTGTAGCCTTCACCCTTTAGAGTAGTGAGCTCTCGTATAGTGCATCCTCACCCCTAACAGGGTTAATTTTAAAATAATCCTATAGGGTCTGACCCTTAACCCGGTCATTGTACTTATTGCATTGTAAAGATCAACTCCTAAAAAATTTGTAAGATCTTCTAACATGGATCATTAGAAACTAGTGCAGTTTTAGTGGGTATCAATTCCCACCGGGGGTTTTTACCTATTTGGGTTTCCCCGTAACCAAAATTATGTTCATGTGTTATTGTGTATGTGCTTAATTTTCTTCTATACTTGATTGGAAAAATAATTAAATCTTGTAGATAACTGATTCACCCCCCCCCCCCCCTCTCAGTTATCTCTTGGGACTATTCCTAACAATTGGTATCAGAGCCAAGTGCCTCGGAGAGAAAGTTTAATAGCTTGAGGTTAATTAGATGGAATTATTTATAAAATAAAGTCCTAATTTTGATGGAGAGAACTATCTAGACTGGAAGAACAAAATGATGATAAATCTGCAGTGCATTGTCATTGAGATTTTTGAAGTAGCTACAAAAGAAGTTCAGATTCCCTCTCTAGAAGATCTTGTAAAGGATGATGCAACCTTGAAGAAAAAGGATATGTTTACTTCAAATACTATTTCCAAGGAATCCCTTATTAGCACCCTATCTAACAATGAGTTTTTAGAGATCAAGAAGATGGACAAAGCCTATAAGGTATGGAATTATCTAGAAGACATGTTTGAAGGAGATATTCAAGCCAAAAATGCACGTAGAAAGACATGGAGGAAAAGATACAATACATTAGAGATGTTACCTGATGAGAATGTTAGAGCCTACAACCAAAGGATTAATGAAGCAGTTGCTGGAATTAGAAACAATGGTGGAGATATTTCAGAAGAAGACATAATGGATAAATTGATGACTACCTTGACACTAGAATATGACAACAATATATGCATCCTAGATGAAACTATGTAGTCTACAAAAGACTTTAAAAGAGAGACCTTAATAAAAAAGCTTTAAGATTTTGAGATCTCAAGATTGAAGACAGAGCCTAAAAGTGAAACAGCCTTCAAAGCCTCAGTCCATGGTAAGAAATCCTTGAACACTTCTAGTAATTTTGATGATAATGATGAAGAGAAAGAACTAGATGATTTCATTGCTTTGATTGCTAAAAAAGAAAGAAAAGGAAAAGGGAAATATGAAGGTTAGTTACCATTCAAATGCTTTTCATGTAACAAGATTGGTCACTTTGCCTCTAAGTTTCCTACAAGAGTCAAGAAGTTCAAAAATAACTACAAGCCTAAGTATAAAAAAGAATGTTACTATGAAGGTGATGGAGTATCAGATGAAGATTCAATAGAAGATGAAATTGGATTCATTTATCTTGAAGAAAAGGAGAAAATGTTTGATGAAATGGACCTTGAAGATGAGAAGAAAATATCAAAGTTGGCACTGATTTCACAAGCTGACATCGGGATAGATTGGATCATTGACAATAGTTGCTCACATCATATGACCAAAGACAAGGATAGATTTATACATCTGGATAGATACAAAGGCAGCATGGTTAGATTTCAAGACAACACTCTTAAACCTATCATTGGTAGAGGAGCTATTACCTTGGATGGAAAGAACAACACTGATGATATTTTTTATGTTGATGGTTTGCAAAATAACTTACTAAGTGTTGGACATTTGCTTGACAAAGGATATTAGTTGGAATTCAAAGACAACAAGTGCATCATAAGTAAAAAATAAGGAGAGATGATTGCATCTAGTTCAAAGACTAGAGGTAATGTTTTTCAGCTCAATCTTAAAGCAAGTTGTTTTGTTGCTAAAGTAGATGATAGTTGGTTATCGCACAAAAGACTATGTCACATCAATTTTTACAACATAGTGAAGATAAGAAATGTAAAGGAAGTAAGAGATCTTCCAAGCATAGAAAATCCAGTTGATACAATATGCAAGGAATGTGTAATGGGAAAGCATGTAAGGAATTCATTTAGAAGAAAGAACAATTTAGCAGAGAACAAGTTAGATCTAATACATACATATAGACTTATGTGGACCAACTCAAACAAGATCATACTATGGTGAAAGGTACTTTATTTTGTTTGTTGATGACTATTCTAGAATGATGTGGGTTGTGTTCTTAAAAGAAAAATTAGAAGCCTTTGAGAAATACAAAATATTCAAAGATAAGGTTGAAAATGAGTTTGGATTGAAGATTAAATGTTTGAGATCAAATAGAAGAGGAGAATTCACCTCTGACAGATTTTATGAGTATTGTGAAGAACATGGGATAAAGAGATAGTTAAGTGCACCTAGAACCCCTCAACAAAATGGAATAGCAGAAAGGAGGAATAGGATCATTCTTGACATAGTGTGCACTATCATGATTGAAGGAAAGATGGTGTACACCTATTGGAGAGATATGATCAATATTGTATTCTATAAAATAAATAAAATTCAATTAAGGCTAGGCACAGACAAGAGACCTTATGAGCTATGGTTTGGTAATGTACCTATAGTGAAATACTTCATAATCTTTGGAAGAAAGTGCTACATTAAGAGAGATGAAGCCATAGGCAAGTTTGATGCAAGAAGGGATGAAGGTAATTTTTTTGGTTACTCTACTAAAAGAAAAGATTATATATGTTTTAATTTGAGATTAAAGAAGATCATTGAAAGTTCTCATTTTAAGATTGATGATAAGTTCATGATTCAAGAGAGATATCATGATTATGCACCTATGATTGAAGAAGAACCTAGACCTACCAGTAGTGAAGCAGTTGTTGAAGAAATGTTTGACAACATTGATGTTCTATTCAATGACCCTGAATCAAGTGAAGAAGAAACACAAAGGGAAGATGAGATAGTCACACCTAATGTTCCTAAATTCCCATCTAGATACCATTCAAAGGAAGACATCATTGGAGATCAGAACAAAAAAGTCATGACAAGATCAAAATCAAAGAGTTCCATAGTCGATGAAGAGGTATGTCTACTTTCATAGATTGAACCCTTAAGTGTTGAAGATGCATGTAACGATTCAGATTGGCATAAAGTAATGAAAGAGGAGCTAGATCAAATAATTAAGAATGATACATGGGAATTGGTCCCTAGTCCTAGTGATAAGAATATAATTGGAACTAAGTAGATATTCATAAATAAGATGAATGAAGATGGAACAGTGGTGAGAAACAAAGCAAGAA
The DNA here is from genome assembly GCA_027943335.1 of Chamaecyparis obtusa. NCBI lineage: Eukaryota > Viridiplantae > Streptophyta > Pinopsida > Cupressales > Cupressaceae > Chamaecyparis > Chamaecyparis obtusa. Next base: position 824,227 of record BSBK01002620.1, read on the forward strand.
TAGTGTGTAAAGGGTAAGCAAAAAGAGAAGGAATTGATTATACTGATACATTTTCCCCTGTAAGAAAACTAGAAGCCATAAAATTATTTCTATCCTATGCTACATTCAAGGACTTTAAATTTTACCAGTTGGATGTCAAGTCAACATTCCTAAATGGAGAACTGAAAGAAGAAGTCGACATAGAACAGCCTAAAGGATTTACCTTATCAGAAAGACCTGATATGGTGTGTAGATTAAAGAAATCCCTCTATGGACTTAAGCAAGCCCCTAGAGCATGGTATGAAAGACTTGATGGATACTTGACTAAGATTGGTTTCAAGAAAGGAGTAGCAGATTATAACTTATTCATAAGAGATACATCTGATGGATTGTTTTTGGTTGCTATTTTTGTTGATGACATTATCTTTGGAGGTAACGAAAAGCTTAGTATAGAATTTGCTAAAGAAATACAGAGAAAATTTGAGATGAGCATGATTGGACCTATCAAGCACTTTTTGGGATTCAATGTGTAGCAAACAGACAAAGGTATATTCATTAATCAGTCTACGTATGTGAAAGAGATATTGAAGAAATTTATGATGGATGATTGCAAGCCAGTAAGTACCCCTATGATAACTGGATGCAAGCTTTCAAAAGAAGATGATTCAGTAGCAGTAGACATAACCCTGTATAAGTCTATGATTGGTAAACTAATCTATATTACTCAATCTATACCAGACATTTTCAATGCAGTTGGTATAGTTGGAAGATTTGCAGTAGAACCTAAACAAAGTCACCTTATGGCAGTAAAGAGGATATTTAGATATTTGAAGGGAACTATAGACTATGGTTTATGGTATTCACAAAGCCTTTACCTAAGGATAAATTTTATTTTCTCAAGGAGAAGCTGGGAGTAATTCCCTTCCCTGAATCTAATTAGATTTTGCAGGAGTGGATCAGTCCTCAGTGACTAATGAAAGGTTGACTACTCTACTTTAGGAGTAGTACCAATGCTTAATTTTTTAGCACCCTTTGCCATTTTTGTCAAAGGGGGAGTAATTATATAGTCATGAAAAAAAATATTAAGAGATGAAGGATTCATCCTTGAAGAAGTTTTGTTGAGGAAATGGAGAATATTATAAAAGAATTATAAAAAGGGGGAGTGAGTTTTTCAAAAAGAAGAAGCAAAATAGTAAGACATGGAAGATTCATCCTTGGGGGAGTTTTGTTGAGGAAATGGAGAATTTTATAAAATAATTGCTCATTTGGACTGGTGGTGTTTTTCATTCCATATGTTACCATCAATGCAAAAGGAGGAGATTGTTGGAGATTTTCCAGCAAGCCAGTGTTGACTGTATGTTTGTCATTGATGATAACATATGGTAAGCAACATGCATGGAAGCTTAATGAAGTGAGACTTGAGCATATGTTTCATAGGTATGTTATCATAATTATATCATGGATGCAGAGGTTGATTATGAGTACAGACAGTTGTGTAGTAGTTTGTGTCAGCAGTGTTCCTAACATAGTTACAGACTGAGTTCAGTATCAGATTCATAGTACAGTTATCATGGAGCCTTGTGTGTTTATATGTATGTTTTAGACATATGTATGAAGCTATGTTCATGGACATAGAGTCAGATATGTAGTAGAAGTTAAGTTATGATGTTCACAGTTAACAGTCACAGCTTCCAGAGTTTATCTAGAAGAGCCGACAGAGATTATATTGGTACAAGTATTGTGCCTATCATTATGGTATGCACTCTTGGATTAGTGTTTTTTGAAGATTTAATAATATTTTTTAAAGAGCACATGACATAATTCAGCATGAGGAGAAAGTATTAGTTAATTTGGTAGAGCCGATGATATGAAGTGGCGCGTTCACTCTTATTGAGTTGGATAGGTCCTAGTTTGTGTTGTGTGCTTAGTAGAGCTGATAGAGATGTTATTGGAGAGTTTTATTATTTCTCTAATATGATTTCAAGGTCATTCTAATAGGCCAACTTGATTATATCATTTAGAGGAAAGATACTTAGAGGCAGTCATTTGTGATTGCCAAGTATGGTAGTGAATTGACTATAAGTAGCAGAGAAGAAGTTGTGAAGTGTTGTGCTATCAGAAAAAGATCTATGTGATGAAGATATGTGTGTGTGCTAATCATTGGAACTGATCAAGACAGTAGGTATACCTCATAGTTCACCAAGATCCAGATATAGTGTGTATCTATTATTCAGAAGGTTGTATCCTTCACCCCTTAGAGAAGTGAGCTCTTAGATAGTGTGTCCTCACCCCTAATAGGGTTAATTATAAAAGACTCCTAATAGGTTCTGACCCTTAACTAGGTCACTGTACTTATTGCATTGTAAAGATCAACTCCTAATAGGGTTGTAAGATCTTCTAACAGGGATCATTAGACACTAGTGCAGTTTTAGTGGGCATCAATTCCCACTGGGGTTTTTACCTATTTGGGTTTCCTTGTAACCAAAATTATGTTCATGTGTTATTATGTATGTTATTAATGTTCTTCTGTACTTAATTGGAAAAAGTATTGAATCTTGTAGATAACTGATTCACCCCCCCCCCCCCCTCTTAGTTATCTCTTGGGACTATTCCTAACAGAACGTACCCTTAAGGAATATTGAAATGTTACTATTGGATATGAATGCTTACAAAAATGACCATTTGAATTTATATTAGGTTGAGATGTGAATTAATAGGAAGTTGATTTTAGGTCTTGATGTTAGTAAATAGATTTCCAGGTATTATGCTTTGATTATTGATTCAAGAAATGTAATTCAAAGTGATTACGAAATCAATTGAAATATTAATATTTTCTTTATTATGAACATGATTTTGGGATGCTTGTGAATATTATATTTTTAGATATTTCGTGGTGAAGTAAATTTTGAGTATTAAGTGTTAGCCAATTTTTTTGTACTTTCAAAGTCTATGAAAATTTTCATTTATCTTGGAAAACAAGGTCTTTATTCTTCTTAGGGTTTCACAAAATTTTTATGCTTATGTCTAAAAACCCTACCCTTGATGTATTTTTCTGTCACTTTTTCATGGCACTTAAGTCCTTTTTCTAGCACATGGTTTTTATTTCCTTTTATTCACATGATCTTGTAATGTTTAAGTGTTAACAAGTTTCATCTAGCAATCAGGCAACTAAAGAATGATATATGGTATTCATTGAATCTCTAATTTCTTAGCAGTCAGTTGTAGACATTCAGTGACCCAATAAATATGGTTACCTCCTAATCTCTTAATTTTAGTGGTTAGTGGCCTGGCATTCAGTGATTAAGCAAACAAAGCTTTCTCCATATCTTGGAATTTGATGGTTAATTCCCTAAACATTTAGTGACCCAGTGACAAGGATCTTAATGAAGCAAGGTTACCATTGTTGCTTATTCTCGTAATGCAATGGTCAAGTTTTAAAAGTTTAGGCAATTCACTGAAGACCGTAGATGGTGACCAAGATCAATGGATGGCACTTCATCTCATGATTTATCTAAGGTTAAGTAAAATATCTAGTGACTTGGAGAATAAATTTTATCTTGTGTTCTCTGAATATAACCATGGTTACATGAAATGTCTTGATATTGCACAAATGCCTTTGTCACTGGATCTCCTAATTAAACATGAGTTAAGAGTAGTGTCTAGAGAATGGTAGATCCATTTAGTCACTGATTCTCCTAATGCACTCATGGTTAGTGAAATGATCTAGAGAATACAAAACCAAGTTTTAGTCGCTCATTCTCTAAACATAACCCAAGGTTTAGAAGGATTTATGAGATCGGGAGATTTGCTTCATTTGTTGAGTCTCTAGATCAAAGGTGAGTTAAAGGAAAGGTTATGAGATCATGTGAATGCCTTGGTTGATGATTCTCTTGATGTAACCCTAGTTAAAATAAAGGTTCAATGATTCAGCGAATGCTTCAATCGTTGAATCTCATGATTAGACGTGGGTTGAGTAAAGTATTATGAGATTGTGAGAATGTCTTCAGTTGGTGGATCACTAAATAAGAAAAGGTTAAGCTCACCGAGTTATAAAGAAAAAAGTAACTATGATGTGGAAAGAGTAGTATGACAGGTTGGAAAAAGTAATAAATTGGCCAATTATAGTACAAGTAAGGGTTTTTATCTATTTTCAAGGGTTTTAAATCAATAAAATAGTAATCATGGCTTGTCACCTTTTCTGAGAATTAAATGCAGCATATCAACTTCCTACCTTATAGCTAGCCTAGATTTGAATTTGGTTTCACATAGAAGTGAATGCTGAGGTGACTGAGAAAAAGATTTGCATAGATTTTGATCATTCCCATGCATTCATTTCTCAAGAATATATAGATAAGACGCTTGCATTCTTACACTTATCAGTTTTCAGAAAGTGAATTTGTGAAGCCAAGATGTTGCAGAGAACCAATTTCAAAGAGATAGTTTGCAACAAGGATTATTTTCAAAATAGGAAACATGAGTCAACCAAAGGCCAGTCATGCATCATCTAGTGAAGGAGTACGGGAGTAGGGTGGAGACCAGAAAGGCAATCCAAATTATTGTGAAGAGTTCATCCAATTGCTCCCACAATCAACACAAAATAAGAAGGTTAGTGATGATACCTTCATTGATTCCATGGCTAATTGTAGAGACCCTCTTACTCCAAATGTCTCAGGTTACCATATTTTCAATTACTTCTATAGTAACAGAGATAATCCCATTCCAGTGTGTAAATCTTGGAAGCTAGGATTAGGGAAATTGGTGTTTCCTGATGTTTTCCTAGATGTAGATTTGTAGATTGAATTGGAAAGAAACTATGATCCAGTCTCCAAGTCAATTCAGAGAAGTGACAATTCGGCCCTAGTTACCCTAGATAGGGGATCATTCATGAAATCCTTCAACCTATACACTTCCTCAACAAAAATTGACCTACGAAAGGAAAAAAAATGTATAACAAGAAGATACAGCTTGTAAAATCCAAAATCACCCACCATATGCCAAAAATTAGAATGTACATAGCCCCACTTCCTGCCCATATGAAACCCCCATATGAATTTGAGTCATTAAATTTCTACATGAAATACCTTGCCTATGGGTTGTGTCAAGTCTTAGAGATTGATGGAGATGTTAGAATAACTCAGAGGGGGGTGAATCAGTTATCCACAGTCCCAATCACAAAATGTATAACCAAAATAATTTACTAAAACTTTTGCAACTTGGTAACATAAAATAGTATTTTGTCTGTGCTTTTACCAATTACTAGTTAATAACATATAGTGATTACCGATCAAATCCAATATGCAACATGTAAAGTATGACAAAAAAAAATCATCACAATCAACACATAACATAAGAGATTTAATGTGGAAACCCTGTAAAGGGAAAAACCACCTGGGACCGACAACCCAAAAAAAATTCACTCTTCTGAAGTGAGGTTGGTGAAGACCCAAGCCTATTAAAGGTTATAAACACATTGTGAGGTGTGACCTTGTTAGAGAATTTTAGACCAACCGTTATCGTCCAACTAGCATTCACTATGGGGTTGATAGGATAACAAATGTACACTCTTTGAATGACATTACAAGACTTTCTAGTCCACTTTGTTAAGAGATTTATCTCTTTACAATGGTTAAAATGTAACAAAAGTTGATCTGATTACAACACAACTTCAATTGCAAATTATCAGATCTATCTTAAGCTCATTCAAATCCTCTGACCAATATATCAATTCTACTTCAATCAATATTCGGTAACTTATTGTCACTCGGTTATAGCTTTCTAATGCTCGGTAATCTCTGTAGTTCAGTTCTCCTTAACAAGTCTGATCAGGCATGCATGAAGCTTGCTCACAAAATATCTCTATAGTCTCCTTCTTCTAGCATGATTTCATCATGAAATCCTAGTCTCTTAAATAGACAAGTAAACCATTTTAATTCCATCCATCAGATTTTTCCGCTTAATCTACTTTGTTGATTTTTCCGCTTAAACCTTCCTTGGCTGATGTGTTAGTAACAAATTTTGTTTCAATCCCTTAGATATTCTTTGAATTATTTTAGCCATTGATCTTCTCAACAAACATTATCTTTAACTTCGTAATCATAACACTTTCTAGCTCATCAACTTCCATCTGCTAAACTAGTCATTTAGTTGTTTTCTTCTACTTGGTTAACAAAGAAAAGTGTCAATGAACACAAGCTCGGTTTATACTGTGCTCGATATACACTACACTATGACAGTGTATACTGAAATGCTTCTTTAACCAACCATACTACTTTGTCCATTTGGCTTTATCCTTCATCATAGATGAATGCAACATAATCAAGTCAATAACATAAGATCATAGACTCATCCATAAGTTACCCAATGTGTTCCTTATCCTTATCTATCATCTTGATCTTCTTCATGTAGATATATCCATTCTTCATCTCTTTTCTTCTTCTTTCTATAGATGTTTGGGTATAGTAACTTACAAGATAAGTATTATCAAAACTAGTTGACATCATTGACAACATATTATTGATTTAATCATCTTACATATCTAATCAGCAACTTAGTGATCTAGAATCATAGATCTTCAAGTTATACAGTTTATTCAAATCAGTTGTAGTTCATCAATCTCTCCCTTTGGTATTGATGGCAACACAAGCAATATGAAATATGTCATACACATACCAAACATGTATTCTAAAACTCTATCAAAAAATGTTGTAACTCGATACAAGCTCTCCCTAGCTTAATATGTTTAATCACTATGTTACATAAAAGCATTTGCAAGTGTAGAATGACTTTTGCAGATATGATCTTTTTAGCTCACAGGTTTTCTTCTGTTCTTAGTAACTGATCTTCAATTCTCTCCCTTTTTTGTATCTATATCCTTTTTTCTTTGGCTTCATATTTTTCATATTGATCTCTCTTCCTTTGACAGCAATGCCAAAGAGAAAATAAAAACATTCAGCTCTATAGTAGCCATGTAACTCTCTGTTGTCTGGTGCATTCTCTGTATCTCAATATACTAATGTGCAAATTTGTTCTAGTAATTCAACCTTTCATAACCTTAGACATAAGTCCAAAGTGTGAACTCTGCTACATCAACATGTATGCTCTTCTGATAAGATTAGGCTAATGCAACCTCCAGATCACCTTAGTGACCGGTAGATAGGGGACAGACCCCAAGTCTAGTCCTCAAGTATTCATATGTATCCTTTAGTAGAGGCTTTGTAAATATGTCAACAATTTTTTCTTTTGATGTAATAAATTCTATCTTTACTTGCTTCTCATGTACTTGTTCCCTTAAGTAGTGATACTTAATAGATATATGCTTTGTTTTAGAGTGCATCACTAGATTCTTTGAAATATTAATAGCACTAGTTTTTTCATAGTATATAATCACTGACTTAGTGATTACCTCATTCATACCTTCTGACACTTGCTTGATATATGCAATATTTGAACAGTTAGTAGTAGCAACTACATACTCTGCTTCAGCTGTAGATTGGGAAATGCAAGCCTATTTCTTACTTGTCCATGTAAAAAATCTTTCACCAAAGAAGAATGCTCCTCTGGTGGTACTCTTTCTATCATCCACATTTCCAGCCCAATCAACATCGGTGTATACCATAAGTTCAAACTTGCCTTTCTTAGGATACCATAGTCCATAGTCTTCAATTTTCTTCAGGTATCTTAAGATTCTTTGTAGCAATCATGTGTGACTCTCTAGGGTTTGTAGAAAATCTAGAAACTATTCCAACAACATGTGCTATATCAAGTCTACTGTAAACTACATACATTAACTTACCAATCATGTGTTAAGATATAGCTTCATTCATATTTTATATATATATATATATATATATATATATATATATATATATATATATATATATATATATATATATATATATATATATATATATACACTATGGTTAATGAAGTATTGTGATATATATATTGTATTACAATATTATTATTATTATATTAATAATGTAATAATAATAATATTATAATGCATTAATATTATTCACGATGGAATCGCATATTCTACCCAACATTATAATTGAATATATAACAGTCATTTGTTAACATAAGCGACTGTTGTTAACAGTCACTTGTGTTAACAACTGACTGTTAACAGTCATTATTTATAGAGATGCACGTGTTGTTATTTATGAAGAGATGCAGGCAGTTCATCGTGAGAAGTCACGATCTCTCAAAGATGTGACTTATCACATAGTATATATAACAAGTCTGCAATTGGGTTCGAAATCAATCAATCACAATGGTCATTGTATATTCAATCTCACCTACAGCAGTAAATTATAATCATCAGCACCACAATATATACATACATACATACATACATACATAGATATATATATATATATATATATATATATATATATATATATATATATATATATATATATATATATATATATATATATATATATATATATATATATATATATATATATATATATATATAATAGTACAGTATATACATACATACCAGTAGTATCATGTATTCTCAGAGATCTTATCAGTATAATATATTCCCAAGATCTGATTTCCTAATATGGTATCAGAGCAGAGTTAAAGGGAAATAATTATAAATTATTATTTAGGAATACAAAACAAAAATATTATTTAAAGGAGAAGAGTCATCACAAATTATCAAAATGACCACCGGAATCAAGATGGAGGATAGATTGGAAGGAGCATCAAATTTTCTATCATGGAAAATTAGAATCACCACACTTTTACAAGAACTAGAATTAGAATCTTTCATAGAAATGGAAAAAGAAATGCCTACAGATGAAGTAGAGAAAATGACTTGGAAAAGGAGGAACAATAAAGCCAAGAAATTAATTGTTGATTCAGTTAAAGATTCTATTCTCCCAAGTATAGCAAGATTAGCGACAGCATATGAGGTTTTTAAGAAAATTCAAGAAACATATGAGATAAATGATACAAGTTGAATATTAACCTTGAAGGAACAACTATTGACTATAAAGATGAATAAAGGTGAAACAATTACATCTTATTTCCTGAGAATTGCTGAAATACGAGATCAACTATTCTCCATTGGTAACACTATAGAAGACATGGAATTATCTCTAATAGCACTAAGGGGATTACCAAAATCCTGGGAGAATTTTATTCAATGCATAAGCACACGTCCACCTCTACCAAAATTTGATCAACTTAAGAATGACTGTACTCAAGAAGAATCAAGACTTATTACCAGAGGAATAGGTCTAAACAAAGAGGGAGAAACACAAGCACTCAACACAAAGTCCCACAACAAAAAGAGAAAATCCTTTAAAAGAAAGAGGGGATTCAAAAGAGATTTTTCTAAAATCCAATGTTACAAATGTGATAAATATGGGCACACTCATCGACATTGTCCTAAAAGGAAAAAGACTCAAGCCATCATAGCTAAAGAAAAAGAAATTCCACTCTTCTTTATATTTCTCTCAAGTGAACTAAATTCCAATAATAGAACTTGGATAATTGATAGTGGTGCATCAAGACATATAACTGGATTCAAAAATCAGTTTGAGACACTTGAAAATTATTCAACCGAAGAAGTGACTATTGGGGATAACTCCACCTACCTAGTGAAAGGAATAGGGACCTGTACCATAAAGATAAAGAATGGAGTATCTCTACAACTAAAAGATGTTCTATTTGTACCTGGAATCAAAAGAAACTTAGTCTCTATATCAGGACTAGCAGACCAAGGATTTCAGGTCACCTTTAATGAAGACAAAGTTCTATTATGGCCTAAGAATTCAAATATGAAGAATGCTACAATCATAGGGACAAGAGATGGTAGTCTTTATAAAATATGTAATGATCAGAAATCTACACTAACTCATGAAATCACAAATCACAATAAATTATTGCATAAGAGGTTGGGACATCTAAGGTATAATGCTCTACCTTTAATAAACAAGATTACTATTGGTCTTCCACACTTTAAAAATAATCATCCTGGCATTTGCAAAGGTTGTGCACTAGGAAAGAATATAAAAGGGTCTTTCCCTACAAGTGAGCACAAATCTAAAGTAATATTAGAATTAATTCATACTGATTTATGTGGACCCATGTCAACACCGTCATTAACAAGATCACTATACCACATTATTTTTGTTGATGACTATTTTCAGAAAACTTGGATATACTTTCTTAAGGTTAAAGAATCAAGTGAGGTACTATCTAAATTCAAAGAATTTAAAGCATTAGTAGAAAATCAAATAGATAAAAGAATAAAAGTATTAAGATCAGATAATGGAGGTGAATACAAATTTGACATATTTAAAGAATTTTGTAATTCTGTTGGGATTAAGAGGGAGTATACTGTACCATATAATCCTCAACAGAACAGAGTAGTAGAAAGGAAGAATAGATCCATAATCGAAGTAGTAAAAGCCATGATGCTTGATCAAAACCTTCATACTTCTTTTTGGGCAGAAGCTTCAAATACAGCAGTATATATTCAAAATCGGTGTCCACACTCCATATTAGAAAACATAACACCAGAAGAAGCATTTACAGGGATCAAACCATACCTAAGTCATCTTAGGATATTTGGATGTCTCGTATACATTCATGTACCTAAAGAGAAGAGGACTAAACTAGAACCATCAGGTAAGAGAGGCATACTTGTTGGTTATAGTGAAAACACAAAAGGGTATCAAATCTATATTCCGGGACAAAAATCTATTGAGATGAGTAGAGATGTAAAATTTGTTGAAAATAACACATTTAAAAACCTTGAAGAAGATAACATCCTGGAGATAGAAGAAGATCTCACTGCTAAAATTGAGAGGGAGGATATAGAAGAACCTGAATCTCCTGTCATTGAAAATGAGAATACTAATGTAATCAATGGTAAGAAAAGGCCATTATGGGCAAGGCAAATAATTAAAGAAAATAATGTAGAACCTAATGAAATATCTCATGAGAGTAAAAGGACAAGAACTCAAAAATGTTATGTAGCTCTTATAACAGAAATCAATAAATCAAAACAACGAAATCCAAAGGAGGCATTATCTAATCAAGCATGGAGAGAGGCAATGATTGAAGAATATCAATCTATAATAAAGAATGATGTCTGGGACATAGTACCTAGACCTAAAAATAAAACCATTGTCTCTTCTAGATGGCTATTCAAAACTAAATATGATCCTGATGGAAGTATTGAGAAGCATAAAGCTTGGTTTGTTGCTAGAGGATTCTCACAAAAAGTAGGTATTGATTATGAAGAAACATTTGCTCCTGTAGCTCGGTATACATCAGTCAGAACCATTATTGCTATAGCAGCATCTAAAGGGTGGAAGATACACCAGATGGATGTGAAAATGACATTCCTAAATGGCACCATTGAAGAAGAAGTATACTTAGAGAAGCCAAAAGGGTTCATTATACATGATGCATCAAAATATGTTTGCAAACTCAAGAAAGCACTATATGGGTTGAAACAAGCTCCCAGAGCTTGGTATGAAAGGATAAACAACTATCTTTCAAAATTAGGATACTCTAAAAATGATGTAGATCCTAACATTTACTTTAAGATAACAAATGACAACATGGTTATTTTAGTTCTTTATGTAGATGATCTTTTAATAACAGGAGAAGATCATCTTATTGCAAAATGTAAGCAAGAACTCATTGCTAAATTTGACATGAAAGATCTAGGATTCTTACATTATTTCTTAGGGTTGGAAGTGTTTCAAAAGGAAGGCTATATTCTACTAAATCAACAAAAATACACTATTGATATTCTAACCAGGTTTGGAATGATGGAATGTAAGCCTTTATCCACACCTATGGAAACAAATTTGCACAAACTCAAAGTTGAAGCAAAAGAGTCTGAACCCTCTGATCCTACATTGTATAGAGAAATTGTTGGCTCTCTTATGCACTTGGTGAACACTAGACCTGACATCTGTTATGCAACCAATGTTGTGAGTCACTTTATGTGTGAGCCCAAGGAAATACACTTAATGGTAGCTAAGCATATCTTGAGATATCTATGAGGCTCTATTGGATTTGGGCTAAAGTATGAAAAGGTAGAAATCAATCTTCAAGGGTATTTTGATTCTGATTGGGTTGGAAGTACTACCAATTGAAAAAGCACTACAGGGTGTTGTTTCAATCTTGGTTCGGCTATGATCTCTTGGTTCAGTCAAAAATAGTCAGCAGTAGCATTAAGCTCCACTGAAGCTGAATATATGGCAGCATCCATGGGAGCACGTGAAGCAGTATGGTTAAGAAAGCTATTATTTGGATTGTTTGGAAAACCTCTAGATCCAACTGTGATTCATTGTGACAATCAAAGTTGTATCAAGTTATCTATTAATCCAATTTTTCATAACAGGTCCAAACATATTGAGATTCCATATCATTACATAAGAGATATGGTAGAGAGAAATATCATAAGGCTAGAGTACATTGGTACTGAAGAACAAAGTGCTGATATTTTCACTAAGCCACTGGCAAAGCTGAAGATAGAATACTTCAGAAATAAACTTGGCATGATCAAGGTTTGATGTATGGTTTAAAACCCTCTTATTTATAAGTTTTTTATTCATTAATAAATGTAAATAAAAAAAAATGTGTATATTGCAATATTGTGTAAATGATCATTTGTGCATGGGTTAACAATTCAAGGTGACAATCTTGGTTAACCAAAGTGTCAAGACAAACTACTTAATTGTGTGTCCCGATTGTGTAGAGATCTTGACTCTTGTTGTTACTGGATGTGTAATAATGAAACCATATCATGATAGACTACTTCATTGTGTGTCCCGAATATGCAGAGATCATGATATTTAAGTCTATTTTCATGACGAGACTACATTAACTGTGCATCCCAAATTGGCCGATGTCATGATAGACTTTTGACATTTAATACTCACTCGCTAAGAGGGAGTGTTAAGATATAGCTTCATTCGTATTATATATATATATATATATATATATATATATATATATATATATATATATATATATATATATATATATATATATATATATATATATATATATATATACACACACACACACACTATGGTTAATGAAGTATTGTGATATATATATTGTATTACAATATTATTATTATTATATTAATAATGTAATAATAATAATATTATAATGCATTAATATTATTCATGATGGAATCATATATTCTACCCAACATTATAATTGAATATATAACAGTCGTTTGTTAACATAAGTGACTGTTGTTAACAGTCACTTGTGTTAACAACCAACTATTAACAGTCATTATTTATAGAGATGCACGGGTTGTTATTTATGAAGAGATGCAGGCGGTTCATTGTGAGAAGTCACTATCTCTCAAAGACATGACTTATCACATAGTATATATAACAAGTCTACAGTTGGGTTTGAAATCAATCAATCACAACGGTCATTGTATATTCAATCTCACCTGCAGCAGTAAATTATAATCATCAGCACCACAGTATATATATAATAGTACAGTATATACATACATACTAGTAGTGTCATGTATTCTCAGAGATCTTATCAGTATAATATATTCCCAAGATCTGATTTCCTAACATCATGGATCGGTACAATGTTTGGTTTATCTCAGTACTTCCATCTTCTTTAGTCAGTTTACATCCAGTACCCATCAGTGTTCCCATAGGTTTAGCATCTTCCATGCCAAATGTCTTTAATACTTCCTTTATATATTTAGATTATGTGATGAATATGTTAGGAATGAATGCTAAATTTTTTCCAACCATTCTATAGCTTTTGTTGTTGCATTCATGATTATGATTTTCATTGATGTCAACACAGTGATTTACCGAAGACTTGCAGAGAAGCAAACAGAGTTTGGATTAGCGCACATGGGTTATTGCAGTTGGAGCTATGTGATGTTGAGGTTATACTCTTTGATATTTTATATGTCTATGGTTAAGAGTACAGATAGTAATTTATTTATTCATGGAAGTTATGATCATTTTGGTGGAAGCAATATTCAGGTAGTGTTCTTGAGTAGCAGTTTGTGGAAATCAGATTATATCTCCTAATCGGGATGGAATCTAGTTTTGCATAGTTAAAGGGAAGTTATAGACACATTGATAGTGATGTGGCTGACATTTTAAACTTTGAGGTCACATGAGTGAAGATTTATTGTATTTGGAAGCTGACAGTTTTGTGTAATTTTGGTATAGCATGTGGAAACTTTTATTTTGTAATTGTATGCCAACTCATTTGTAATTATTTGATTGTGGTATAAAGGAAGGAATGTATTTCATTTTTTTAGTGTGTAAGTATGTAGTTGTGATATGGAATTAGTGATTGTGTGTGATGTTGTATGCATGAAGTGAAGAAAAGAGCTAAGTATGAAAGCGAATTTATGAAGGAAGACATGCATGGTACAAAGATCTGAAATTGAGATCTAATGTAACAGTGAGTGTGGTTTGGCATAGTCAAAGAAGAGGTAACATGTTATTCTATTGAGTAATGTAAATATTATTTGGATAGTGTGTTCAGTGATCTTACCCTGAAGCTATTTGGGCAGTGGGTCCTTTTGTCTTCCATAACTCTTAACAGGGTTAGAATCTTTTAATAGGGATTCAAAATCTTCTAATAGAGATTCATATGTACTAAATGTATTTCGTAAGACTCCTAATAGAGTCTATCCTTTCACAAGGAATATTCATATTAGTGCATCTTTTGTGGGCATCATTCCCACTGGACTTTACTCTTTGATCAAGAGGTTCCCTAGTCAACATATCTTGTGTCATTGTGTTATTGTGTATGAATATCTTTCTATGGTTGGTAATTATATTTCTTATATGCTTTAATGCTATTAAAGATGATAAAATTTATAATTATCTAATAACTGATTCACCCTCCCCCCCTCTCAGTTATCTTGGTAGACTTTACTTTCTAATAATTGGTATCAAAGTTGTAGGTCCTTGAAAAAGAAGTTTAACAACTTAAGGAGATCCATGGCAAATTTCAGGAAAGAAAGCCCTAAGTTTGATGGAGTAAATTTTGACAGCTGGAAAGAAAAGATGAAGACACATCTACTATGTTTAGGACTAGGTTATTGGTTGATTATAAAGAATGATAAGACTATCATTGAAGAGGAAAATCTTGAAACATGTACTGTGGATGAGAGAGATCTATTCATGTGTAACATATACTTGCAAGAGAAGAACTTTTGACAACACCTCTGGAGAATGAGTACAGTTAGGTAAAATGTTTGAAAAAGTCTAATGAAATTTGGAAAGCTTTACACTCTAATTTTGAAGGTGATGAACATGTGAAAAGAGTTAGATTACATAACTGGATATGTGCATTTGAATATATAAGAATGGTGGAAGATGAATCTATTAGAAGTTATATTGGTAGAATGTCAGAAATCATTATAGGTATAAAATATTATGGAGGAACAAAGACAAAGAATGAAGTGATATGGAAAATTCTAAGGACATTGACTCCTGTATTTAAGTAGACAACACAAATGATTGAACAAGTCATACCTTGTACAACAAACTTTACAAGAGAGACTCTTCTTGGAAGATTGGAAGCAGCAAAAATGAACCTGAGATTATCAGGAGACTTACGTAGAATGGAGACAGCATTTAGTGCTCTTAGTGTTCACCCTAATTTGTCAAGAAGCATCAGTGTGAGCAGAGATTATGCTGGTAGCAATAGATCTAGAAATGAAGAAGACAAGAAGATTGAAGAAGGTATTGCCTTGCTTGTGAAAAGAACCAGATGGTAAGAAAATATTTAAATGTTGGACTTGTCAAGAATATGGTCATTTTGCATCTAAATGTCCTAAGAGAGTTAAAAAGTACAGAAACAATTTCAAACCTAGAAGATCTAAGGAATGTTATTATGCTAATGATGAAGATCTTGAATCTAGTATAGAAAGAACTTTAAGTGAAAGTGATACTGAAAATAATGATGACATAGGATTTGTAGCAATTAAAGAAGAGAATCTTGAAATTGATGTTAAGGAAGAAAAAGCCTTAGTTTCTCAAGTAGAAAAGAAAGCTGATTGGATTATAGATAGTGGTTGTTCACATCATATGATTGGAGACATGAAAAAATTCATAAAGTTGAATGAATATGATGGAGGAGTTGTTAGAGTTGGAAACAATGCAACTTGTTTGATTAAAGGTATAGGATCTATTACTCTTGATGGAAAGACTAATATTGATGATATTTATTTTATGGCTGGATTGAAACATAATCTTTTGAGTGTTGGAAAGTTAGTTGATAAGGGATATCAAGTTTGGTTTATTGAGAAAACTTGTGTGATAAAGGATAAAGATGGAAATCTAATTGGAACTGGATCTAGAGCTAGAGGTAATGTATTTCAGTTGAATCCTACTAAGATGACATGTTTGATTACTAAGATTGATGAAAGTTGGTTATGCAATAGAAGGTTTTTTCATATAAACTTTGATAACATTGTGAAAGTAAGTACTACACTTGCAGTAAGAGATTTACCAAAAATTATGAAGCCTACTAACATGATTTGCAAAGAATGTGTAATGGCTAAACAAAAGAGAAGTTATTTTCCTAGTAAGAAGTTTACATCTACAAAGATGTTGGAGATTGTTCATATAGATTTGAGCAGTCCTACCAGGACTAGAGGATTCTATGGAGAAAGGTATTTTATGATTCTTGTTGATGATTTTACAAGAATGATGTGGATTGCATTTCTTAAAGAAAAATCTAAAGCATTTGATAAGTTTAAGATTGTTAAGAATAAAGTTGAGAATGAATCTGGAATGAAGATTAAATGTTTGAGATCTGATAGTGGTGGAGAATTTAATTCTAGAGAGTTTAACATCTTTTGTGAAGAAAATGGCATTAAGAGACAATATTCAACCCCTAGAACACTTGAACAAAATGGCATTGCAGAAAGAAGGAATAGATCAGTAACTGAAGCAGCAAGATCTATGTTGTTTGAAAATTATTTGGTAAAGATATTCTAGAGAGTAGCAGTGAACACAATAGTGTATACAATGAACATAGCACAAATCAGAGCAGACATAGACAAGACACCTTATGAATTATGGTTTGGACATTCACCCTCAATTAAGTATTTTAGAATTTTTGGAAGCAAATGTTATATAAAGAGAGATGATGATATTGGAAAGTTTGATCCTAGAAGTGATGAAGGTATATTTCTTAGATATTCTTTGAAAAGAAAAGCATATATATGTTTCAATAAAAGAACTAAGACTATTTTTGAAAGCGCAAATGTTAAAGTTGATGAAGAGTTCAAAATTCAGGAAAGAATGCTTGATTATGAATCTGATGAAGAAGCTCATCCTAAACCTAACACTGGATCTACTAAATTATTTTATGAAACTGATAGTGATTTGTTGAATGAAAGCCACAGTGAAGTCATTGAAGAACCTACATCTAAAGAGAGATCTAAGATAGTGACACCTAGAAAGAGTTTGTTAATAAATCATCCTTTTGAATAGATTATTGGGAGCATCAAAAGAGGAGTTCTAACTTGAAATAAGGCACAAGAATAGTTATGTTTGATTTCTCAAATTGAACCTAAGACTACTAATGAAGCTTGTGAAGATGAAAGTTGGACTAATGCTATGAAAGAAGAACTAGATCAGATTGAAAAGAACAAGACATGGGAATTGGTCCCTAGACCTAAAGACAAGAATGTTATTGGAACTAAATGGGTATTCAAAAACAAGATGAATGAACAATGAGAAGTATTCAGAAACAAAGCAAGATTGGTATGTAAGGGTTACTCACAAAAAGAAGGAATTGACTATGAAGAAACCTTTGCACTTGTAGCAAGAATTGAAGTAGTAATAATTTTTTTGGTATATGCAGCTTACAAGAACTTCAAATTATATTAGATGGATGTGAAGTCAGCATTTCTGAATGGAGAATTAGAAGAAGAAGTCTACATTGAGCAGCCTGAAGGTTTTCCTTTGACTCAAGAAGGAGACATGGTATGTAAACTAAAGAAAGCTTTATATGGACTTAAACAAGCACCTAGAACTTGGTATGCAAGACTGGATAAGTATTTGTTAAAATTGGGATTTACAAAAGGAACAATAGATAGCAATCTATACACAAAAGAAATTGAAAATGGTTTGTTAGTTATAGTTATTTTTTGTTGATGACATTATCTTTGGAGGAGAAGATGAAGTTAGTGACAAATTTGTAGATGAAATGAAGACTAAATTTGAAATGAGTATGATTGGTGAGATGAAATACTTTTTGGGATTACAGATAACACAAAAAAATGATGGTATCTTTGTAAGTCAGACAAAGTACTTGAATGACTTGTTGAAAATATTTGGAATGGAGAATTGTAAACCAGTTGGAACACCCATGGTGACCGGACATAAGTTATCTAGCATAGATGAGACTCCTATAGTAGAACAGAAGAAATACACATCTATGATTGGAGGATTGTAGTATTTGACTCATACAAGACTTGATATAGCACATTTAGTTGGAATTGTAGCAAGATTTCAAGCTAAACCTATAGAATCACATTATGCAGCAGTAAAGAGGATACTGAGATATTTAAGAGGCACAATGAACTATGGACTATGGTATGAAAAATTTAATGATTTTACCCTATGCACATATACATATGCTAATTGGGGAGGTAGTGTTGATGATAAGAAAAACACCAGTAGTGGAGCATTTTTCCTTGGAGGAAGATTAGTTTCTTGGCTAAGCAAGAAGTAGAATTGTATCTCACAAAGCATAGCAAAAGTAGAATATGTAGTAGCAGCAAACAATTGTAACCAGATAATTTGGATGAAGAAAATGCTGAAGGATATTGGAATAAAATTTGTTGAGCCTGTTGTCATACATTGTGACAACACCAGTATAGTTAGTATGTCTAAGAATCCTGTATTACATTCTAAGACAAAGCATATAGAGATTAAGTATCATGTTGTAAAAGAGAAATTTTCTAAGAAAGAAGTCAGACTTGAGTACATAAGTACAAAGGAGAAGATAGCAGATATATTCACAAAGCCTTTACCTAAGGATACATTTGAGTATTTGAGAGGTATGCTTGGGGTTATGCCCCAGCCTAATTTTGAGAAGTGATGCAGTTTGTTGCATCCATCTAGTGGTATATGAGCCTTATCTTTCTTCTAGATTGGATCTTGGTACTTCCTTTATGGGGGAGTATGTGTATCTAAGCTGAGTCATGAGGACTCTCGTAAATGTATTTTTTGAAAAGTGTCTTTTGACATTGAGTTGTTTTTGACATAGTGATGAAATTTCTATAATTTATGTTAATGGGGGAGAAGTATACATGAAAAACAATCTAAGACATCTGTCAGAGAGAACTGAATAGGATAACAAAGCAAGATTTGATTGATGAAGAGGATTTGAAGTACTATTGCAGTATTGGATTTTTGGAACATTGGATGTTTTTTGTCTATGTTTCCATCAATGCCAATGGGGGAGATTGTTAGGAATGAATGCTACATGTTTGGCAGTCATTCTATAGCAGCTGTTGTTGCATTCACGACTATGATTATCATTGATGTCAACACAGTGATTTACCAAAGACTTGCAGAGAAGCAGACAGAGTTTGGATTAGTGCACGTGGGTTATTGCAGTTGGAGCTATGTGATGTTGAGGTTATACTCTTTGATATGTTATATGTCTATGGTTAAGATCATATATAGTAACTCATTTATTCATGAAAGTTATGATCATTTTGGTGGAAGCAGTATTCAGGCAGTGTTTCTGAGTAGCAGTTTGTGGAAATCAGATGATATCTCCTAATTGGGATGGAATTTGGTTTTGTGAAGGTAAAGGAAAGTTGAAGACACATTGCTAGTGACATGGATGATAGTGCAAACTTCAAGGTCACACGAGTGAAGATTTATTGTATTTGGAAGCTGATAGTTTTGTGTAATTTTGGTGTAGCGTGTGGAAACTTTTATTTTGTAATTGTATCCCGACTCATTTTTAATTATTTGAGTGTGGTATAAAGGAAACAATGTATTTCCTTGTTGTAGTGTGTAACTATGTATTTGTGATATGGAAGTAGTGATTGTGTGTGATGTTGTATGCATGAAGTGAAGAAAAGAGCTAAGTATGAAAGTGAATTTATGAAGGAAGACATGTGAGGTACAGAGATCTAAAATTGAGATCTAATGTAATAGTGAGTGTAGTTTGGCATAGTCAGAGAAGAGGTAACATATTATTTTGTTGATTAATGTAAAGATTATTTGGACAATGTGTTGATTAAGCTGTTTGGGCAGTGGGTCCTTCTATCTTCCATAACTCTTAACAGGGTTAGAATCTTTTAATAGGGATTCAAAATCTCCTAATAGGGATTCATATGTACTAAATGTATTTCATAAGACTCCTAACAGAGTCCATCCTTTCACAAGTAATATTCATATTAGTGTATCTTTTGTGGGCATCATTCCCACTAGGGTTTACTCTTTGATCAAGAGGTTCCCTAGTCAACATATCTTGTGTCATTGTGTTATTGTGTATGAATATCTTTCTATGGTTGGTAATTATATTGCTTATATGGTTTAATGCTATTGAAGATGATAAAAGTTATAATTATCTGATAATTGATTCACCCCCCCCCTCTCTCAGTTATCTTGGTGGACTTTACTTTCTAACAATGACAAAAAATGTTGGTTAGAATCTGATGATGTCTATGTAAATTGAAGAAAGCTTTATATGGACTTAAACAAGCACCTAGAAATTGGTATGCAAGACTAGATAAGTATTTGTTAAAATTGAGATTTACAAAAGGAACATCTGATAGTAATCTATACACAAAAGAAATAGAAAATGGTTTGTTAGTTATAGTTATTTTTGTTGATGACATTATCTTTGGAGGAGAAGATGAAGCTAGTGATAAATTTGCTAATGAAATAAAGACTAAATTTGAAATGAGTATGATTTGAATATTGCATCTAGCAGATCAAGGATCCCTAAGTCTCTTGTTGAAAAGCATAAAGATGATATATGTTTTATGGTGGATACTGACTTTACCTATATTGAAGCAGTAGAGCCTATAACAAAGTTCATAGACCCTCTTGGCTATGATATATTTGAGGTAGAGATAAAAGAGTGTGTTAGTAGGTTACTTAAGTGTAAATTGGATAATCAGTGTAATAGGTTTGGAACCTTTGAGGAGAACTTCAACTCCACAAAGACCTTAATTGAAGAGAAACAGTCTAAGAAAAGATTTGAGAGCAACATAAAGAAAATCCTAAAAGATATAGGGATGACAAAGTATGATTTTTTGGTAGCAAAGAAAACAACAGTAGCAATCAGAGAGAGTGGACAAAAAGAAGTTTTTTCTATCCCTCCTTTATCATCAATTACAATACAATAGGAAGAACCACAAGTGAAGGTGAAAGTGGAAGAAACTGAGAAGGATAAAGAAGAAAAGATGTCTACTAGATCCACTTCCTCCACACCTAGCAATACCCATGTGGAGCAGATGATGATGATCAGTTGGAATTGATCACATCCTTGAATAAAATCATTGGCAATAATAAGAAAGTGAAAAGTCTTGAAGGGTGTCTGAAGGAACTAACTGAGAAGTTACAAAGCATTGTAACTACACAAATTGTAGAAGTAGACCCTATGGAGAAGGTAAAGAAGGTAATGAGCACTTTTGACAATGAATTCACAAACTTGTCTAATATTGCAAACGTGAAAGCACAAGTAGCTTATGAGCCTAGAATGCTTTTAAACATCAGTCAAAATATTAAGAATGATATCAACACTCTTGATATTTCTATCAAGGATTTGAGGAAGCATTTGGAAATAGGAAAATATTTGTACATACAGTGTACAAGAACAGAGACCTTGACAGCAGAAGAAGATCAGAAGATAAAGTTAAAGGAAGAAGAAATTTTGAATGAAACTAACCTTCTCTCTAGCCCCAATGTGAAGGTATGTGATGTTGAGAAGAAAGTTCGGAAGCTATATGATGAAATCAGAGTTGTGCAAGATGAGAGAAATAGAAAATTGAAAAGATTCACTCTTTTGAGAGAGCATACTTCTATGAAGTTAAGCATTATTGAAGAGCAGTTGGAAGAATGTCTTTCAGCTAAGACATCTTTTCAGCAGTTTAACTTTGAAAACCTCCAAGCATGTGAAATTGCATCTTATGGACTAAGCGCACTACTCAATGTGGTAGATTCCATTAAGAAATTATGGGAGAAGGAGATAGAAGTCATGAAGATTGATTTTGCAGATTGTGTTGCAAGCCTACTGGCTTTGAAATAATTGAATTGAGGTATAATCTTTTTTTGAGATACAATTTTGTAACCCTCCCTACCTTTATTTTATCATTGTTGTCAAAGGGGGAGAGAAATATAAAAAAAAATTGATAGTATATGATAAGGATTGATACTCCTAGGGGGAGAACTATATTAAAGACAATCTTTTTTGAGTTGTTATAAGGATAGTATATATTGTCTTCATATTCTATCATGTCGGCTTGACACTATCTTTAGTAAAACTATCATAACTCCTTCCGTACATGTCATACTAACTTGCACTTTGAGATGGGTGTTCAATAGACATCATAGAGTCTATGTTCAAGTGTGCAAGCACTGAACTTACTCCAATCAACATCGCAAACCAAAACTATGTCTAGGTTCACTGGTAAAAATATTGTCTCACACTTAGACAAATTTGCAATGCACTTTGTCATACTTGCTCTCTGACCTATGTGATCTTCATGTGGATCATATGTTGCCATAATGACAACATCTATGTAATCAGTGGGAAAGGAAGTAGATGATGATGATCAATTGGAATTGATCACATCCTGAAGGTGAAAGTGGAAGAAACTAAGAAGGATAAAGAAGCAAAGATGTCTACTATATCCACTTCCTCCACACCTAGCAATACCCATGTGGAGCAGATGATGATGATGATGATTAGTTGGAATTGATCACATCCTGCTTTATGGTGAAGTAGTATTCTACAAACTTTATCTTTTGCCCAATTATGGATATAATAGATTATCTTTATACATGCATAACATAAGAAGCTAAACAACATGCATAGCAATAAAACTAAAGAACTCATAACACATTATTTGTTCTCGAGGAAACCCTGGCCAAGGGAAAACCCCAGTGGGGATGGTACCCAAAAAGATCCACTAATCAAAAGTATCCTGTAAGGATGTTGAACCTATTAGGAGTCTATTACAAGCATATAGTGTATCAGTCCTGATTAAGGGACTATAGGCCTTGTTAGAAGCCTCAACCCTATTAGGAGTTGGTAGTACAAAATGTGATTACCAGATGAGCCCACTGCCCAAATAAGTAATGTAAAACATACACTGATTACAAAAATAGGTTAAGGTACATAACCTTATACTGCTTGCATCAATATCTCTTCACTGCTCTTTCACTATCACTATTACATATGCATCATATATTTTGCATCATATCACTTCACTATACATCAATTGTCCACTCATGTCCCTTTTACAATTACGATTACATTTACATTTATACTAATAAATTTATCCAATAGTTAACATCTAGGATGTCATCCCTTTATATTGTTAATTCATTATATTGTTTAGCATCTTCCATGACAAATTTATTCAATACTTCCTTTATATATTTAGGTTGTGTGATGAATATACCATCATTCTGCTGAATCACTTGTAAGCCTAGAAACAACTTAATCTCTCCAAAAATAGACATTTCAAATTCACTTTTCATTTCATCAGCAAATGACTTATAGATATGATCTTGTCCTCCAAATATTATGTCATCTATAAATATCTCAACAATCAAGATAGTATCATCAGAATTTCCTTTCATGTACATATTAATGTTCTCACTAGTTCTAAAAAATCCAATACTCAGCAAATAGTTATGCAGCCTCTCATACCAGGCTCTTGGTGCTTGCTTTAAACCATATAAAGCTTTATGTAATCTACATACCATATCTTTTTTGTTTGGATCAATGAACCCTTCAGGTTGTTCTATGTAGACTTCTTCTTCAAGTATCCCATTCAGAAAAAGAAGATTTAACATTCATTTGGTAAACTTTTAACTTTTTGTGTGCAACATATGTAAGTAACATTCTAACTCCTTCTAATCTAGCAATAGGTGCAAATGTTTCATCATAATCTATTCCTTCCTCCTATGCATATCCCTTGCATACTAGCCTAGCTTTGTTCCTTGTTACCTCTCCATTCTTGTTAAGCTTGTTTCTGAATATCCACTTAGTATCGATAACATTTTTGTCCTTAGGTCTGGGTACTAATCTCCAAGTTTTTTTCTTCTCTATCTGTTCTATTTCCTCTTTCATTGCATTAACCCATTCATAATTTTCTAATGCAATTTTTACATTCTTTGGTTCATATTCACAAACTAGACATGTACCTTGTCTTTCTTTACTTCTTGTTTTCATGCCAGCTTATCTGTCTCCAATGATTTTTGTCTCGAGATGATGTCTTCTGACAAATATTTCCAATATTCGATCTCTTCTTTCTTGTTCATCCTGTGCAAGTTCATTTGCTTGCTCGATAAGTGCTCCCTGCTCATCGGTTTCTTTTTCCTGTTCCTCGGTATTGTTTTCCTATTGACCAGTTATCACTATCTACAACATCGCTAGGTACTCTAGTTGTTCAAAATAATTGAATCTACCATAGTCTTTTGGTTCCTTTGTGCTTTCCTCTACATTATTATCATCAAACTCATCAACCTAAACATTAGTACTTTCAATTATTTTATTAGTTACTTTGTTAAGGCACTTGTATGCTTTACTTTTAGTGGAATATCCCATAAATATCCCTTCATCACCTTTTGAGTCAAACTTCCCATTTCTTTCATCTTTCAGAATAAAGCATTTACTTCCCAAAATCTTGAAATAACTTACAGTGAGTTTGTGACCAAACCATAACTCATAGGGTGTCTTATTAGTGTCCTTCTTTAGTTGTACTTGGTTTAGAACATAAACAACTATGCTGACTGCTTCTCTCTAGTATGTCTGAGAAACATTCTTTTGTAACATTAGTGTTCTTGCATAGTCAACTATTGACATATTCCTCCTTTTAGCTATTCCATTTTGTTGTGGTGTCCTCGCTGTAGAGACCTATCTTTTAATACCATGCTCATTACAAAAGTTAGTAAATTCATCAGAAATAAATTCACCACCTCGGTCAGATCTTAAGCATTTCAATTCTTTACCAGTCTCTTTCTCAACTTTTTCTTTATACCACTTGAACATCTTAAATGCCCCTAATTTTTCTTTCAAGAACATGATTGTCATTAATCTATTATAATCATCAACAAAAAGAATAAAATATATGTCTCCATAGTAACTTTGAGTTCTCATAGGACCACATAGGTCGATATGCACTAACTATATAATTTCTTTGTTGAATAAGCTTTTCTTTTGAAACTAGATTTTTTCATTTTACCTTTCTGACATTCATGACACATAACATGATCAGGCTTAGAAAAGTTAAGAAAACCTCTAACCTTTTTCTTTTTACTGATCTTAATCATGTTATCAAAATTCACATGACATAACCTTTTATGCCACAACCATGCATCTTCATCTTTCATCATTAAACAAGAAGACTGATCATTATCAAGATAAAATAAATTACATCTTGATTGTGTTCCAATTCCAATAATTCTTCCTCCATCATCAAATATCTTCAATTTCTTTCTCTCAAAAGTAACTCAGTGGCCTGAATTGTTTAATTGTGCCACACTTAGAAAATTATAGTTTAGACCCTTTACCCAATAAGCATTGTCAAATATAATTTTATCATTTATCACGAGGGATCCTTTTCCTCTAACCATACAAGGTGCATCATTACCCATTCTAAGAAATCCTCCATTGTGTTCTTCAAGATGATCAATTTTTTCTTCATCACCAGTCATGTGATGTGTACATCCACTATCTATGATCAAAGTATCATTTTTATTAACCTTAGAGATAAGTGTTGTCTCTACATACCTTTCATCTTCCTCTGAGTCATCCTTCATTTCAACAAATACTACCTCCAAATCTTCATCAGTGTCGGTATTGGTGACATCTTCTTCTGTAATGTAGCACACCTTTCCTTTATCATTATTGTCTTAGTTGTCTCTATTGTAGTGTCGGTAACTTATGTTGCCTCTTCTCCTAGAGCTTCCTTCACCAGATCAATCTTTGTTTCTGTCATCATCTTTCCCGTGTGGACATCTAGCAACAATATGACCAACCTCTTTACAATTAAAGTATGCTAAAGGTAATTTACCTCTATACCTTCCTTTACCTTTAGGAACCTTATGGTCATAAGAGCTTCTGTAATACCCCAAAAATGGGCTATAGGTTCATTAACCTCCGACATCTTCAAATCAAACAAAATCAACATCAAAGTCCTAACCTAAGGCACATCTACACATTATCGAATCCTAATTGATTTTATCTTAATTTTGCATCAGGGAATATTTCCTAAATATTCCTAATTTATCTAATTATCTTTAATTAAATATTGTTTGGCGATAAATCTTATTTATCCTAAACTTGATTAATTGAATATGATGAACATTTAATTAATTAAGTTTAATACTGCCACTTAATTATTTAATTAAATTTAATTAAATTTATTCCTAAATTGTATTATTTAATTTTGACAATAAATTAAAAATCTTATGACTAATTGATTAATTTCTATTTAATTAAT
Source organism: Chamaecyparis obtusa (assembly GCA_027943335.1). Lineage (NCBI taxonomy): Eukaryota > Viridiplantae > Streptophyta > Pinopsida > Cupressales > Cupressaceae > Chamaecyparis > Chamaecyparis obtusa. The sequence goes on from BSBK01002620.1 coordinate 850,916, forward strand.
TAAATTCAGTTGTCAATATTTAATAATATAGTTTTTGAATAAAAGTTTGATTTAATAATTACTTAACCCATAAATCAATTGTTTAATTCAAAATTAGTTAAGTGGAAAATAAATCACTTTATTTTTAAATTAATTCATATTAAATAATGCACAATCAGAAAAATAGTCAACTTTAAAACAACTGCTAATTTCAATTTGTTAACTTTCTAAACTCAACATCTGATGATGAGTTGAAAAAAAAAAACTAAAGCTCTATTTTGAGATAAAAATTGTTTTTGCATGATTTTATGAATTAAATATTCTTAATTTCTTGTTAACTCAAAAATCAACCTGAGTTTATCAAGATTGATTTATGGCTTTTCTCTTGCATCCTCAAAGCCCTGTATTTCTATAAAAACAAGGCTTAGCTCTTCACAAAGTGGGCACATTTTTTATCTAGCGATCAAGACCTCGAAATTGCATCCTCACTCTGGCGAATTTGTGACTGAAGAATCAATCTTTTTCGAATCAAGGCTACTGTGAGATTTTCAATTATTGTTTTGAGAATTCATAGTTTCATATCATAGATTTCTATATTCATTCATAGCATTTCTTAGATTAAATCTACATTCAAACTCAAATTCATATAGCTTAGATTCATACAATTTTTCATTATAATTGCATAGAAAATACAAAAATATAGAATAATCTGCATTCATATAGTTTTTCAATTATTTGCATTCAAATCCTTCATTTAGGTGTTGCATTGTCATTGATCTTGATTTCTATCTAAGAACATCATACTCACACCTACTAGAAGGTAGTAAATCACCTGGTTAGTTTAGTTTCCATTTCATTGCAGATTTTGGCTTTTGCTAACCTCTAATATTTTACTGAAGTGTTGTGTCTACAACTAGGTACAAAATTCACACACACATTTCTGGCACCCATCGTGGGGCCCTAAAATGGGTTTCCATTCTATTCTATCAAATTTCTATCATTTTTCTCGAACCCACGACCACAAGGTTAATTTTTGTGAGTTTTGTGATAAATTTCTGGGCTGTTTCTCCAAAAATCTGATTGATGTTTTTATTGGTACATGCACATATGACATGATATTGATCCAAAATTTATATTTCTGGAAAGGTATTTGAGTTATTTTTCATTTTCCATTGTTTTGAATTAATTTTGTTTTGATTTTCAAAAGTTATGATCATTTTAGTGAAGAGTAGTCTGAACCTGATTTTATGAAATCTAACTGATGTTTTTATTGTTACATGCACATATGACATGATACGTATTTGAAATTTATATTTTTGAAAATCCATTTGAGTTATCTTTCATTTTCCATTGGTTTGGATTAATTTTGTTTTTATTTGCAAAAGTTATGATCATTTTAGTGAAGACTGGTTTGAACCTAATTTTATGAAATCTGACTAATTTTTTTATTGGTACATGCACATATGATATGATACAGATCCAAAATTTATATTTCTAGAAATTTGTTTGAGTTATCTTTCATTTTCCATTAGTTTGGATTAATTTTGTTTTGATTTGCAAAAGTTATGATCATTTTAGTGAAGACTGGTCTGAACCTGATTTTATGAATTCTGACTAATATTTTTATTGGTACATGCACATATGACATGATACAGATCCAAAATTTATATTTCTGGAAATTTATTTGAGTTAGCTTTCATTTTCCATTGGTTTGGATTAATTTTGTTTTGATTTGCAAAATTTATTATTGATTTAGTACAGACTGGTCAGAATCTGATTTTTTATGACAATAAATTTTTCGATTATCAAATGACATATTATCTTTGACTAACTTGATTTTCTACCACGTGGGGTTGACAAGTTGTGTTTCTTTTTTTTATGGACTTTTATAACAGTGGGTTTCATGTAAAAGAATAGGTAAGTTTTTCATAATAGTGGTTTGAAGGTGCAGGTGCAGGTACATCTTGTGCATACAAAAGATAGAAGACAAATGCTCAAAAATTGCTAAAATAGGTAAAATATACTAAGCGCATTGCGAGGAACTCAAGTATTCTATTACATCTGATAACACTTCATTTTGGGACATAAAACAAAGTCTCTTGTGTCAAGCTTAAGTGCCTTTATAGCTTTCATAATTCACACTTCAATTTTGGGCTCTAAAATGAACATAGATTTGTTTTTTGCGTATCTGTTACACATAGTAATTAGGCCCTATGAACACTATTTGTAGATGATCTTGAGAGAGTGGGCTTCTTTCACTTGTTCATGCATGCAAATCTCTTCTTGTCGATAGATCCCCTTGTAGGTAGGGAGGTTACTGAGATTGTCTTGCATTCTACTAGATTTGTGCATCTTCAACTTTTGATTGATACATTCTCTCTCTGGAGAGGTTGATAGATCATAAGCGGTTGACATCATAGATCTTTGTGAGATAATTTTGGTCTTAGCATGTCAGATAAATCTATCTACTTTGTCTTGGTGAAGTGAAGAGGTTAGGGGGTTATGCTCTACTTCCTTTTTGGATAGTACCAAAAACCTAAATCCTTGAATATGATCTAGTCCCCCTATGGTATCTTTTGTGAGTCACCTTTAGAAAGGGTTAACCATAGTGGACATTCTCTTAATTGGGTCAACCATGTGGACAAAAGCTCAAGTGGTAATAGCCATTTTCATTGTGGTAGCAACAACTGCTATATAAATATCCTTGTGGAGGAAATCTTCACAAGTGTGGTCTCTTGTTGGGCTATCAGATCTCCCTAGCAACTCCTGATTGATTAAATTCTCAGACTATGTCAAAACCCCGATGTGTCTGGATTGGAGTTCGCCCTCTTGAGATCACAAAAGTTGCACAGTTAGATCATTACTACAAACCCTAGGGAGGCCAAATTTTTTATTTTCTAGGAATATGTGCATTATTGAAAAACTTTTGAGAACATACACAGTTAGCACTTCTAGGGATTAGCACAATAAGTCATTATTGCTTATTCATGCACAAGTTTTCTTTTTCCCTTGTTCATTATTTTTAGATAATTACTTTCTTCCCTTGCTTTTTTTTTTTCTTGCTTGATATCTACTTGGTTACTTAAGATAAACTTTCACACAGATCTTCAAACCTAGACAGAAAAATTTGCGAACAATCTGATACTAAAAAACTAAAAAATTCAAATTTGAAGGAAAAATCCTTTCTGGTGTCAAAAGTCATCCTAAAATTTCAAAGCTCGTATCAAAGCCAAAGTCAAAGTTGTCAGAAACCTTCCAAATTTGTCAAAAATCCTATTTTTACAGCCAACTTCCAAATTCTGTCAAAATAGCAAACTGATTCTTGTGATTTCTAGTCATCCTTGGTCAGTTTGGGTCAAATCGTAGGTGCTATGACATGTTGCTCAACATACAAATGAACTTATCAAGTTGCACAAAATGACTCTTGGTCTTGTTTCTTCTGCATCTCTCATGTCTTCCTAGTCTCCCATTTCCATCCTTTCTCCTATTCCTTCACACTTCTTCCTCTTCTTCCTAAAACTCTTCACATCTTCTTAATTCTTTTCCTCTTATTATCTACTCTACTTTCTTCTATTCATCTCTTATGTCACTTCCATGCTTGATTCCTCCTCTTCTAGAACCATGAATTTCAACTATCTTGTTATGGAACCTCTCTTGAAAAAGGATGATCTCGAACTCATTGCTCAATTCAAAGAGTATTATTCCTCAAAAAATCTCATGAGTGATAAGTTTATGACAGAAATAAAAGAAAAATTGATTAAATCAGATACTTTTTTTAGGATCATACGCATGATCCTGTCATGACCTTCTTCTTCCAAATGTCTTCCATCTTCTAAGTCTTTTCATTCTTCCTCATCTTCCTCATCTTCTTCCTCCACTGGGTCTTCACCTTCCTCTTCTCCATGATCTCATTCCTCTTCTACTTCTCCCAAGAGTCTTACTCCTCATCTCAAGACATACCATGTTGAGCAACATGATAACCCTTATGATACCTCTTCCACGGAGAGTGAAACACCCATCTTTGAAGACTATGATGACTATGATGACGGACAATATAATGATACCTATGACACCTTTGTTCCTAAGAGTCCTCCTCATCATGTGCTCATGCTTACTAGAAATGGATCATCACATTGGATAGATCATGATGGTGATCCATATGATTTTGATTTTGAAAGAGACTTTGATGATTTCTGTGCACAATACCTAGATGATCCATCTATTTCACTTGAAGAAGAGAAATCTTTTCATGCTGATTATAAATGTCAATACTACAAGGATCTCTCCTCTAAGAACTCTCATGCTAAAAATAAAGATTATACTCTCAAGAAAGATCATGTTAATGCTGAACCTTTGTCTTATGATGGTTCCCTTCCATCTCCTACTTCCTCCAATACCCATACATTTCCTAAAGCTTCCAAGCTTATCAAATCTTTCACAAATCCTTCATCTGACAAAAATCCTAATACTTTTCATGTGGCTCCCTATAGTTATCCTCAAGGGCTAATACAAATACTTTCAATAATGCTAAACCTAAAGAGCCTAAGCCTTTATACTCTATAATGCCTACTTCATCTAGTCCTTTACCATCTCTTCTAAAGTCTTCCATACAATCCAAATATGCTTCCTTATCCTTAGAAGTGGCTCCATGTCAAGAGGACTCCAAAACTGATAAAGAAAAGAACATAAAGAAAGATCAAGATCAAGAAACCTCCATATCATCCATTCCTTTTCATGATGTCTCTTATTTGTTCCATGGTTCTTTTGATCCCATACACCCTTTCTCATTCATTCCACCATGTCTTAAGTCTTCTCCTAAGCAAGATCAAGCTATCACTTACATCATTGAGCTTATTAACAATCAAAATAACCTTACTACACTTGCACTTTCCAAAGATGATACTTCCATTAAGGTTGGTAAAAATGATGTTGTTACTTCCAATGTTAAGCCTATTGAAAATCAAGAAAAAAATTATGCTCTTATGCTATCCAAAGCTCCTTGTTAAGATCAAAGTCTTCCATCTTCTTGTTCTATCACTCCATGTTCGCTTCCACTTTCTACTCTTCCTAAGTCTTTTCAAGTTCTGAATAGTCCTATCAAAGAAGTTTCTCCTATTCAAGATGTCCATGATCCTATTGAAAATTCTAATGCTCACTCTAAATATGTTGATGTTCTTGGTTGTCGTATAGGTTGATGAACTTATTGATTATCCTTTTGTATCTTCCACGTCCATCCTTAGACCTCCTCCAACAATACTAAGAGCTTCACATCTTCCTTCCATCTTGGGCCCTTGTGTCCCTTCACTTTCCCCTCCTAACTCTCCTAATTTTTCATCCATCCTAGGTCCTTACATCCCTCCATCTCCTATCTTTCCTCAAGATCAACATAGATGCATACCCTTGAATCCTTTTCATCCACCCACCCATTTAAACCAATCATATCCTCCTTCTTCCATAAGTCCGAAGTCTTTTGGAAGTAACTTGAATGTTCAATACAAGAAAAAGAAACAATACAAGAATCCATAAAAAAAAGAAGATCAGCATGTCTCCTATAATCGACATGGAGGCATAAAGTCAAAAGAGATATCTAAGAAAAAAACTACAAGACAAGTATGGGTTCCAAAATCCATCGTTGAAGATATTCTCTCTAAATCATCAAAAAGAAATGAAAAGCCTAAAGCTATATGGATTCCAAAATCTCTATTGAAAAATTTTGATGTTGAGAAACAAGTGAAGTTGACATTCAAGCTTTCAAAGTCTTCCACTTCATCTTCTTCCAAAAATATTCTTCCATTCCATGCGCCTAAACCACAACCTTTGCTATCCATTCACCATATTCCTTCATTCACATTTCCTCCATCCTCTCACCACCCTTCAAAGTGTGTGTTGATGTTGATCTTTCCTTCCTTTCCATCTACCCTTTCACAATCCTTCCATTCATTATCCTTCTACCTTCTATCCTTTTTCCTCATTTGCCTATTCCTCCTATCTTCCAACCTCACCCACTTTACATAAAACCTTATCCTCCATGTTTCTCTTCCATCTTCCTTTCCCTATCAGCATCTTTGAACATATCATTTTGAATCCTTGGCATATCATGGTTTATCCTTTCAAGGAGCATTATCTAAAAAGCTTTCCTTCTTCCAAAAAAAGAAAAAAATAAAATGAAAAATGAAAAATTGAAAATGCGCCTTGGTGAAAACCTGGAAATAGGTGCTTTGATAGAAAAAGTAAAGAGAAATAAATTCATCCTATGGTGAAAACCACTCCCTTGTGGCACCTTAGATAAGTACCATGATGAAAACCTAGCAATCAAGCATCATGCGTAGTTCTTCTACATATTTCATCCATTCCGTCTTTTCTCTTTGATCTTAACAATGTTGATCTATACATGAACATTTGGCTATCTTGTGAGCTATCTTATGATGATCTTGATTTCATTCCCTTCCTATTTAGCCTTCATATTTATTTTCCTCCATTCATTCTAGCCTTTCAATATCCTTTTCCCCTTTGGTCTTGATCTAATAAAAAAAGAGTAGAACACGATGCTTTGAAACCTCTTGACATGTCTACTCCTTTGGACTACATCCTTTCCTTCTTTGGCATTATGCTTTTGTGACTTATCCTATGCTGGCCTTTCATTGCTTGTCCAAATGTGCTTTACATGACAATGTTTCCCTAGCTTGGGTATTCTTGAGGAGTTTTCCCTTGAGGATTTCTTCCCTTCATTCTCCTTCATTCTCTTGTCTTCCATCTCTTCCACCAACTTATCAATCTCTCTTATTCTCCACCTTGCTAGACATTGGGATTTCATGATATGATCTTTCTTGGGAGTTTGCAATGGAGAAAGATTCAATCAAGTTTGCTAAGAACTATCAAAAGTGCCAAGTGCATGGAAACTTAATTCATGCTCCAGGGAAAGATCTAATTCCCTTCACTACTCAATGGCCTTTTCATCAATGGGAATTTGATCTTATAGGAGCCATACATCCTCATTCTTCTAATGGGCATACTCACATTATTATAGCTACAGATTATTTCACAAAATAGGTAGAAGCAGTCCCTTTAACACAAGTAACTGGAAAGAAAATCTCTATGTTCATCTTGAACTACATCATATGCCGGTATGGTATTCTACATTCTATAGTCACAGATAATGGTGGACAATTCAAGAACAAAGACTTAGATGATCTATGTGCCAAATTCAAGATTACACAACATTGGTCATCTATCTACTATCCTCAAGGGAATGGACAAGCAGAGGCTTCTAACAAGAATCTATTGAAAATCTTGCATCGTACAGTTAATAAAATATGAAGAGACTAGCATCTCATGATCAATCAAACTCTCTGGGCCTACAGAAAAAGTATCAGAATGCCTACTAGGGCTACACCATTTTCTTTAGTTTATGAGTCTAAAGTGGTACTGCCTATTGAGGTTGAAATCCCATCACTAAGAATCAAAATGCATGGTCTAGTAACTGATGATGACTACAAAGTTTCTAGGTTGCAAGAACTTGAACTACTAGATGAGCATAGACAAGTAGTGTATGATCATCTTAGAGTATATCAGAAAATAATGTCTAGAGGTTACAACAAGAAAGTCAGACATAGAGAATTTTAGGTTGGTGATCTAGTCTTGAGAGAGAATCCTAAAAATCAATCACATAGAGAACACAAGGGGAAGTTTGAACCCAACTAGCTGGATCCCTTTGTTATTACTACTACTTTTGGCTCTAGTGCCTATCAACTCTCTATGACTGAAGGAGAATAGCTCTGAGAACCAATCAACATCCTCCATCTGAAGAAATTCTATGCCTAAGACATTCAGTGTATAGTAAAATGTCCTAAAAAAAATCTTAAAAATTTGAAAAGTCTTGAAAAAATGAACATCTTGGTGAAAACCTAGCAATGGGCACCTTGATGATTCAAGAAAAAATAAAAAATATCAAAAGTACAAAAAAAAAATTAAAAAAATAAAACTACAAAAAAATGAGAAAAAGAAAAAGTGCCTTGGTGAAAACCTAGAAACAGGCACCTTGGTAGCAAAAATAGAATCTCTGCCAAGATGGTGAAAACCTAGCAAATGGGTGCCACTTGTATCAAAATGCTCCATCTATCAGCATAATCTTGGCCTTTCCCAACTTTCAGTCTTGCTTTAGTTTGTACATATCTCTTGGATTGTTCCCGCATTCCTATTTTCAATAAGTCGGTCTATACACCAATTGGCTCACACGTCTGTATCCTATCAATGCCTAACACTTGGGGTCAATCAATGTCATATCCTATGGTCTCTAGTATACCTCTGATGAGTCATGTCTAGTTAGAGTCCTTTGAAGCTTCATCCGAGTATGTTTGTCTGTCTCCTCTCCAGAAAGGGATTTTGCATCTACAACAACACAATAAAACATCGGCACAAAATGAAAACAATTTTTGCTTCATGCTTTTATCTCCTTGTATGCTTACTGATTCGCATTGAGATTTTTTCATATTATGTCCTTTGAGCTCTTCGATGATGTCCTTTACAAAATTTAGAGAGTGATGACTGGGGGCATAATCTTTTCTTTGTCTTCTGCTTGTATGTGAAAATCTAACAACTTTGGAAATTTTGGATTGAAATGGTGTCTATCTGTAAGAGCCTCTATCTCAAATTGGATGGCCATGAGTACCTTGACCATTGATACTCAAAAAATTCAAGGAAGTTTGATCTTGCTATTTTCTTTTTGAGTGAATTATTTCTCCTACTGTGAAACACGATCTTACCTAAGGATATGAATGATAAAGGGTCACTATGGGTAATTCACACTGGACTTAGAATGATCTCTTGACTATTTGATGTGTTTGTAACACAAGGCATATTCAGGTCATCACAATGTTTATGTTCTGATGCTTATAAAAATTGCTATATCAAAATGGACATGATATTCAAGTCATCCTGGCATTTGTGCCTTGGTGCTTATATCTAATCTGACATTCTGAAAATAAAATCAATATTCATATGTCCATGGTTGCCTAACCAGTGGGTATTGTATTGATTCCTACGCATACAAATCGATATTCATATGTCTATGGTTTCATAACTAGTGGGCATTGTATTGATTTATCTGGTTACCTAAAAGTTTAATGATGACAACAAATCGACACATGATCAGTGACTAGGTCCTAGGTCCTAGGTTTGCATTTCATTTTGCACTTTGCATGATCTCACAAATTGATTGAAAACTTAAATGATTCTTCAAAAAAAAAAATGCTATACATCTTAATGCATGAGCTGAATCTCATACGAAGATTCCTCCAATGAAATAGCAAGTAGAATCCTTTTTCGAGATCAAAATCAAAATCTAAGATCATTTATATTGTAAACTGCTTGCATATTCGACCTTCAATCATCACAGAAATCTAGTATTCAACTTAACTGATTATCTTACATCAAACTATCAAAATTTCAACTTGGTCAACTATGGTCAAATCATGGTCAAATATAGTCAAACTCGGTCTCTAGGACCTCTAAACGATACAGAACACATTCTCAAACATATCTAACCACTTCTCAAATCAATTAACATGCTTCTAAACTATAACACTGAATTTTCTTGTCAAATTTCAATTTTAATCCCGAAGGGGGCATGGTATTGCACATCATTCAAAATCTATAATCAAATCTTTCCTCAGTAATCAAGACAACAACCACATCTAGTTGGTGATTCATCTAAAGTCCTCATCGCTTGGGGAAAATCTATTGCAATCTAGTATCCTAAATCTATCTTGTAAACCATATCAGCTTCTGTAACTATCGGTTCATTAGCGTCATTTCCTTGGTTCTTCATAACTAATGGGTTCAGGATGTGATACCAATATGATTCATACAAGGACATTTAGGTCTAGAATCGGTCACTCACTTCTTCACAATCATAAGGTTCAGAATCAGGCATTTTAACACTTTTTTGTAATCACCGATTCATTGTTGATATAGCTAGCATCATCGCGATTCCTGGTCATTCTGGGCCTAGGTTGGTATCTCTTTTCTTTAAATCTTTCAATCGATTTCTATCTTGAAATTGGTTAATATTTCAAATCTTTCAAATCAATTTTATACATATATCATACACAAACTATTCTTTGAACCACTATGCTCTGCATAGTAATTCGAAGAGGGGCAAAATGTAATACCCCAAAAATGGGCTATAGGTTCATTAACCTCCAACATCTTCAAATCAAATAAAATCAACATCAAAGTCCTGACCTAAGGCACATCTGCACATTATCGAATCCTAATTGATTTTATCTTAATTCTGCATCAGGGAATATTTCCTAAATATTCCTAATTTATCTAATTGTCTTTAATTAAATATTGTTTGGCAATAAATCTTATTTATCCTAAACTTGATTAATTAAATATGATGAATATTTAATTAATTAAGTTTAATACTGCCACTTAATTATTTAATTAAATTTATTCCTAAATTGTATTATTTAATTTTGACAATAAATCAAAAATTTTATGACTAATTGATTAAATTCCTATTTAATTAATTAAAGTCAGTTGTCAATATTTAATAATATAGTTTTTGAATAAAAATTTGATTTAATAATTGATTAACCCATAAATCAATTGTTTTAATTCAAAATTAGTTAAGTGGAAAATAAATCATTTTATTTTTAAATTAATTCATATTAAATCATGCACAATCAGAAAAACAGTCAACTTTAAAATAATTGCTAATTTCAATTTGTTAACTTTCTAAACTCAACATCTGATGATGAGTTGGAAAAAAAAACTAAAGCTCTATTTTGAGATAAAAACTGCTTTTGCATGATTTTATTAATTAAATATTCTTAATTTCTTGTTAACTCAAAAATCAACCTGAGTTTATCAAGAGTGATTTATGGCTTTTCTCTTGCATCCTCAAAGCCCTGTATTTCTATAAAAACAAGGCTCAGCTCTTCACAAAGTGGGCACATTTTTTATCTGGCGATCAATACCTTAAAATTGCATCCTCACTCTGGCAAATTTGTGACTAAAGAATCAATCTTTTCCGAATCAAGGCTATTGTGAGATTTTCATTTATTGTTTTTAGCATTCATAGTTTCATATCATAGATTTTTATATTCATTCATAACATTTCTTAGATTAAATCTGCATTCAAACTCAAATTCATATAGCTTAGATTCATACATTTTTTCATCATACTTACATAGAAAATACAAAAATATAGAATAATCTGCATTCATATAGTTTTTCAATTATTTTCATTCAAATCCTTCATTTAGGTGTTGCATTGTCACTGATCTTGATTTCAACCTAAGAACATCATACTCACACCTACTAGAAGGCATTAAATCACCTGGTTAGTTTAGTTTCCATTTCATCGAAGATTTTGGTTTTTGCTAACCTCTAATGTTTTACTGAAGTGTCGTGTCTACAACTAGGTACAAAATTCACACACACAGCTTCAAGTTCATGAAGCTCATCATCAAGTATTGCTATCACTATCATCATTCTTATTTTTTCTACTAGACTTACCAATCTTTAGAGAAGACATAAAAGCATATTCAACACATGGTACAACACTATTATCAAAGTTATTTAGTTCAAAGGTTGTAAGCTTACTAGTCATATTATCAAGAGTAAGGTTGTTACCAGATGCAAACCTAGTTTCATGAATTGCAGATATTCTGATTGCATAAAATGGAAATAAGTTTCTAAGAAATTTGCTTACCACTATCTCTTCATCAATAACACCATTAGATGCTCTAATAGCATGTACTACCTCTTTTAGTCTATTTGTGTACTGCACAATATTTTCTCCTTCCTTCATCTTCATATCATTGAATCTTCCCCTTAAGCTTTCAGCTCTGGCTCTTTTGACATTCACATCACCACTATAAACTTGAGCAATTTTATTCCACATACCTTTAGTAGTAGTGCAATTTTTAATATCTTCAAATTCAGCATCGGTATAGGCAACACCAATCTCCATCATAGTAACATTATGTTCATGCATGTCTCTTAGTTGATCAAGGGTCAAGGGACTAGTGGGTGGTGCAATGTAGCCATTCTCCATTAGTGTGAGGTTAGAATTCCCAATTCTAGATACATGCAGCTTCATTTGGCTTTGCCATACTATGAAGTTATCCTTGTTTAGCTTTGGCACTTCCCTCTTATACATTTTGAGATCTTTGTGCTGAAGTCCTTAAAACTCTATTCCAAGCAACCAACTCTCTGATACTAATTGTTAGAATAACTGAGAGGGGGGTGAATCAGTTATCCACAGTCCCAATCACAAAATCTATAACCAAAACAATTTACAAAAACTTTTGTAGCTCGGTAACATAAAATAGTATTATGTCTGTGCTTTTACTGATTACCAGTTAATAACATATAGTGATTACCAATCAAATCTAATATGCAACATGTAAACTATGACAACAAACAATCATCACAATCAACACATAACACAAGAGATTTAATGTGGAAACCCTGTAAAGGGAAAAACCACCTGGGACCGGCAACACAAAAATTGTTCACTCCTCTGAAGTGAGGTCGGTGAAGACCCAACCCTGTTAAAGGTTACAAACACACTATGAGGTGTGACCTTGTTAGAGGATTTTAGACCAACTGTTATCATCCAACCAATATTCACTATGGGGTTGATAGGATAACAAATGCACACTCTATGAATGACATTATAAGAATTTCTAGTCCACTCTATTAAGAGATTTATCTATTTACAATGGTTAAAATGTAACAATAGTTGATCTGATTACAACACAATTTCAATTGCAGATTATCAGATCTATGTTAAGCTCATTCAAATCCTTTGACCAATATATCAATTCTATTTCAATCAATATGTAGTAACTTACTGTCGTTCAGTTATAGCTTTCTAACACTCGGTAATCTCTGTAGTTCACTTCTCCTTAACCAATTTGATCAAGCATGCATGAAGCTTGTTCATGCAATATCTCTATGGTCTCCTTCTTCTGGCATGATTTCATCATGAAATCCCAATCTCTTAAATAGACAAGTAAACCATTTTAATTCCATCCATCAGATTTTGCCACTTAATCTCCTTTATTGATTTTTCCACTTAAACCTTCCTCAGATGATGTGTTAGTAACATATTTTGTTTCAATCCCTTAGATCTTCTTCAAATTATGTTAGCCACCAATCTTCGTAACAAACATTATCTTCAACTTCGTAATCATAACACTTTCCAACTCATCAACTTCCATCAGCTAAACTAGTCATTTAGTTCTTTTCTTCTACTCGGTTAACAAAGAAATGTGTCGGTGAACACAAGCTCAGTTTATACTGTGCTCGGTATACACTACACTGCGTCGGTGTATACTAAAATGCTTCTTTAATAGACCACACTTCTTTGTGCATTTTGTTCTATCCTTCATCATAGATGAATGCAACATAATCAAGTCAATAATATAAGGTCATAGACTCATCCATAAGTTACCCAATGTGTTCCTTATCCTTATTTTTCATCTACATCTTCCTCATGTAGATATATTTGTCCTTCATCCCTTTTCTTCTTCTTTCTACAGATATTTGGGTATACTAACTTACAAGATAAGTATTGTCAAAACTAGTTGACATCAATGACAACATATTACTGATTTAATAGTCTTACTTATCTAATCAAAAACTCAGTGATCTAGAATCACAAATATTCAAGTTATACATTTTATTCAAATCAGTTGTAGTTCATCAGGAGATAAAGAAAGAATGCCAACAGACTTGCTAATGATCATCCTAGATATGCAAAGTCATCATACCAACACTGATTATGATTACATCTAGTATGTGATTGACAGGATGCATGAGGGTCTGATTTTGATCACAAACAATAGAAAGCCATCAAAGTTCATGCATTACTCCTTGTTAATGCATTTAATTATTTTTTTCAATATTGACCATATGGATGTAAACATGTTGAGGCCTAGGAAAGTGGACAAAATGGGACCAAACCCAGTACAATTCTGGTTGAGGTTTTGGAATACTACATCAAATGAGTGTGAATTCAATGGTTTCTAGAATTGGATGGTATACTCTCTTTTGAACATGATGGGAACAAATGTCACAAGGCTCCTAGTGAAAGCACTAAGGCTTCTAAGGCCTAAACAGTTTGTGGATAAGTGGCCAGTAGATCATAATTGGGGAGATTTCTACCTGGGTCATAATTTCACTATAATCAAGGTTTATGGATGTCCTCAGGCCCCTCATGTTCTTCCCATGTATGTGCCACCAAGGATTTCTCAGCTGGATTTTATCTAGCAATTGATCTAGATAGAAAAAGAGATCTTGGCTCCACACAAAAAGGGGACATTTTCTCCTAGAGTGTTTAAATTAATATATTTTACAATTAGGAAGAGAGCCCTTCCTTAGTTGACTCAATGGATAAATCAATTCATGATGGCTATTGGAGCATACAGATATGTAGACCCTAAGGACTTTATCAAGACAACTAGGAAGACTCTTATCCCAAGCATTGGAGTCATTAAGGAACATGAGGGCTCTGAGTTGGAGGATATCATGAGAAATATCCTAGATGAGGAAGAAATTGAAATAAGATTGGGAAAAATCTAAGATTTGATGGATTTGGAGGAACAATTGAAAATGACTAAGATCCCCTTTAGTGGTTGCTTCCCTGATATCCTGTATATAGAAAGGATTGACAAGATGATCCAAAATTATGACATCTTGTAAAATCAATTGGACTCTCAATTGGATGCCAAGGAGTGAGCTAAAAAGGGATACTCATCTTCTGAGTATGAGATTGACAATCAGGATTCCTATGAGGAAGACAACCCACCTTAGAATGTGGAGGAGAAAATTCAAAAGTAGGGAAGTGATGCACTAGAGGAATGGGATACACATGAACCCCCTCAAAAGAAACAAAGGATTGATGAGGGAGAGTCCTCAAAGGCTCAGGGTGCAAGGACAAGGATGGATATGGCTTATGCCTTAGTGTCAGGTGATATGTCTTATCATCACCATCTGAGAAAGAAGATAAGAGAAGGGAAAAATGTATGCACACAAGAGGAGGTTGAGCTACCCCTATTGTTGTGCGAGGATGAAAGAGAGTTACTTCAAGAAGAGCTCTTAAAAGATGATAAATTTAAAAACTTATTGATTTGGTTCTGCAATAGGAGCTTGCTAAATAGGGAACTGAGGGTGCAAAACCAAGAAATGAAGCCCTTCAAGCCTTAACCACATATGACCCAACATTAGAGAAGATAATAGTTGAAGAGTCTAGGAAATTGGTTAGGTCAAGTGGGATGCTCCTAATTCCAGGATGGGACTTAACCTAAATCTTTATAATTGATCACATAAGGAGACATCCACAAGGTAGCTTGTCATATGAAGCTTAGATTTGAGATATGATCATAGGATGTGGTTATGACTCTAGATACCATACATTGACAATGTGGTCTCTAGCTCCAAGGACACAAAAGCCCTCTCTTGTCAGCATTGAAGACAAAATGTAGGGAGAAAAGGTTATCTGGATTGTTTAGAAAACCAGTGATCTTGAGGTCTCAAAAGAAGTGACTCATTTTGCCCATTTGAATGAGACCAAGACTACATAGCTCTCTGATAGGTATGAGAGATTGTTTGAGGACTCCATTAAATTGGCCAGGGATAGGGAGGAAAACCTCACGAGAATAAATCTATTAGAAGATGAGCTAGACTCAATAAAAGGAAAGCTTGAGGAAGCATCAAAGTTTGTCCCTCCTCCTATCATAGAGGTTGAGGTTGTATATTTTTTGGTGATAGAGGTACCTCATGTGGTAATAGGGGAATCAAATAAAGACAAGATGAAAGTAGACGGGTTCCCTGACAGAAATCTTGCAACATAGGTTTGAAGTAATTAAAGGAAAGATGGACCTAGTCCATTATTCATTTGTTATGTTACAAAAGATAAATGTGAGTGTTAATGATGCTATGGCTACTTTGGAGCCATTATTTAGTGTGTGGTCTGGTGGAAGTGCACTTTTTGAAAATCTTGAAGTGTTGTAGCCACATAAGACTGACATCCCGAAGTCTGCTAGAGAGGTGGGAGAAAAAATAGTACTCATCAGTTCAGCTTGGGAATTTTTTCAAAGGAAAATCTAGCTAGGCCAGGGCTAAAATAGAAATTTTGGACCTAATTTTAGTAAGTGCTTGCCTCCTATTCATAAGGGTTATGGTGACATCATAGGGGTGGAGGAATGGAAATTAGGAATGGACCAGCTATTGATAAACCAACATGCTTTCCTAAATAGTGATGGTACTTTGTATTGGAAATTTGTCTATATTGTATTATATGACTTGATATAGTGTTGTCATTATGGCAACAAAGTCATATATTAGTTTGGAGTCAGCGCACTTAGTGTAAAGATTAGAATTTAGTTAAGTGTTGAATACTAGACAGTGCACAAAGTTCCAGCAGCTCAGAGCATCAGCGCACATGTGTACAGATGAATTATGGTATGCACCTTGGAATTTAATCTTGTTGGACTATACTTATGGTTAGTCTATGAGTGCACAAGTAGATATGCAAAGATGTGAAAGTTACAGTCAGTTGAAGTTCAACAACCACTGTGTGCCAGCAAAGAACAGAGCATGGAGTTGATAGTTAGAATTTTGGTTTGTGATTATAATTTAATATTGTAAAGGCCATGTGCCCATTGTATTTAGGTTTCTGACATGTTTATATGTATAATTGTAAGCACGCTTAAGCCAATTCATTTGGAAGCATTGTTTGTAATTAGTTATAGGGCTAACCTAGAATTATTTTGTGTGTATGAGTGTATAAATATAAGATGCGCCCATTGTATTTAGCATGGAAGTGATAAGAGAGTTGTGATAAGTAGAGTAGATGTATGTGAAGATAGCATAAGATGTATTAAATCTTTTCTAGAGGTCAAAGCATTAGTGCACCAAAGGAACTGATCTAACAAGCAGTGTCAGAGTGATAGTTCTCTTGCAGATATAGTGTGTATCTAAAAATAGAAGGTTGTAGCCTTCACCATTTAAGCAATGAGCTTTAAGATAGTGAGTCCACTCCCCTAATAGGGATCATTGTAAAAGACTCCTAACAGGGTATGACCCTTAACAAGGTCTACTATACTTAAAGCATTGTAAAGCTACTTCTAACAGGGTAAAGGATCTTCTAACAAGGATCACAAAACACCAGTGCAGAATATTAGTGGGTATCAAGACCCACCAAGGTTTTTAACTATTTTAGTTTCTATGTAACCATATTGGTGTCATGTGTTGATTTCATATTTCATGTTTATGTGAATGTTTATTTCAGTACTTAAGCATTTAAGTTCAGAATAAAGATTAAAGGGAAAAGTTAAAATACAGTGAACATTGATTCACCCCCAGCTCTCAGTATTCCCATTCCTAACAATTGGTATCAGAGCTTTGGTCCTTAGCATAGAAGTTTAACCACTTGAGGAGATCATGGACAAAGAAGAAATGAAACATCTGAAGAAGAATCTTGAAGCCGCTCTGTAAGACCTAGACAATTCAGAAAGAGAAATTGAAGAACTAAAAGAAAAATTCAGCGATGCTCAATTAGTTGTCAAAAGACTAAGAAAGGATTTGAAAGGACACTCTAACAATGATCTTGAAGAAAAATTCAAGAAGTTGAATGAAGAAAATGCATCCTTATTAAGTCAGCTTGAAGAATTTGATGACAAACTGATGAACAATCAAGATGTCTACAATGAACAAGTCAAGGAGAACCTTCAACTCAATGAGGAATTGAGGGAAGCCAATTTGAAATCTTGGAGCTAAGGAATATCAAAGAAAGCTTGGGATATGAATTGAAAAAGGCAAAGGATCATATTGACAAATTACACACCAGTGCTGATTTGGTAGAATCTCAGTTGTATGCAAGAAGAACCAAAGGAGACATTAGCTGTATTGGATACAATGAAGCACAAAATTAGATTGACAATATGCGAGCAAGAAAAGAAGCACAAAAAGACCCTACTGATACTAAGAAGACTAAAGATCAAACCAAAGACAATGGTGGTCCTCCTAAGAATGAGTGCAAGCAAGTAGAACGCACTTTTTTTACATGTAACATGCATGGACACATTAAAAGGAACTGTATAGAGGTAAGACCTTTTAATGGCTACTATTATTCATGCAATAGATTTGGTCATAAAGCTATGAATTGCAAGACTAGTAAGAAGAACAGGATTAAGCAAGACCGGAGAAATCATAATCAGACAAATGTAATAAGTCTCAAAATGTTACATGCCAAATATGTAACTATAATGATCACACAACAAAGAAATGTAGAATGGTGAATCATGTCAATGTGCCAAGGAATATAAGACCTCCAGTCATTTGTCACTCTTGTAACAAGGCTGGACATATCTCAAGGTTTTGTAGATTAAGGATGCAAGGTTGGGGAAGCCCTAAAAAGGCCGAAGAACCAATTTTGGATCCCGTAGGATAAGTCAAGTTTGTGAAAGCCTTAGAGGATGCAAGCTTGATTTGGTTAGAAGGAAAGAAGGAAAAAGCTAATGAGAATCTATTGGATGCATCCCCAGTGGACACACCCTCTACATCTGCATGAATGGGCCTCAAGGTCATAAGGGGGGCTAATTTAGCTCTAGACCCCTATGTGGCTGGTATACTCATCCTCAGAGTATGCACCTTTGGACTTAAGATTTTGGAGTTTATAGGAACCTTTGTGCAAGAGCACACATGCTGAATGTTAGCAAAACTTGAGTTACAAATTTTGAAGTGACAACTTGGTTTACGTGACTTGCATTAATGGCAAATTTCTCACTTTAAGTACACAAAAATTTGTTTGTTTACTCATTACATTCAAATTCAAAGTGATTGGAGAGAAGATTGAGCCTTGGAAGTTGTTGTGAAGTCTTGGAGATTGACCTATCAGTGTTTGCAATGCATTTGATCAGTTGCAGAAACCCTAGTTCATTGTGTCAATTTGAAAGTCATCAAATCATCTCAGAGATCAATTGGAAAGTGATTATCAAGTAAGTCATGGCCACTCCCATTGTTTATGATGTCACTGAGAAGAAAAGATATGTTTTCAAGAGGCACCCATTTAAGTCAACCCTAGATGATTTAGAGGGAGCTTTCTCCCACGCGCCTATGGGCATCATGCATGTGGAAGACATAAGGGCTTACATCTACTGTAAGGAAGAACTTGTTGGACTAGATAGGTTAAGGGCGCACATGGATACCATGCTAAAATAGGATAAAACATTCATGGATGAATACACCAAATGGAATGATCACCCTATTGTTGAGTATGCTATGACATATGAATTCTATGAGACATAACGGATAAAGATCTTATTGAGCAGAATCCATGATGATCTATTTTGGATTGGATATGTTCTAGTAAGAATCACAAGTGATCTGATACATGAGATGATAGGCCTTTCTAGGATAGGTGCCATCCTTCTAGTGGGAAAGGATGTCAGTAAAATGGTGGAGCAAGTATATAAGTCAAGGAGCGATATGCGCGGCATGACTATTGAGCCAATTGGGAAAGTAGACATCAAATTGATGTCAATGATACTGGGTTACAAATTTAATCACACTAGCAGGATGAATAGCGTGTGTGTGGGCACTATTCTAGCTTCCATCAGACTAGTAAAGGAAGATGGAGAGTTCAACTTGTGTGAGATCTTCCATGCACAGTTGATAGATAACATCAAATGTATCCAACATGACAAAACAAAGATATCTAGGTTTGGGTCCCTAATCATCTATATGTACCTTCATATAGTTGGAAGATTTTTAGATTTGTATTTGGACAAGTCCATTCCAACAATGCCTCAAATATCCAACAAAGCATCCACAGAAAGCACACTAAGAGACTATGTCACATTGGAATTGAAGACCTTTAGAGCTAAGATGCAGATGAGGTATAGGATTCTAGAAAGCATTGTAGAGAAAAAGTATTAGAAGATACTCTGCTAGCATCCATAGAAAGCACACTAAGAGACTGTGTCACATTGGAATTGAAGACCTTTAGAGCTAAGATGCAAATGAGGTATAGGATTCTAGAAAGCATTGTAGAGAAAAAGTATTAGAAGATACTCTGCTAGTATGTTCTAAAGAAGAAGAGGCACTGATATTAAATTTGGTGAAGTCACACTTAAGGACAAAGATGAGAACTCTACACATTATGAACAAAAACTATGAGCTGATAATGAAGGAAACAAAGAAGGACTTTAAAAAGGTGTTATTAGAACAACACATAAAACCACCTACTGTACCCATCACTCATGCACCTTGTAAGAAAAACAAAGAAGTGGATACCTTAAATCTACCAGTGACAGGTCCTCAAGACTCAGTGCCCATAGCAAAAACTTGAATAGAAGCAGACAAGTCTATGCCCATCTCCAAATCACACGAAGGTAGCACTATTATCATAGATAATGTGGAGATAGCCATGGAAGCTATTGATAAGGATTTGGACAAATTTGAGGAAGCATTTTTTAGTACTAAAGAAGCTATAATCTTATGCAGTAATACACCTCCCACTCAACAAGGAGAAGTACTCATAGAAGATGTATCTCATGAGAAAGAAGAAGAAAAGAAAGAAGAAGAGAAGAGAAGAAGAGTAGAGGAAAAAGAAAGTAAAGATGAAACTTCTATTGAAATGGTCATAGTGAAACAAGAAGTGATGGACAACACTCCCATCACTCCCTCCTCAGCATTGTTGTCAAGTTTGACACTTGACACAAGAAGTTTGGACTCTTGGAAAGAAGAAGCCATGATTAAGTTCAGTTTCGTGGCTATGGAAAAGGCAAAGGAGAAGCAAGTCATGAGAAATCCTCTCTTTGTGGAATCAGTGAATATTTTGAACAATTTTCTACCAAAGGATAAGAAAGTGCTAAAAGTACATTCAATTGATGATGTGAGTTTAGTCCTCTCACAGTTCAAAAGAAATTTTTCTAGCCTAGAAGAATCTATGTCCATAGTAGTAGAAGAGAAGTACTTAAAGAAGAGACTTAGTGAACTAATGAGAAAATTTTCACTAGACTTGAATTCTCTTAAGTCTAGTCAAGCATCCTTGAAAGAATTTTCTGATGAAGGAAGAAGGATCATTACAACATGCATGGATCAAGACAAGCTCACCGATGCTCACTTCAAGAAGATAAAAGAGGTAGAAGAAATGATTGAGTAGGTAAAGAATTTAGTGTCAGACACATCCATTGATGTGAAAATGTGCAACAATGTCTACCAAGGACAATTAGACAAGATTGAGAAGGAATAAATAGAGATAAAAAGGATAAGGTCTAGACAGACTCAGTTGAGGAAAGGTCTTGGGCCCTCCTTAGACATCCTCAATCAGAATATAAAGGAGATTGATGCCACCATGGTAACTTATGATCATGGTCCCATCAATGACTTGGAGAAGATGGAGAAGCTTCAATATGCATTATGCACCCATCTCCAGATAGTTAACTCTCTGATAACCTTTTGGAAGAAGGAGATCCAAAACCTCAAGATTGCATATCTAGATGTTTTCCCTCAGTGATTATGTGTAGATATAGTTTTTTGATGCACAATTTTCACTAATGTCAAAGGGGGAGTAGTGTATAGAATATGGAGTATAATATAGGGAGATATAAGATTATGTATAAAAAATGTATAAAAGACAAAAAAAATTGTGTTAAGGGACAGTTAGCAACTTGGCCATATTCCTTTGTTGCCATTACTGAAAAAGGGGGAGATTGTTGGAAAGTTGTCTATACTAAAGTATAGGACTTGATATAGTGTTTTCATTATGGCAACAAAGTCATATAGCAATTTGGAGTCAGCACACTTAGTGTAAAGATCATAATTCAGTTAAGTGTTGAAGACTGGATAGTGCACAGAGTTCCTGCAGCTCAAAGCATCAACACACGTGTGTAAAGATGAATTATGGTATGTTCCCTAGAATTTAATCTTGTTAGACTATACTTATGCCTAGTCTATGAGTGCACAAGTAGATATGAAAAGACGTGAAAGTTACAATCAGTTGAAGTTGCACAGTCAGTGTGTGCTAGCAGAGAACAAAGCATGGAGCCGACAGTTAGCATTTTGGTTTGCGATTATAATTTAATGTTGTAAAGGCCATGCACCCATTTTATTTAGGTTGTTGACATGTTTATATGTATAATTGTAAGCATGCTGAAGCCAATTCATTTGGAAGCATTGTTTGTAATTAGTTATAGGGCCAACCTAATTATTTTGTGTGTATGAGCGTATAAATATAAGATGCACCCATTGTATTTGGCATGGAAGTGATAAGAAGAGAAGAGGTATGTAAAGACAACATAATATGTACTAAAGCTTTGCTAGAGGTAAAAGCATCAGTGCACCAAAGGAACTGATCTGACAAGAAATGTCATAGTGACATTTCACCTGCAGATATAGTGTGTATCTGAAAATAGAAGGTTGTAGCCTCCACCATTTGAGTACTGAGCTTTAGGATGGTGAGTCCAGTCCCCTAAGAGGGATCATTGTAAAAGACTCCTAACAAGGTCTGACCCTTAACAAGGTCTACTATACTTAAAGCATTGTAAAGCTACTCCTAACAGGGTAAATGATCTTCTAACAAGGATCACAAAACACTAGTGCAGAATATTAGTGGGTATCAAGTCCCACCAGGGTTTTTACCTATTTGGGTTTTCTTGTAACCATATTGGTGTCATGTGTTGATTTCATGTTTCATGTTTATGTGAATGTTTGTTTCAATACTTAAGCATTTAAGTTCAGAATAAAGATTAAAGGGAAAAGTTAAAATATAGTGAACACTGATTCACCCCCACCTCTCAGTGTTCCCATTCCTAACACTTTGGACATCAACAGGTTCAATAAAATCCTTGCTGATGTTCTTAAGGTGGATAATGATTTCTCCAAAGTTTTTGTAGAGGAAAAATCTACAACTAAAGCTAGGTGGGATAAGCAGATGAAGATAATGCAAGATTTGAAGGAGTACACCTGGCCTACCGAGGAGGTAGTTGCTACATGGGACAAGAACACAGAGCCCAAGAAGAATAAGCCTACACCTATTGATTTGGACACAATGGAGGAGGATTAAGAAAAATATGGCACCTGATCATGAAGCGTAGGGAGAATAGTCATCATGAAGAGGATAGTGCAAGTTGGCCAGTTGAGGTGGTCACTTTCCATACAACAACCTATGAGACTATTTTGAACATTTGTAGACAAAGGTACCACCTGTTGAAGATATCAAATTATTTGGAAAATATTCCCTCAGTCTATATCAAGTTTGTGTGATCATTTGTAACTTTTTTTGTCTTTAGTGCTTTCCTTTCCTAGCCATCTATAGCTTGTTGCATCTTGATTCTTCTAGGATTCCAAGATGGCTAGTGAATGCTATAAGTAGCCAGTTGTAAATTTTTGAAAATGATGTTGAATTTTGGAATTGAATAGACTGTGATTTTTGCTCTCCAATTTTTATTTAGGCATTCTACCATTATCAATGTACTGATACAGAGAATATCAATGAGAACATATTAGAATTCCTTCTCAAATTTGTGTATGTCTTCCTATTTTAAGGCTTAAGTTCTTGTATGTTAATATTGCAAGGAAAAATTGATGTATGGCTTACAAAGTATGTTGTGAATTTATATTTTATTTCTCTTTCAAGGAAGGGGTAAATTCTTTAAGATAATCTTAGAGAGTTTGTAGTTTTTACAGGAATTAGATGTCTGAGTGTGAGAATGAGAGGGACAATTTGTAATGCATTTGTTGTAAATTCTAGGAATTTTTGAATGGATTTTCTATTGATGTATGTTATTGATGACCCTATGCCCTAGAATAAGACATTGGTCTATTCTTTAGAAGCTTTCTCTTCAACATCAAACAATCTATGAATTGATAAAATCTTTAAATCAAAATAGGTAATACCCTGTTGGAAAAATTGTCTAAAGGAAATTGCTACTAAAATTATGTATTGTCTTTGATGTCACACAATGTCATAGTCTGCAGCAATCAATTCCTACCGAGCTTAGTCGGTCTGCTAGACAGGAAGATTAGTGCTTACCGAGTCCACTCGGTTATCAAAGAAAATCAGTGTCTACTGAGTTCACTCGGTTACCAAAGGAAATTCAACATTTACCGAGTTCAGTCGGTTGTCAAAGAAAAGTTAGTATTTACCGAGTTCAGTCAGTTGTCAAAGAAAAGTTAGTGTTTGCCGAGTTCAGTCGGTTATCGAAGGTAAAGGATTGTCGGTGTTTACCGAGTTCCCTCGGTCTCTGAAAGATTATAGAAAGTTATGGTCACCGAGCACTATTGGCCCTTGAAGGATTTTTGCAAATAGAGTTTGCTTAATTCAGCCGACTGTTATACTAAATAATGTCGATTTGACAAATCTAAAATCATATAAATAAAAGGTCAAATGTGAAAAAATAAAACAAGAAATATAGCAGAAGATTTACAGAAGAAAGACAGGAAAGGTGTGTGCGAATTTGTGAAGGATGTCCAGATATCCTTGAGGTGCAGCACAGATTTATTCGATCAGGAAGGATCACACATATGTAGAACAGAGATCTGTAATCAGAAAAATAGTTGCATTATTATACAGGTCATTTTTCATTGTTACCTTCTTATCATTGTAACAGTGAATTCTAAATCTCTTAACCAAGTTGGTTTAACAACCATATTGTAAATCCTCTAACAAGGTCACACCTAACAGTGTGTTTTGTAACCTTTTAACAGGTTGGCTTATAACCGGGCATCACTTCAGAAAAGTGAAAATCAGTATCTAGATACATTTGTGGTTTTTCCCATATTGGGTTTCCACGTTAAATCTTGTGTCTCTTGTGTTCTTAATTGCTATCTTAATCATACACCAGTGCTGATGAATATCTAAAAGATAATTTTGCTAATACCTTCTGCATTACTACAATCTATTTATCGAGTGCTAATACAGATAACATTGTTAAGATATCCTAAGGGATCTGGAAAGAATTAATTGTGAAGTGTTTTATGGTTGACTGATTCACCCCCCCCTCTCAGTCACTTCATCCATATTCCATCATACCCATGTTAAATGATATAAGCAATTTTTTTATTCCTTTCAAGAAGTGAATCTATAGGTATACCCACCTAATAATTCAAGGCTCAAAGTGTAGGAGGATCATTTCCTTGATCCTTGTTAATTGGTCCTTTTCCTTGATAGATTTGGAGTGGGTTGTAAGAGTCAGCTACATTAATTTGTTAGTTATCTTGTAAATCTGCAAGTGGAAATAAAAAAGAGCCAACAAAATGGTGACTCCGCTGGGGATCTGAAGTAGTACAAAGAATTTGAACTTATTGGAATTCATTAGGTTTAACAAATTCTTAAAGGTATCTAGTTAGGTTTTAAGGTGGTTTCATTTGGTGCATAGTTTTTCTTCCTGGAACCCCGTCTTCTCCTTGTCCTGTCAAAAATTTTCTTTTTTTAGATTCTCAAGGTTTGTCTGCAAAATTTTCCCATTAAAACATGGGTGGCGACTCAAAGGGTAGAAATAGTGTGGTTATAAGAATCAAACCATGGATAAAAGAAATAATACAAGAGATTTTGTTAAGAGACATTACAAAATTAATCTAGAAGCTTTACCTTGGTCAGGAAGACAAAGTTGGCTTAGAAAAGGTGGAGAATCCACCAGTGCACCTATGAGAGAATAGGGAAATGCTAAAGATGGGGTGATACATACATCTACAAATGAGGAAGGATCACAGTATAAGAGTTCAAAGTCTAACAATGGTCTTTTTGGAGACAATTTTTATGATACCCTAGAAGTGTTGTTTCAGGATAAGGTTATACTCCCTACAAATCAGAACATAAAGGTAGGAAGTAAAAATCATGTGTCTAATATGCATCATAACCGAGCTAATATGGAAAAAAAAATTAATGGATTCGAGCAGGTTCCACTTTCCATATCAACAAATCATTGATATGGATGTGTCATCAAGCTCTGATGATGCTATGGTAGACCCTAATGATTTGGGTTCCCTAAGATTACAATTAGTAGAGCAAGATGCAATCTACAAGATGTTACAAAAGGATAGAGAAGTTGAGACTATCACTACCTTAATAGAGAGAGATTCTTTACTTAGAAATATCAATGAATTAAAGGAAAGAAACAAGATATTTTCTTCTCCTCCTAAATATTTGTAACCTAATATCTTTGGTGACCTTACTGCCCTAAGGGCTGAGAAGGAAAATTTGTTGCAAGATCATGATTTTGATCAAGAAGGGCCTGTGATTAGGCAAGTCCAAAGTTATGCTCCTCAACCTAAGGAGCACAAAACAATAGAAAATGTTAAACCTGCTACTGTGACAAATGAAAAGGGGAAGAAAAAGATGGGTGGCATCAAGATAAATGAGCCTGTGGTCATACCAAAGATCCCACCACCTGTTCCTATTTTTGACATAGAAATGGAAAAAAGAAAGAAAGAAAGAGATGATTTATCAAAAGAATTAGAGAAAGCTAAAGTTGAAGCATCTATTGCAGAAACAAAAAGAAAGATCCAATTCTTGAAGGCATCATCTGCAAATACTCAAAGTCCATCTACAACTGAAATAGGTATGTCATCTGCAACTTCTAATGTTGTATCACTTGGTAATGTGTGTACTCAAAATTCACTTTCTACTTCATCTACTAAGTTGAATATTGATCCTAAGCAATAGTTAATTAATGCACAAGTAGGTTGTAGTACAGTTGCAAATGTTGGTCCTAGTGGAAACACTAGATTGAACTTTCAAAGAAGACCTATGCAATTAGAAGGGTATACAAAGAATAGTTTTGATGGGATACCTGGTTATCCTAATGCTATTATAACTAAAATAAGAGATAAGATGACCAAATTTGCTGGAAATAATGCTATTAGTTGTGAAGAGAATCTTAAGTTGTTTGTAGACATGTTAAATGATTATGAAATTGAGCATGAAGATGTAGTCATGAAATTATTTGTCCAATCTTTGGTAGAAGATGCTAGTGACTGGTTTAAAAGACTCCCAGAGCATTGTATTGACACATGGGATGCCTTTGAAAAGTGTTTCAAAGAAAAATTTGGTGATAAACCAAATGCTAGTTTCATGTTGAACTAGTTCAATAACATAAAGAAGAATCAGAATGAGTCAATATCTGATTTTAATATGAGGTTTCAAAAGGGTATGCACAAGTTGTTTCAAGTTATGAGGTTAGATGAAAATGTTTTTATGACCACATACATCAATGCTTTTGATAGAAAGACTGGATACCAACTGAGAGACAAAGAACCAAGGACTCTTAAAGATGCTTTTAGAATTGCAGTAAATATTGAGAACAATGTGAAAATAACTAGAAGATTGGGTGGGAAAAGATATGATCCTAAGTTATTTGGGAGAAGAACTATAGAAAGGACAATGAAAGGACTGTTGGAAATAAGAGGCAAGAAGAGGATAAGTTGGACAAGGTGTTGAATGCACTAAAAGATCTGAAGGCACCTAGTAACAAAAATTATAAGGTTCCCACTATTTAAAAGCCTCATTTCAACAATAATTTCAATAGACAGAATAAGTTGCAGAATTACCCTTATAACACCTAATGGAAAGATGGAAAACCTATTGTCCAAAATGCAAAAGGAAATAATGACAAAACCATCCTTGATCCCTTGCACAAGGCTACTATGAATGTTGTAGAAGACACACCATGGTGTATAACTTTCCAATCTCCTCATTCTACGAAGCATTATGTGGTTGCACAGTCCTTAGTTACATACCAAGATAATGAATTTAATCAAGAAGAGACTAATGATGATATTGGTTGCAACATGACTGGCTCATATCTAGAACATGAAGTTGTCTCTGATGCTAATGAAGAGACTGATGTGTGTCTGAAAAGACATAACAAAGCACTTTTCCACCAAGAGGTCTTCTTTGATGATGAAGACATTGATGAAAAAACATGTAACATGAACTCCTCATCAGAGAAAGTAAACTTAAGAAGACCCTCAAAGGAGGAGATTTCTAGGATCACTATAGAAATGGTTTCGTAAGTACAAACTAGAAATGTGACAAAAAATGATGGCATTGGTAAAGTTGTAGGGATGTTTATAAAAAATACCACTCCTAAGGAGCCCACTGGAAATAAATTGAGAAATGATTATGTAGTAAAAGTCAAGAATGTCAAGGTAAGAAGTGGGAACCAAGGGGAGTTGGAGGTGTCAAGGTGTCTAATGTTCATGAAAAAGACACCCAAAAGGAAACTGAGAATCCAGTTGATACAATACTCAAGGTTGAAAAAATAAAGGTGACAACAAAAGTAAATGCACCTCAGAAGAAAAAGGATATTAGGGAAATGCAGGTTGAAATTCCTTCTTCTTCCCCTATTGGCATGTTATCAGTTTTGTGTAAAATTAATGTCAAGGTTCCCTTGTTTGAGTTATTAAGAATCCCTGAGCACAAAGATAGAGCTATGGCATGGGTGGATAATGTTCATGACAATAATGTTTCTTGCAATACCCGTGAGCCACAACTAGAAGCTAAGAAAGAAGTGCAAGTTTAGGGAGTGGTATCTTAGATACCACCCATGTATTTGGATAATTTTTTCAATGCTAGCCTTGAAAACATTGATCCATTTTTCCTAAGCATCACAATGAATGTAATGATAGTAAAAATTGCATGATTGATTTAGGTGCTTCAAATGCTATCACACCTTTTAAAATTATGGAGAGATTGGGTCTCAAATTTGACACTATTCAAGACAAATGTTGTGCAATGGACCAAAGAGAAGTGCCTATTATTGGAACTATCAATGCATTACCCTATAATTTAGCAACATATCCAGAGAAAGAATTGACTATGAGTGTCTTGGTTGTAGACATTCCTCCTTATTATGGGATGATATTGTCCAAGAAATGGAGTGCTGCTATGGGTGGAAGATTACAGTGTGACCTCTCCTTTGCAACTTTCAACATTGATGGTCAATTTGTCAAGATTGAGAGAGATCCAAGGGTGACCCATATGATTGAAAGGAACATTGATAACAAAACTAATTTTTTTATAGATACTAATATCAATGCTTTCAGGGCATAAGTTACTATTCTTGGGAAAGAATCTATCTTTCCACCCATCACTATGGAGTTGAATGCTAAGTCCATGAAGGGTGAGCTATGGGTAATGTACTTTGACGGTGCTAACTACAAGGATGGTTCAGGTGTAGGTATTTTACTCATTTCTCCTGAGGGAAACACTTATAAGTTATCTTTTGCATTGAGTTTCTCACGCACAAAAAACATAGCAAAATATGAAGCAGTATTAATAGGCTTGAGGTTAGAACACAAACATGGGTTTAAATGTGTGCATGTTGTTGGTGATTCAGAGCTAGTTGTGTCTCAAGTAAGATAAGTTTATGCTTCCAAGAATAAAAGGTTGAAACAATATAGGAATGCAGTGTGGGATATGATTGAATGTTTTGATACCTTCAATATTCTATGGAATGATAGGAGCAACAATAAGATGGCTGACCTATTAGCCAATATAGCAATCAATCCTAATGATATCACTTTTGTAGGCCTCTCAAAAGTTGAAACTCAGGCTAGACCCAGTATACTAGATAATATTGAGAACTAGCAAGTTTTTGAGGATGACCAAGATATCTTAAGATTTATGAATTGTGAAGATAAATATCATGGTCAAGAATTAGATTGTGGAGCCTTGGTTGAGACTATAGAGGGAAAGGAATTTGTCTTTGGGAATGAAGTCATATAGCTTAAGACCAACAAGGTTCCTAGCAGACTTGTTGTTTTAGAAATTATATTTGATAATCAGGACAGAGTCCAAATGGATACCAAGAAAAGAGACCAAATGGACTTGGAAGAAGTTAATCTTGCTACTAGGGAAACACCAAAAAATGTGTACATTGTAAAACAAATCTCTCAGCGGGTAAGAAAGTCTTTGATTGAGTTGTTAAGAAGATTCAGGAATGTCTTTGCATGGTCATATGATGATCTAAATGTTTACAGAGAAGATTTATTTGAGCATGTCATTCCTTTAAACAAGGATGCTAAACCTTTCAAGTAGAAGAAAATACCAATCAATCCTACCTTGGCTCCTAAGATGCAAGAAGAATTGATGAAACTAAGAGATGATGGAATCATAGAGCCTATTAGACATTCTTCTTGGTGTATCATCTTAAAATGGAAGCACTTCCATGTTAAGAGTGTTTATCCCTATGAGTGAGTGGTTTGGGGTCATGTTAAGAACCTTGATCAGGTCTTTGCATGTATCTGGTTGTTTCCCCCCTATTCTGCTTCTCTCCTCCTCATTTCTAGCTTTTTCTCGCACATTTTTCTCTGAGAATCTAGAGTTTCTGACTGTCTAGGTCAAAGCTGACCTAGTAGGGTCAAGGATGACCTAGACCCTGACCTAGGTTAGGGAAAACCTTGACTTTGACAACCTAGGGTAGTTTCTATCTTGTCCCTGATCCCAGGTCCAATTTTTAGATTCTGAGACTTCTAGGATATCAAGTTTTAGAAAGATTTCTTTTCCCGCTTCCAGGTCAGCCATTTCGGGTTTCAGAATCATAAATCTATAAATTGCATTTAATTTGGGTCCATTTTTAGGGGTTAAGGTTAATTGAGATTTAATTCTCCAATGTTGGCCTTCTCTAGAGGTTTGTGCCCTAGATCACTATAAAAGGAAGCCTTCCTCTCTCATTTTCTCCATCTCATAATGATCAATTCACATCCAATTTTTCATGAGCATTTGCAATCAAGAAAGAAACAAGGAGAAGGAAAGAAAGCAAGAATTCATTCATCTTCAAGCCTAGCATGTTGATGTTTTGTAGCTTCAGTTGGATAAACACTATGAGTCAATACTAGTGAATATATATATATATATATATATATATATATATATATATATATATATATATATATATATATATATATATATATATATATATATATATATATATATATATATATATATATATATATATATATATATATATATATATATATATATATATATAGACACACACACACACACACACATAAATATTATTATTATGTAAATATTAGAGAAATTAATATAATACTCATGATATATTATATATATATGTGTGTGTGTGTGTGTGTGTGTGTGTAATAATAATTATCATTATATTAATTACATATTAATGAATAGACATGTCTCATGAAGGGACATGTTTCTTCTTGGCTCATTTTCAATATAAATGCAAGAGATTGTTGCATTTGGAAAACACATACAATGATATAGTGCTATTACATTTGCAATGATCCTAAAACCTTAACATGGTATCAGAGCCAAGTTGCAAAAGTAAGAGAGTCATTTATTGATGGTGAATGTATGATTGTCTAAGAAAATATAGTTTCGGTATGAGGACCATATCTCTCAAATGCACCATTGGATTTTGCTAAATTTTGGATATGTTTGTTAAAATCAAATTTAGAAGAATCTCACAAGAGCGATTAAAGATAAAATATTAGGTTCAGAAGTTATGATCGACTTTGTACAGGTCTATGAAAATTTCTGAACAAAGAGAGTTCTTCGATTAAAAGCTAAAAATATTTTTTATAGTGAAAATAAGAAAAGGATCATTACATTTAAAAGATAAGTATTTCATTTTTTATTAATGCACATAATTTTTGAGTTTTTTAATTTCATGCTATAATATTGGTTATTAAAATCTTGTATGCTTCTATCATTGGTATTTCTAGTCAAGATAGTTTAGTGTGCTATTTGTAATCTCTCTAACATACCTTCAGGACAGAAGCACAAGATAATTGCATTCAAGGTAGAAAGAACTTGATGCTTGCAAATGAATTGATGATTGGGACTAGATGCCAAGGGAGTCTGACATTTCAAAAGAGGTCAAGAAGTTGATAAACTTGAGCTTCAAAGGGAGTAGATGGTTCATTCAATGTGTGATAATCTTGATTGAGAGGGAGTTCACTATTGAAGGTGAAACACTTCTGAGGTAAAATTGATATAATTGATTATTATACTAATGAATCATGAATTTTTTTAATGAGCCTACCCCCTGTGTAAATCATGAGGAAGTGACAACTTCCAAATTATTATCACTTGTATTTGTAGAAGTTATTGGAAGGTGACGATCTTACAATAACTTAAATCATGATATACATTATTTATAATGTTGAAACAGATCATGATGAATGAATGCAATAACTAAGTGTTAGATGTCATTAAGTTGATGGTCTATGAGTTGTTTGCATAAATATATCTTGTAAATCAACAACTAAGTGTTAGATGTCATTAAATTGATGGCCTATAAGTTGCTTGTATAGATACATCTTGTAAAGCAACAATTAAGTGTTAGATGTCATTAAATTGATGGTCTATAAGTTGTTTGCATAGATATATCTTGTCAATCAAAAACTAAGTGTTAGATGTCATTGATGGTCTATGAGATGTTTGTATAGATATATGATAGGTATTTGGTGAATATCATGTGTTGATATTCTGCAGGCCAGTACCTTATTGAGTACTTGGTGAATATCATATGTTGATGTTTTGATAGGCCAATACTCAGAGTATTTGGTGAATGTCATGTGTTGACATTATGATAGGCCAATACTCAAGAGCTTGTGGATAGAATCATCGATGGAGGAAATCCACCTGAGAACGTGTGGATAGAATCATCGATGGAGGCAATCTACCTGAGAACTTGCAGATAGAATCACCGATGGAGGCAATCCACATATTGAGACTATGTTTCTATTGATTACATCTTGAGGATGATGCCTTTATTTCTTACATCATATGATTGATGTTGTCAAGTGTCTTAAGTGTTTACATTGGATTGATTTATCCTCCCTAGCTAAGAGGGAGTGTTGATGTTTTATAACTTCAGTCGGATAAACACTATGAGTCAATACTAGTGAACATATATATATATATATATATATATATATATATATATATATATATATATATATATATATATATATATATATATGCACACACACACACACTTAAATATATATATACATACATTTATATATATATATATATACATACATTTATATATATATATATATATATATATATATATATATATATATATATATATATATATATATATATATATATATATATATATATATATATATATATATATATATATATATATATATATATATATATATATATATATATATATACATACATTTATATATATATATATATATAATGTAAATATTAGAGAAATTAATATAATACTCATGAGATATTTTATATATATATGTGTGTGTGTGTGTGTGTGTGTGTGTGTGTGTGTAATAATTATCATTATATTAATTACATATTAATGAATAGACATGTCTCATGAAGGGACATGTCTCTTCTTGGCTCATTCTCAGTATAAATGCAAGAGATTTTTGCATTTAGAAAACATATACAATGATATAGTGCTATTACATTTGCAACGATCCTAAAACCTTAACAGTTTGCTATTGAAGGATTCAATCTATTTGGAGCCCTCTTGAAGATTTTTCCATCCACATTCATCCAAGCCTCTTCCTATGCAAAGATCCATTCAAGATTGGTGTTGAAGATCTAGTGCCATTGATTGGAGACATCCTACATTCATTTCTACATTCATTTGGAGTATCCCTACTTGTGGATTCAAGGATTTGAATCCTCCACAAGGACTTCAACATAAGCAAGGTGAATAGTTTCATTTACTTTGTTTATACATATTACTATTTCAATTCAATTTCAAGGTTAATTCCTAAATTGGGGTTTGACCAAGGAAAACACCCCATCCAAACAACAAAAACTATTTTTCCTATAGGTACAAGTATAGGATAGTGAATTGAAGTGCAAATCTGAATACCCTTTTCGGTGAACTTCTGAGATCCACAAATAGATTTTCTATCAGATTTGTTTTGTGTCAAGAATGACCTTCAGTGGGGGGTAGGATCCTGCCTTGGGGTAAGACCTTGCCCCGCTATTTGGGTCAAGGACTACCTGCTTCCTGAAAGACAAAATTTTTCTGGGTTTTCTCCGTCTCGGCATTTCCAGTCCGAAACAGGTTGTAGAATTACCCAAAACTATGCACAGACATCAAAAATAACATTTTCTAGATCTACCCTATTTTGAGGCTAGTATTTCCCTTTTATTTATTTCATATTTCAAGCATATACTTTTTATAGGAGATTATAGGATTTCCCCTTTCTTCATATTCTCCATTATTTGATTCTTTTGTGCATGGATCACTTCTTTGTGATTAATCCATTTGGATCTTTCATTTTGAGAATTTGGATTGAGGATCGGTCCTATATTCTACCCCTATATCATACATCTTACCCCTATTCAAATTCAAACCCTATTCATTTTGGTGAACTACTATTTCATATCATTCATTTTGGTGAACTACTATTTCATATCATTCATTTTGGTGAACTTGACATACTTACCCTCTTTTCTTTTGTGGAATTAGATGCCCTATTGTGTTTTGTGGTGTTAGATTTCCTTTTATCTTGTAGATGTTAGATTTTCCCTTTGTGTTAAATCTTGCATGGTAATTAGATTTCAAAAATACAAAAAAATTGCAAAACTTCTTTCAAAATACAAAAATATTCATGCTTTATGTGTTCTTAGTGTAGTTCACTTGCATTGCATTGGTTTATGAGCTTTACTAATTCTACTCCTACTTGTAACATTTCGGTTAGAAGAAGTCATAGACTTATGGGTGCCTTTGATCCTGAGTCTTCCTCTCCTTTCCTTAGGATCCCAGATGTTAATTTGATTCTTTATGATTCTAATCCTATTATGGAACAAAACTCTTCTCACTCATCTCATGATGAGGATGATGCTTTAAGAGTTCCTCCTGAACAAGTCCAAAAAATTTCAACTAAACTTGATAAAATGGGTAATTGGCTTATTCAAGAAAACCATAATCAATATTCTATTCAAGCTATAGAGGCTCTTAAGAAAGTTCTTCATGATAGTGATCAAGGTGTTAACCTCTTGCATGGTATTACTCACCTCGTGCATTCAAATGTTAAACCTTTGGCTCAAGAAGCTCAAGATTTAGGGTTGATTCCTCCTATCACTAGTATAAAACTTTCTTCTAATCCTTTACCTAGTGTTCCTACCTATACTCCTTATTTGGTGATTGTGAAGGTTCCCTCCATTCCTATGAGTGTTCCTCCTGTGTCCCTTCCTACATCACAACCTTCTTATCATAAATTTTCTTTTACTTATTCCAATCCACTTCCAACTTTAGTTCCAAGTGTTCCTCAAGTTATGTCTTCCATTCCTCCAGCTTCTTACACTTTACCTAGTTTTTCTAATGTTTCTATTCCTCCTATTTCCTCTAATAATTCAACAATCATCAGTTTGGCTCAAACTGTGTCATCCTTACAACAACAACTTGCATCCTTAACTCAAAAAAAGTTTAGTATTCCTACATGTGACATGTGAAGTCCTTTGTCCCAAGACATTATTCATACTCCTATTCCTCCATAAGTTGATATGCCTCATCTTGATAATTATAACAAAAAAGGAGACCCTGTGCATCATGTTAAAACATTTCAAATCCTTTGTAGTGATTATGCTCATGACCATAGGATTTTACCCAAACTATTTGCTAGAACTTTTCGTGACAAGGCCTTACAAGGGTATTGTTCCTTTCCTCCTTATTCTATTGATTTCTTCCCACAACTTGCCAATGCTTTTATTAAACAATTTCAAAACAACATTGACCCGTAAGTGTCTTTGACTGATTTGATGCATTGTAAACAAAGTTCTAAGGAAAAATTGACATAATTTATTCATAGATTTAAGCATTTGCATGCTTAGATTTCCTATCATGTTCTTGATATTGATATTCAATGTATGTTTATTTCAAATTTGCAAAAGGATATTAGAGATAAGATTCTTCTTACTGAATTTACCTCTTTTCAACAACTTTGTGCAGCGCTTCATCATTATCAATTACAAGTGAGTCAATTTGAGAGCACCACTCCAATGGCTCCTGTTCTAGTTGATAAAAGTGGTGCTTCTCCTAATCCAAACAAATTTAAAAAAATTAATAACTATGTCAAGATAAACAAACAAGCGAATGCGGTTGCTGATCAAGTTGTTGTTGCATCTCACAATGCCATTTCTACATCACTGCTTTTTGATTAAATCATATGTTTACTCCTTTTTTTGAATCTTTACATTCTATTATGAATAGGTTGTTAACTACTAATATGATTACTTTACCTCCTATTCGACCTCTTTTTCCTACTATGATTGCTTCTAGATCTTTTGATCCTAAAGTTTTTTGTCAATATCATCATCAGAATGGTCATGATACTGAGAAGTGTTATTCTTTAAAACATAAGGTTCAAGACTTAATTGATTCTAATGCCTTATCTATTGATAATATTGATGGTATTGGGAACAAATCTATTTCTCCTCCTAATCAAAACCTTCAAATCTATATGAATCCTTTACCTGTGCATGATACTAATACCATTGCTCAGCCATCTTCTTTGGAAATTGTGTATGATTCAAAGATGGATGATCTCAATCACATTGTTAATCAAGTGGAGCATGTTGGTCAATCTATATCTCCACCTCAACCTCAACCTCAGCTTCAATCTCAACTTCAATCTCAACCTCAACCAAAATCTAAGCCTAAATTGAAAACTCAACCTAAACCTCAACAAAAAACTAAGCATAAAAGACCTCAAGAACTTTTGATTACCTTTGATGATTCTGAGACTATTAAGGCTCCTAATGGTCCCCTTTATATTTATGCTAGGATTTCTCAGAAACCTACTTGTGGTTGTCTTGTTGATCCTACATCCTTAGTCAATGTTATTACTGAAGAAAATATTTTTATGAAAAATTTGCAACGTGATTCTTATGATACATTAGATGTGTGGATTCAAACTTGTAATGGTTTTCTTTATCCATCATTTGGTTCTATTAACTTATTGGTTGAGCTTTGTGGAAAAATTGTGAACACTACCTTTGTTTTTGTTCCTACTTCTAATTAGTTTCAAGTTAAGCTTGGTTTGCCCTGGTTAAATGCCATGCATGCCATTGCTTTACCTATCCATAAATATCTTAACTTTTTACATGATGAAGAAGTGAAGATGGTTAATCATAGTTTATATCAACCTTCTAGGCCCAAGGATTATTCTATTGTTGACTTCTTTTGGCCTTCATTACCTAATTCATGTCCTTCTCAACTCGATAATCTATTCCGCTCATATCAAGCCTATAAGCATTGTAAGATTCTTGAATTAAGTGTACCTTTGGTGGATCTTAATCATGATCTTTTGCCTACACCTTCTATACCTCCTTTATCCATGGCTTCTACTTCTATTAATCAAGTTCCTACTATTATTGATAATCCTATTAAACTTCCTAAAGAACCTATGAAGGATCCTGTGGTTGTTCCTTCTAGTTCTCAACCTACTTCAAGTAAAGAACAATGTAATCGATCTGCTAATGAACATTGTAAGAAATGTCATGCTCAAGATAAAGCCCGTAATTCTATTCTTCAAAAAATTTTACTTTCTTCTGATAAGCCTATGCATGATGTTGTTGATAATAATGATGCTAAGATGCATGATTATGATGATTCTATTCATATCTTAGATCCTATTTTTATTAATTTGGATGAAGAAGATACTCTTGATGATGTTAATGATGAATATGAGACTTTTGACATTGACATTGATTTACCTAATATGCTTTCATCACAATTAACACTTACACCTAGTATCAAACATTGTGATTCTCAAGAGGATCCTTGTTTGGAACTAGCTATCATTCCTACTATGTTGGATGTAGTCACTCTTGTGAGTTACCCACCTTCCCTAAATGATATAGAATGAGATGGGGAGAGTAGGCAGCACACTTGATCAACTTGTCCTTTATGGTAGCTTTGTTGTGTGTTTTCCTATTGTACTATGCTTCTCTCATAATGTGTTTGCTAAATGTTGTTAGATTCTTTTATAAGACCCTTTTTTCTCTATTGGTGCAAGGTGATAAAGGAATCAAACCTATTGGATATTTCCTCTATATGTATCTTTATTCTTCTATATTGTTTTTCAAGTTATGTTGTAAATCTACTATTGTTTGTAAATTTTTCCTTGTGCAATTTTCTTGGATTCAAGATGTGGTAGCATTGATTCTTTTTGGTCTCCATATCATGGTATTAAAAGATTCTTCTTCGTATTTCTTATGTGATCTTTCATCCATTGTGATTGTATTTCTACTTTCTTTGGGGAATGATGTCAATTCATTTTCAATAATATCATATATATATATATTATCTTATGATCATACTGACCCCATAGTAGGTAGATCCCTTTTGTGTTCTTTATATGTTTCTGTGGTATTTCCCTTGAGTTGCCTTCATCTGGGGGCATCTCATAGTGGAAATGTAATTAGTGGAGTTTTTTATGTTTTTTGTTAATTCCATTGCTCCTATTAAAGTGTTAGCAATGACTTTAATGTGGGGGCATATGCTCTACTCACCTATTGCACACACACACTTTTCAATGCGCACATATTATTTTTCAAGATACCTTTTCTCCCTTTTTGGATTAGTGACTAATCCTTAAAGCATGGATTTATATTTTAGGATCTCTTGATCCCTCCAGTTTCAAATTTTTGATCCCTTAAGGTTAGAGGTGTCCTTAAGACTAGATCTCTTGTGCTTTTGGTTTTACTCTTATGGAATAGAATATTCCTAAGGGTGAATCCTTGATGGGTTGACTAGTGAGTAGTCACATTCACTAGGCAGTTCAATTCCATCTTTCCAGTTGCATCGTTTCCTTGTGTGGTTCACAATGGGACACAAGTTCTCATTGGGAAAGATAATCACACTCCCTCTCTCTTTCTTTCTCTAGAGATGTCTCTCTTATTATGATCTTGGAGTTGACAAAGACTTGATTCCCTTGGGGCTTGAGGTTTTTCCTTGTCCCTTTGACTATGATAAGATTATCTTTTCATTATGATCTCCTTTACCAAGAGTTTGCATCGAGTCCATACTCTTGCTAAAGTGGAGGCTTAATATATCATCTTAAAATGAAAGCACTTCCATGTTAAGAGTGTTTATCCCTCCAAGTGAGTGGTCTGGGGTCATGCTAAGATCCTTAATCGGGTCTTTGCATGTATCTAGCTATTTCCCCCCTATTTTGCTTCTCTCCTCCTCATTTCCAACCTTTTTCCAGATAGTTTTCTCTGACAATCTAGAGTTTTTGATTGTCTGGGTCAAAGACAATCTGGTAGGGTCAAAGACTACCTAGACCTTGACCTAGGTTAGGTATGACCTTGACCCTAACCCCAGGTCTAATTTTTAGATTCTGGAAGTTCTGGGATATCAGGTTTTTGAAATATTTCTTTTCCCACTTCTGGGTCGGCCATTTCGGGTTTTGGAATGGTAAATATTTAAATTACATTTAATTTGGGTCCATTTCTAGGGTTAAGGTTATTTTGGATTTAATTCTCCAATGTCAGCCTTCTCTAGAGGTTTGTGCCCTAGATCACTATAAAAGGAAGCCTTCCTCTCTCATTTTCTCCATCTCATAGCAATCAATTCACATCCAATTTTTCATGAGCATTTGCAATCAAGAAAGCAAGAAGGAGAAGGAAGCAAAGCAAGAATTCATTCATCTTCAAGCCTAGCATTCAAGCATTCATCAAGGAGATCCATTGTTAGCTATTGAAGGATTCAATCTCTTTGGAGCTCTCTTGAAGATTTCTACATCCACATTCATCCAAGCCTCTTCCTATGCAAAGATCCATTCAAGATTGGTGTTGAAGATCTATTTCCATTGATTAGAGACATCCTACATTCATTTCTACATTCATTTGGAGCATCCCTACTTGTGGATTCAAGGATTTGAATCCTCCACAAGGACTTCAACATAAGCAAGGTGAATAGTTCCATTTAATTTGTTTATACATATTACTATTTCAATTCAATTTCAAGGTCAATTCCTAAATTGGGGTTTGACCAAGGCAAACACCCCATCCAAACAACAAAAACCATTTTTCTTTTAGGTACAGGTATAGGACAGCAAATTGAAGTGCAGATCTGAATACCCTTTTCGATGAACTTCTGAGATCCACGAATAGATTTTTCATCGAAGCTTTTTTGGGTCAATGATGACCTTCAGTGGGGGGTAGGATCCTACCCCAGGGTAAGACCTTACCCCACTATTTGGGTCAAGGATTACCTGCTTCCCGAAAGACAAAATTTTTATGGGTTTTCTCCATCTCAGCATTTCCAATCCGAAATAAGTTGTAGAATTGCCCGAAACTATGCACAAACATCAGAAATCAACATTTTCTAGATCTGCCCTATTTTGAGGTTAGTATTTTCCTTTTATTTATTTTAGATTTCAAGCATATACTTTTTATAGGAGATTATAGGATTTCCCCTTTCTTCATATTCTCCATTATTTGATTCTTTTATGCATTGATCACTTCTTTGTGATTAATCCATTTGGATCTTTCCTTTTGGGAATTTGGATTGAGGATAGGCCCTATATTGCACCCCTATATCATACATCTTACCCCTATTCAAATTCAAACCCTATTCATTTTGGTGAACTACTATTTCATATCATTCACTTGGGTGTCAAACTTAGTCCCTGCCAGGAAGAAGAATAGAGATATCATATTATGTGTAGACTTAAGGAACTTAAACATCTCTTCTTTGAAGGATAACTACTGCTTGCCCAACATGGATGCAATGCTGCAAAGAGTAACTGGATCTGACTTAATGTCCATGATGGATGGTTTTTATGGTTACAACCAAGTGATTGTGAAAGAATCAAAACAATTTAAGACAGCTTTCACAACACCCTAGGGAACTTATGTCTATGTAAGGATGCCTTTTAGTTTAACTAACATTGGTGCCACTTTCCAAAGAGTGAGGGATGTTGTCTTTACAGATTTTATAGATGCCTTCCTAGTGGTATACCAGGATGACTTAATTGCTTACTCCAAAAGGGAAGAAGATCATTATTCTCATTTGGAGAAGATATTTGTGAGGGCTCTGGAATATGGCATTTCTCTGAACCCAAGGAAATGTGCATTTGGTGTAACTAAAGGCAAGTTGCTTGGCCACCTAGTAGGGAAGCAAGGAGTGAGAATTGACCCAGAAAGAGTAATGGCAATTGAAAAGATTCAAAAGCCAAAAAATGTAAAGGGAATTCAATCTTTCTTTGGTTAGGTAAATTTCTTAAGGAGATTTGTTACTAACTTTGCTGAGGTCAACAGGCCAATATCCAAGATGTTAAAAAAAGGATCTAAGATAAACTGGGATGGTGCACTTGATGAGGCTTTTAAGAATATCAAGCGAGAAATCAAGGATGCACCTGTACTAAAGGCACTCAACTATGGTATTCCAATGCATGTCTTTTCTTTTACCTCTTTTCATACTGTTGCTGCAATCCTATTACAGAAAAATGATGAGGTTTTTGAACAACCTATTGCATTCTTTATGAAATCTTTATAGGTTGTAGAATTAAAATATGATATCAATAAAAAACAAGCATATGCACCTGTAAAGGTTTTGAAGACTTTTAGATGTTATTTGATGGGAGCAAGTGTAGTTTCTTTTGTACCAAGTGCTGCAGTGAAAGACATTTTTTCACAGCAAGAGGTGTCTGGAAGAAGATGCAGATGGATAAATAGAATTTGAGAGTTCAACATTGATATTCAAATCACCAAGCTGGTTAGAGGACAAGGATTGACAAAGCTTATGGAATAGTCCAATCTTGATGCAAATTAGGTAAATCGGGCCGAAATTGATGATACATGTGATATGGATAATAATGTTTGGTATCAAGATATAATCTATTTTTTTAAGAATATGAAATGTCCATTGGGAATGGATGACAGAAAGAAAAGAACATTAAAGTTGCAGGCAATCAAGTATGTAATTATAAGATGCAAGCTACGGAGAAAAAAATTGGACTGCATACTCTTGAAATGTGTTGATAAGAATTAGGTTGATAAGTTGTTAAATGAAATGCATGAAGGAATCTGTGGTGGGAACTATATGGGAAAAAATATTTCTTAGAGTATTTTGAGGGCAGGGTTTTGGTGGCCCATGATTTTCAAAGATGCAGAGAAACTAGTGAGAAAGTGTGATGGTTTATAGATATTTTTTGGTAAGTTAAAAATTTTAGGAAACATGACACTAAGACCAGTGGAGGTGCAAGCCCCTTTTGAACAATAGGGAATTGATTTTATAGGAGATAGAAAACAAGTCTAGTGGGGGACACTCTTGGATCTTAGTTGCTACTGACTACTTTACAAAATGGGCAAAGGCTATTCCCACAAGAAATGCAACAAGTAGTGTAGTGATTGATTTCTTTTTGCATAATATTGTCACCAGATTTGGTTGCCTGGAAAGAATGATTTGTGATAATGCAATGTGTTTTAGGTCCAATGAATACAAAAAAACTTGTGAGAGTCTAGGGATTCAAGTGTCATACTCTTCACCTTATCATCCACAAGGGAATGGATAGGAAGAATCATCTAACAAAAGTTTGTTAAATATTCTCAAGAGGATTCTTGAAAAGAACAAGAAAGCATGGAATTCAAAATTGCCATTAGTTATGTGGGTTGATAGAGTAACAATGAAGAAGTAAATTGGGTGTGCACCATTTGACCTTGTATATGGAATACATGCAAGAATGCCACATCAAAATAACTTGTTAGAAATGTACAAGTTTGTTCATCTATATGAGGATGATTAGATGATAGATGAAATTAAGGATCATGGATTTGATCAAGCTAGATGAAACCAGAAGGGAATCAGCTTCAAGGAATGCTAAGATGTAGTTACAAGTTAAGAACTTGTATGACAAGAAATTTGTAGAGAGAAAATTTGAACCAGATGACTTGGTAATAATATAGAATGCCAGATTGGAGGACAAAGGGAAACATGGAAAATTTGACCCAATTTGGCTAGGGCCATATTTGGTTCACAAAAAATGGGGACCTAATTCATATCTTGTCAAAGATCTCACTGGTGTTATTCAAGAACTGTTGTTCATGGACAATTCTTGAAGAGATACTTATGTTAAGAGGTATTTTTATTTCCATGAGTAGTAGTTAGGATTTTGTATATATTGTGAGTTTTGTATAGGTGTGGTGTATTTCTTTCATGCTTGGTGTGGTCATTGTACATAGATTTTTCCCAGTGCTCCATACATGTTGTCATTGTGTCAAGTTTTTGGTCTACTCCCCCAGAAATTCTAAGTTCTTGCATGGGCACAAGTTACCCATCATCCCCAGGAAGAGCCACTATTAGCCAATTTTTTTGTACCTTCAAAGTCTATG
Source organism: Chamaecyparis obtusa (assembly GCA_027943335.1). NCBI lineage: Eukaryota > Viridiplantae > Streptophyta > Pinopsida > Cupressales > Cupressaceae > Chamaecyparis > Chamaecyparis obtusa. The sequence goes on from BSBK01002620.1 coordinate 894,237, forward strand.
AAAATTTGCATTTATCTTGGAAAACTAGGTCTTGGTTCTTCTTAGGGTTTCACAAAATTGTTATGCTTATGTCTAAAAACCCTACCCTTGATCTATTTTCATGTTACTTTTTCATGGCACTTAAGTCCTTTTTCTAGCACATGGTTTTTATTTCCTTTTGATCACCTGATCCCATAATGTTTAAGTGTTAACAAAATTCATCCAATGATCAGGTGACTAAAGAATGATATAAGGTATTCATTAAATCTCTAAGTTCTTAGCAGTTAGTTGTAATCATTCAATGACCTAGTGAATACGGTTACCTCCTAATCTCTTAATTGTGGTAGTTAGTGGCCTGGTGTTCAGCAATTTAGCAAACAAAGCTTTCTCTAGATCTCAAAATTTGACGGTTAAGTCCCTAAACATTCAGCGACCCAATGACAAGGATCTTAATGAAGCAAGGATACCTTTGTCTCTTATTCTCATAATGCAACAGTCAAGTTTTAAAAGTTCTGATGATTCAACAAAGATCGTAGATGGTGAACAAGATCAATAGTTGGTGCTTGATCTTATGATTTATATGAGGTTAATTAAAAGATCTGGTGACTTGGAGAATAAAGGTTAACTCATGTTCTCTGAATATAAACATGGTTATAGGAAATGTCTTGAGAATTCATGAATTCCTTTGTCATTGGATCTCGTGCTTGAACGTGACTTAAGAGCAGTGTCTAGAGAATGGGAGATCCATTCAGTCACTGATTCTCCCAATGCACTTGTAGTGAAATGAGCTGGAGAATATGAGACCAAGTCTTAGTCAGTCATTCTCTGAATATAAACCAAGGTTTAGAAGGCTTTAGGAGATTGGGAGATTTTCTTCATTCACTAAGTCTCCAAATCAAAGGTGAGTTAAAGGAAAGGTTATGAGATCACGTGAATGCCTTGGTCACTGATTCTCTTGATGAAACCCTAGTTAAGACAAAGGTTTGGTGATTCAAAAAATCCTTCAGTCGTTGAATCTTGCAATTAGACCTGGGTTGAGTAAAGTATTATGAGCTTGCAAGAATGTCTTCAGTCGTTGGATCATGAAATAAGCAAAGGTTAAGCTCTCTAGGTTATAAAGAAAAATGTAACTATGATGTGCAAAGATCAGTATGACAGGTTGGAAAAAGAAATAAATTGTCCAATTATAGTATGAGTAAGGGTTTTTATCCATTTTTAAGGGTTTTAAATCAATAAAATAGTAATCATGGCTTGTCACCTTTTTCTAATAATTGAATGTGGTCTGTCAACTTCCTACCTTACGGCTAGCCTGGATTTGAATTTGGTTTCACATAGAAGTGAATGCTAAGGTGAATAAGAAGAAGATTTGAAAACATTTTGATCATTCCCATGCATTCATTCCTCAAGAATATATAGACAAGATGCTCACATTATTACACTTATCAATTTTTAGAGACCGAATTTGTGAAGCCACGCTATTGTAGAGAACTAGTTTCAAAGAGATAGTTTTCAACGAGGAGTATTTTCAAAACAAGAAACATGAGTCAACTAGAGGTCAGTCATGCATCATCTAGTGAAGGAGTAAGTGAGAAGGGTGGTGACCAGAAAGGGAAGCCAAATTACTCTTAATAGTTCATCCAATTTCTCCCATAATCAACACAAAACAAGAAGGTTAGTGATGATACCTTAATTGTTTCCATGGCTAATTGTAGAGATCCCCTTACTCCAAATGTCTTAGGTTACCATATTTTCAATTAATTCTATAGTAATAGAGATAAGCCCATTCAAGTGTGTAATGTCTGGAAGCTAGGATTAGGGAAATTGGTGATGCCAAATTTTTTCCTAGATGTAGATTTGTTGATTGAATTGGCAAGAAATTATGATACAGTCTCCAAGTCAATTCAGAGAAGTGACAAGTTGGCCCTAGTTACCCTAGATAGGGGATCATTCATGAAAGCCTTCAACCTATACACATCCTCCTCAATAGAAATTGACCTAGGAAAGGAAAAAGAAAAGTATAACAAGTAGATACAACTTGTAAAATCCCAAATCACCCACCATATGCCAAAAACTAGAAAGTACATAGCCCCACTCCCTGCCCATATGAAAGCCCCATATGAATTTCAATCCTAAAATTTCTACAAGAAATACCTTGCCTATGGGTTGTGTCGAGTCTTAGGGATTCATGGAGATAAAGAAAGAATGTCAGCAAACTTGCTGATGATCATCCTGGATATGCAAAGTCATCATGCCAACACTGATTATGATTACATCCAGTATGTGATTGATAGGATGCATGGGGGTCTAATTTTGATCACAGATAATAGAAATCCATCAAAGTTCATGCATTAATCCTTGTTAATGCATTTAATTATGTTTTTCAGTATTGACCATATGGATGTAAACATGTTGAGGCCTAGGAAAGTGAACAAAATGGGACCAAACCCACTATAATTCTGGTTGAGGGTTTGGAATACTACATCAAATGAGTGTGAATTCAATGGTTTCTAGAATTGGATGGTATACCCTCTTTTGAATATGATGGGAATGAATGTTGCAAGGCTCCTAGTGAAAGCACTAAGGCTTCTGAGGCCTAAACAGTTTCTGGATAAGTGGCCAATAGATCATAATTGGGGAGATTTCTACCTGGGTCATAATTTCACTATAATCAAGGTTTATGGATGTCCTCAATCCCCTCATATTATTCCCAAGTATGTTCCACCAAGGATTTCTTAGTTGGAGTTTATCTAGCAATTTATTTGGACAGACAAAGAGGTCTTGGCTCCACACAGAAAGGGGACATTTACTCCCAAAGTGTTTAAAGTAATAGATTTTACAATTGGGAAGAGAACCTTGCCTCAGTTGACTCAATGGCTGGATCAATTCATGATTGCTGCTAGAGCATACAAATATTTAGACCCTAAGGAATTTATCAAGACAGCTAGGAAGATTCTTATCCCAAGCATTGGATTCATTAAGGAACATGAGGGCTGTGATTTGGAGGATATCATGAGAAATATCCTAGATGAGGAAGAAATTAAAAGAAGATTGGGAAAAATACTAGATTTGATGGATTTGGAGCCACAATTGAAAAGGGTTGAGATCCCTTTCAGTGGTTTCTTCCCTGATCTCCCATATATAGTAAGGATTGAAAAGATGATCCAAAATTATGACATCTTGTACAATCAATTGGAATCTTAGTTGGATGCCAAGGAGCAAGCTAAAAAGGGATACTCATCTTCTGAGTATGAGACTGATAATCAGGGTTCCTATGAGGAAGATAACCCACCTTAGAATGTGGAGGAGAAAATTGAAGAGTAGAGAAGTGATGCACTAGAGGTAGGGGATACACATGAACCCCCTTAAAAAAAATAGAGGATTGAGGAGGGAGAGTCCTCAAAGGCTCAGGGTGTAAGGAAAAGGATGGCTATGACTTCTCCCTTAGTGCTAGGTGATTTTTCTTATCATCATTGTCTGAGAAAGAAGATAAGAGAAGGGAAAAAATTACACACACAAGAGGAGGTTGAGCTACCCCTGTTGTTGTACCAGGATGAAAGAGAGCCACTTCAAGAAAATATCATAAAATATGATGAATTCATCAAAGGTGATGAATTTAAAAACTTCTTGATTTGGAGAAAGTACTAGGAGCTTTCTAAATAGGGAACTAAGGGTGCAAAACCAAGCAATGAAGCCCTTCAAGCCTTAGCCACATATGACCTAACATCAGAGAAGATAAAAGTTGAAGAGGCTAGGAAATTGGTTAGGTCAAGTGGGATGCTCCTAGTTCCAGGATGGGACTTAACCTCATCCTTTATAATTGATTAGATAAGGAGACAACCACAAGGTGGCTTGTCATATGAAGATTAGATTGGAGATATGATCAGAGGATGTGGTTATGACTCTAGATCCCAAACATTGGAAATGTGGTCTATGGCTCCAAGGAAACAAAAGCCCTCTCTTGTCAGCATTAAAGACAAAATGGAGGGAGACAAGATTATCTAGACTATTTAGAACACCAATGATCTTGAGGTCTCAAAAATAGTGACTTAGTTTTCCCATTTGAATGAGGTCGAGACTGCACAACTCTCTGGCAAGTATGGGAGATTGTTTGAGGACTCCATTAAATTGGCCAGGGACAGGGAGTAAAAGCTCATGAGAATAAATATGTTAGAAGATGAGCTGGAGTCAATAAAAGGAAAGCTTGAGGAAGCATCAAATATTGTCCCTCCCCCTATCATAGAGGCTAATTTTATAGAGGTACTAGTGATAGAGGTACCTGATGTGGCAGCAGGGGAATCAGATAAAGACAACATGAAATTAGCCTTGGTTACCCTGACAGAAATCTTGAAACATAGGTTTGAAGTAATTAAAGGAAAGATGGACCTAGTCCATAATTCATTTATTATGTTGAAAAAGATAAATAGGAGTTTTAATGATGCTATGGCTACTTTGGAGCCATTATTTAGTGCGTGGTCTAGAAGAAGTGCACTTTTTGAAAATCTTGAAGTGTTGTAGCCACATAGGACTAACATCCTAGAGTCTGTTGGAGAGGTGGGAGAACAAATAGTACTCATTAGTGTAGCTTGGGCATTCTTCAAAGGAAAATCTAGCCAGGTCAGGGATAAACTAGAAATTTTTGGACCCAATTTCAATAAGTACTTGCCTCCTATTCATAAGGGTGATGGTAACATCATAGGGGTGGAGGAATGGAAATCAGGAATGGACCAGCTACTGACAAACCAAGATGCTTTCCTAAATAGTGATGGTACTTTGGACATCAATAGGTTCAATAACATGCTTGATGATGTTCTTAAAGTGGAGAATGATTTCTCCAAATTTTTTGTAGAGGAAAAAGTTACAACTAATGCCATGTGGGATAAGCAGATGAAGATAATGGAATATTTGAAGGAGTACACCTAGCCTACCAAGGAGGCAGTTGTTACATGGGACAAGAACAACAATCCCAAAAAGAAGAAGCCTACACCTATTGATTTGGACAGAATGGAGGAGGATTAAGGAACATCTAGCACCTGATCATTAAGCACAAGGAGAATAGTCATCATGAAGAGGATAGTGTAAGTTAGCTGGTTGAGGAGGTCACTTTCCATACAACAACCTATGAGACTATTTTGAACATTTTTAGACAAAGCTGCCATGTGTTGAAGATATTGAATGATGTGGAAAATATTCCCCCAAACTCTATCAAGTTTGTGTGATCATTTTTAACAGTTTTTGTCTTTAATGCTTTCCTTTTCTAGCCATCTGAAGCTTGTTGCATCCTGATTCTTCCAAAATTCCAAGATGGCTAGTGAATGCTATAAGTAGCCAGTTGTAACTTTTTTAAAATGATGTTGAATTTTGGAATTGAATAGACTATAATTTATTCTCTCTAATTTTTATTCAGGCATTCTACAATTAATAATGTATTGATACAGAGAATATCAATGAGAATATATTAGAATTCCTTCTCAAATTTGTGTATGTCTTCCTATTTTAAGGCTTAACTTCTTGAATGTTAATATTGCAAGGAAAAATTGATGTATGGCTTACAAAGTATGTTGTGAATTTATCTTTTAGTTATCTTTCAAGGAAGGGGTAAATTAATTAAGATAATCTTAGAGAGTTTGTAGTTTTTATAGGAATTAGATGTCTGAGTGTGAGAATGAGAGGGACAATTTGTAATACATTTGTTTTGAATTCTAGGAATGTTTGAATGGTTTTTTTATTGATGTATGTTGTTGATGACTCTGTGCCCTAGAATATGACACTGGTTTGTTCTTTAGAAGCTTTCTCTTCAACATCAAACAATCTATAAATTGGTAAAATCTTTAAATCAAAATAAGTAATACCCATGTTAAATGATATAAGCAAGTTTTTGATTCCTTTCAAGAAGTGAATCTATAGGTATACCCACCTGAGCATTCAAGGCTCAAAGTGTAGGAGGATCATTTCCTTGATCCTTGTTAATTGGTCCTTTTCCTTGACAGATTTGGAGTGGGTTGTAAGATTCAATGACATTAATTTGTCAGTTATATTGTAAATATGCAAGTGGAAAGAAAAGGAGCCAACATTATGCTTTGATGTTATGTTGATGTGAGAAATGTGAATCAATTGAAATGTTGTATGTAAATGATTTAGGCTGTATGTGATAGATGTGTTTATTGGAATACCATGATATTGAAATTTAATAGATTTTGAGTAAATGTGTTCTTCTGAAAAGTGAATTTCATATGATGTTGTGAAATGTAGTTAGATTTTATGATGATTTAGGAGATTTTTTCATGCTTTAATTTTAAGGTCTTGATGATTACGGTATTTGATGAATTATTTAATTTAGAATATTATGCTTTAGTTTCATGTGGATGCAAAAAAAATTTATGTGAGATGATCATGATTAGTGAATTAGGTTATTATATATATGTGTGTTCTTGAAATAACTTGTTTGAAATTAAGAAATGCATTCTTGAGATTAAGTGAATTGCATGTGATATTGTGTAGATTTAATTAAATTATATAATGTATTTTTTTATGTGATTATTAATGATGTATTTTTATATGTATATGCGTCGTTGATCTTTCATGAGCTACTGATATTTTTATATAGTGTGCAGGAAATTGACCATGGAATTAAATAAGGGGAAATTAAAGATGGATGCATTTGAAAATCTTGTAAAGCCAAGGTTAACTCTAAAGGGAGAAATAGCCTAGTTGTTATGTACAATGTTGTAAAGTAATGTTTGAATGTATTATTTAAATTGTATTTATTTTATTTTATATTTATGTCTACTTGGCATGTCATGTGTATAGTGATGTGTTGTGACTTTATGTGGTGTCAATTGACACGTGTATGTGAGTTGGCATGACCAAGTAAATTTTTTATTTGTTGTCTTCCACCTTTAAGTCACCTTGTATAATCCCAAGATTAGGTATCTTGGTTGTTGAGCCTTGGGAGGGAATCTTATTTCAAATTTTCATGGGTCAACTCTTAGCAGACTTTTGAGAGGTTAAATGTAGCTCTAGAGGTTAGTTAAGGTTAAAATAAGATAACCCCATAGGTGTACTTTTGGTTGGGGGTCAAATTTTGACCAATAGGATATTTTTAGACCTTTTTTGCCTCTTCTAAAAATGCCTTTTTGGAAGGTGATGAATTTGGGAAGTGTGTCATGTCTTCCTCTTTTTTCATTTTTAAATTTCCCTCTTGTTGGAGAGAGAACCCTTGGATAGTGTGCCCAATCATCTTTAAGGTTAGGTAATATTTTTCTTTTTAGTGGGATGGAGAGGAATTTGGTAGGTTGATTGCCCATTCTCCAATTTTGGATACTTCTAATAGACTTAGCAGGTTTTGGTGGACTTAGCAAGGAAGGATTGTAGGAAAGGGAGTTCTTCTCAAACCCTCATTGCCATAGCTTGGAGTAAGGTTGGTTGCCTTGTCATGGAAGACTCTTTCTTTCAATTGTTGGAAAAATGCTGATTTCTTTGGTGTGTTATTGTAATGGTTTTTTGAAGCTTTGTGCTTGCTTTCATGGATTCTTGTTATGTGTCTATTTACTCATTTTATTTTAGAATTTTTTTTATTGGGGTGTGCAAGGCCAAACACACCCTTGGGAGGTTAGAGAGTCTTTATGGGTGAAGGGCTTAAGCTAGGAATTCCCATTTAGTGTAGTGTCCTTCCTCAAGGAGGAAGGAGATGAAGCATGGATGTATAGGCTCCATGTTGCCATTTTGTTGTACATTTATTTGGGGGTCATAAGGGTTTTAAATTTGTGAATGAAAATGGAAGGGTTGGTATTTTTGGTTATGTCCTTGTGAAGGCAATGGTTATGGATTTTGGGCCTTGTTGAAGGTATGATTTCACTTTTGAATGACTTCTCCTACTTGGCTACTTTCCACCTTCACCTATTTTATGGGTCCAAGGTGACCTATTGTGTAAATATCTTTGGGATTGGAATTTTATCTTTACATGTACTTGTTGGTTTTTATGTATATGTGTGTTGAAGTTTGTGTGTAACCCTTGTCCATCTTTGTTTCCCCAAGCTTAGGGGTGGCCATGTAATGACCTAGGTTGGTAGGTGAGCCTCCATGCTCTTGTGACTTCTTTTTACAGATTTTTCAAAGGATTAAGATTTTTCAAAGGATTGGAATTGGCAAAGGCTTAAATCAATCAAAAGGTGCAATCAAATCATCAAAATAGCACTAAAAATTGATAAATGGAACAAAAGCAATTCAAATCAAAGGAAAATTCAATTAAATGATTAAATGATTAAATAAAGCTTGAAAAGGGGAAAAACACTAAGAAATTGATTAAATTCAATTAATGACATAGTTGTTGAAATGAAAAATCAAAATGAACCTCTTACCCTTCATGGCTAAATTTAATTACTTTAATTAATTAATAAATCATAAATTCTCTCAACAAAGGAAAAAGGAGACAAAATGGACACAAATCACTCACTTTTGTTGAAATGGTCCAGCCTTTTGAAACCATTTAAATGTTTGTCCCCCAATTTAGGGACAAAGCAAAGCCAATTGACCTTACCCAAGCATAACCATGGTTATCTCACTCTACCCCCTACCCTTGGGAAAATCCTATAAATAGAAGGCATTTTGAAGCATTATTCATCCACTCCATATCTTTGAATTGCAGCAAAGCTCTTGCAATTTGCATCCACACCACTCACTTAGCATTTTCATTGATAATTAGCTTAATTGTTGATCATTTTAGAGATTTTCTTATCAAATAGAGCTAGAATTTGATAATTAGATCTAGTTTGCATATCATTCTTAGTTCAATTCTCATAATTAGAGTGTCACTAGTGAGGATTTGCAGCTGAGAGCCTCACTTACTACTTCAATTTAGAGAACCATGAGATGTTGATAGATTAATTGTGCATTTGTTAGATTAGTTTTCTCTAATTCTTGTTGTTCTTAGTTAATCTTGTTATTTCATGAAGGTGTAAATCACTCACACACAAATGGCACCCACCGTGGGGCTCTAGGCTTCAAATTTATCATAATTTCTATGTTATTTACAGAATTTAGGCTAGAATTGCATGATTTTGCTCACTGTTTGCAGGTTACAGGAAAGAAATCATGCCTGCCGATAAAGAAATCGCGCCTAAAGCAAAGAGATGTCGCTTCTGGAAATTAAAATGTCGCCTGGAGTCTGAACGCTCACGCTTCTTAGCCTGCAGAATCACGCTTCTTGACAAAGAAATCACGCCTGCGGACATTAAATTCTCGCGTCATGGACAAGCAGCTGATGCCTTTGGTCATTAAGATGTCGCCTGTAAAGAATTAAAAGCCGCGGCCGAGGAATAAGTTTATGCCTAGTGTAAAGGGAGTTTCCTACCTTTCGCATTTATTTTGTCGCTTTGAGTATTTTAAATGTCGCTTTCAATTAATTAAATGTCGCTTCTCTCAGTTAATTTGTCGCTTGAAATAAAGAGTTCACGCGTTCATTTAATTTGATATCGCACTTGATTACTTTAATCTCACTTGAGCCCCTTTTGGTGACGCTCGCGGTTAAAATAATTACGTCTTTATTAAATTAGATCTCGCCTTTATCATGGACAATGTCGCCTGGTTTAGCATTCATATTATATCAGAGTAATTACTGTTGTCGCATGTATTAAAGATTTTACGCATTTGCAAAATTTAATATTGCACTTGTCTATTTTAATCTCGCTTGAGCCCCTTTTGGTGATGCTCGCAGTTAAATTAGTCATGTCTTTGTTAAATTTAATCTCGCCTGTAGTCTGGATGATGTCGCCTGACTGTATTTTCTCTATTTTGTCAAAATAAGGACTGTATGCTAACTTCACTGTCATTTTTTTTGTTTCAGGAGCATGGTCTGTCATAAGAAAGTGCAAAAACCAGAGAGAAGGCACAACTTAGAGAAAAAATTGATCTCTAAAAGGATAAGGAAAGAAAATCGGGTACATTCTACCTTTGTTCTCAACAATGATTTAGAGAAAGAAGTAGAATTATATGTTAAATACATTGCTATTGTAGATGCTTACAAACGAAAATATGTCTCATTAAATTGGGAATTTAGTCCTTAAATTTGTAAGAATTTTACAAGTATTTTGGTAAAAAAAGAATCAAAAGCATAATCAATTACATCATTTTTAGCTTTGATTTTGGTTTCCCCTCACTTTGTTTGTATTGTGCTGACTAACTTGTTGGTGGAGGGAATGTTTTGCTAAGGTAAGAGAAGGATTTGGAGAGAAAAATAAAAAATCTACTACTTAAAAATGCTCCTAGCCTTTGCTAGCATCGTTTGAGGTATTTTTCTCATCAAGCCTGCACTTCCCTTAAATTGTGGCATTTCAAAGTTCAAAACATAGTTTAATCATAAAAGAAAAAAATAAACACTTCAATTCTAAGAATCCCTTTGTCATGGGGTTGAAAAAGAACCAAATTGATTGTGAGTGTTTGGGATAAGGGAAAAGCAATAGGGATATGCTCTTCACTCTTTGAGTGAATCAAATTCTCAAACTTGCTCTACCAAATCCACTTTTCATGCTTTCAAATGAACATGTTTAAAACTTAGTGGGCTCACCTCCCAAGATTGCCTTAGAAGGGCCGGTGAGAGGGACAGCCCAAAGTGGGATACACTTGCTTTTTCCGTGAGAATCTGACCCACTATAAAATGAAACGCGGGTATCCTTAATGGGGTACACGACAAAAGAATTTTAGCTCTTTCGAACTTCCTCTAGTAGTCCTAATGGATTGCGCAAAATCATGCTTTTGCGCGTGTGGGAAGCCCCTTAACATACTTGGGGGATGAAAAGCTAAGATTTCTTTTGAACAGAAAACTTACTACATAACGGTAAAATAGCAAAACTACCTATTAGAGCCATGTTTATGAACCAATTATGTGCTAGGTAGATTGCGTGGAAGCTATTCTTGTGTTTAAACCTGTGAAAATGTTCAAAAATATACACATTAGAACATTCTAGGGATATGATACCCAATTGATGTGTGTGTTGAGATTGTTTTTGTTTTCAAACAAGATATTCCAAAGTTATTGATCAAAACACCATTAAAATTTTAAACCATTTAAAATTGATCAAAAACTTTTACCTTATTCCAAAAATAGCTTATCAAGAGAAGAAAGTCAACATACCCTCAAAGTTTGTTCATGCCTGTTATTACAAGGTCACTCTCTATAAGGAAAGCATTACAAACAGACGGGACCTACAACGGAGAAGAGCTCCCATTTCCAAAGAACACTTTCATTACTTCACGAGTGACTGAAAAACCTACTAAGGCAAAGGACATTAACAAGATGTTTAGTGGTACCCTAGGAAATATTGATCCCAACAACCAAGGGAACAACATGAATGGGGGTATAGATCCTAACAACAATCAAGGGAACAACATGAATGGGGGTATGGATCTTAACAACAATCAAGGAAATTCTAATAATGGAGGAAGAGATCCTAATTCTCAAGAGGCAAATTCACAAGGCAACAACTTATTTCCTCCTCATAATACAAACCTACCCCCAACTGCAGAAGAAGCCACGATTGAAAGAGCATTAGAGGCAAGACAATGTCCTTATTTCATAGAACTAATGAAAAAGACCATGCTTATGGATAAAGAAAAACACTTCATGGACTTAATACAAACGGGGGTAAAGCTACCTAAAGATTTTGACATAGAGAAATTAAAGCCCAAGGAAATAAAAGACCCTATGGAAGCAATGAGGGAACAATTCAAGGCATTACAAATGGAAATTGACAGTTTGAAACAAAATGGGGCTCCTAAGCCTTTCTCTATTGAAACATTATGTCCTTTTCCATTCGATAAGAGTTTGGTCATGGTGCCTTTTCCCATTAATGTAACATTTCCTAAATATGAGAGGTATGAAGGAACATCTGACCCACATGATCATCTTCGGGGGTTTTGTACATTGAGTCTTGAATTCATGCATGAATCAACCTATTTAATGAGACTATTCCCAAGAAGTTTGGGAGGAACAGCCATGGATTGGTTTTCAAAACTACCATCCGGCATAAAATCCTTTGAAGAGTTAGCATCTAAATTCGTGACTCATTACTCTTATAACATCAAACATGAGGTCACAATGATAACGTTATGTAACACAAAGCAACAAGATGGAGAAGCCTTTCTCACATTCTTGCAAAGATGGAGGACTGCATTTGCTAGATATCCAAGAAGTGTACCGGAGAAAGAAAAAATGGATATCTTTATTAACGGTTTAAGAAGCGAGCTGAATTATAGACTAAGGACGCAATGTCCTAAAACCTTCCAAGATTTGATTGATAATGGAATTACAATGGAAGAAGTGTTGATTAAGAGTGGAGAGTTGAAATTGTACAAGGAAAATAAGAATAACTCTAACTCCAACAACAACAATACCAACAATAACAACAATCCAAATAAAAGTTGGTACAACAACAATAGCCGTTATGCTGCAAAGAATAACAACAAGGGCATTGTTAATGATGGTGCAGTGGAATCTAGCAACTTGAAGGTGATTCCATTTTCCCTTACAAAGACACCAAATCAAGTGAATAATGCTAATCAAGCATATAATGCACCTTCCAACAACAACAACAATGCCAATAAGAATAATCAAGGAAACAAGGATCAAAATAGCAAGTATGATAAGTATTTGAAGCCCACTCCTGCAAGACACTTTACACCCTGGGGAGAACCACTTGAAACTACATTAAAGGCTCTCATAGCTAACAATGTTATTACATTACCCACTATTAAGCCTTATGAACCAGACCACAAGCCGGGTTGGTGGGATGCTAAGCATCATTGTGAATATCATAGGATTTGGGGGCACACTACAAATGAATGTCTACAATTAAAGAATGCGGTGCAAGACTTGATAGATAATAACATAATCACTGTTGATGGACCCCAAAATAATGAAGATCATACGGCATTCAAACAACCTTTTTACAAACATGATAAAGGTGAGTCATCAAATAGCAAGAAACAAAGTGCCAATAATCTCAACTTTGCGCCATCATATGATCATATTGTTAATGCTATCATCATTAATGAACAACCTCAAAAGGAAGCAACAAATGTCATTACAAGAGGGAAGAATTCTAGAATGACTTTATAAGGGATAGTCCCTCAAAACACCAATATCCCACCATCCAACATTGTGGTCAAACAACCTCCTACAGCAGCAAGGCCTTATAGTTTGGTGGACCAATTGCAACGTACTCTAGCACAAATCTCAATCTTAGAGTTATTGAAGTTGTCACCAAATCATAAAGAGATTTTGGAAAAATCTTTGGAAGAGACACATGTTTCTACTACCCTAGGGGAAGAAAAATTTCAAAATATGGTAGGACATCTTGTGGCTCCTCATTGTCTTTCATTTTCTGATCAAGATGACATGTCTATAACTCATCCTCAAAATTTTCCATTACATATAGAGGTTTTGATTGAAAGGCATAGAGTCAAAAGAGCCCTTATTGATGGAGGGGCTGGCCTTAACATATGCACATTGAGTCTTGTAAAATCCTTAGGTCTATCTAAGTCTTGCATTGACCCTACAAAGAAAATCACCATAAAAGCTTATGATGAAGCTGAAAGAGCTTCTAAAGGCATGATTGTGTTGCCCATCCAAGTGGGACTAGTCAAGAAGGAAACCAAATGTCAAGTGTTGGACATGAAATTAACCTATAACATCTTATTGGGAAGACCCTGGATTCATGAGATGCAAGCTGTCCCCTCCACATACCACCAATGCATCAAGTTCCCATACATGGGTGAAGAAATCACAATGGGAGGAGACTCAAATCCATTTCAATATTGTAATGCACTCAAACCCTTTCATGAATTATACATTCCACATAATCGTGAAGGAGTTGTTCCAAGAATCACCAATGAAGATGCACAAAATCCTCTTCAAGCTAGCTCAACTACAACAACTAAGGGCAAGGAAAAAGTGAGCTACGAGGGTCCAAATGTGATGGAAAGTCCATATGTGGCACCTAAATTGGAAACAGTGATCTACAAACCTACTAAAGAGGAAAAAGAGCAAGCTAAAGCAGATCATTACCAATACATGAGTGAGATGATGAACAAATTTGATAAACAATGCAAGATTAGTTCAAAAGGGGTAGGAGAATATTCAGTTTCTCTATTTGACATGCCCATGTCTCCCAAATCACATGAAAAACCCTCAAAAGAACATCTTCCACATAAGTATAATTCTTATTTTGTGAGGGAAGATAGAAAAGCAACATGGGATAAGGAAGAGGATGATGTCCTTCAATGGCTTTATCATGATGAGGATGGTACCCTAGACACTCCCATGGAAAGAATTCAGCATGTCAATATACAAACAAAACAATATGGGAAAGGATTTGATATTATGCAAAAGATGGGATACAAAGGAAGAGGACCCCTAGGCCAAAGAAATAGAGGATTATTAGAACCTATTGAACCTATTTGGAGGGAAAGTCATGAAAAATCCAGAGTAGGTTTTCAATATAAGGGAGAAAGTTCAAGTCCAATGCATGATTTTCATCCTCAAATAAATGCATTAGAATCTGAAGGAGATAGTGATGACTCTAGGGATTATGAATGGGATACTTTATCAAATGAGTCATGTCAAGATAAAGAAGTCATTGCTATACATACTTATGCAAAAATCCCAAAACAAGATGCTCCAATTAATGAAGAATCTTCTATTCAAAGGCCTAATATAGAACAAGCATCTAGTAGTGGAGCATGGATAGAAACATTTTGGACACCTTCAGAGGAGGGAAATTCAAATGTTAGTTTTAACCCACTTGTGGCTTTTCCCACATTGTTTCCCGTAGAGGTCGACGAGGATTCAAGTGAAGGGGACTTTGACCCTGCTTCCATGGATCATCTTGAGGAAGCACACATCATAGATCTAAATGATATAATGTATGAACCCTCGAATGAAGTCATGTCCATAAATCCTATTGATGATACCTTACCCAATAATTCCTTAATTTTGATACATCCAGACCTCATTGATTGGGATCAAACTGAACCACATGACTTATTTTACTTCCCAAATGACCAAGCAACAAACCAATACCTCAATGCGGTTGAACCCTCTTTCACCAATGAACTCAATACGGACATGATGATGATAGCAAGGGTCCAATCTCTTAGTCAAAAAAATGAAAAAATGAAAAAAAAATAAAAAATGAGAAGTTCTATTGGTGAAAACCCAACTGTGGCACCATTAGAACCAAAAACAATGAAAATAAAAGATGTTTCTTTTGGTGAAAACCCAACTGTGGCACCATTAGAAGAGAGATTGGACACTTTGCCTGAACATGAAGAAGAACGGTCATCTATTCTTATAGAACCAACAGAAAAAGTTAACATTGGTATAGAACTAGAGCCAAAGGTTGTACACTTGGTTGCATCACTTACATCTCTTGAAAGAGAGGAATTTATCAAATTCTTCCAAGAACAACAAGTAAATTTTGCATGGTCATATGCCGATATGCCTGGATTGGATCCTGATTTCATAATGCATCATCTGAATGTTAGACCCGGAGTTAAACCTGTGAAGCAAAAATTGAGGAAAATGCACCCACATGTGGCTCTCTTAGTCAAGACAGAATTGGAAAAATTGTTAAAGGTGGGATTCATAAGAACAATAGCATATGCTGATTGGATCTCTAACATTGTGCTGGTTACTAAGCATGATAAATCTATCTGTGTGTGTACGGATTTTAGAGATTTAAACCTTGCATGTCCCAAAGATGACTTCCCATTACCAAGCATTGATACCATAGTGGATTTGATAGCAGGTCATGCAATGTACTCATTAATGGATGGATTTAGTGGCTACAACCAAATCAAGATTGCTCCTGAAGACCAAGAAAAGATAGCATTTACTTGCCCTTGGGGTACTTTTTGTTGGAATGTCATGCCCTTCGGTTTAAAAAATGCTGGAGCTACATATCAAAGGGCCATGACAACTATTTTCCATGACATGATGCATACTTTCTTCAAAGATTATGTGGACGACATTCTAGCAAAATCCCACAATACAGAAGAGCATTTACAAATCCTAAGAAAAATATTCATTCGGTTAGAACAATTCAAAGTTAGATTAAACCCAAAGAAGTGTGCCTTTGGTGTCCAATCCGGCAAGTTATTGGGTTATATAGTGTCAGCAAAAGGCATTGAAGTTGATCCTGAAAAAGTACAAGCCATTCTAGAAATGGAGATTCCAAGAAATATTAGCCAAATGAGGTCACTACAAGGAAAGATTCAATCAATAAGGAGATTTATCTCTCAATTAGCAGAAAAATGTCACTCCTTCACCCGATTGTTACACAAGGACACTACATTTATGTGGGATGAAGAATGTGATAAGGCCTTTGCTACTTTGAAGACTTATTTGATAAACCCACCTATTCTTATGTCACCTATCAAGGGTAAAGAACTATTGTTATACATATCAGCCACAGAAAGGTCTCTAGGAATATTGTTGGCACAAGAAGATGAGCAAGGAAAAGAAAGGGCAATCTACTATCTTAGTAGAACCTTAATAAAATATGAACTCAATTATTCATTCATGGAAAGAGCATGTCTAGCAGTGATTTTTGCATCTCAAAAACTAAGACATTATATGTTGATACATAAGATCAAATTAATTGCCAAGATTGATCCTCTCAAATACTTGCTAAGTAAAACTGCCTTAACAAGTAGAATAGAAAAATGGGTCATGATCCTAAGTGAATTTGACATTGAATATGTTGATAGAAGAGCAATTAAAGGACAAGTGATAGTAGATCACTTAGCAGATAACCCAATGGAGTCTACACAAACCATGCAAATTGAATTTCCAAATGCAGAAATTGTCAACATAGAAGCAAAGACATGGAAATTATATTTTGATGGATCTTACACACAAGGAGGTTCTGGAGTAGGTATATTATTGGTTACCCCTCAAGGATACACCATTCCAAAGTCCTATAAACTCTTATTTCCATGCACCAATAACATAGCGGAATATGAGGCATTAGTCATTGGCATCAAAATGGCTTTGGAATGGAATATTGCAGAATTACAAGTGTATGGAGATTCCCAACTCATAATCAATCAGGTTAATAATGAATACAATACCAAAGATATAACATTGATGAAATATAAAACCTTGATTGATGGATGGAAGAAGTACTTTTCTTTGATCACGTTTGAACAGATTCCAAGAGAAAAGAATAGAGCAACAGATGCCATGGCTACCTTGGCTTCATTGTTACAAAAACCAGATCAAAATGAGAAGTATGAGTTCTTGGTGGAAGAGTTGGTAAAATCGGCATTCAACCTTCCTGACACCCAAATTGTTGCTCTTTTACATGGACATGACTCTCCTTGGTATGGATCCATCTATACTTACCTTAAAGACCAAGTACTCCCCATAGACCAAACTCATGCCCAAAAATGTAACTTCATATGCCAAGCCGCCCGTGACCTAATCCTTTCAGACACATTGTATCGTAAGGGTCTTGATGGGACGTTACTTAGATGTCTAGAGGAAGAAGAGTCTAAGTTAGCTTTACGCGAGGTCCACGAAGGCATTTGCGGGTCACACTCAAGTGGTCTTAATCTAGCTAAGAAAATCCTTCGTTTAGGGTACTTTTGGACAACATTAGAAAAGGATGCTTGTCAATTTGTGAAGACATGCAGCAAATGTCAATATCATGGTAATATGATACATGCACCGGCTCAAGAATTACACCCATTCATTACACCATGGCCTTTTTATCAATGGGGTTTTGACTTGATTGGAATCATATATCCTCCATCTTCAAATGGACACAAGTATATCATCACAGCAATAGAATACTTCACCAAATGGGTGGAAGCAGTTCCATTAACAACAGCAACCAGCAAACAAATTTCAATGTTCATTTTGAACCACATAATTTGCCGCTATGGTATTACACATGCCATTATCACGGATAATGGGAAACAATTCAAAAATTAGGATATTGATGAACTTTGCATGACATTTCACATTACACATCATTCGTCGTCCATTTATTATCCACAAGGCAATGGACAAGCTGAAGCAACGAACAAAAATATCCTCAAAATATTAAAAAGATCGGTTAACAAATCAGGAAGAGATTGGCACGTGCAAATAAATCCCACACTATGGGCTTACAGAACTAGTATCAGAACACCTATAGGAGCCACCCCATTCTCTTTAGTCTATGGAACCAAAGCAGTTCTACCATTAGAAGTTGGAATTCCATCTCTACGGATTTCATTAAGAGGATTGATCATTGATGAGGATTATAGGATTGCCAGACTACAACAATTGGAATTGTTAGAGGAACACCAGACTCAAGCTTATGAGCATTTAAAAGTTTATCAAAATAGGATTGCCCACAATTACAACAAACACATCAAACCAAGAACTTTTCAAGTAGGAGACTTGGTACTAAGAGAAAATCCCAAAAATCAAGCTGAAAGGGAAAAGAAAGGAAAGTGGGAAGCTAATTGGATAGGCCCATTTGTGATAGTGTCATCCTTTGGAACTGGAACATATAAGTTATCAGATTGTAATGGTGAAGAATTACAAGAACCCATAAATAGCATTCATTTGAAGAGATTCTACACCTAAAGCAGATGAAAGAGTATAAAGAGTATCAGATGAGAGAGCATCATAATTATTGTACATAGTTGAAAAGGGATCTTGAAAATACCAAAAACATTTGAAAATGGAAAATCCAAAAACATTGGAAAAGAAGAAAGATCAAAAACAGTGGAAAATTGAGCCTGAAGAAAGAAAAAACATTTGAAAAACTATCTCTTGGTGAAAACCTAGCAAATAGGTGCCAAGGTGATAAAGAAAAATACAAAAAAAGGAAAAATACAAAAATACAAAAAAAATGAAAAAGAGAAAAGGTGCCTTGGTGAAAACCTAGCAAATAGGCGCCTCAGTAGCAAAAAAAAAAAGAGAATACCCAAAGGTGAAAACTTGGCAACAAGTACTTTTGGTTCCCTTAAGTCATTTCCTTCCTAGCCACATGTGTACATAATGCATCTCATCATCCCATTTGTCTAAACCTTCATTGCATCCATCATTTGTACATAGTCATAATAACAGTTTGTAGCATCATCCTTTGCATTGCCCAAAGTTGTCAAAATTGATACATCAAAATACTTGGGGGCAGCATAAACGGATTGGAAAGTGGGTACCTCAAAAAGGATTCAAATGAGCAACATTCAGTCACAAGCAGAAAGGGATCAACATTTTCAGAAGAGAGATCAAATTTTTGTAAACCTTTGATTGATAACCAAGAAGTTGACTACCACAACAAAATCCTTGAGCCTAAATTGACTTATTATTCAGGATTAAAAATCAAGCATCATTCCATGATCAAACACTTGGAAATATATTTTGTTGAAGATCAGAAAACAATGCAAAACACTTAGATAGATTCTTTTGAAAAGTTGGTTAAAAATCTGTTTACTTACATTAATTCAATTTGTATCAAGTCTTTTTAGCTAATCAATGATGTTTCGACTAGATTGGCAATGATGGAGACATGATATTTTTCTTGACTATGAAGTGACTGTTTGGAGGAAGATTCATTGCCTTATGAGAATTCATCTAAAGACATGGTCATCAAAGAACCATCGAGGATTATCTTATAAAACAATGAGTTAACCTTTGTTTGTTTACGCAACCGGATACCTTGGATATTTAGATTCTTCATATCTAAATGACAAAATCCACTTGCAACATGGAATCTGACAAAATCAGTATTCGTACTCTCATGATTATTTGTAATCAGTGATAGTCGTATCGATGAGACCGATGGGAAAGCAAAACGGAGGTTACCATATGAGCAATAAAAAGCGATATTCATATCATCATGTCAGTGGGCAGTGGTGATTGTATTGACTTTCCGGTCCCAAGTGCTCAATGATGAAAATATATCCTCAAGGCATTTATTTGCTAAAAGCTAGTGACACTTAGCTGCATTCATAAAAAGGTTAAATGCATTTTCATGTTAGATTAATTGCACATGCATTTTTCCCAAGGGTTTCATTTCGCATCAAAAAGGGGGTACATGACATCATTAACAGGGTTAAATCAGCAAGGACAACATCACTTCAATATCATCTTTTCTAAAAGAAAAACAATAAAAACATGAGATTATACTTTTTGCATTCATTCCATATCATTAATCATTACATCGATATATTGTCAAAGAAAAGAAGGAAATAATCATTTACATGTGCATACATACAGATTGCATACATGAGAAATAACATATCAAAACTGCATCCATACAAGAAGAAAGAAATGCATCCATCTATCTATATCATACATAAGATATGTTGCATCCATAGACACATCCATCCAAAAACAAATGCATTAGATAAACACATATAGCAGCATCTAAAGGAAATCTCATATATCATCAAGTAAAAGCAGGAAAGATCATAAATGTCCTCATGTCACACGTCTACTCACAACTCAATACATCAAGTATAACAATGATATCATAAAATCAACTCTATAATCGCCCATCAACAGGGGCATCAATGTCAAATAAGTGTCAAAATACAACTGGAAAGGTGACACCAAGGTCACAAGACTATGGTACAATATCAAGTATCTCAGCATCAGTACATAAATGATCAATGAGAGCACTCATAGTTCAACTCTCGTCACCACTGGGAGGAGGTCCTGGAGGAGGCTGTGGAGGAGGTTGTGATGGAGGCTGCTGAGGCGGCTGAGGAGGTGTCTGACCAACCATAGCAACAAGGAGAGGAACCAATGGAGCCAAACCTGATACTAACTGCTGAATCATAGACGACATCTGTGATACCTCTATCTGTAATGCCCCCACATCTGCTCGTAGCTGGGTCGTACTAGAACTCTCCCCAACCTCATAGGTACTCTGAGGATCACCTGTATCTATAGGAGCTTTTCCCCGATCATGGGAAAAAGCTATTGGCATCTGCTGTGCACCTGTATCCTGACCATCCACGGCAGCCTGCTATAATCCTGCTCCCATATCCTATCCTGTACTTGGATCCTGTCTAGCAGCCCTCACATGATCTTGACGATCTATCCTCTGTCTCTGTACTACTGCAGGACAAGGAGGAGGAGGTGGTGCCTGTACCTGTGCATCTCTTGCTCATCCTCTGAGCCTAATCACTGCCCTACCTCGAGGTCTACCTCTGCATCTCCTCCCACCACCAATATCATCACCATCATCATCTCGCCCAGGCACTGGCTCTGTAGGGTCTGTAAATCGAGGCATCGGATGCTCCATCAACCAAGCTAGATACTCCTGCGTGATGCTGGCATCTCTGATGTGTAACCTCATGTCCCAATCCATATACCCCAGTAGTGATTTCCGCTCTATAGCGTCATCATATGAAGGCATGTGACCCCAAGTAGCCTGCTCTGCACTAGAATGAGCATATACTACAGATCCCTGAGGCATAGGCTGAATCCGCCCAAACTGCCGTAGCACTCTCCCTGCCAAGAATCTCTCAAGAACAGAGTCGATCCTGCCGATCATCCATCAAGGAGCAAACATATATGGTAACTCCAAGCTATCCTCTCTCCAATCCTCGACCTCAACATATGGTCTCCAATAGACCTCATCCATGTCATCAATCTGAAGTCGCTAATACTCCAAGTGACCTAAGTGATGTTGTGTCACCATACTAGTATACTACCATGCAAAAGGATATCCTAGAGGATGATCTTGATCTGATATAGGATGACTGACCGGTAAGTGCTCCCATATCCACAACTGCAAAATATGAATCCCAGCAGATAATGAGGCTGATCTCCTGTAAACCACCTCATGAAGATCATGATAAAGCTGTGCTAGCACACAAGATCCCCAGTCAAAGCATCGAGGCTGATGTAGAAAATCCTCGATAATCCTACCCCATCCCACTAAAAATTTATGACCTCGCCGATCAGGTAATAAAACACCACCAATGATAGCACCTAATAATGTTGGTAAAATAGGAAATGAGGCAAACTGAGGCCATAAGATGCAATCATCACCTATAGATGGATCTCTAAATACTCATCGACAATATGTCCCATCATAGACTACATCATAATATACTATCTCTCCATGAGTCAGGATTTGTAGCAATCTATAAACATCCTCAGGTGTAATCGTCATCTCACCCTGTGGTAGCCAAAACGTGTTTGTCTCAGAGTGCCAACACTCTGCGACAGTGGTAATAAAACCTCGGTTCATCTGGAACTGAGGAAGCTCTAGTACACATAGTAAACCATAGTGCCTAATCACTCACCTCTCAGCGTCAGTCAACTGCATCCTAAGCTCCATCACCCAGTGTGGTACAGTCTAAAGGTACAGAACAGGGACATCCTCCTGTTTAATCAAAACAAGGGAATCACATGAGTAACTTACTATCAGGAAATCAAACAATCAATCATAGTCATCAATTTAAATATACCTATCAGACCTACCAATCCTAACTCTAAGCATTGAGGAAGGATGATCCTAGTTTTATGTCTCTAAGCATTTGAGCATAACATGAATGGACGTTTAGATCCATGACCTATCATTCGTGATGAAGATTGATTAACCTTATTCTTCGATATTATAGTTACCTATGTCCTAATTCATTGTTGAAATCAAACAAAGGGAATACCCTAACTGAACATTTGATTGAATTCATTGACGTGATCGATATCAATCAAGTTGACGCAATCGAGCAATCAGACGTCGTAGAAAAGTCTCAAATAAACAAAAAATTTCTTACTTACGCGACTTTTCTTTCCATCATCATTTCTTTTACCAGAGGTGACATTTCTTTCTTCATACGTGTGATTTTATTCATCCGCGTGACTTAATTTCACGGAGGCGGTATAAGATTTTCCGTAGGCGACATTTTATTATCACGCGATACATAATTAAAATGATTAAAACCCTAAGCGATATTAAATTATCCTTAGGTGATAAAAGATTTTCTATATGAGTGAGAAAACCTACGGGAGGCGACATTAAATTTAACGAAGGTGACATTTTAAATTTTTAGGTGACATTAAATAGCACGGAGGTGACATTTCTTTTCACAAACGCAGAATTAAAATTTTTAAAAGCATTAAATGAGGTCATAAATGCAACTTTGAAAAAATGAGGAAAATTTGAATGACATACCGGAGGACCATCGATCGCTCTCCAACTGAACCGGCGCGCTCTCTCAAACTGATGCTCGTGATGTGGGACCACCATCGTCTCAAAAAGGCTAAAATCAGAGCTCAAATCTCAAGAAGGAATGGTGCAAATGAATAGTAAAATGAGGGGTTTTACCCTATTTAAGGTGAAATTGGTCCTCATAAACACTTAAAAATGCACTTTGGACCTATTATAGGACATTTTCATTAATCGGGGCATGAATAAAACCTGATTGTTTCTTTCAAACGGTATCAGAAATCAAAACATATTCCAACTACTCAAAATCATTCAAATCAAAGAATTAATATGTTTTATTTCTGAGGGGGCATCAGAGTATCAATTTAGATCACATCAAAACATTTATCAGTGGGGCATATCATATCAAGATATCAGTATCATATCAAGATATCAGTATCATATCAGTATCATATCACATCGTTATCATATCAGGAGGCAAATCAATTTCATATCAGTTTCATATCAAATCTGTCATCATATCAAATCTATCAACATATCAACAATCAATTAACCCAAGACCTTTATCAATTAACCCAGGACCTTTATCAGTGAACCCAAGACCTTTATCAGTGAACCTAGGACCTATCATCAAACCAGGACCCATATCATATCTGAGGCATCATAATCATATCAGCACCATCATTAGAGGCACATCATCGTCATCAGGAAGTACATCAATCAGAACAATCAAAGAATATCAGAACCAGGACCCAAATCAGATCATCATACTAAGGGAATCTTTGAATCGGTGTTCTTCGCACATCAACTCAAAGAGGGGCATTTGTAGACATGGAAAATTGGCAAAGGCTTAAATCAATCAAAAGGGGCAATCAAATCATCAAAATAGCACTAAAAATTGATAAATGGAACAAAGGCAATTCAAATCAAAAGAAAATTCAATTAAATGATTAAATGATTAAATAAAGCTTGAAAAGGGGAAAAACACTAAGAAATTGATTAAATTCAATTAATGACATAGTTGTTGAAATGAAAAATCAAAATGAATCTCTTACCCTTCATGGCTAAATTTAATTACTTTAATTAATTAATAAATCATAAATTCTCTCAACAAAGGAAAAAGGAGACAAAATGGACACAAATCACTCACTTTTGTTGAAATGGTCCAGCCTTTTGAAACCATTTAAATGTTTGTCCCCCAATTTAGGGACAAAGCAAAGCCAATTGACCTTACCCAAGCATAACCATAGTTATCTCACTCTACCCCCTACCCTTGGGAAAATCCTATAAATAGAAGGCATTTTGAGGCATTATTCATCCACTCCATATCTTTGAATTGCAGCAAAGCTCTTGCAATTTGCATCCACACCACTCACTTAGCATTTTCATTGATAATTAGCTTAATTGTTGATCATTTTAGAGATTTTCTTATCAAATAGAGCTAGAATTTGATAATTAGATATAGTTTGCATATCATTCTTAGTTCAATTCTCATAATTAGAGTGTCACTAGTGAGGATTTGCAGCTGAGAGCCTCACTTACTACTTCAATTTAGAGAACCATGAGATGTTGATAGATTAATTGTGCATTTGTTAGATTAGTTTGCTCTAATTCTTGTTGTTCTTAGTTAATCTTGTTATTTCATGAAGGTGTAAATCACTCACACACAGTTGGTTTTAATGGAGGAAATAAGGATTTAATCTATTTCTTACTTTCATATTTTTATGTTATAAATGGGCTATAAATCCATGTGTAAAAGAGTAGTGAAAAAGTCCATGTAAATGCCTAAATGCGTGAAAATGCTTGTAAAAGTTTGTATCGGTATGTGTAATGCTCTCCATAATTTTCTATGTATTTCTAAAGAAAGAAAGTGTAAAAAATATGATTCCTTATGCTTGAATGCAACAATGAAACTTTCTGGTTTGTTTTCTCATATGCAATAAAAATTAGATTTTCTTTATGTTTGATAATCTCTTCCATATGTAGACAAAATTTACTTCAAGTATTTATTTGAAAGAAAAGAGAAAAGTTCATGTAGATTTGCTTTCTTAATTACCTATGTAAGAATAGATTTCATTTTGACATCATGTTAGTTTAAAGAAGTCTTTTATATACACCTATGTATATATACTTGTATATATACATAAATGTATATACCCTATTCGAATACATTGTTATGTTGATGTTTAAAAAGAAAATAGACTTAGTTATTCTCTATCTTTCCTTTTGTTGATTTTGGAAGAGTATATATACACAAGTATATATATGTATGTATATACACATGCTTGGTGTGTATATACACACATGTATACTTATGTGTATGTAAAACTTGAAAATCTTCATCTTCTTCTTGCTCCTTGCCAAACTTGTAATAAATAAATGAGAGATTAGAGTTTTGGTAGATGTTTTATTCTTAGCCTAACTTTATTTTGAATTAGGGTTAGGGTTGGCTTTTTGGAGCCATTTTGAATTTTAAATTTTAATTAAGTTATCATTAAATTCTGTCTAAAATTTAATCTCCGTTTTATTATAATTTAATGACTGTTGACTTTTCACAGTCACTTTATTTTGAATTCTATTTTAATATTATTTAATGATCATTGAGATTTTAAAAAGATTCCTTCTTGTTATTTAGTAGGATTATGTTTGGATTTAAGTCCTTGTCTTATTTTAATTTAATGACTATTGACTTTTGACAGTCACTTTAATTTAGATTCTGATTTATTTTTTATTTTTATTTTCATTGGGATTCTGAAAGGGATTCTTTGTTATTTAATGGAATTCTAATATTTGGCTTTTGGAGCCATTTTTAATTTTGAATTATGACTTTTCTTTTAATTATGGCTTAGTCTTTTCATTTCTTTTAAATTCTATCTAATGACAGTTGACTTTGCAGAGTCACCTTTTTGAATTCTGATTTAATAATAATATTATTTTATTCTTGAGGTTTTAAATAGATTCCCTTTTATTATTAATTTTTGGATTTTAAATATTTGTTTTTTGGATAAAGTAATTTTAATTTATTTTTAAATTTAATAATATTGTATTGTTAATTAATGGACTTTATTATTTTAATATTAATCTAGAGATTTGTTATTTCAGATTTGTAAATTTAATATTTATTTCTAAATGAATATTATTATAGTTTTAATATAAAGTTGGTGATAAATTTAATATTTAATATTGAAATTGATTTTATTATCTTCAATATTTAAATGGATTATTTCAGGGCAGATTAATTAATGTCCAAGATGGAACTTAGGTAAATTATTTCTCCCTTAGTAATAATGTGTTATTTATTATTAATGTTTTTATAGGGTTATTACATCCTTTTTAATGCATAAATTAAATAAATAAATAAACTTTGGAGCTTTATGACTTAAGTAAAAATATATTATTTTAATTTAAATATTTGAACATTATTATATTAATGGATAATAATTTCTTGACCCTAGTTTCACATGGGGTTATTATCTTGGTTTTATTTTATCTTTTATATATTGAGGTTATTTTTGCAATTTCTAATCTAGTTAGTAACCTCATTCGCGATAGGGCCACTAGGGTTACTAATGTGATTGATTTAATCGTTATTTTTAAATTAACTTTTTTTGGATGTGTTAACCCAACCTTTGAATTTTTATCTTTATCTATGTTTTAATTTCACTTTGGTTTATCTCTTTTATTAACTCCTATTTAAACCTGGTTAGGGTTTCCTAGAGATCAAGTTAGGGTTTTCAAGTTAACTGATGCAGTTAATAGTCAGGGGATGTTGGCAAGCTAATGCATGACATGATACCTATCATGAGTTAACATGTGTTGGGTTATGTGATTGTACTTGTTAAATGAACCTTAGTGTTTTAGCTTTGTTGTCATTTGTTCTTTTTTAAAAAAAATGTTGTGTGTTTTTCCCTAAATTTTGGGCATGACACTGAGTCTCACAATATATCTCTTGCAAACTATATGATTTGTGCCTCCTTCTTCTAATCCCTTTTGGCCTTAGACTTAATAGCCATAGAAACATTCATCATTTTAGTAGGGCTCATTGTACTCAAGTGTATTGTCTCTTAAATAAATGGGATGCCATCTTCATCTATCTAATAAAAAAATTTCTTAACAAAAAACATAGAAAATGTTACCTTTTCTTTTTCCTTTCCTGCAGTCTTCTCCGTTAGTTTCTCTTACTTTTACTATTTGTGTTTCATCTTCAGATCCTCAGTATGTGCATGCTCTTGTTTCTCCTTATCTTTATCTCCATTGGTTTCCTTTTCTATTGGTACTTGTTTCTACTCACCAGTAGGAACTTTGACCGAGGTATCATCAGTCATAACTTTATCTATTTCTTTCTCGGTCTCTATGGTATCATGAGCATCCACATGTTCATTTGTTGTATCCTTAGTATCATCTAGATCATTTATGAGTGGAATGTCATCTATGGTGACATTTACACCATCAACCTTCCATCCCTCATCGATATGTGTAATCTCAAGTTCATTATCATCTTTTTCCTTTTCCTCTTCTTTTTTGTGCTCATCTCCTCTTCAAAAAGACCCAAGAATTTCTTCAAGATACTTCCATTTTCCTCTTGTACAGACCGAGGTTCACCACTTAGTATCTTGGTTGTTCGTGTCTTATTTTTGAATTCATTTCTTTTTTTCTCAAGAATCTCATGAATTTCTTCCCTTGCCAAATTTGGTTGTAGTGACATCAAAATATATTCAATTAATTCTTTTTTTTGTTTGATTTCTCCTTGCCACCTAGCTTCAAGCTTACTATACAAGGATGTGGGCATCTTTCCTTGTATCTCAATTATGGATTTTATCAATTTATTCATACTAAATACTATAGCATCTTCAATATTTCTTTGATCATCCTCATCAAAATTTTCATAGTACTTATTTACACCAATAAGTATTCCCCATTTTCTAACCTTATCAACAATAGTGTCAACTGAAACAATCTTACTAAAATCACGCTTAACATATTTTGCAGTAGGGGGTCTAACTACCTTTGGCCTTTTTCCACTTGCCCTTAGCTTCTTCTTCTCTTCATTAGACTTTGTACCTTCTACTTTTTCTTGTTCTTTAACCTTCTCAAACCTTTGAGCCTTCTCCTTCTTCCTTTGTCCAGTGACTTCTCTTTTTGCATTGGACTCCTTTAGTTTTTTACATTCAGATTTTGAATGTTTTTGCTTGTCCTTCACTAGTGCCTTTTCTAGAGAAGAGATTTTCTCCTTCATATCTATGGAACATTTTGTCTTCCTACCAGTCGGGGTACCATACTTTGTAGAAGAGATAACTTCTACATCTTCATATTTATCTATAGTTGTTTCTCCAGATGTTCCAACCTTCTCTTCAACATGTCTTGCTCCTTCCTTGTCAATGGCTTCCTGTGTAAAACCTTTCTTTAGAGAAAATTTTTCAACCTCCTTTCTGATTTTCTTCTCAATCACTGGTTCATTTATCTTGTTAGAAACATCAAAGAACATCTCCTTATATGTACCAACTTTAGGAGAAATATAACATAACCCTTTCAAATAATGAATGGGGTGTCACATTATAAATTAACTTAAATTGGTAAGGATCTTCTAGAAGTCTTGATTTTCTTGTTAGGATACTATTCTATTTTACCTTATTAATTCTTAGTCTTAGGGATATTCTAGGAATTTTAGTTGTCTTGATAAATTTTTATCTCATAACCCTTTCAAATAATAAATGGGGTGTCACATTATAAATTTACTTAAAATGGTAATGATCTTTTAGAAGTCTCAATTTTCTTGATAGGATACTATTCTATTTTACCTTATTTAATCTTTAGTCTTACAAATATTCTAGAAATTTTAGCTATCTTCATAAAATTTTATCTCTTATGTGTTGTTTCATGATTTAAGATTTAAGGCTTATTTTAATAGAAGGTGCATGATTTGGCCAAAGGATTGGAGCTAAGACACAATAAGAAAGGATTAATCTAATTGTGTCCTAGGTAGGCTATTATTCTTCTCTCTCTTTCTCTAATTCACAAAGGAATTTATCTAATGTTCCTTGAAATAATTTAATAGAGCTACAAAAGAATCTCTTACTATTTTTGAATTGTTTCTATAAATTTATGGATCTATCTCTACTTTCTTTTTTAATACTCAAATTTGATTAGCAAATAAGATTTAGTTTAATATTCATGAAGAAACCTGCAAGATCTAAGAGATAAAATTGAAGCACAACATAATGGTGAAAATATACTACTCAATAATGCAAATGAAGAGAGTACATATAGGTGAAAGTGAAACCAAGTCCAACCAAGAAAGGAGGAAATAACTAGAGTGGTGACAAGATCATCCAAGAAACTAGGATGATGTGTCGAAATGAAATTGACACATCTCTAGTAGAGTCCTAAATGACGATAACTTGTGTAGACAAATGTCAAATGATCATGGATGACTAATTAAACCTAATTATCCTAAGTGTAATTAAATAAATAAACTAACACCCCCCCTTAAGCATAACTTAGGAGGACAAGATAAAAAAAAAATGGGTCCCAACTACTAGTGTAGTGAGGTACCCATGTACAATGAAATCTCTCATAAAAGGAGAAATGAGGAAAACCTGGTGGGAACAAATTCTCCCTCCAAAAAAGAGATAAGATGAAATGACATGCACAAGTAAAGAGGAAGATGAGTGATGGATGGAGGAAACATGATAACCCCCCACAGACTACCATAGATCAAAACCACTGACAAAGGGGTTTTCTAGAATTGTAGACCATAAATTGAAACTGTCATTTTTAAAAACTGTTGAGGATTTCAACCATGCAACCATAGTAGTTAGCTCACTGCAAGGAAAATAGATCATCGTATATCACATGGGCCTCAACACGCCTAACCAAGCCATATATGGAGTGGTTTGCATATATCATCGATGATATCTATTACTGGTCTTCTATGTTATTGGCTTCAACTTATATTTTCTCAAATCGATACCATGAGGAAACCTACAAGATCTAAGTGATAAAAATGAAGCACAACATAATGATGAAAATATACTACTCAATAATGAAAATCAATACAATACATATAGGTGAAATTTCAACCAAGTCCAACCACGAAAGGAGGAAATAACTAGAGTGGTGGCAAAACCACCTAAGAAATTAGGATGATATGTCGAAATGAAATTGACACATCTTGAGTAGACTCCTAAATGATAACAACTTATGTAGGCAAGTGTCAAATGATCATGGATGACTAATTAGGCTTAATAAGCCTAAGTGTAATTAAATAAATACACTAACAATTTATCTAATTCACAAAGGAATTTATCTAATGTTCCTTGAATTAATTTAATAGAGCTACAAAAGAATCTCTTACTCTTTTTGAATTATTTCTATAAATTTATGGATCTCTCTCTACTTTGTTTTTGAATACTCAAATTTGATTAGTGATTAAGATTTAGTTTAATATTCATGAAGAAACCTGCAAGATCCAAGAGATAAAAATGAAGCACAACATAATGGAAAAATATACTACTCAATAATGCAAATGAAGAGAGTACATATAGGTGGAAGTGCAACCAAGTCCAACCAAGAAGGTTAGAAAGAAAAGAGTGGTGAAAAAACCATCTAAGAAACTAGGATGATGTGTTGAAATGAAATCAACGCATCTGTAGTAGAGTCCTAAACGATGATGAATTATGTAGGAAAGTGTCAAATTATCATGGATGACTAATTAGACTTAATAATCCTAAGTGTAATTAAATAAATACACTAACAAACCCTTCTTAAGCATAACTTAGGAGGATAAGATAAAAAATGGGTCATGACTACTAGCCTGGGGAGGTACCCATGTACAATGAAATCTCTCATAACAGGAGAAATGAGGAAAACCCTATGGGAGAAAAACCTCCCTCCAAAAAAGAGATAAGATGCAATGACATGCACAAGTGACGAAGAAGAAGAGTGATAGATGGAGGAAACACTGATAACCCCCCAAAGACTACCATGGATCAAAACCACCAACAAAGGGGTTTTTTTAGAATCATAGACCATAGATTGAAACTTCTATTTTTTAAAACCACAACTTTCTTCAAACCGTTGAGGATTTTGACCATGCGACCATAGTAGTTGACTCACCCCAAGGAAAACTAGATTTTCGTAGATCACACCGACCTCAACACACCTTCCCAAGCTATAGATGGAGTGGTTTTCATATCACTAATGACATATATTACCAGTCTTCTATGTTATCATATTTCTCTCATCTTTTCTTGACTCTGATACCATGAAGAAAACTACAAGATCTAAGAGACAAAAATGAAGCACAACATAATGACAAAAATATACTACTCAATAATGCAAATCAAGAGAGTACATATAGGTGAATGTTCAACCAAATCAAACCATGAAAGGAGGAAAGGAATGGAGTGGTGGCAAAACCAACCAAGAAACTAGGATGATGTGTCAAAATGAAATTGACAAATCTCTAGTAGACTCTTAAATGATGATGACTTGTGTAAGCAAGTGTCAAATGAATATGGATGACTAATTAGGCTTAATAAGCCTAAGTGTAATTAAATAAATACACTAATCATTTATTTAATAATTTCAAAATTTATTAGTATATATTAAAAATATAATATCGAATATTATAAGCTAAAGAAATAAACATAACATTCTTTTAAACATTGTTACTTTAGTACCTCATTTAATTTAATATCTAATGATTATATATTTAAATATTGTTTAGTCTTATTTATATTTAATATACATATACATATACATATACATATACATATACATATACATATACATATACATATGTTATAATTATTTAGAACAACAGAGAGGGGGGAGTGAATCAATTGTTCTCAGGTCCAGATGTACCAATTGAAATTTCTAGCACTTCAACAGTCTCAGATCTAATTAGAAATACAACTCGATCTTTATAATAGATATCAGAGACATATAACATGAAATCCACTATCCAAATGTAATTATCATCAAAATATAACAACATTCACATCAAAACATTCTCACAAGTATAACATTGGGAGTTATATTGGAAACCTAGCTTGGGAAAAACCACTTTGTAATATGCTACTGATATTTCACTCTTTTGAAGTGATCTCTATGAAAATCCAACCAAGTTAAAGGTTTACAAACACACTACTAGGTGTGACCTTGTTAAAGTATTTAAACACTGTGTCAAAAGTGACTTGATTAAAGGATTTAAGTACATTCCATTAGAATTCCACCTTGATTAAAGGATTTATACAATGAATGTTAGGCCAACCTTGATTAAAGGATTTAGACTGATACAATGGTTAGAAAGTAACAGCAGTTTCTAATCTGAAAAACATACAACTCACTTTACAAATATAGATCCACTTCACACATATATGTTGTTTTACTGACTGAGCTTCATTTCCATCTCCATCACTAATCTTCTTGGAATTCACTTCAAGCAATCACAAATCTATTCAAATCCTTCACAATTTTACCTTTAGCCTTCTGCTTAGACTTATCAGTCAATAACATCAACAACTTCAGCTCCTCACTGTAACATCACAATTAGGTTTTCCTTTATACCTCTTTGATTAGGTAGATCCATCTTTTTCCACTTAATCTTCTTCGTAGATCTTAGGTTTAGGTCAAATTCATCGAATCCTTCCATCATTATGTTCTTCAAACTTCTCATTAAATTCATAATAAAACAATTTACCATGCATTAAATTCTTAATACAATTTGTTAATAAAGTCAACATGATTTACATATCCCAAGAGTTCAACCATGTTGGCTGGGAATCTCAATTCTTTCTCCAAATTTAAATTACTAGCACTCAGTCAATACTATATTCTTCTCCTCAGTCAGCACTGCGTGTCTCGGTCATCTCTACAAACTGTCTTCCATGGCTAACACTTTCTTTGCTCGGTAATTTCCTATCACTCAACATAAAATGATGTTCGGTCAACACTAAATTTACTTGGCATATACTAGCACTCGGTCGACACTAACATTACTTGGCTTAAATTAGATTTCTACACTTTTTCTTAGTTAAGCCTACTTCTTCAGTCTTTCTTCTTACTTAGATAAACACTACATTATCTTATCAATGTGCCAACTAATCAAGTACCCATTGAAGTATCAAATAACTCAACATTTCCTTAGGCTCTCTTGTTATCTCCTTTCCCTAATCCTCTTCATCAATCAATAGATATGGTACTCTCCTAGATAGAAACTATCTTACCAGTTAAGGTTTGACATCAATGACAATACAACAATTGTTTCAATTGCAGATTATTGGATCTCCCTCTTTGGCATTGATGGCAACACCACATGAATAACACATGATTTACCAAATAATCCAAAAATATTTTCTGTACATCAAAAAGTTTTATAATATCCTTAGCTTCATTTTGATTCAAAACAACATTTACTGGCCTAACTGCATACACAATTACTCCCACTAAATCTCTCCAGTGATTGTGTTTGAATCTTTCCATCAGGTTCAATGAATCATCTCTATGTTTTCATCTGAATCTCTCCCTCTTTGACAACAATTCCAAAGCAGTATCTATATCTTACATCTTCTTCATGTATATGTCTTCATGTCAATTCAATATGTTGTATTTCTCCCTCTGTCATCTTACTTATGACTAATTGTTATTTCTCCTTTACTTCTCACAACTCTAGGCAACTCCTAAAGTGTGACCTTTTTTGCATCAATTTGTCAGATATTTTGTGTAGCACATTTGATGTAGTGCTCCTAGTTGACTAGATAGTCTCAGTTAGGGGAATCACACCTAGTTTACCTCTAAGGTATTCATGAGCATCCTTAGGTAAAGCTTTCATGAATATGTCTGCTAGTTGTTCCTTTGTATTCACATATTCCATTCTCACTTCTTTATCTTGTACTAGTTCTCTCAAGTAATTATTCTTGATAGAAATATGCTTAGTCTTTGTGTGCATTACTAGATTCTTTGATATATTGATAGCACTTGTGTTATCATAGAAAATAACAACTAGCTGAGTGATTTCCTCTTTCATTGCTTTTAACAATTGCTTGATCCACACTAAATTTGAACAATTTACTGTAGCTACTACATACTCACCTTCTATTGTAGATTGGGAAATGCAGTTATGTTTCTTGCTTTTCCAGGAGACTAATCTCTTTCCTAGAAAGAATGTTCCACCACTTGTACTTTTCTTGTCATCAATATTTCCAGCCAGCTCTGCATCAGTGTAAACTCTCAGTTCAAATTTTTCATTCCTTTTGTAGTACAATCCATTAAATCCTTTGTCCATTTCAGATATCTCATTATTCTCTTCACTTCCATAATATGATTTACCTTAGGATTGGTAGAAAATATAGCCACAATTCCAACTGCTAGGGCTATATCTAGTCTATTGTGGACAACATATTGTATCTTTCCAATCATAGATCTATACAGGGTTTGATTCACTTTAGTAGTATCATCAGTTTTAGATAATTTCTATCTAGTAGCCATAGGAGTACTTACTGGTTTGGAATCCTCCATACCAAAAATTTTTAGTATCTCTTTAACATATTTAGATTAAGTGATAAAGATACCTTTCTCTATTTGATAAACTTGTAATCTAACAAAGAATTTTATCTCACCAAACATAGACATTTCAAACTCAATTTGCATCTCATTAAAAAATTTATGACATAGGGCATCTTGTCCTCCAAATATGATATCATCGACAAAAATTTAAGCTAAAAAACTCCCTTTACCTTCTTCAGTTTTCATATATAGATTGTTGTTACATCATTTGTTCTTGCAAATCCAATCTTTATCAAATAATTATGCAGTCTCTCATACCATGCTCTAGAGGCTTGTTTCAATCCATACAACACCTTTTTCAACTTGAAAACCATATTTTTTTTGCTTGGGTCAACAAATCCTTTAGGTTGTTCAATGTATACTTCTTCTTTGAATATACCATTCAAAAATGCAGATTTGAAATCCATCTGATATACTTTGAAATATTTATATGCAACATATGCAAGTAGAGTCCTCACTCCCAATCTTGTAATAGGGGAAAATGTTTCCCCATAGTCTATTCCTTCTTCTTGTGCATAACCCTTGCATACCAATCTTGCCTTTTTTCTTGTAACTTGTCCATGTTCATTTAGCTTGTTTTTGAATAACCATTTTGTTCCAATAACATTCTTATCTTCTAGTCTCAGCACCAGAGTCCAGGTATCATTCTTTTTCTATCTAATCAATTTCTTCATTCATAGCTTGTATCCAGTCATCATTCTCTAAAGCATCTTATATAGTTTTAAGCTCAAACTCACATAGTAAACATGTAAGGTCTTTAAACTTACTTATTGTCAAGACTCCATATTCTTTATCTCCAATGATTTTCAAAAGCTTATGATGTCTTCTTACATACTATGTCAATGTAGGTTCAGATTTATTTTCTCCTTGATCTTCAGGTTCATCATGCAAATTATCAGTTTCTTCTTTTGATTTCTTGGCAACACCCTCCTAATGTTCAATAGCATCCTCCTAATACTCGGTATTGCTTATCTGTGACTCTGCATTTGGTTCAAGTGTGTTACTTGCCTCTCCTTCCATGTAAACAAAAGATCTATAATCTCCAGATTTTTGTTTTCCCTCTAGTTCATTCTTTTCTGCATATTCATCAACTGTAACACCCCGCCAGGCAACCCAAGAGGACAAGACATAAAACCTCTATAAAATGCAAGTAGTGAATTTTTTTATTTTTTATTTTATTTTATTTTAACTAGAATAATATTCATCATTACACTTCATATTTCTAAAAGAAGAAATAATTTTCTACTACTTGAATGTAAGATTTATACAGCTTAAGTCCTCCCGGGTTCCCTAACGTCGCTACTAAAGCAACATCATATAAACCATTTACATGCATAAGATATTCATGGAATCATGAGCTTAAAAGATCTACATTCATTTTAATGCACCAAGTTAAATGTCCCTGACTTATTTATTTTATTAAACATAGGGTAATCATCCAACATCATTATTCCTTTTATCAACTCATTCCATAAATTCATATTGATTTCATCTACATCTACTATCCTTTATATCACTTTTCTCTAATAATTTAGGTAACAGATTAATATTCATTAAGGTAGGCATTATCCTAGGTATTTCATTAACATGAACCAAGTATTAACATTATAATCAAGTTACTATTTTATTGCATGGTTTCATAACCATTCATTGTTAATAATTCCAATCACTAACCTATCATTTCTCAATAATTTCCTTGGATCCTTTCATCAAGAGAGAATACATTATTTTTGTGATACATCATTATATATAACTATATTTAAGATTATTTCCTTTACATATGGACAACATAAGAGGATAGGAGAAATAACATAAATACTTTCTTTTAATGCTAGTAACATGTCCAATATTTCACATTCTTTTCCCTTTCTTTTACCTAGAACTACCCATTCCCTTAGCATTGCCTTGAATTGAGATTACAAGACTCTTTTTAGGAGATTAAAATTACATGAATACAGATACATAAGTACATCTCAACATATTAAAATATCCAATAAGAAATCTTCAACTGCAGATTTGGAAAGGAATATGTGCTAGGATCATCCAAAGAATCATGATCAATACCTCGATATAAATATTAACCACCCAACCATGTGGAACCAATAGGCCCACTCCCCTGAGCTAGGAGATAGAACCAAAGGCCCATACAAGAGGTAACAACTAGGAAACTCCTAAGGTGGTGATAAAATTTACCCAAAGTCACAACACAAAAGAAAAGACAAGAAGACCACAAGGACTAGCAGAGGCATGATCAAATTTTGTAGAGACTCTAAGCTACAAGCTAGGTGAGTGTCATCGCATAGCCCTCACCCCTTGGGTTGTCCTGGTACTAGCCACTCTTGGCCCCGGCCCCCAAGTAGGCACATGCAAAATGGAATGCCTCTCGTACAGACAAGGTCATCCAGTCGTACCTACGCATAGGTACCTTCTCCCACTCCCATCCTTAGTCTTTACTAGCACTAAAGGCATGGTTGAGGCACAATTAATCTTGATTAGTGTGTAACTTCCTATTCCAATAATCTCCCATTCCCAATTAATTTATTTAGGTTATCACTTGATTAAATAACTCATAGTAGGTTATCTTGGTACTAGCCACTTAGGGCCCCGGCCCCTCACTATGAGCCACTCACCTAGTGTACTTAGGTTCCCTAACATACATATAAAAATCATAAGAACATAATAGATTCATCACCAAGAATTCATATCAATTCCATAACAACATTTGATTGAGTTTAGGAAAACATATGTTGTCCCTAGTCCACTTGACAACCCTAAACCCAATATGGTATTCAGAATGTTCCAAACATATAAGAAGACATCCAAGTGATATTATAAACATATTCAGAGTATACATACATCCAATTAACCAAAAACAAATTCTAATAGCCTCTGGTAACCATACGAAACCTTAAAACTTAATGATGTTCTTAAACTGAATTATTTCAAGCAAGGATTAAATGCAAAGAATAGTCATCATAGAATAGTCATCCATATCTTCCACAAAACAAATAATAAAGGAAATCACTTAAGTGAAGATTTAGATAACATAATTATGGACTCTCAGTTTTATTTTTAGGAAGATCCAATGGTGGGAAAGAAAGTTATGACTTCTGGTTTAAAACAGAAAATTCTGGTTAGGGTTCAGACCTGCCTTCACTAAAACGGTTGTAATTTTCACAAAACATAATTAAAATTCACCAAACTGATTGTAAATGAAATATAAGACTTAGGAGAATCTTTGATATCAAATTCAGACTTTTATATGATCATATCAGCCTGTAGCATATGAATACATTTGACAGAAAATTTAGAATCAAGAATGGATAGGCATAGTCTGCCAAAATGTCAAAAATAAGGCATTAATTTGACCCTAAAAATAAAATCAGAGAGATACCCATTTGATATCTGTGAATTTTACTTCCAGAAAATCAATTTAGTAAAACCCTAGATGTAATTTAAATTATTATAATAATAGATCTCCAAAAATGGGTTGCTAAAAACCCTAGGAAAACACATGCCAATTCTTACAAACAAAAACTCAAAACTTTAAAATAACCATAGAAATGAAAAGTAAAGATATAATAAATAATGATAATATATAAATAGATCCATAATCTATCAGACACATAAAGTAACTAAAATATTCAATCCATACCTCATGTCCTACGAAGGTTGAATCGAAGAAGGAAGGAAACAAAAGAGAAGACAATTCCAAACTTGAGATGCATCCTTCAAACCCTATCCACTTTCAGAAATCTCCATGAAAGAAAGAAATAATTCCACAGCAAAGAATCCCTCTCTCAACTACTGAAATTCTCACAAAAATGTCTCTCTCCCAAAAGCAAAGATAACCAAAAATTCTTAAAGACATATGCTTACAAACTCTCCCTCATATCTCCAAGTTTTCTCTCCAAAATCTCCATGAAAAGTAAGGCCATCCTCTCCTCAATGCTTCAGCCCCAAAATCTCCTCCCTTCAAATGAGAAATCAGTGCATATAAATATATTTCTAAAGGTTGAGAGGAAAAGTAACCAACTCCCAACTAACTCTTAACTAAATGGTATTTAAAATAACTTAATATCATACAACTATATTACTCAAATATACAATAAAAGATTATTTGTATTCATTCATACACATGTAATATTATCCTAACATATATGCATATGCCATCATTAATTACATCAATATCTATATATATAACCTATCCTCATTATTAATAATTAACAATTGAGAATAATATACCTCGCATTATTTAATATTTAATTATTAATAATATTATACTTTACATTAATCCCAAAATATACACCATCAACAATATCTACAATAATTAACATATAATCACATATAAATTATATATATATAAATACATATATGTGTGCACCCATATATATATTTCCATATATATATATATATATATATATATATATATATATATATATATATATATATATATTTATATAGATACATGCCAAATACCAAACACTATAATCTATAAGATTATGAAGTAATAGATCAAAATATTATTACCTATTTATAATTACTATAGGATATAACACTGAGGTAGAATAAAATCACATGCCTCAAAATAAATCTAATCATCGAAAGAGGCCATAAAAATCAACTATGAAACATATTGAGAAAACCATAAGATCAAACAAGGTCAACCAAAGTCAACAAGGAAAGTCAAGCCAAACTCCTGAAACACAACATAGAAAGATTAACTAAGAATCATACCAAGAAGGAGAAATAAATAAAATGAGTAAACAAATCATACAACCAAATGAATTCAAGTGGCCACAAGGCACTAACTACAACCATGCCCAACTGGGTGCGTTGGATCTGGGTTTTTGACCCAAAGGTTGACTGACAAAGAAGGAACCCTAATATTCCCAAATTGGAATAATGACAAAGGAAGACTCATGTAGGGGCCTTAGTACTATCTCCATAACAACAACCATCGAGGATTTGAGGGCATGCTCAGACCTGTGAAGCCAGGTGAAGTCGATGCTTGGTACCTGCAAGCCTGCATCACAAACAAGAAATACATATGCATGGATATACATATAAAAGAAAACATTGCAGACAGATGACCAGGATCGATACATCGTGTGGACCTCAGCTATGTGAGTAACTACAACTTCATCCTGAATCATGAAAACACATCATGTATATATATACACTCAAAGCATGTAGCATCATCATAATGAAGGTTAGAATCTCAAGCATTGTGTTAGTCTCTTATCAATACTAATAATAAATCAACATAATCAAATCATCAAGTGAGATACAAGATTCATCCAAAGTAACCTTAATAGAAGAAAATATAAATAACCACTTATATATATCTATCAAGTACATATCATATAACATCCTAACTATGTTCATAAAGGTCTTGTAGGTACTCAATACATACATGGAGATAAATACATAAAAAAGTGATACCTTTAGATAGTATGTCTGATATTAGAATCATTGAGTACTAGCTTATGAAATTATTATAAACAACTATAGGAATAGATCAAACAAGTATCATGTACAACTTAAGCTGTAAGAAAACATCGAAGGATCTTAATTCTTTCAAAAACACAAAACTTATATTAGGGTTAGAGGGGTATTACATCAACTCTCACATTTGCACTTTCCACAACTTTGTTAGTGTTACAATTCAAACACTTATAAGCTTTTCTCTTAGTAGAATAACCTAGGAATATGCCTTCATCGCTTTTTGTATCAAATTTTCCATTCCTATTATCTTTCAGTATATAGCATTTACTCCCAAAAATTCTAAAATACTTCACATTAGGTGCATATCCATGCCATAACTCATAAGGGGTAGCATTTGTACTTTTCTTGATTTTTACTTATTTTAAGGTATAAATAGTTCTACTTACAGCTTCTCTCCAGTATTTTTGTGCAACATTCTTCTCAATCATCAGTGTTCTTGCACAATCCATAATTGACTTATTTCTTCTCCCTGCTATACCATTCAGTGGAGGTGTTCTCGGTGTAGACATCTACCTCTTGATTCCTCTATGATTGCATAACAGATTGAACTCATTTGATATAAATTCTCCACCTTGGTTAGATATCAAACATTTCAGGCTTCTACCTTTTTCTTTTTCAACTTTTTCCAAATACCACATAAAAAATTGAAATGCATTAGATTTTTCTTTCAAAAACATTACAATCATCATCCTAGAGTAGTCATCAAAAAATAGAATAAAGTACTTGTCACCAATTCCAAAATATTTTCAGAAGTATATGTCTTTCTCTTAAAAATAGACTTTGTCATTTTTCCTAACTGACACTATTTACACATCACATTATCAGGTTTCTTCAATCTCAGCAAACCTCTAACTTTCTTCCTTTTAATATTTACCAGATTATCAAAATTCACATGACAAAGCCTCTTATGCCATAACCATACATCATCAAAATGTGCAAACAAACATGTTTCTTCAGATAGGTCTAGATAGAACAAGTTACCTCTAGTCTAATCTCCACTTCCAATTAGTTCACCAGTGGCATCAAATATTTTAGCCTTTTTGTGATGAAACTCCACTTAGTAACTAGTACTATTCAACTGTGCAACACTCAGAAAATTATAGTTAAGACCTTCAACCCAATAAGTATTTTCACATGTGATCTTTTCAGTTGACTTAATTGATCCTTTACCTTTCACAGGACATGGTGTATCATTACCAAACATAACACTTCTACATTTTTAATGATCTAGGGTTTCAAATTTACTTTTATCACTAGTCATGTGATGTGAGAATCCATTATCAATAATCCATTTATCACCCTTACTCACATAAGAAATATGTGCAGTTTTATCATCTTCATCAGAATCATTTTTCATAGCAACATAAACTACTTCAATATCACAATCATTAGTGTCATTTCCAGTTTCCTCTTCAAAAATATAATAAGATTTCTTACCATTGTCCTTGTAGTCTCTATACCTTTAGTAATCTCTTTTATTTCTCTTGTCCTTGTACTTTCTTTCCCTTTCCTCATCCTTGCCAGTCCTGTCAAGGCATCTTGCTGCAATATGTCCAACTTTGTTACATGAAAAATAGATTATAGGAAGTTTACTTTTGTATTTTCCTTTTCCTCTCTTTAGTCTTCTAGCCATGAGTGCCTCAAGATCATCTAGTTCCTTATCAGAAGTGTCACTATCACTGTCACTATCACTATCACTTTTCACACATTTTTATTTTTCTCTCTTAGACTTATGCAAAACCATTTGTGACTTGAATGAAGATTAAATATTAGGAACAATGTAGTTATCATAGTTAGATAGCTCAAAAGTAGTAAGCTTACCAAAAAGACTTTCTAGAGTTAGAACATTACCAAGGTTATATCTTGATTCTTGAATTGCAAAAATTCTAATAGCATAGATAGGAAGCAAATTTCTCAATACCTTATCAATAACAGTCTCATCATCAATGATTCCATTAGCTCCTCTAATAGCATTCACTATCTCCTTAATTGTACCATAGTCCTAAGCAATATTTTCACCTTCTTGCATTTTCATTTCATCAAACTTACCTCTCAATATTTCAGCTTTTCCTCTTAGTACATTGTATCACCACAATAGATAGTTGTAAGAGTATCCCACATTTTCTTTGCAGTAGTGCAATCTTTGATATCTTCAAATTCAGGATAGCTTAAGGAAGATGCAATCTCCAACATTTCTTGATTGTGCTCTTGTTTTGCTTTCATCTCCTCAACGTTCAATGGTGCATCAAGTATAACATAGTCATGTTCCACATTGTACTTCTCTGAATCAACTATACTAGCTAGATGCAATTGCATCAGAATTTTCCATGCGGAG
The DNA here is from genome assembly GCA_027943335.1 of Chamaecyparis obtusa. NCBI lineage: Eukaryota > Viridiplantae > Streptophyta > Pinopsida > Cupressales > Cupressaceae > Chamaecyparis > Chamaecyparis obtusa. The sequence goes on from BSBK01002620.1 coordinate 936,804, forward strand.
CAGTTCTCTTTGTTGAACTTCGATACCTCCTTTTTATAAATATTGATCATTAGCTTCAAGTACCTTTAAAATTTTCTCTATAAGCACCAATAGCTCTGATACCAATTGTTAGAATTATTTAGAACAATAGAGAGGGGTTGAATTAGTTGTTCTCAGGTCCAGATGTACCAATTGAACTTTCTAGTACTTCAATAGTCTCAGATCTAATCAACAATACAACTCGGTCTTTATAACATATATCAGAAACATATAACATGTAGACCATTGTCCAAATTTAATTAGCTTATAGAATATAATAAGATTCACACAAGTATAACACTAGGACTTAGAGTGGAATCCCAACTTGGGAAAAAACACTTTGTGACATGCTACTGATATTTCACTCTTTTGAAGTGAGCTCTGTGAAAAGCCAACCCTGTTAAAGGTTTACAAACACACTACTAGGTGTGACCCTGTTAAAGGATTTAAATACTCTATCAAAAGTGACCTAGTTAAAGGATTTAAGTAAATTCTATTAGAATTCCACCTTTATTAAATGATTTATACAATGACTGTTAGGTCAACCTTGAATAAAGGATTTAGACTGATACAATGGTTAGAAAATAACAATAGTTTCTGATCTGAAAAACATACAACTCACTTTGAAATTACAATTCCACTTCCCACATATATGTAAATTTATTGACTAAGCCTCATTTCCATATCCATCACTAATCTTCTTGGATTTCACTTCAAGCAATCACAACTCTATTTAGCTCCTTCACAATTTTACCTTTAGCCTTCTTCTTAGACTTATCAGTCAATAACATCAACAACTTCAGCTCCTCATTGTAACCTCACAATTAGGTTTTCCTTTATACCTCTTTGATTAGGTAGATCCATCTTTTGCCACTTAATATCCTCCATAGATCTTAGGTTTAGGTCATATTCATCAAATCTTTCTATCATTATGTTCTTCAAACTTCCTTCTAGATACATCTTTAACCTTCTCATTGAATTCATAATAAAATGATTTACCATGCATTTAATTCTCCATACAATTTATTAATAAAGTCAACATGATTTACATATCCCAGATATTCAACCATGTCAGCTGGGAATCTCAATTCTTTCTCCAAATGTAAATTACTAACACTCAGTCAATACTATGTTCTTCTCCTCGGTCATCACTACGTGTCTTGGTCATATCTACAAAATATCTTCCTTGGCTAACATTGTCTTTTCTTGATAATTTCCTATTGCTTGACATAAACTATTGTTTAGTCAACACTAAATTTACTTGACATATATTGGCACTCAGTCAACACAAACATCACTCAGCTTAAACTAGATTTCTACACTTTTTCTTGGTTAAGCCTACTTCTTTAGTCTTTCTTCTTACTTAGATAAACAATACATTATCTTATCAATGTGCCAACTAATCAAGTACCCATTGAAGTATCAAATAACTCAACCTTTTTGTAGGTTCTCTTGTTATCTCCTTTCCCTAATCCTCTTCGTCAATCAATAGATATGGTAATCTTCTAGATAGCAATTGTCTTACCAGTTAAGGTTTGACATCAATAACAATAAAATAATTGTTTCAATTGCAGTTTCCAACAACATATACATATAGATATACATATACATATAGATATACATATACATATACATATACATATACATGATGTATATGCATACATATATGTACATACATACATACATACACACCACACACACAACTTTTATGTCGAGTTGAGACAATGATTGCAAAATTTAAACTTAAAACATTTTTCTTTAATTAATGCAACCTAAGGTGCATTTCAAATAGGTTGTAATATTACACTATTAATATAATAAATTATCTCACTTTTATATGCAAAATAGAAATAATCAAATTAATTGATTGGTTACCTGAATATGATAAATTTGGATTTGATCTTTTGAGGGTGATTTTAAGACTATAAAATATAGTTTTTATTAATGTTTATGTGAAACTTGACCCCTATAGTGTTGGGATGGAGAGATAGGGTACTGAGAGGGGAGGGGTGAATCAGTGTCCACAAAAACTTTCAACTCACAAACCTTAATAGAAAATAGTAGTAACTTCACATATAACTTGAATCCATTGTATGCATCATTCATTTAGTTACCTTGTAAAAGTAAATAGCATGAAATCAACAATATATCTATCACATAACACAAGTATTTTGGTAACGCATAAACCCTTGTTAGAAGGTAAAAATTGTGGTGGGGATGACACCCACAAATTCTTTACCACTGCAAATAGAAAAGGATTTCCTATTAGGGCTACAAGTGGTGATCACTTCTAGTGATCTTACCCTATTAGGAGTAACATTTTAGATTAGTTAGATCTACCTAGTTATAGGATTTTAACAATGCTACTTGAGTGTGCACTCGATTAAGAGATTTGCAAAAAGACTGTTAGGTCTACTCTGTTAAGAGATTTTAGGTTTCTTTGTTACAATGATTAGAAAATAATAGAAAGTATCTACAAATTGACAACTCTATCTTGTCTAATACAGATCAGTGTAGTATAGATTAGATATCACCTTTTTATGTGTAAATCTTATTTCTAAATTGCTCAGTAGCCTTGTCTGAATCTTCTTATTCTAAATATCTCTGAATTCTACTCTCCTCTGTTTGATAACCGATATCTTAAAGTAGGCTTCTCCTTCAAGATATCCTTTTCTTGTATTCTTCCTTGTCAAGCTTATGTCAAAATGACATGAAATACACATATATAGCATAATTCTTTTGCCGCTTAACAAAATTAGGTTACAATATCTTAGAGAAAACCCTAAGATCTATGGTGTACAAAATTAGCCTAGATCAACAATAACATAGAGATCATCATGAAAATTAATGATTACATCTTCAATAAATGATCCTTGATCTTGGTAAAATGTTTTATGATTCTGTTGTAACCATCTACATAGAACGATGTGACAAAATTGATTACTATGTCATCTTCTATACTGCCTGGTAAACACTATAATATACTACTTGGTAATTACACTGGTGCTCGGTGTCTAGTCTTCTCAATGTTTACTATCACTTGGTATCAGTGTACATTGATGCTTGGTAACACTTCCTTGGTGCTCAGTGTAAAGGACTTGACCGACTAGCTTGAAGTGCTTGCATTTACTGACTAGAGTAGCATAAGTAATCGACTGATGTCTTTGATACTAATGATGATCTTTAATGCTCAAATAGGGATAACAATCTGGTGCAGGAGCACCCTTCTAAGGCCTCCCACCATCCAATTTTGATTGTGAGAAGCACTTCTTCAATGAATTTTGTAAGTACAATAAGATTGTTGACTCATTTGTGCATGGAGACCTAAGTAGAGGTCTTGGTTTTGGTATGTAACTCCTTACTTGGCTGTACAGTGACTTAGGGCAGGTTAGTATCCTAAGGTCACTTCTTTTCTAGAATTTTTTAAGTTCTAACATAGAGGTTAGGAGAGTTTTTTTCAATATCTAAGCATGTAAAAGACCTTAGAAAGGTCTTAGGAGTGGAGTGATCAAAAAGTTGCTCAAGCAAGAAAAATTGCTCTAAAAGTTGCTAGCAACTGTTCAAAAATTGCTTAGCAACTTTTCTTATTTGAAGGCTAAACTCACCAAGGTGGTTCCTAACTCTAACTAGGATCTAATCCTAAGGAGAAGCCTATATTAGACATGAAAAACCCTAATGCAAGGGTTGGCAAGCAGTGTGTATGATAGAAGTTTGGAATAATTAGACTGTGTAAGATAGAACAGTGTGTAACAGTCATTTTCATGGCTTGAAGTGAAGAATCAGTGTGTTGTTAGCATTATCTTATGATTGTGTGATAGCATTGTGTTTTTTTTTACTTTATTTATCTACATCTAGATTAGGTTTGAGTGTTTAGTTTTTATATTCTTAGTTTGATAAGTTTGATAGTCCACTGTTCAGTTTGAAGGGACTAATGAAGTAGGGCTTGTAACTCCTATCCCCATCATGGAAACACCATGGAACTTTGGGATAAGGTAGTGTAGACCCTACCTTGTATATATATGCAAGGAGGGGCCCAACAAGAAGGTGCAATCATGTGTTTGAGAAAGCCCTAGGTGAGTTTAGCAGAGCCCGGCTAGGAGCAAGCAGTAGTGTAGAGGCTCTTGTTGACAGAGGAATGAGTTACAGAGGAATCCATTTGGAGGGATGCAAGATACCTATATTAAGGCTAAATTTTGTAGAGGAGAGGTCTTGAACTAGTCTAGAAGTGGTGTTGCTGCAGACTTCAAGCACTGTGACCCTAAAAACCCCAAACAACCCTTAAAACCCTCATATTTGGCACAGGTGTTGTACAACCTATTAGAAGCCTAAGACCCAAAAAATCCTTGAGAATGGGTCATTTTTAGCAAATGTTCTTTAGAACAGGTGTGTTGAATCTTTGAGGGAAAGGTGTCAAAAACCCTATAAAATCGAAAGGAGGGCTAATTAGGCCTCTTCCTTGTAGCCCTAAATTGCAAAGGAACCCTCAAATCAGGTGATGACCCAACCATGCCAATGCATTGAAAAGGTGCCAAATTCCCTAAAAAAATATTGCAACTCATGAAATCCTTTGTTGGAGCTTGGGAATGGAGTTGAACCCTAGAAGACCCTTATAAGCCTATGTAAGGGATGAAGCTAGAAGTTAGAGCTTGGAATGTTGCAAGGTCAAATAGCTAAACTTGGTAGTCAGGCTAGGTAGGTCAGGGGGTCCTTGAATGTGTAAGGTATCTTATAGACCAATCATAGGTGTGATGAGTACACTTGGGTCCTTGGGTAAGGATCAGAGCATAGACTAGCTAGTCTATCCTAGCCTCCCCATCATATTGGTATTAGACCCTCTTAAGGCTTGGGAAGTGAACAGTGGATGTTTCAACCATCAAAAGAATCAGTTGGATCATCACACAAGAAGAAAATGGTGACTAATGAAGATCTTGCTAAGAAGGTGGAAGATTAGGAGGAAGCTAATAGACTCCTAGAGGAAAGATTGATGGAAATGGAGCAACTCTTGGATGATGTCTAAGCAAAGGAAGATAAGGTGAAAGATAGAATGGAGGAGTAGGATGCCAAAGGGAAAGAGAAAACCATTGATGATGATGTTCCTACACCTAATCCTCCAACCCAAGATGAGAAATTTCTTAAAGCTTTGAAGGCTATCACTAGTAAGGCACTTGAAGGTGTCCCATTACTGACCGACAGGATGGATATAGAGGTTGTGATGCAATGGATTGAAGGAATGGAGAATCACTTCAAATGTGAAGAGATCTCAGAGGCATAGAAGGTCAAAGTGGCCAAATCTAGGTTGAGAGGACAAGCTTTAACCTGGTGGAACTACTTGTAAGATGAAAGGGAGAAAGAGGGAAAGAACCCAATCTCTTATTGGAAAGAAATGGTCAATAAAATTAGGGAAGCATACCTACCAGTAGATTATGAAATCTAGTAGCATAGGAGGAGATTGAACCTTAGACAGAAGGAGATGGATGTAGCCACCTACACTGAAGAGTTCCACAAGTTGAGCTTAAGGTCCAAGATCAAAGAAGATGAAAGTATCAAAGTAGCAAGGTACCTAAGTGGTTTGAAATGGAGCATAGAAGAGGAAATGAGTTTGTTTACTCCCACCATAGTACTTGGATGTCAGCATATGGCACAAAATCTTGAAGATAAACAAAGGAGAAAGAAAGAACCTAATTCCAAGAATAGGGGAAGAGGTAGAGACTCTAAAGGGGGACAAAGAGGAGGTTCTAGTAGAGGTGGTGACTCAAGAAGCCAAGGGGAGAGCAAACTTTTGGAACAAAGTTCAAAAATTAGTACAAGAGGATCTTTTGGTAGAGGAAGAGGTTCTCAAGGCAATAGAGGGAGAGGAGCAGGAAGAAGCAGCTCCTACTTTGCCACAATGAAATGCTATCAATGTGGATAGCTTGGACACCCTACCTATAGATTTCCTGATAAGCCATCAACCTCAAACAATGAGAAGAGAGAAGCCTATACCCAAGAAGATAGTAGCATCTCATGTACTAATGAAGTCAGCAAGTTAGAATCAGAAATGGGTGAGAACTTGATGTTCAGGAGAGTACTCATAAGGCAGCCCAATCAAGGTGAACCAAAGCAAAGGAGGGCTCTTTTTAGAGTTAGGTGCAAGGTACATGGAAAATTTTGCAAGGTTATTGTGGATTCAGGGTCCACTAATAACATCATAGTAGAGGAAGTAGCAAAGAAGCTAAAACTTACAAAGGTTCCCCATGCAAAACCCTACAAGGTGACTTGGTTGAACCAAGAGCAAAGTGTGCTAGTTAATGAGTAGACATGGGTGGAGTTTTCAATTGGAGGCTATAAAGACAAAGTTCTTTTTGATGTCTTTCCCATGGATGCATGCCATCTTCTATTGGGAAGACCCTAGCAATTTGATAGAAAGGTGATCTATAATGGAGAGGAAAACTCCATTTCTTTCAAGAAGGATGGGAGGACTTTTAAGATTTAGTCCTTAATAGAGAATGAAGAGGGGACTTCAAAGACACCTAGTGTGTTTCTTAGCATTGATAAGGAGTTCTTACATGCACTACATGCTGAGGAGACCATAGGATATGCTATCATGGTGAAGCCCAAGGAGGAGGACAAGAAGTTGCAGGTAGAACTACCATTGGAAGTGTAGCAAATGTTGGAAGAATTAAGAGATATTGTAAGTGATGGAACCCCTACCACCTTACCTCTAAGAAGGGCCATAAGTCATCAAATAGACTTTTTACCTGGTGCATCTCTGCCTAATAAAGCAGCATACAAGCTTACCCCTGATTAGAACAAAGAAGTGGCAAGACAAATGCAAGAGTTATTGGATCAAGGGCCGATCAAGAAGAGTATTAGTCCATGTACAGTCCCAGTGGTCTTAGCTTCCAAGAAAGGAGGAAAATGGAGACTTTTCATAGACTCAAGGGCTATCAATAGGATCACTATCAGGTATAGGTTCCAAATTCCAAGAATAGAAGATTTGATGGATTGCTTAGGAGGTGCTATGTACTTTACTAAGTTGGATTTAAAGAGTGGTTATCACCAAATTAGAATTAAGGAGGGTGATGAGTGGAAGACCACTTTCAAAACCATAGATGGATTGTATGAATGGCTTGTAATGCCATTTGGGCTTACCAATTCCCCAAGCACCTTCATGAGGTTAATGAATGAGGTCTTGAAGGACTTCATAGGTGGATTTGTAGTGGTGTATCTAGATGATATACTCATCTATTGCAAAACAAAAGTAGAGCATCTTGAGCACTTAATGTTGGTTATGAAGAAGCCACATGAAGAGAAATTAGCCATCAACCTGGAAAAGTGTGAGTTCATGTAGCAAGAGCTGTTTTACTTAGGATTTTTGGTGTCCAAGGGTAATCTGAAAATGGACCCAAGCAAGGTGGAGGCAATCTTGAATTGGCCTACCCCTAAAATAGGGACTGAAGTTAGAAGTTTTCATGGCTTGGCACAATTTTATAGAAAGTTTGTGAGGAACTTCAATGGGAGATGTGCACCAGTGCTTGATACCATCAAAGGAGGACTCAAAACAAAGTTCAAATGGACTGAGGCAGCTGAGAAAGCATTTCAAACATTGAAGCAAGAGGTAGCTACCAAACCTATTTTACTCTTACCAACTTTTGACAAGTTGTTCACCATTGAATGTGATGCAAGTGGTGTAGTAGTAGGGGGTGTATTGAGTCAAGAAGGAAGGCCTATGGCATTATTCAGTGAAAAACTCAATGAGGCAAAGAAGAAGTATTCAGCTTATGACTTGGAGTTGTATGCATTGGTACAATCTTTCAAGAAGTGGAGGTATTACCTTTTGCCAAAAGAATTTGTGGTGTTTACTAATAATTAGGCTTTAAGCTACATAAACACTCAAGAGAAGCTTAGTAACAAGAACTTGAAGTGGATAAAGTATCTCCAATCCTTTACCTTCATAATCAAGCACAAGAAAGGGTAGCTCAACAAGGTAGCAGATGCCTTGAGTAGGAAGTTATTGATTGTCTAAGAGGTATAACTGCAAAGGATTGGAATAGTAGGTTTTAAAGACTTATATGAGGAGGATGAAGACTTCTCACAAGCCTACAAGGTGTGCCTAGAGTTTGAGAACTATTTCCATGGTGATTTTGTAGATTACACCCTTCAAAATTGATTATTGTTTAAATAATTAGCTTTGTGTACCTAGAGGATCCATGAGGGAAAATCTAATTCAAGAAAAGCATAATGGTAGTCTTAGTGGTCATTTTGGCATAAACAAAACATTGGAGTTAGTAGAGAGATACTATTTTTGGCCTAAGTTAGCAAGGGATGTGAGGAGATATGTTGAGCAGTGTGGAGTATACCAGAGAGCTAAAGGTGGTTCAAGCAATGCAGGACTTTATCAGCCTTTGCCCATCCCAAATAGGCTTTGGGAATGTGTAAGTATGGATTTTGTGGTTGGACTTCCTAAAACCAAATCAGGTATGGATAGTATTTATGTTGTTGTTGATAGGTTCTCTATAATGAGTCATTTCATTCCATGTAGAACTAATCATGATGCAAGCTATGTAGCACATCTCTTCTTCAAGGAGATAGTTAGGATTCATGGACTTCCTTTGAGCATTTTGTTAGATAGGGATAGCAAGTTCATGGGCCATTTTTGGCAAACCTTATGGAAAAGGTTAGGAACTAATCTCTCTTTTAGTTCAGCATACCATCCTCAGACTGATGGCCAAACTGAAGTCATCAATAGGGTTCTTGGCAACTTGCTAAGGTGTTTGACAAAGGAGTATGGGCAGACTTGGGATCTTGTTATATCTCAAGCTGAATATGCTTACAATGATAGTGTAAACAAGACCATAGGAAGAAGTCCTTTTGAGATAGTCTATGGAAGACACCCTAAAGGAGTGTGTGAGTTGAGAGACTAAGGTTCTATGGAGTTGAAGAGTGGACAAGCTGAAGATTTCACTCAAACTATCAAGGAGGTTCAAGAGGAAGTGAAGAAGACCATTATGGAATCCACTCATAAAATCAAAGCTAAAGTGGATGAAAAGAGGAAGGAAGTATAGTTTTAGATTGGGGACTATGTCATGGTCCATCTTAACAAAGCAAGGATGTAGAAGGGCATGCCCACCAAGCTACAGATGAGGAGAGTAGGCCCATGCAAGATTCTAGCCAAATATGGAAAGGATGCCTACAAAGTGGACTTTCCATCAGACTTAGCCATCTCACCGGTGTTTAATGTTGTAGACCTGATCATATTCAAGGGAGATATCAGTTAGCAAGGTATAGCTCCACCAAAGGTACTGCAAGATATAGACACCAATGCCATGCCCAAGAAGAAGCCAGCCCAAGTAGAGAAGGTCTTAGAATCCAGAGTGAAGAAGACTTATAGACACCAAGTATACATGGAGAATATGGTAAAATGGGTGGATCAGCCTGAATCTAAAGCCACTTGGATTGAGGAAGGATAGTTCAAGAAGTTTGGTATTGATTTGGCTCTTCTTCACCCCAAAGTACCTTAGTTTGTGCTAAGGGGGAGTATGGTGTAGGAGCACACTTCTAAGGGCTCCCACCATCCAATTTTGGTTTTGAGAAGAAATTCTTCAATGAATTTTGTAAGTACAATAAGAGTTTTGACTCATTTGTGTGTGGAGACCTAAGTAGAGGTCTTGGTTTTGGTATGTAACTCCTTACTTGGCTGTACAGTGACTCAGGGCAAGTTAGTATCCTAAGGTCACTTCTTTTCTAGAGTTGTTTAAGTTCTAACATAGAGGTTAGGAGAATTTTTTTCAATATCTAAGCATGTAAAAGACCTTAGAAAGGTCTTAGGAGTGGAGTGAGAAAAAAGTTTCTCGAGCAAGAAAAATTGCTCTAAAAGTTGCTAGCAACTGTTCAAAAATTGCTTAGCAACTTTTCTTATTTGAAGGCTAAACTCACCAAGGTGGTTCCTAACCCTAACTAGGATCTAATATCAAGGAGAAGCCTATATTAGACATGAAAAACCCTAATGCAAGGGTTGGCAAGTAGTGTGTACGGTAGAAGTTTGGACTAATCAGACTGTGTAAGACAGAACAGTGTGTAACAGTCATTTTCATGGCTTGAAGTGAAGAATCAGTGTGTTGTTAGCATTATCTTGTGATTGTGTGATAGAATTTTGTTTTTTTTTACTTCATTTATCTGCATCTAGATTAGGTTTGAGTGTTTAGTTTGTATATTCTTAGTTTGATAAGTCTGATAGTCCACTGTTTAGTTTGAAGGGACTGATGAAGTAGGGCCTGTAACTCCTATCCCCACCATAGAAACACCATGGCACTTTGGGATAAGGTAGTGTAGACCCTACCCTATATATATATATATGCAAGTAGAGGCCTAGCAAGAAAGTGCAAGCATGTGTTTGAGAAAGCCCTAGGTGAGTTTAGCATAGCCCGGCTAGGAGCAAGCAATAGTGTAGAAGCTCTTGTCAACAAAGGAATGAGTTTAAGAGGAAGCCCTTTGGAGGGATGCAAGATACCTATATGAAGGCTCAATTTTATGGAGGAGAGGTCTTTAACTAGTCTAGAAGTGGTGCTGCTATAGAATTCAAGCATTGTAACCTTGACAACCCCAAACAACCCTTAAAACCCTCATATTTGGCACAGGTGCTATACAGACTGTTGGAAGCCTGAGACCCCAAAAATCCTTGAGAATGGGTCATTTTTAGTAGATTTTATTTAGAACTAGTGTGTTGAATCTTTGAGGTAAAGGTGTCAAAAACCTTATAAAACCAGAAGGAGAGCTAATTAGGCTTCTTCCTTGTAGCCCTAAATTGCAAAGGAACCCTCAAATTAGGTGATGACACAACCATGCCAATGCATTGAAAAGGTTCCAAATGTCCTAAAAACATCTTGGAACTCATGAAATCCTCTATTGGAGCTTGGGAATGGAGTTGAACCCTAGAAGACCCTTATAAGCCTATGTAAGGGATGAAGCTAGAAGCTAGAGCTTGGAATGTTGCAAGGTCAAATAGCTAAACTTGGTGGTCAAGCTAGGTAGGTCATGGGTTCCTTGAATGTGTAAGGTAATCTATAGACCAATCATAGGTGTTAGGAGTACACTTGGGTCCTTGGGTAAGGATCAGAGCATAGACTAGCTAGTCTATCCTAGCCTCCCCATCACAATCTCCCCCTTTGGCATTAGTATCAAAACCTTAAATGTATATAGACCTTGTGTCTCAAAATATTTTCTATTTCTACCATATACATAGATACTTATCAACAAAAATTTACTGTACTCCCCCTTGGTGCATGCTCCCAGTAATGTGTAGTATACTTAGCATTTATTTACATATTTGGCATATACATTATTTTCCCCCTTTTTGATATTAATGCCAAATACAAAAATGTATACTTACAACTTGTCAAAAATGTGCTGATGCATTTTCTTCAATGACTCCAAGAGGTTTTCCCATTCCTCTTTCAAGTTAGTGAGAGCAATGTGCTCAAGACCAACTTGTGAATGCATGTCAAAGATGTTTTCCAACATAGAAAATTCTAGTGTTGCAAAAATTATTTTCACTTTGACAATGTGCTTCTCAAAAAAATTTAGATAAGGAAGTAACTCAGTTTGAAACTTAGTGACCTAGTCACTTAGTCTTTCTTCCTATTTCCTGAGATCTTCCCTTAATTGCCCGAGTCCCTGAACTCTTAAGATATTCTTTGTAAAAGTTTGAGGCTTAGTTAAAGCTACATGTGCACTGGCTTGGATTTCAATATCAATCTATTTAATTTTTTCACCAATCTTAGCAGTGAAGGTTTCCATAGTGCATAACTTAATCAAGACTTGACTGATTAATTGAGTAATAGACTAAATTTCAGTTATTACCTTAGATAACTCTACCTTATTTATTACCACTTCCTGACTGATCTTCTCTGTAAGTTTGTCATGAATCTTGGATTCTTCCCTTTCTTTAATTCTTTATTCAAATGCAATGTTTGGGGCATAGATTTCCTTTGCAAGTGTGGCAAGTTGGTCCATAATGGGAGTATCCTCATTAATTTGTACCTCTGGTATGACCTGTTGTAAGATATCTCTTACATTCTCCAATATTTCCTTGCTCTTTCTTTCCATTCTTAACTTTTTTTGTGCTTCTTTCCTTGTACATAGCTCCCCATATTTTCTAATTTCCTTAGGGCTTAGGGTCCTGGTGTCACAATCTGGTATAACAATTACTTCATCTAGTGTGACCAACCCTTTTCCTTTCTTCTTCTTCTTTGGGTCTTCAGGTGAACTTCTGAAAAATGATATGATATCCTTTACCTCAAAGGTTGGAGTAACCTTCTTAGTTGACACATTTCCTTCCTGCTTCTACTCCTCTAGAACCTGTGTGTCATTTTTCTGAAGTGGAGCCTCTGATGTTGTGTCTGGTGGGGTAGCCTTGGTTACTTTGGGGTCATCTTGGCTCATTGTATCTATCTTAGTTGCCTCTTTCTCTTCAAGCTTGTTTGTGTCAGTTGGTATCTCTTCTCATTGTTCCCTCATTGTATCCTTTGGTTGCTCAGGGTCTGAGCCTTTGGGTTGTTCCTATGATAAAATTTCAACTACTTCCATAAGGATAGGAAGTTCACCTGGTAATTGTGTGATAGCAGGCTCAGTAACAATACCCTCATCATTATATGTGCCTACTACATTATTCACATCCTCATCTTCATCTCTATAATCATGATCACCATTAGTAATGTCCTTAATAAGGACATCTAGTTCTTTATTGTCTTCAATTTGGATCACTACCTAATCCGGTGCATCCTATGAAATGTTTATGTCCATATTGTCTAGTGTAGTATCAATTACCTTGGTAATTGATGCAGTAGTCTCTTTGGTCTTCTTTTCAAAGTCAGCATCATCAATATGGATGCCTTTACCTTTTGATCTTTGTCTTTTCTTAGACAAATTTATAAATGCTTCCTTCTCAGCTTGCTCTCTGGCTGCAACAATGGATGTCGACATGAGTTGGCTAGTCTCATCGAGATCTGCTAGATTCTCATTTAGTATCTACAATGCCCAACTTTTTATTATGAATCTCCTAGAATAAGTGTTCATATATTCTTCAATTTCATCAATACTCAAATTTGGAATTGTTAGCACTAGGGATTGTTCCCTCATGTTCTTTTTTGCTTCCAAGGCATAGGACCATTTTTTATTTATTCTTTCCACTAATGCCTTCAGTAGTTGCTTGGAAAATTCTAATGGAACTTGTTTGAAGTGGATCATCATTTGGATGACTACTTCCTCTATTTTATTCTGATCCTCGGTAGACATGGTGGTGTCAAACTGACTGAGTTCTGGATTTGTGATTTCTCCATTTTCAATTATATCTGTAGAAACTTCATCAATTTTTATGTTCTTGTTGTTGACAACCTTGAATTGATTTGTGTCCATCTCTTCGTCTTCAAGGTATTCTCTTCCTCTAATCAATCTTCTCCTTTTCTTTGGTGCCTCAGCTATGACCTTGGTTCCTCTCTTTGTGTATGTCTTGGTCAGTGTGGCAGCTTTTGGTTTTGTGTTCTTCACAATTCCCTTTTTCAAAGGTGATGAAGTTGCAATAGCTAACCTTGTTTGTGCTCTAGGCTACACTAGTAACTACCTCTTCTTTGGAGTTGGAGTGGGAGAAACCGATATTGAATCTATTTCTTTATCATACTTAGTTTCTTCACTATCATGTTCTTTGTCAGTCAACAGTAACTGACCTTCAGTTGTAGGTTCAACTCATGACTCATTAGATGAGTCAAATTCATCTCCAAACTTTTTAGTTAGTGTCTTCATCATCTTCATGGACTTTCTAGTCATTTTACCAATGACAAGACCTATTCTTATTCTAGTCTTTGCCTCTTTGTAGGTGCCAAACCTTTCGATGTTCTTTTCCTTCGGTGTAGCCAATAAAGCTTTGATTGATTTCAAAGTGAAATCATTATCCATTTCATATCCCATGGTGGCCAGCCATTTTGTTCTCAGCTCAATAGCTTTGATTAAAGTGTGGTCAGTGTCTACTAGAAAACAAATGTCCATTTCATATTTCTCGACCAGTGAGCTTGGAATTCTACTCTGAAGATTCATCTTAATGTTAAATTCCTCAAAATAATCATCTAAAACATTATTTAAATTTTCTCCTAGGCTTCTCATTATATCAAAAATTTGAGTAGTAATTGGTTTGTTGGTAGGCCAATCTATGTGACCGACAGAAGGAAAGAATTTCTAAATATAGAAAAATATACACACCAACAGTGATCCATACTTACAGGTGTTAGACTTTTCTGACTTGATTGTTTTCATGTTCTCTTCTAACTACTTCAACAGCAACTCAGCAAGGTCCAATTGGTGTCCTTTCTTTATCATCTTAAATGCCATGTCCATAGCACTACAAGGAACACTGTTCAGTCTACTCGACTGATAGAACTTGTAACCAATTACATGAGCTACAAATTTAACTTTCAGATCCTCAATTGAAGTGATCTTCAATGCTCGGCCATCCCATGTTGTGCCTATATTCTTCTCAATATTAGCTTAGGAGGAACTAAATAAAGCTTTGGTATTATTTATTGTTGTATAACCTGTAACCCTATGAATCATTTTCTTATTTATCTTAGCTAGTTTATCCAACCAAAATGTTCCCTCATGATAGTGACTAAGTACAACCCTAATCCATTTATTTTTGAAAATTTTCAAAAAATTTAGGGATTGAGTGAGTCCAATATTTTCAACCTATTTGTACTCTTGTTTAAGTTTCCCATCTTCACTATAGAGTTTCTGATATGCTACATATATCTCAAAATCTCCTATTTCTCCTATCTTGCAGTGAATGAAAGATCATACATCCTCGACTAGCAAAACCCTAGGTGGGATGCTTGAGAAAGCACCTGTTGAACCTATTTTCGATGGGACTTCTGGGTGTAACATGTATTTAGGTTCATCATAGTTAGCTGAAACAATGAGGTTCAATTTCTCTTCCACAATCTTAGAACTGCTTGCAGCAGATGCCATTTTAACAAACTAGGTTTTCAACAAAAAGTGATGAATGTGCTCAATAGGGGTTTCAACTTACTCGGAATATATGAAGAGTGCGCTCGGTTTGATTTGCAACAGCTTTGGATAATCTTGAGAATTTTTTTTCTCAAACTTGCTCTGTGAAATAATCACTCTTTGAAATCATTGTGTGAAAATGAACTAAGCCCTCTGTGTATTTATAGCTTTTTTCATTTTCCCGCTTTGAACTTTTTGTCATTAATACTTGACCTACTTCTAGTTCATGACAACTGTCAACTCGATGAATACCACAAACTTCCAATAGCTCAATTAACACATGATTTCTCACTTGATTGATACTGATACTCGGTTAACCTTAAATAACCTTTACCAATAGGTAGCTCATTGCTCGGTCTTACATATACTGACTATGTGACTTTGTTAGCTTGTAACATATAAACCACAATGCATCTTTATTTATGCAGATTTGGTATGTGCTCATCATATATAAGGAACTGTATGTAAAGTAAGATCATTTTGAAATGTCAGTTCCATACATATCTAATTCACCTTAGGTGGAAGTACCGATGTCACCCAATCCAGTGGATGAGGTTTCACTGACAACATTGCTTGACTCAGAATTTTCATTTGATGCCTTTCTCCACATAGTGTTTCTGATTCTCATGATATCTACAATAGTGTTTCCACTCTCAAATACATGTCCTTCTTTGAGTGCTTGTTCTCTGCAATCCTTGCTTAGATGACCAACCTTATTACAATGTAAGCATGCCATTCCAGTGCTTGTCTAGCTTCATGATTGCCCAACCCATCTTTTCCTCATACAATTTGCTACAATGTGTATGGATATCTACCACATGCTATACAGTTAACCCATGTGTTGTAATCCCAAACATAAGAATTGTCTTGTCTCTTTGGTTGATAAGGTTTGGGTTTTATTTTCTATTTTGGTGTCCAGACTTGCTTCATCTTTGCTTTACACTCTTGTGCAATGTGTCCATGTTTGTTGCAAGTATAACAGAGTTTCTCCATGGTAGGATTGTTAGCATTCTTGTTCAGTTTTGCTCTACACTCATAAGCTTGATGTCCAAATTTTCCATAGTAATAACAGTAACCATTAAATTTAGGAGTGCCTTGAGGTTTACCTTGTACTTTTCTCCTGTAGACACTTGTGGTATGTCCTGGTTTTCCATAGTGATAGCATGACAGTGTCTTAGGTCTTTGATTCTGATTGTTCAATTGTTTAGCTTGTTTGGATGATTCTCCTTAGCTGGTATAGCCTATTCCAGCTCTACTTCCATACCTTCTTTGATTAATCAAAAAATCATCAATCTTCTTAGAACTATTCTCAACCATTTTCATCATTTCATTGTGTTGTAGTTGAGTCTTGACCTCATTTCTCAGTTTCTCATTCTCTTCCCTAAGTATTTCAATATCTTCAAGTTTTCTAGACAATTCACCATTTACTCAGTTGATCTCCTGGTTTACAGTCATCATCTAATTGGATATTTCAAAATGGTGCTTAGTGATTCTTTGTATCTCTATTTCTTTTTCTTGAAGTTGTTCAGTTATCTATCTTCAGTCTTCAATAGCTAGATTTTGTTCTTTCTCAGCCTGTCTAGCATTTTTCATTACATTTATCATTCTCACCATCTGTGATTCTTGACTGATTTGCAGGGCTTTCACTTTTTTAGTTAAGTGAAGATTCTTTTCAAACAAATCAGAGATTGTAATTTTAGATCCATCATAAATACTTCATGGACTAGATCTAATGTTGTCAAATATATCATCAATCTCTTCTTCATGGTAACTAGTCTCATTTTCCAGTATGGCAAGGTTCTTCCTCTGAACTAGTAATTGTTTCAATGTATCCTTAGCTTGTTTATACTGCTCTATGAACATCTACATTTGAATCTTTTGATTCTCTATTTTTTTATCCATCTTATACTTCTCCCTAGTTAGATCTTTACTCTTCAGTGGTTAAACCTTCCAATAAGAGATCTGAGCTCTGATACCAATTTTTGGGATGGAGAGATAGGGTACTGAGAGGGGAGGGGTGAATCAGTGCCTACAAAAACTTTCAACTCACAAACCTTAACTGAAAATAGTAGTAACTTCACATATAAATTAAATCCATTGTATGCATCATTCATTCAGTTAGCTTGTAAAATTAAATAGCATAAAATCAACAATATATCTATCACATAACACAAGTATTTTGGTAATGTAGAAACCCTTGTTAGAAGGTAAAAACTGCAGTGGGAATGACACCCACAAATTCTTTACTACTACAAATAGAAAAGGTTTATCTATTAGGGCTACAAGTGGTGATCACTTCTGGTGATCTTACCCTATTAGGAGTAACATTTCAAATTGGTTATATCTACCTAGTTATAGGATTTTAACAACACTACTTGAGTGTGCACTCAGTTAAGAGATTTGCAAAAAGACTGTTAGGTCTACTTTGTTAGGAGATTTTAGGTTTATCTATTACAATGATTAGAAATTAATAGAAAGTATCTACAAATTGACAACACTATCTTTTCTGATACAAATAAATGTAGTATAGATTAAATATCACCTTTGTATGTGTAAATCTTATCTCTGAATTACTCTGTAGCCTTGTCTAAATCTGCTTATTCTGAATGTCTCTGAATTCTACTCTCCTCTATCTAATAAATGATATCTTGAAGTAGGCTTCTCCTTCAAGATCTCCTTTTCTTGTATTCTTCCTTGTCAAGCTTATGTCAAAATGACATGAAATACACATATATAGCATACTACTTTTGCCGCTTAACAAAATTAGGTTACAATATCTTAGAGAAAACCCTAAGGTCTACGATGTACAAAATTAACCTAGATCAACAATAACATAGAGATCATCATCACAATTAATGATTATATCTACAATAAATGATCCTCAATCTTGATAAAAACATTTTATGATTCTGTTGTAACCGTCTACATAGTCGAACAATGTGCCAAAACTGATTACTATGTCATTTTTTGTATTGCCCTATAAACACTGTACTATACTACTCGGTAATTACAATGGTGCTTGGTGTCCAGTCTTCTCAATGTTTACTGTAGCTTGGTATCAGTGTACACTGATGCTCGGTAAAACTACCCTGGTGCTCGGTGTAAAGGACTTGACCAACTAGCTTGAAGTGCTTGCATTTACCGACTAGAGTAGCAGAAGTAACTGATCGATGTATTTGATACTAATGACAATCTTTAATGCTCAAATAGAGATAACATATAGTCATACACTATGAGTGATAATTGCTCTTTAATATTGGAAATATATTTTAGAGATATCTAGAAGCTTGAAATGTGCCTTGAAGGATTGAATTCATTTTGAAAAATAATTTTTTTTGTTATTAATAAATTATCTTCAAATAAAAGGGGATGGTTTTCACATAATTTATTTTAAAATATGAAATTATTTGAATTTCATATGTAAAATGGAGTTAATGAAATCAATTAAGGGGTTGCGTGGAGTGACCCAGTTGGTTTCATCTGATGAAAAAGTTTAGTTTTAAGCTCATGTGGGTGATTTTGAGTTAATAAATATTATTTTTAGTTATTCTTATGTGAAAGTGGACCCCTATAGTAGTAACTTATGAGTGGCTCACATTTTAATGCATAAATTATATTTTAGAGGTATTTAGAAGTTTGAAATGTGTTAGGAAAGATTGAATTTGAGTTTCATTAAAAGAGAAGATTTTCACATGATAAACTTACTTAAAATAATAGGAGTCTCTTATAACTGTTCATAAGATTTATCTTATTCCTCTTTATGCTAGTTCATTTTTAATATGCAAAATGTTTAATAGGGATGACAATCAAAACTAGTTTTTAGTACTTGATGTAGATGTGAGTAGTGATTTTAGTTGATAATGCAAAAATAACTATTATTTTCTTAGAAACATATTATTAGAGTCACTAAATAACTCAAGCTCCCAAGACATGCAAAACCAAAATAACCTTCTACAAGTGAGAAAAGCATAGCATAAATTTTTAATAATAGATACAAAATATAGTAGATCAATATGATTAATGATGTGTGTATCCAATCAGCACAATTCAATTGAATATAGATATGAGAGATTTCTTATATTGATAAAATTGAGAGATAGGACTTAGTAGGAAGATGACAAGTGTCTTAATCCTATGCGATTTTATTTTATGGTGGTTCCAACTAATTATCCAAGTTAGCTCTATGAATTAGCCAAGTTTGAAATACACACTCTTGGTTCACTATCTAACAAATAAGATTCAATCAATGGTCTAGTTTGATTGAAGTTCTCTACACTTCAAGCTCTACAAAACCTAGGTGGATTCCTCTTAAAAATATCTACTAGATAATAATGAAATTTATTAAATATTTTATATAGAAGATGGATCTCAATGAAAATATACCAAAGAAATGTCTAATTCAATGGAATTGGCTTCATACTTTATAAGATCAACATCCCTAACTATGAGAGTTGAGACTCTAAACTAATACTAATCAATACAAAAATGAAATTTGATATTTTATATCTTAAAAATTTTTCTAGAGTCTATAGAGAGAAAGAGACCCAGCTTGCCTATCCTAAGGAAAATAGAGTTTGTAGACACCTAAACTTGATTAATAATTTAATTAAATTTAGTCATCTTACTCACATTATTGATTAAATAATCATGCATTATTTAATTGATTAATGTTAGCCTTCTAGCTAAATTAATTTAATTAATTAGCTATAGTCCAATTAATCAAAATGTTAACACAACCATTTAATTAATTAAATCATCTTCCTCTGTTGATTTAAATGAATACATTTATCTATTTAAATTAATTCATAAATGCTTTTCCTCCCACTTGGAATTAAACAATTATATTTAATTAATTTGAGCACATGGCTCCTAATTTTAACCCCTAACCTAATCATCCTTCAACCACCTAACCTTGGGTTCTAACTCAACCCAACACATTCACACATACTAACCTCTCTTAATTAGTTAATTAACCTTAATTAACTAATTAACCCCTCCACTCATTCTCTCTCCTCCCATCACATCCTCCTAAATATCCTACTTTCCCATTAATTAATCTTAATCTCCCATCTAATTCTCTCTCTAATAATTTGCACAACCTTAATCACGAGGATTAAGAAATCCTCACCCTCTCCCAAGTCAACCCTCATGTCACATCTCTCATATCCCCAACCATAAGCATTTAAGGTTGAATCAAATGATCTTACATCCCTCTTACACACTCCTTCCATCTCTTACATCTTTGTCCCCTCTCACATCTCCCAAAATGGTCACATTCCCCCATTCTTCCAAGCCTCTCTCCTTGTGAGACTTGTCACAAGGAGAGCCATTTGAGAAAGAAAAATCCGTGTGCTCTCTCTCAAAATCATCCTAGACACTCTTGATCTTTCCTCAATATTTTATCCAAACCATCCATTTCACCTCCCTTTGGCCCATAAATTGGACTTTTCTCCCTTCACAAATCATCCACCATTCAAGTATTGTTATAATGCCATTTTGAAGAGAAAAAACACCAAACTTAACCTTATAATGTCAAGTTTTCTACTCACCCATTGAAGATCGAGAAATGTTTTATGAGCACACATCCAATCTCTTGGATCAAATCTTCTCAATGAAGGGAGATTGTCTTGGGTTTGTGAAAGGTTTGTAAATGTTATTATGTTCATGCTTTCTTTATGGTCTTAACATAAGTGTGGTAGTATGTTTAGTTTGTTGAATGCTCTAACTTGTTAGTGTGTTCTTGGATTTACTATTTTTTATTGCATACATTTTGGCATGCCCAGTGGGACCCACTCCAAGGGTTGTTCCTTTCTATTTTCTATCTACTTTTACTTGCAAAACTAACCCAAACTAACATTTTTTGTTTTTTGAGTGTATTGCAAGGTGTTTGTGAGTTTTTGCAGGTTTTAAGAAGGAAGAAGAGGCATTTGCGACATCATTCCCATCCTTAAAATCCACACAACAACCAAAAACTAAACTGGTGGGATCGTGGAAATGCTCGATAGGATTGAAGGTAGAGGAGGCGGGATCGCATTCCCACAAACTTATCCCATTTTGTTTTGTATTTTTCCCACTTCTGATAGTCATTGTGACTGAGGGTAGACCATGTGAGATTGTGGTTTGACCTTGCAGGATCGTGACTTGTAAGCCTTCGGGCATTTTAAAAATTCTAACAAAATCTTGAAAATTGTGTCCTCAAGTTTTTATGTTGACCCCTACGGGATTGTAGGTTGACCAGGAGGGATCGTGGTCACAACTATAGCATTTAAATTCTGTAATGTCAATTCTATATTTTTTTACATTTTTAACAAGCCCATGGGATCGCGGGATTGTTGTTCTAACTATTGCAAGATTGTAGGTACAGACGGCATGAACACAAATTTATCTTCTAAAATTAGAATGAACACACAATTGGTTTAGTGCTTAAAAATTGACATTGCATGCCAAACAATAACTCACACTTGGTTTTTGGGTTTAAAATGAACTTTGGGTAAAAAGAACAAGACAAAATTGAACCATTCATTTGGTGCTCTTAAAACGAACAATACAATCAAAACACTTTAATTTGGGTCCTAAAATGAACAAAATCTACTCTTGAATGCTTAAGGGACAAAAGATTTGGAAAATATTCTTTTCAAAGCATTGCAATTAACTTTCCAAAGAAATTGAATCTTGCATCCTAAACACGTGTGTCTTTCAATCTTTAGAGTAGAAAACATAGCCATAATCTAGGTTTCAATTTGGAATGAAAGAGTGTTTGATGTGTCTTAAGGATTATTTTTAAACACTTCTTTTTGAGCATTCATTTTTAGCAATTCCATTAATCTAAGTGATACATAGTGAATAGCTTATATCTGTATCCTCTCCCCTCGCCCTCCCAAAACTTGGGCGAAGAGAAAGATTAAGTCATTTAATTTTCTTCTAGTGAGACCTATCTAGAGGGTGATATTCCCCTTTAGAGGATGACCTCAAACTGAAAAATACCTTGACCAATATATAAAGAAGACTACAAGTAAAATCTAGTTTTATATCCAACCAAGCTCGGGTGTGGTGTGTGGATGATAGTTTGGATTGAGAAAACTTGCCTAAGGAGATGACAACTAGGCTCTTAAGTGATTCACACATGTACAAATTGATTTAGTGGATGCCATAGAAACACTAAAAGTTGTTAAACTATAAACCTACATGATATACCCCTAAAAGTTTGATAATCTTTATGTAAGGAGGATAGTAACCTCCCTAAGAAACTCACCATATCGTGTCATCCTTGAGCATTTGGATTCAGATAATACAACATTGTTTGACCCATTGCATGGTCTTCAGTGGTTGTATTTTGATTATCTCTCAAGTGTGTGCCTAAGTTTGTTAGAAAAGGTTTTCAAGGCTAAGTTGATTCCATAGGGTAGAATTTCTTGTGCATTTTTTTGATGTTACAAAACAAGTGAAATTTTTTTGAACATACACAAACAAGAAGTTCTATAAACAATTTTTTTTTCCAAATCTACCCAAAATTTATCCAAATTCCTAGTCCAAAAAATCACCCAAGCCTCCAAACTTTATCATCCTAGGTTCATAATCATGTCCTTTCTATATTCCAACATCATTTTCTTCCATTTTTATTACTATCATCTACCATCAGGTCCTCCTTTTCTCCCTATATCCTAGGCTAGCAGAGTCATCTTGGTCATGCCTCATCCCCTTTCCATCTTCTTCAGTCATTCCTTCTTCCTATCCTGAGCTTAATCCAAATCCTAGTTTGAGAACAAGCTAAAAAGGAAGCATTTCTAAACTTGTCTAAGAAGAGACAGAGATCAAAAGGCAAAGGCATCCACATTGATGATGCCAATTTGGAAAAGAAGACCAAAGAGATAGATGCATCAATTACCATAGTGATTGATACTAAACTTGACAATATGGACATAAACATTTCATAGGATGCACCAGATCAGGTAGAGATCCAGGTTGAAGGAAATAAAGAATTAGACGTACTCATTGAGGACATTACTAATGGTGATCCTGATGATAGAGATGAAGATGAGGATGTGAATATTGCAGGAGACACAACTCAAGATGAAGGTACTGTTACTGAGCTTGGTATCACACTATTACCGGGTGAACTTCCTATCCTTGTAGAAGAAGTTGAACTTTTGACAAAGGAACAAATCAAAGATTCTAACCCTAAGAAATTGATGGACACATTAGGGGAACAAGGAACAGGAACATCGATAGATACAAACAAGCCTAAAGAAAAAGAGGCAACTGAGACAGACACAAAGGGCCAAGATGACCCCAAAGTAATCGAGGCTACCCGCCAGATAGAACATCAGAGGATCCACCTTAGTTAATCAACACACATGTTCCCAAGGAGTAGAAGAAGGAAGAAAATGTTTCAATTGGGTAGGTTACTCAAAGCACTAAGGTAAAGGATATTGTACAATTTGTAAAAAGCTCACCTCAAGAGCTGGAGAAGAAGAACAAAAATAAACAAGGAAAAGGGCTGGTCACATTAGATGAAGTAATTGTTATACCAGACTGTGACTCTAGGACCCTAAGCCCCAAGGAAATTAGAAAATATGGGGAGTTGTGTACCAGGAAAGGAGCACAAGAAAAGTTAAAGATGGAAAGCAACAAAAAGGAAATACTGGAGAATGTAAGAGATATCTTACAACAGGTCATACCAAAGGTACAAATTAATGAGGATACTCCCATTATGGACCAAATTTCCACCCTTGCAGAAGAAATCAATGCCCCAAATACATAAGCTGAAAAGAGAATAGAAGAAAGGGCGGAATCAAAGATCCAAGACAAACTTGCAGAGAAAATCAGCTAGGAAGTGGCAATAAACACTTGGGTAAAGTTATCTGAGGTAATAAATGAAATTCAGTCTATTACTCAGTTAATAAGTCAAATTTTGATTAAGCTATGCAATGTGGAAACCTTCACTGCTGAGATTAGTGAAAAGATTAAACAACTTGATACTAAAATCCAAGCTAGTGAATAGACAACTTTAACTGAGCCACAAGCTTTTACAAAGCATTTCTTAAGAGTTTAGGAACTCAAGCGGTTAAGAGTAGATCTCAGGAAAAAGGAAGAAAGAATAAGTGACCAGGTCACCGAGCTACAAACCTAGTTACTTCCTTACGTGGAAATATTTTAGAACATTGTCAAAGCGCAAACACTTGTTGCAACACTAGAAATCTCTGTGTTGGAAAACATCTTTGACATGCATGCACAAGTCAGTCTTGAGCACATTTCTCTCACCAACTTGAAAGAGGAATGGGAAAACCTCTTGGAATCATTGAAGAACACCCATCAACACATTTTTGATAAGCTATAAGTATACACTTTTGTATTTGGCATTAATATAAAAAAGGGAGAAAAAATGTATATGCCAAATATGAAAATAAATGCTAAGTATACTACACACTACTGGGAGCATGCACCAAGGGGGAGTAAGTTTTTGAAATTTTTGTTAAGTTATAGTATCTGTGTATATATGGTAGAGTTAGAATAAATTTTGAAGACATCAGGTCTATATACATTCAAAGTTTAGATACTAATGCCAAAGGGGGAGATTGTTATCTCTATTTGAGAATTAATGATTTTCATTAGTATCAAAGATAATCAGTCGGTTACCTATGCTATATAGTTAGTAAAAGAAAGTACTTCAAGCTACTCATGCTAGTTAGTTAACTACATAAGCCCATACACCAAGTTATCTCAAGGAAATACCAAGAACAAAAGATATAAGTAAACATCGAGCATTAGTGTACATCGATACCAGGCGTAAGTAAACACTAAGAAGACTAGACACCGAGTGCCAATGTAACTATCAAGCAGTATTTATAGTGTTTACCGAGCAATACAGAAAATGGCATAGTAATCAGTTTTGGAACATCTATCTATGTAGATGGTTACAACATAGTCATAAAATGTTTTACCAAGATCAAGGATCATTTATTGTAGATACAATCATTAATTATGATGATGATCTCTATGTAATTGCTAGATCTAGGTTAATTTTGTACACCATAGATCTTAGGGTTTGTCCTAATATATTGTAATCTAATTTTGTTAAGTGGAAAAAGCAGTATGCTATATATTTGTATTTCATGTCATTTTGAAAAAAGGGCTTGACAAGGAAGATAAGTTGCATATGAACAAGCGAAGGAGATCTTGAAGCAGAAGCCAACTTCAAGATATCAATTATTAGATAGAGAAGAGAAGAATTCAGAGATATTCAAATTAAGAAGAATTAGACAAGACTACTGAGCAGTTCAGAGGCAAGATCTACACATATAAAGGTGATATCTATTCTATACTACATTGATCTATATCAGACAAGGTTGAGTTGTCAATTGCATATGCATCTTGTTATTTTCTAATCATTGTAATAGAGTTTGGTAAAATCTCTTAATAGTGTAGACCTAATAGTCTTTATGTAAATCTCTTAACTGAGTGCACACTCAAGTAGTATTATTGAAATCCTATAACTAGATAGATCTAGCTGATCTAATTTGTTACTCCTAACAGTGTAAGATCACCAGAAGTGATCACAACTTGTAGCCTTAACCGACATACTTTATTATCTGCAGTAGTGACGATATGTGGGTGTCATCCCCACCGCAATTTTTACCTTCTAACAAGGGTTTCTGCATTACCAAAATACTTGTGTTATGTGATTGATTTATTGTTGATTTCATGCTATTTACTTTTACAAGTTAATTGAATGAATGATGCATACAATGGTTACAATACATAGTTGAGTTTACTACTATTTGCTGATAAATTTTTGGGAGTTAAAGTTTTTGAGGGCATTGATTCAGCCCTCCCCTCTGAGTACCCTATCTCTCCATTCCAACAATCCTAGTTTGAGCTTATTGTTCATCCTAATCTGAGATTTAGTGTTTAATATATCTACATCCTTCATCCCTATCCAACTCATCAGAAAATAATCATGTCATAATTCTATTATGATGAGTTTGGTCATCCTACCTTCTCTCCCACTTTATCTTATTCCAATGATGATGATATTCTTGTTGATAATGATGAGTATATTGAAAACATTAGCAAGCTTTCTCCAAACACCATCCAAAACCCTATCATTCATCCAAACTACCCCATCATGCATCCATGCATACCCACTAGGACTTCTTATCATGCCTTTGACAAGGAAAATCCATTATTGCATTCATTTGCACCTTTTTCCTATGTCGTACCCACATATCCCCCTCATACATCATTATTTATTCCATATTCTCCCATAGTCATATCCCAAACACCATCTTTATACAACAACCCTAAAAACCTACATTCCTTATCCAAATCCACCATTTCAATATCCTCCAAGTCCTCTACTCAACCTTAGTTATCCAATGCATCACCCTAATCCCCCTAATCTTTCCAATCCAATTCCATCCACTTTATCCTACATATCTCCTCCATCTCATATTAGTCTACCATCTTCCATTCCCTCTTACGTTACCACAAATCCCCTTCCACAACCCACCTACATATCTCAAGCCATTTCATATTTCATACCCCAATCTATCACTCCTCCTCCATTAGTTAGTCAATCCATTTCACAAGTCACCTCCATGCCTACTTATGTGAACTATATATCCATTCCATCTCCTACACCCATATCTAAATCATCATTCATTCAACTAAGATTACAATCCACCACCACACCACTATATGTAGACTACCTTATCCTCTCACCATCTCCACATGTCAATCCCCTACCTCGACCTCCAACAGGTAAGTTGCCAAGGAGTTTGACAATGAATCCAATAGAAACTACCTCTCCTAAATTTGATGATTCATGTCATCTCAATCCCTCATGTTAAACCACTAGTGATGAGGCATTTTTATCTCCTACACCTATCATCCTTCTCCCATCTACCCTACTTATTAATCCTCTTCCATTTTCTAACATCATTGACACTCTTCCATCCATTAACTCTATCCAATTCCCATCTACATCTCCTCCTCTTAGCATTATCCAGACCCCATCCAATGAACCTCATGAGTCCACACTTCTTCCATCTATCACATTTTCAAAACCTCCCATCCTTCCATCCACTCTACCTGAAGAGTCCATCCATAAAAGCCCCATCACACCATCCATGCCCATATACTCATGTTAAGATCTTATCTAAAAGTATGTAGAAATATCCATTAACCTAAATCAATATCCTACCCTCTCACTTCCTCCTTGTGATCCATTGGAATCCATTCCTCCAAATCAAGATTCTACTATTATACCTATTCCATCTCAAGATCCATTACAATCACCCCATCCTAGTCAAAATCCCATCATCCCATCCCCTCCACTTCATGATCCTTTATTGCCTCCAATCCAAACTATCCCACCACCATCATTTTATCCACTTGGTTCACTTACATTCTGTTAGAAATAGGAAATACTGAGAGAGGGGGTGAATCAGTATTTCACAAACTTTTACTTTTTCCCACTTATGGATATATGTTATTAACTTGTAACTTTCATAAGAAACTAAATTGAATAAATTGAATAATAAGCACAACCATAAAATAAAGGAACTCATAACACCATGTTTTTTTCTCAAGGAAACTATGGCCAAGGAAAAACCCCGGTGGGAATGATACCCGCAAATGATTCACTAATCAAAAGTATCTGGTTAAAGATATTGACCTTGTTAGGAGTCTGTTACATCCATATAGTGTCTCAGTCCTTGTTAGAGGACTTTAGTACTTGTTAGAATCCTCAACCCTGTTAGGATTTGGTATTAAAAAATGTGAATGTATGTAAGATGAGCCCACTACCCAAACATCCAATATACAATAATAATCTTCAGTACAAAAGATAGAATATAAAAACCTTTTACTGTTGCTAAATATCTTCAATATTCTAATCTAGCTTGTAGGCTCTTCACAAAACTTTCTATCAGTTCGCATTGGTTTGATAATATATCATATTTCACATAATATAAAATCAATACATCAATACAAAATATTTCTTACAACTTTGCATTAGTCTCTTACAACTTCGCATTACATAATACTTTCCTTTATACTAGCTATCTCAAATATAGCTTATCAATCGACTTCCATATTATCAAAACATAATATTAACACTTTCTACTTTATGGTTAACATCTAGGATGTCATCCCTAATTAGTTAAGTTATTATTTTGATAAAAAACAATAATCCCTTAACTCAAAATAATCCTTTACTAATCGCTGCCCTATTCTGGTTAGCTCAACACTATTTCTGTAAAACATTAATATCTCTGTCAGTACATGTCATACAATATTACACTCTTAGATGTATCTTCAACATACCTCATATAATTTTTGCTCAAGTCCACATGCACTAAAAATACTTTTGTGAACTTCACTGATCAAAGTAGTCTCTATGTAGACAGATAAACAATGTTATACTTAGACAATTCTCTTATGTTCTCATCCATAACTTCATCCTTGGATCATGTTCTCTTAATACTGAATATATGTTTCCATAATGAGAACATCATGATTTCCTACTTGGCCAAATTTTCAACAATCTCCCCTTTTGTCATTGGTGGCAACATATGGGAAAATTGGTTAAATCCCAATAACTTACAACAAAAAATTCCAAAAAAAAACTTGCAACATTATGTAACACTATGTTACATGGCCATTACAATATTTGCAAAAGTCTGTGGATCATACATATCTACTTAACTTTTTCTGCCATAGGGATACTCCTCCTTTGATTATACTATATCATTTTTTGCATATATCTATACCTTATACATAAAAGCATTTTTCTCATACTATTACCCCCCCTTTGACAACAATGACAAAGGTGTCAAAATATGTATATATACAGGTCAAAAATTTTGATATACCTTTTTGTCTTCAATTCTATAAAGATGGAAGGCTTGAAATGCAATCTGTAAAGTTTTCCTTCAAGTTTTGAATCTCCTTATCCCATGTAACCTTAACAGAATCCGATACACTAAGTAGTGCACATAGACCATAAGATGCTATCTCAACTGCTCTAAGATTTGGATAGGAAAATTTACCATATGATGTCTTTGAGGAAAGACATTCTTCTAGTTGATTTTGTTTCCTTTTCATTTTCTAATAATCTTATCTCATCATGTATTTTTCTAACTTTCTTCTCAGTATCAGTGATCTTCATGCTAGGATTTTGTAGCTCATTCACTATGACTTGTAGTTCCGCTTCTTTATTCTTCAACTTCTCTAAAATGTCTGAGATATGATTGTGTGATAAAGCACACTGACTATAAAATTCTCTTCCTCTCTCCAAACATTTCTTCAAATCATTAATGAAAACATCAAGGTTATCTAAATCATTCTTAATGTTTAGACAAGTGGATTGAAATAACTATTCATCATGAAGTGTTTGAGCTTTCACTGATGCAATATCAAATAATGTGGTAAATTCACTGTCAAAATCTTTGATTACTTCTCTTGCCTTATCCTACGGATCAACTTCACTAACTTGAGTAGATATAACATTTTGAAGCTTATTTGTTACCTCAAGTAGTGATCCCTCAAATCTCTTTACTTTCTTGTTCTTTCCAATTATTTTATTCAAGGATGAAATCAACTCTATTTGATCATCATCATCAACTTCAGCTCCCAAATTTGCTAATACTGACTCAATATGTGATTTAGATGAACTTTTTGTTGTGTCCTTCTATGGTGTGACTAATTGAATGTGCCGAGTTATAATCTTTGTAGGATTTGCCTCTTTTTCTTTTTCTTTTTCTTGTTCCTCTTGCACTTCTTGTTTAGTGACTTTTGTTTGTGTCTCCTCTAATTCATTTGCTTCTTGTTTCTTATCCTCTCCCTTTACTTCTTTCTCATCTTCTTTCGCATTCGCCATTTCTCCCAAATTTCCAAAATCCTCTCTTGGATATTCAAAAGGATCTTCTTCTAAATTTTGGTATGCGCATGATCATGGTATGCCAAACTAGGCCCTTAAGTGGCAATGAAAATTCAGAAAATCGGGTTTAGGCAAGTTGACGTAAAAATTTGAACAAGTTATAAATATTATATCAAAAATATGGAAGAGGATAATATGTAGAAAATTGAATTTAGTTTCTAAGATACTAGGCCTTTTTTGAAAAAAATTTATTTTATATGTTGAAAATTTTAAATTTCAATGTAGTAGTATGAAAATTTTAGGAAAAAAATAAGTAGGTGTATGTCTGACCACCTTAAACATAATCAAATGATAAATTTTTTTACAAGATTCTAGATATAAGTAGTAGACTCATGTCCGTATGTGACACATATTTTTTTGTAATTTTTTTCCAAGTAAATAATTAATTATGATTTTTCTTCTACAACTCTCCAGAATACAAAAACTCTCATGTCTAACCACGTTAACTTAGTCTAAATTTTATCAAATTGAAAACTTTTTTTTATTTTTCTTGTCGTAGGAAAAGCATAGAATGTGACACATCTTTTGGATTTCAAAAATATTATACATTTTGAATGTTATAGCTATTTTTCAAAATTCTATCAATCAGGACTAGAAAGATAACAAGTAGGTGTATGTCTGACCACATTAAACAAAATCAAATGATAATATTTTTTTATAAGATTATAGATAAAAGTAGTACAATCATGTCCGGATGTGATGTATATTTTTTTGTATTTTTTTCCAAGTAAATAATTAATTATGATTTTTTTTCTACAATTTTTTCTGAATATAAAAACTCTTGTGTCTGACCACCTTAACTTAGTCGAACTTCAACAAATTGAAAGAATTGTTTATTATTATTGTATTAGGTGAAGTATAAAATGTGATGTATATTTCAAATTTAAAAAATGTTATATTGTTTGAAAGTTATAGTTGTTTTTTAAAGAGTTTATCAATTAGGACTTCTTTTTCACATTGCCACTTTTTGGCATACCATGATCCTGCACATACATCTTTGTGAATGGTGATTCTAGTGCCTTTTACATGCATGGATTCATCATCAATTAGTATGGTGGGTGGTGTAACTATGGTTTCTTTCAGAGGTGGTGTCTCTTTCATCTATGTAGCTACTTCTATTATTACAACATCTTGTTTAGATTCACTTAAGGCTTCTCCCGGTACTGAAGTCATCACTTTTATAACTGCTTCCTCAGTTTCCTTGTTAACTTACTCATAGTTTCCTCCCATAGTTAGGAAATTTATTATTTTTCTTCTTAGATGGGTGCTAAGAATATTCATTATCTCCTTGAAGTGTTCTTCATTTTTTATTTTGTATAGTTTTCTTATAAATCTCTCTCTTATACCTTTCTCTTCTTCTATTGCTCTCTTGTTCCTATTAATCAGTTTATCATAAAGATCGCTTGGTATCTTATCTTTGATATTTTCAAATTTCTTTTTAGTAAGGATCATGGGCTTGATGACTACATTCTCAAGATTCAGTTTCTCAAAATTATTGTACATATGATAGTATTTGTTTAACTTAGTGAAATCTCCATCATTTATGATCAAAGGATTTACTTTTTCAATCTTGGGCTTCCATTGTTTCTTTTTGTTGTTCCATACCTCTTCTTCTCCTTGAGATTAACTTGGAACTTGATCTCTCATTTTCTTAATGGTTGTGGATTCTTCTTCTTGTGTCCTTCTTCTTTCCACAGGAGAAAAGATAGTTTTCTACCTTTTTCTTGGTCCACTAACCATTTCTTTTACTCTCTTTGCCAGTGGAGTGGAAGAAGATCTTGTAGATTTTCATGTGGCTACTACTGGTGTCTTATCTAGTGATATACTCATTTCACTAGGCTCAATGACATCTTCATCAATTTTTTGAACATCAGGTATAGGGGTTTCTTTGGATGCCAAAGGTGGTACAGTTAACACTTCCTTCTAACCAATATCTCTCATAGTTGTTGTTGTCTACTTTGCAATCTTACACTCATCTTCAATCATACTTGATTCCTTTAATATATTCTTAATAGTTGTGTCAACCATTTTCTTAGCTAACTTCTGTAACTGTGATTGGTGTGTTGTACTTGAAATTTCCTCAAATATTCTAAATCTAGGACTTTTTTAATCTAATTTGCATTTGAGAATTCTATTCACATAGCCTTCAATTGCCTGTTCAGATACTTCATAATCTAGAGGGTCTATGAATTTATTTATTGGTTCTACTGCTTCAATATATGTAAAGTCTATATCAACCAAAAATCATATCTCACTTTTGTATTTCTGAACCATTGAGGGTGGAATTATTGACCTTTTCTTCATTTCATTCTGAAAAGTCTTAATAACAAGTGTAGCACTCTCATTTACTTTATCAATTGGGTGTCTAAGATACACCTTGTTAATTATTTCCATTGTACTTATCTCATCATTACAATCAGCTCCTATAGTGTAAGGAAATCTTCTCAAAAGGTGGAAAAACATATAGGTGATTAAGGATGAAAATTTGAATTGTGAATTCTTTGTCTTTTTTATCTTCTCAAGATTTTCAATCAGTTGAATCCTTAGAATTTCACACATATCAACATCAACTTTATCAACACACATAAGATAGGCTTATTGTACCATACCTATTGCTATATCATATTCTCTAGAGATAGCACATAAATGGTAGTCATTATCTTACAAATATACCTAACACCATTCTACTCAATTTTACTTATTACAATACCTCTTCCAATATATGAAGACTTAGTGTTATCTAGGACTATTTTCTTCACATTTTTCTCATTTAGAGGAATTGCACCTTTGTTGGATAAACCTGTCACTTCATGAATCAAATCATCTATGATATCTATTACTCTATCATCCAAGAAAAAAATTTCATCATGAATTTTTCTTAAAATGATCTTATTCCATTCATCATTCTGGAATTTATATTAGTGAAACATATACTTGATGATAGCCAGTTGACGTAAATGTTTATACCCTTCCTTATAAGTCATCTTATGGTTATAGATTTTATCATACTCTTCAATCATGCTACTATCTCCTACTATCTCAAATTTGCACTTCAAATATCCTTTCACATCTTCCAAATTCAATACTTCATCTGGTATAGATGATAATGCTAAGCTAGGATCATCCTCAGTAGGTTCTATTGGTTCCCTTCTCACCTTAGGCCTAGGTGTGTCCTTAATGTTGTGAACTAGGGATATATCCATGATTGCATTGAAAAATAACTACTCTAACAGTAAGCACTTAGTAAAATACCTTAGAATCATGATTTAGGGCTTCTGCGTAGATTTGGCAAAACTTTGTCTCCAAAT
Source organism: Chamaecyparis obtusa (assembly GCA_027943335.1). NCBI lineage: Eukaryota > Viridiplantae > Streptophyta > Pinopsida > Cupressales > Cupressaceae > Chamaecyparis > Chamaecyparis obtusa. Next base: position 970,101 of record BSBK01002620.1, read on the forward strand.
CCTTCAAACTACTTTCAATCCTCACTGTCTAGCTTTCTAAAACTCTTGTAAACTCATGAATGATAGAATGATGTCCAATAAACTTATTTTATCTATCAAATCCTTCAAGAAATTTTTTTTGCATTAATTGCATAAGTGTATTCATGCCAAAAAGTTGTTCCTGGTTGTCTGCAAACTTCTTTCACTTTGTGTGTTCTCATACATGCTTGGAATTATATGCACTCTTAACCATAGGTTCCTTACATCAATTTCTATCACATATTAACTTGGCAAGGCTTGATTCAAGTTCTGCTAAACTCTATACTATTCTGGTGCTTAGGGTATGTGCAAGATCATGGTATACCAAACTATGGCCTTAAGTGGCAATGAAAAATCAGAAAATCAGGGTTAGTCAACTTGACGTATAAAGTTGAACATCGTATCAACCTTATGTGAAAGAGTTGTAAGAATAGAATCTATAGGAAATTGAATTTAGTTTCTAAACTACTAGCCTTTGTTTGAAAAAAAATTAATCTAATTTTTCAATTTTTTTTATTTCAATGCAGTAGTATGAAAATTTCAGGGAAAAGATAAAAAGTATGTGTATGTTTGACCACCTTAATCACAATCAAATGATGATATATTTTCACAATATTTTAGATATAAGTAGTAGACTCATGCTTGGGTGTGACACATATTTTTGTGTATTTTTTTCTTAAATAAATAATTAATTATGAAATTTTGGCTACAACTTATTTAGAATAAAAAAACTCTTGTGTCTAACCACCTTAACTAATTCTAAACTTTACAAAATTGAAAACTTTTTATTTCTTATAGTAGGTGAAGCATAGAACGTGACACATGTTTCGGATTTCAAAAAGGTTAAATGCTTTGAAAGTTATATTTGTTTTTCAATCAGTATGTCGATTAGGACTTTAAAGATAACTCAATTAAAGAATAAGTAATAATTATTTACTGAACTTGAAATTTGACAACAATTATATTGATGGAAAACTGATAATGTCTTTAAGAAACCCTTTTCATTTCATCAATTTCAGGTGAAAAAAGGTTGTCAGCTACATGGTCAAAGTCTTGAGATCAAAACAAATCTAGTGAACATGCCTTATGGGTTGACCATTCATGTTTGGCATTGCCCAAGGCAAATACCAAGCCTAATTAGATATCAGAAAATTTTGGATATCTAATAATATTGAATATCTAAAATTTCCCACCTAATTCAACATTTCATTTTGACTGGTTTTTTCAATTTCAAGTTACATATTAAATGATTTGAGAGTTTTTTTCAATTTTAAGTTATATATTACATTTTTATTTTATATTAATATTAAATGATAATAGCAAAGCATTAGTATTATATAAATTTTTATATTAGTATTGTATTATATTATTATTATTTATTTCTCTATCGTATAATAGTATAATATTAGTATTAAATATTTATATTAGATGTTCAATAATACCTAAGGGAGAGAGAGAGAGAGAGAGAGAGAGAGAGATTTTATTCTTTGGGTCCCTCTACTTGAGAAGCACATGTTTCTATAGCAAATCATGGGATTGCAGTTGTAGAAGAAAAAAATCCACTTTTTCCCCCTTCTTGGTTGGAATTTCTCTATTAGCAATTTTTTTTGCATCACCTTTTTGGTCTCACTATGGGGAGTAGTAGTCGTCGAAAGCATAAATGGAAGAGGAAACTCACAAATGAAGAGATTGAAATGTATAGAGAAATGAATAGGGTTTCCCATCAGAATAAGAGACAAGATATGTTAAATATTAATGAAGATGTGGGCATAGGCCCACCCTTAAATGTGGTTTCAAGTGAAGAAGAACATGAATTTGAAATGATTTATGACAATAATATTGAAAATGATAATGTAGGGATTGAAGATGAAAATGTAGGTTTTAAAAATGAACATGTAGATGTGGACACTGGAAGTGTGGACATTGACAATAAAAATCCACTGATTGAATATGAAGTAATTGACAATGATAATGGTACACAAGAACCTAATCAATGTAACACATCTCCAAATTATATGAGAAATGAAGTCCCTTGGGAGGAAGAAAGACAAACTTCAAAATTGAGACCTTCAAAAACAATGAAATGGTTACTTGAAATTGATGAGAACATAAAGAGCAATTTTGATGGCAAGAGATTAGAAAGCACCATTCAGTTGTGGGTTTCAAAAAATTTTGATCAATTTTTTAGCCATAAGACATTGGTTGAGAAATGTCAAACATTTGTGCAATTGTTAAAGATGCATAAGATGAGAGGTATACTAGTCAAATTGAAGATTAGTGTGAACTAGAAAAAGGAGAGGAATGCTATTATTGTGAGAAATACTTTTAGTGCTCTCAATTCCATTGGAAAGACTACCAAGGAAAAAGATAAGAGAGCCACTAGGAGGGTTATTACAACCTCCTTAGTAATTCATCATTTGAGAAAGGCTCATTTGATGAGACAAAATTGTGTTGAATTGAACCTAAATCATAAAACTTTGGATAGAGCACTTGAAAGAAGAGAAAGACTTGATGATCCTCTTCAACATGATATATGGGCTTATGGTGGGAGACTTTCACATTGTGATAAGAAGCTTACTGATGGTGTGAAGGATCAAATTCAACTATTTTGGCAATCTAACTCAAGAGTGTCACCAAATGTGAAGGATATCTTGAAGTTGAGAATTGACATTTGAGACCGCACCTTGCATCCCAAACATTATTTGGAGGTGATTCAAACAATCTTATTCAAAAAAATTTGTGAGACACATCGAACATTGCAAATATCACAAAGAGCTTGTTAGCTATTTTTCTTGTATCCTTCAACTCTAAAAGAGAAATATGAAAACCAGACCTCGGGATCTTTGTGTAGTTACACAATTCCACTTGTTCATACAAACTGAGGGGCAAGAAAAGACTAATTGATGAGGATTTTATCCTCCTCCTGCTTCGAGTTCCACACATTCAGGTGGGTACACCTAAAACAAGCTAAAATATGCATACATATAACTCACTAGCTAAAACCCTTTATGCAGATGTGACCGTGGATAGTTCTCAGACTTATAAAACATGGGAGTTCCAATCTCAACCAGTCTTATATAGGATCCCACCTGTATGATCTACTAAGAACTAGGAAAATGGCCAATGTGACAACAAGGATAAACTCCTTCTCTTTGAGCTTTGAGCTTGGGCAGGCTAACTCATGGATTCATTTCTTCAAAGAATTACTAACAACACTTGTATTCAGGAAACACAAGTTACAAACATGAATGCTCTAAAACATGAAATTAAAGATTAATTGAATTTTAAAGATTTGATGATGAAAATTGCAAAGCAAACCAGGACCAGTGCCTTGTTCATGGGAAAAAGAGTCATACAAACATACATTCACAAAAAACCTTAATCCCAAACTCAAAGAAACCAAGTGAAGTGCCTTACAAATCACTTCTCTCACTCCAGTTCCTGGACATCAAATTCATATACAAACCTATAATTCTCAGAATTTGAAATCAAGACCTACTCTCTCCTTGAAAGAAGCTCAAATTCAAATTCACAGATACCTTATAACTGGTATACTAACATGCCTTACAAATCAATACACAAGAATTAAGATCATGTATACAAAGACATCAAACAAGAATTGAATAGGGATTCCATCATTTTCATTAAAATTTATCTGTAACTGTACATTTGCAAAACAAAGAAACACAGAAAATAAGACCAAAAGCCTGGAAGCTGCTCTGTAGCATAAATTTCAACATCCCTTTACAAATGAGAAGAAAACTTGAGATATAGCAAATGAGTCATTTCAAAACTAACTGACAGCTGTCTATCTAGCACAAAATATCTCCATAATTTCTCTCCACAATGACCTGCAACTGATTCTCAAAAATGATCTGATTCCTGCAATCATGTCTTCAACAAATTGATCCTGATTTTGATTCTCAGAATTTTCAGCTCACACTGCTCTCATCCACTTCACTAAGGCTAAAAATACTCATCACCATTAGATTCCTCATTCCGAGACCTTTCTGATGATATATAACACTTGTATGTTTCGTCAAAAAATAAATTTCTGAGACATTAATCCGTGAACAGGCTTTGACCATTTAAATTTTTGAATATTTTCAATAGTCTAAACTATGTTATATTTTTCTAAATTCTTTTCTGCACTTTAAATTTATCATTTTATATTATTATGCAATTTAGCCACAGAAGCTACTAGGGAGTGCCACTTGTCAACATTGCATTGGGTGCTCAGACTGACCATAGCTTAACCACCCTCATTTGGAGAACTAGTGACCACATGCATTCTCTAGGTCTCTTAATCAATTCACTAACCGTGGTTAACACTGGCGATTTGGTGAATAAGGTAATTCTCCAATTCTCAGAATCAATTCTTAACCTCAGGTTTCATCCAGAGAATGGGTGACTAAGCCCATTCTCCAATTCTCCAAATACTTGCCACTGACTATCATAGACTTAGTGAACACATGACCACATACTCTCTAAATCATGGAATGTTAGCCTCTAACTACCATCCATTGGGAGAACTAGTGACTGATAGTTAACTAACTGGCTACTAAGTCACGCAGTCATCACCTAATCATCGATTCTATTCCACAACCTCATGACAACATGCCACGTGTCTAGTCCACCTCACCATGATAATTCTACAAAATTTACTTCTTCCTGGGTGTGGGCAAAAAAACTGAGGTAGCCGCACAAGCTTGCATAGGTAGAGCCTCCGACACTTCTTTCTTCTTTCATTGTGAGTGAACTTGTATTTATCCACTACAAACACCCACTTCGACACAAATGTGGGACTAATGTTTTTGAGTTTTTAAAGACTTTCCGCATTTCCTTTCAAAATTATGGGGCCCACCGAGAGCCCTTGGCTTTCTTATTTACAATATGATGTGAGTGCCACTGTATATAAATGTTAAAAAAGTTAACACCAGAAGAATGTGGGATATATGTATTCTTAGTTTTCAAACTTCTGCAACCAGTACGTGCCCAAAAACAATGGCCTTAACCTATTTTGATCTTAGGCATACCTGTGCCTCCCTTATGCTCTACATACATACCCATATGTGTATCATTCATATCCTTTACTGCGTGTGGGCTTGGTGTTTTTTACCTGTGTAAATGCCTTTTCCCCCAAATACTGTTATGTAAGACTCCAACTCGAGAAAACCTCCACTCAGCATGTGTGAGACCTGCTATTTGTTGATTGGCTGCCTACTTCAAAGAATGATCCCCCCTTTGCACTGCAATGCATTCAAGCTTCTACAAGGCTCACACACACCCTTCTTTTCAAACATGACATGCATCATATAATTTTATTGACAAGCATCCAGTGACTCACACATTCCCGTCAATTGGTCTTTATTTATTTGACTCTCCTTTCTTACTGGTGCCTGGGTGTCCATTTATTTACGTAAGGTAGACCTGCTTCATTGTATGAGTCCTCTTTACCAGTTGCAATGCACATTTAGTTTGTGTTATGTTTGCTGGCATTCACGTCTCCCAAATGTCAAATGCCACTGTGGCCACCACTTATCAATAGCCCCTCCATTTGGCATGGTTCCCCTCTTGCATTTTCAAAACAACGCTAGCACTCCTCTCAGTATTTTTTGGCCCTCCCTATTAATTGTGTGAGTCTCTACCACAATGCACAGGGTGCTCCTTGGAAAATCCCTCATGCAAAAGTAATAATTAATGATTACTCTCTGTAGATTACTAGTGAGGACTGGCAGATCCTATTGTTTGCTTTAGCACTGGCTCTCCAATTTGCAACATGTTGGCATTTTAATACTTGTGCAAAGCAGTGTCTTGCCTCCCACTCATGCAAGGCATCCTTCGTTACAAACAATGAAGCCTCCTTCTCTGCAATGCGTAAGGCCCTCATGTTGCAAATCCTTCACAATGCGTGAGTTCTCCATTAAACATTAGTCCCTTGCATTTGCATGAGCACCCACTAGCATTGTATTTGTGTTGGATGAGCTCCACTTCACGCTCATAGTTCATACTCTTGCACTGGCTTCTAATCTTCTTACGCTAGGCATCAAAACAATGCCCCTTCACATTGCACGACCTGCCAATGGTAGCCTCCACATTACTTACACAGGTTCCCACGCCTACCTTTTCTCCTATGCTAGCAGGCCTCCAAGTGCTAGCATCATCTAATATATAGAGCTTCCATGTGGTGAATGCACGAGCAGTCCCTCTCTATATTGCGCAGGACCTCATTGTTGAATTGTGTGAGCATTCACTTTCGCACTGGCATGTATTTCCCTACTCTCACAATGCTTGACATTATATTTCCTTCCACAATTTCACATTGATGGATGGTTACTTTCTCTAAAGATGCCATGTTTTCAAAACCATCAGGGAATGTTCACAACTGGCTCTCTGCAAGTTTCAGCAATCAAAACTAAACCGTTAGTTTTCTCCAATAGATGTGGAGTACAATTTTGTCTATCATTGATGGTTCTTACAGAACCACTCAAGTTTTTGGTAGCAGATGTATTGTATGGAACATTTGGAATGATATGACATGTACTTTTAGTTATTTCATTTCCTTTTTTTGGGATTGATCTTCAATCCATAATGCTTGTAAACAAGCCCAACACTACTAAGCTTAGTTACAAATCCATGTCCAAAATCTTGACCAAACCCCCTTTGGTGATGATCAAATCGGTCTCTGCTTGGATCATAGATTCCACAAACATCTAGCACAAAATCTAATGTATCTAATACCTACATTGTAATTCTGCACCAGCCACTCAAAAGTCACAGCACACCACAAAAATATCTACTGACTCGGCCAATCAATAAATGCTACCCATGGAGCAAATCTTACAGCCCCTATCACGAATCTTTGTTTGGTCTGATATCAATTCACCGAGAAAATCCATGACCCCACTTCTTCTCTCTATTAAAGATTCCAAACATTCATCTAGCAAATGAAAAGCCCATGTATGTTTTGACAACTACTAAATCAAGGATCATCTTCAACAATCCCATATCATATCACTAGCCTTTGCCCCATCTTCCCTTTATTTATGATTCAGTGGATAGCAGTGTGGTTGAAATTTCAACAAAATTAGACATTGCACTTTTTCCATCCTGTCATATGATACACTTAAAGAAGATGAACACAACTTGAACATAGTCATCTGCATTTGCTTGACTAGTTGGAGCCCTTAAAACCTTTACCAGTTTGGTTTTTGTAGTTATTTTGGTCATTGCAACCTGTGAGACCATTGTTGTAGAGAGTGCCAATTAGTCTATTCTAGTTCACAGTTCACTTCTCACTTTTCCATAAAACTAAACAGATAACACTAGCCGGCCTCTGAGAGCGGCCTTAAAAACTGACAAAAAGGCCTGATAAGAGAGCACCACGAAAAAGATAAGATCACTTCCAACATCTCATGACACTGGTCAAAGGAAAACTCATGAAGAGACCCGACCCAAAAGATATTCCTGACCAAACATAGCCATCTATAAACAAATTCTGTCTGCGCTGACCGAAATCACTTAAGTTGGCTCTGGAACCAGCTTTTAAAACTGACCAACTGAGATTTTCAAGAACCGGTAACTAGGCATTGATTCACCCACGTACAAAGATTATGAATCCATAATCAATTTGCAAAAATGATCAAATGGCCAGTTGCAATTAATCACCAAATTCGGCTTGTTAGTAAAAATCAGGACTCAAAACATTGCAAAACATAGAAACCGGCTTTGGAATTAGCTTTGAAAACTAGGCTAAACACGATGTCAGGGTCTAAAAATAGGGGCATTTGTTCTTTGTCATACAAAGAGTATAATTCCACAATTAGGGCTCATGATGAATAACAGGGTGCATTTGGCAATCAGACAAAGATAGGCTCTCAGAACTGTAAACTGGGAAATATAGCAAATTAGTGATTTGTGCATACGGAATGACCCTGGGAAAGTATGATAAAAGATTCATCAAGACTTCTAACTTGGCATACTTGTAGTACTTTCAGAGTAGAACATAGTGATATAACTCGTTTGGGCTCATCAATCATGGATCAAAAGTTATAACATCACTAATAGGGGAACCGATCAATCTGCACAATTCACAACTTGTAAAACAACAAAAGTTGTATTTGGAATCGCATTTGCAAACTGACCAAACGGATTCGTCATGACCTCAAAATTGAAACATAAGAATCATTTGACCCCCTGAATATGATGCAAAAGGAATTTTCTCAATAGGGTCAACTGGGTCAAAGATATGACTGGTCAAACAGGCCCTTCCAAAAATCTGAACAATTACACTAGTGCATGACAACAACAAACTACCAACTTTGAGGGGTTCAAAACCTAATCAAACGGATTCGAAATGACTTGAAAATTGGAACATAGGTTATTTGATATGCATACTAAACATCCTCAAAGTGGTGGATCATGAAACACTTCTGGACACAAGATATTCAAAGGCAAACTGGGCTACTATACTTTGTTTGACACTTAGGTAGAATTGTGCAATTTGACACCTGCTAAAAATGGGACTTCACCAAATGATATGGGATGATAAAACAACATCATAGAATGCATGCACATACTGAATGGAGTGTGTTAAACATCTAGAACACCTCATAGGCTTCAAAATGACAGTCATGTACATATGTATGAAAAGCATTTATAGGGCTTCAAACTTTTGAAATTTAACATGGTACTCAAAACCCATTTTGCATTTTTAGTCCCAACAGAGCTTTTGAAGCCCTCAAGCCTTTTTTGTGTGTGCCTCTTAAGAATCGACATACTTGTTGTTGCAAATATCATGTGGAGTTTTCAATGCACCATGAACTGTTGCGATCCCTTCATTTTTCTTTACATACTAGTGAAATGTTGGAGTTTGGTGAAAGTGCTCTTCCAAAATCACCAAGAGACTTGCTAGATCATTTTTTATGTCCTAGAGATGATGGATGTTTCTTTTATAGAAAAGATTGCTTAAATGACAAGTGTTCAGAGTGTGGTAGGCTAGTGAAGTTTGTTGAATGTTTTCATGAGGGTTGCGAACAAGATTTTGGAAAGACAATTGTCCATAAAAAGGTATATGAAACCATTAAGTATAAATTGAAAAGTGGAGGTGAAGGCTCTAGATGTGAGTTGGTTACAAAATAATGCAATGTAGCTGATTTTTTTTCAGATTTTAGGAAGAAACTTTTTTACAAGTATGCAAGGCATAGTCACAGGTCTCAGTGGTTGGATCAACAATTTAGGATGTGTAAGGACACTTTCCCGATTGGCACTATTATATCAGTTGTTGACTTTGTAGAGAACTATACATTGCAGCCCCAAAACGAGTTGCAAGCTCAATATTACAATTCTATTCAGGTTGCTATTTTTGTGTACATAACATATAGACATTCCCCTGATAGTACAAAAGATGACTGAAATATAATCAGAGAGTACCATTTTTATATAAGCGATGATAGATCTCACTGTCATGAGTATGTCCAACATTGCTTTGAGAATTATTTTGAGTGGGTGCGGGAAAATAATATTGCTATGGATAGACATCTCATTTGGTCAAATAACTATGCAGGTCAATTAAAAAATGCTCGTATGTTTTATTGGTTATGTAGAATGTGTTGGAGCTCAAAAAATCTGAGAATTTTTTGAGTTTATATTTCTAAAATTTTCTCTAAGTATGAGATTTGTGATTTGAAAATCATTGTAAGATGCTTAGTTTGGGTGCATGGATAAAAGGGCCTATTGATTTTCATGATGCGTCACTTGGATATGGTGTCTATCACCTATCATTTGACATATGTAATAGGTTTTAGGTCCCTATTTCCAGTTCTGACATATTCTTGAAGTGGTCAATTAATTGTGTTCCCAAAATCTGCATAAAGCCTATTTCCTAATTTTCACTTAGTAGCCCACTTTGATGAAGTGCATCTTTTTCCCTATGATTGGTCATAATGTTCCAGTTATTGCATCATGGTGTAGGCATGAGAGAGAGTGTTCATGCTAATTTTCAGCTCCCCATATGCCCATTTGACCTATTTTCCAAAGCCATTCCGTTTGTAGATTGTTAAGTTTCTCTGTCTGCATTGTTTAGTTTTCTAAAGTTTCCTACTTTGAGGCTTTATGGTTTGCACCCTGTTCATGGTTGGGTATAATTGAATGTTTTTTCATAGTGTAAACCTAGGGGTGTAAGTGCCTAAGGATTTTGAGGTCTTTGCCAATCCATTTGCTCATTTTATTAGGCCTCTTCTGATTGCATTTTATTCAGTTATCCTAAATGTGGGAATGCAGTTTTGTAGTAACCTACTTTGAGGTCTTGCACATTGCATCCAATCAGTGATCAGGATGAATTAGAGGTTGATTCATAATGTAGACATGGAATTGACTTTCCCTGATAAGTTTGAAACTACGACCAATCTGATTAATCACTTTTCTCAGTCAGTTCTAGATGCAACTTCTATAGTTTCATTATCTTTCATTTCAAGATGTTCCAAGTGGCCTACTTTGAAGTTTATTTCTGGAAGATTGGTTTATCTTTTTAGAAATCTGATTATAGCCTTGTTTTATATGTGTGAGGAAGATTCTTCACCCATGGTTTCAAACCATGAGGGTTCTGTTTGAACGGATTGCAAGGTCGGACAAAAAGTGCTTTGTGTTGATGAAAAGTGTGGATAGAATAAACTCACAAAGTAACCATTTTCCAAAATTCATAACTTCTTGTCAGATCATTGTCTCTAGTTGAGGTTTATTTTATTTCATTCCTTGCATATGATTCTTCTGCCAGATTCACTGGCTCGCCCTCAACTCATCATTTGATATTTTTAGCTTATCTCCTCCCGAGGTAGTTTACAGTGATTTCAGTTTGTGTCTACTAGCAATTTTGAACAGGTGATTTCGACTTTTAAAAAATCTTTCCTCATTCATTTCTGGATGAAGCCATCTGATAGGGTGATTATATGTACTACAAGGTTTGTATTTTCCAAGTTTCAGCCTCCAGTGTTTAGTTTTGAGCAATGTTTTAAAGGGGCAATGAGAGGTAATTTATTCAGTTTGCCGATTAGCAAAGTGTTAGAATTTTAAGTTTTTAAATGCCCAGTTATCCGGATTGGATTCGGTTGCAAGTGTCAGTCATCTTGGTGATGTTTTTGAAGTCTAGGTGTTTGAATTGGAAAAAGTTTTAGGCCGGACCCGTTTGGCGCCCAGCCTGCTTCATTATTTTAAATTTAAAACTTTGTCGGCTTTGTTACATAAAGCCGCTAGCAATTGATAATTTTATGGAGGAAGGGAGAAAAGTAAATACGAGGACATTGGAATTAATTCCAAAAATAATGTTGATATAATTCAGAATGGAAAACATCCATTTCAAAAGGAAATGAATATTGTTAAAATAAATGTCTGGAGGATTCACGTGAGGAGTGAGTGTGAATGGATTTGCAAGTGAAAAATGGTGTGTGTTGCACATTGGAAGATTTATAAGTGGTGTGCTTGCCTTAGCTAAACAAAGAAGGTGTTGTGTTATGAAAAGAAAGAAACGAGACTAGCTAAGGGGTTGCTCACGTGAGTAGCCAAGGAAATGCTAGTAGGCCAAATAAGGAAGAGGCTTTGCAAGTGGTTCCTTGCCTGCAAGTGCCCCGTGTGAATACAAAGGGAGGCTCATGCACAAATACAAGGTGAGCAGCTAATGTAAGGAAAACCCTACGCAAGGAAATCAAGGCCTTGCATTTTAAAATGGTGGTTGTTTGTCTTGTTTATGTGAGCTATGAGAGGTTGCAGCCAGCTCACGCATGGCAAAGAACAAAGACCTGCATTTTGGACTTGTGTTGCTTACAACCAGTGTGTAGGAATGCACATTTGAATTTGGAGAAGTCTAGAGGTAGTTGCCAGTAGTGCAAATAAAATCACCAGGCCAAATACAGGGGTGTTGGCATGAATTGTTTAAAAGGAAAGTTGCAAGAACACAATGGTGTATGAGCCTTGCTCAAATAAAAGAGGTGCACACAGGTATTTCTATAAGTGCGTAATTAATTGCAAGTTGTTTTTTTTACTTTCCAAAAGGTGCATACCAGTGGAAGAAGTGCTTTCTGGTTGCAAGGCTAATGCAAGGTTTTGAAAGCCCAGCCAAACATTAGAAGGAAGTGCACATTCGAGCTCTAAGGAGGAAGAAATATTGTAAACAGGCTGCATGTGGGTTATCCCACATGCATCCGAATTTCACTTTCAGAACATTTTAAATGCACTGGCACTCAAATGTATTGTAAAGCAAAGAAGAAAGAGGCTAGTGGCTGCCTCATGCTTGGTGGGCCCGTCCGGATTTGTGTGTTGGCTGGGCACTAATGGAAAATTTTGAAAGGGTATTTAAAAACCTTCAAATGTTTAGTCCCACATTTGCCCAAAATTGGGAATTTGAGATGTTTAAATGCAACACCACTCACATAGTGAATTAGAAGAAAGAGTGGAGTCTCTGCATGCACGTGCTGGAGATCACCTCGGGAAGTGTGCCAGTGGGCTTGAGATAGAGGTAATTTTGCAGACAAGTGGCGAGATGACATGGACCCTAGGAGGACACGTGGTAGTTGGTCGTGCATTAGCGAAATGAAGCAAGTGGTTAGTCACCAAGTCACGAGATAGCTAGCAGTTAGCAAGGAAAATCTGGAGATGCAAAGACTACACAATTGCGCAATCTCCAGAAGTTTGACAATTAGGAGGATTAATTTGGATATTCAGAGACAAGTATGGTTGTGCAATCTCCAAATGTTGGTAGTTAGAGGCTGAAAACTCAGAGATCAAGAGACTCCATAGTCACCATGTTGCTAGAAGAGCATTCAAAGACTTGCAGACTAAAGGCTTGTCACATGATCGCCAGATCTAACTGTGGTTAAGAGATTGATTCAAAGACTTGGAGACTAGGTGCATTCACCAGTTCTCTAGATAAAGCCATGGTTAGATAAAGTATTCAGAGACTCAGAGATTAATGTAGTCACTTAATCTCCCAACAGGGGTCAAGTCTTGGGTTAGTCCAAGCAGCCAATCAACTAATGACAAGTGTCACATTCAGGTGCCTCCTGGGCATAAAATGCATAAATAATAGAGAAAAAGCCAAATTTAAAATGCAGAAAGATTTAAATGAGGTATATAGTCTGCATATTAGAATTAAATTTATAAATTTAAATTATAGAACCTACTCATAGTATTAATGCCTGGAGGTTCAATTTTTATCCCAACATAGACATGTTATATGTTTTCGGAAACGGGAGAAGACGAGGAATCCAATGGAAATGTTTATTTTCAGTTTCAAAGTAGTGAGAAATAGTAGTAAGAGGTTTTGATTTAGAAATCAAATCTATTTGCAGAGGTAAAGGAAGTTGCAGAAAGAAATGAATTGGAGAGAATTAGAAGATATTTTGATGAGAATTGACAGGTGCCAGTTTGTTGAAATTGACTCTATTTTGCCTTTATCTTTTCTTCTTCTCCATTTTTTAAGGGTGGAGAGTTCTAGGTCTAGTAGAAATTTTGTAGTCTAAATTCTCTGTAATATTTTTTGGACTAGTTCCATGAGTGGATCCTATTGTAAATATGACTCTCTTCTCTTCTTATAGGGTGTTTTCCTAATTCCTTTCTGGTCTCATATAATGATTTGTCTTGTAATAGTCTAGCATTTGAATGAATTTTTAGCACTAATTACCTGTTATCAAAATTGTCTCCATTTGTTCCTGACATTTATTAGTTAAAGCATCAAGGGTGTCTTAGTTTTTCTGTTGTGAGTTCACAATAAAGTTATTTCAAGGAAATAACTGAGTTCAGGATTCATTTTCAAGTGTGTATGAAGTGAGATATCAAGGGTATTTCATCTTTGTCTTTCAGTGCATTACTAATCAATGTGTTTTCTATTTCTGGGTCTCTTGCAAGGGGAGACTTAAATTCTTCTAATAGGAGATTGCATATCTGAATACACGGGTGGATTCGTAAGTAGAATTTGATGAATGATGTATGTTTGATGTAAGGCATCACATATTAAAGCTATGTTGTTTTCTCATTTCTTTTGCTTTCTATTTCAATGATCTGTTTGACTTTGTTGCCCAATGGATAAGGAACTAGGCTTTGAAGGATTTGGGGTATTTCAGAGGTCCATCCCACCCAAAACATAAATGATAACATTTTCCCTTTCATGTTGATAGGAGTTAGGAAGTTTGTCTAGTTTTTAGATTCATTGTATGCAAGTGAGATTTTACATGAGATCTAGTGAGCACTAGGGTATTTGTCCTCTAAAAGTCTGAAAACTATTCCATAAAGTGATATACCTATAGGCCTATTGTATGTAATAAGGAATTATGTATGTGCAGATGAGGTGTACCTACCTGAGTGAGTGGAACTCAAAGTGAAGAAGGTTGTAGGCCTTGTCAATGTTAGCACCCTTCTTGTCCTCTGATTTGTAGGAAAGGTAGATCTCTGACAATCAAATAAATATCCCATGTCTGGTTATTATTTTCTCTTTTAGGATCAAAGGGTGCAATAAAAATTACTAACCGAATGCATGTAGAGAGAGGTGTGCCTCATATTTGGATTTTTTTTAGGCTGGTCATGGAAAAGGGGAGAATGATGGAGTGGGTGCATGCATAAAGAGATCTCTAGTTAAGGAGAAGCCGAGTATTTTAGGTGCAAAACTCCATGATGCTCATTCTAGTGTTGATTAGTGTACTCTTGATTCAGCAGTGCGTAGATTCTTTTGGTTGGTTGATTTGGGCACAATAGGAGATAGGTTCGATTGTCAAACTGTGAAAGATTCTTAAAAAATGTATTCATTTCAAAGCTCAGATGCTAGTACATGGACCATTTGGAAGCAAGATTTGGCTTGTTATTTTCTGAGGTGTCTTCAGTGTTAGTCAAGTGAGTGCATTGATATGTGGGTTCCACATTATCTAACTACTTTATCTATCACATTCTCTACAGTAAATGATGGCATGGATTGTTCACTTAACTATGACCATCTTTTAGATCTTCTATAGCTAGGACATGTTTTTTCATTAGTTGCACCACAAGAGAATGATTCAGAGATCAGATTGCTGGTAAGCACTTTGTGTACGAGGAAAGAAGAAACTTGCACAACTGATGACAGATGATGATATGTTCACATATCCAATAGGATCACATGTTGTTGTGGGAACATGGTTGCACACATATATGATTAGAAATAATAGCATTCCTATATTTCAAGACTATGAGAATCACAAAACCATTCTCATGTATTCACACGTTGTTATAGAATCCAATGTTAAGTTGTTGAAACATCAAGGAAAACCAAAGACAAAGAAACTTTTGAATATTAGTACTACTAATCATGAAGCAATATTGAATACCCTCAAGAAGAGAGATGACCCTTCAGGCACACTTTAGTAGGTAAGTTCAACTCAAGTTGCAAGGTTTTCCATGTTTATTATGATTACATTCAATAAATTAATTATAGTTTTTTTCTTTATTTGTTTGAGCCAATAAAAATTTTTTTTTATGTGGATTGTAAATGCAGTTGGATACATATATGATAGATATAGAAGATCGAGGTGTGCATTTGATTATCCCATTTTTATGATGGTAAACTTCACTATGCATTGGCTAGTAATGTTCTTTGGTTCATTTAGTTACTTATACATTCATAATATTTTTGTCATCCTATATAAACTTCTTATATTCTCTATTAAATTTTATTCTACCTTCCGAATGCAGGGATTGAAATGTAGATGTCATCAAGTACCCTGTGTTAAACTTATACACTTTAGGAGTGGAAAGGACACTTATTTTTTATATATAGTTTTGTATCTAAGATTTTGTATATAAAAACAACAATTGAATGTAATGTGTATATTTAGATGCCAAATTTTGTATATAAAAACAACAATCAACTATAATGTGCATATTTGGATGAATTTTTTTGTATATATATAAATAACAATCAAATGTAATGTGCATATTTAGATGCCAAATTTTGTATATAAAAAATTAGATGCCAAATTTGAAATATAAAAGAGGCCATGAAGTTGATTTACAAATATTAAGAGCCCACATTTGTGTCATCTTAATGCCATGTAAAGTGCAGAAATTATGTTTCCTTACTATGAATGTTGTATCCTTATATTTTTATCATCTTAATTTTGTATCCTTACATTTGTATTGTCTTAATTCTATGTACATTTGTATCATCAAATGATGTAATAGTTGGAGTCATTGAGTCAAAATTGGTCAAATTTGTCCAAAGTAAAATGGTGATTCCCTGGGTTGAAGGGATAGTGTTGAAGGATTGCATCTTGGAACCAAATGGACTAAACCATTAGCTTTGGTTGGGAAATTAAATGCTAGTGGCAACCTCATTTTGACCACTGAGTCACTAGAACATTCACAAACATTTTGGACCAAAGTGTCCCCAAGGTGCACTAAGCACGATTGGGTATTGATCTTTCGAGGATCGTATCTCAGGCCTTGTGAGAGGTATCAGTGAACCGTGAGATGTTACATGACCCTTTTCTAAGGCCTACAATAACCTCTCTCCATTTTGGAAGATTCAATTTTTTTTGAATTTGACATGCCAGTCTCGCTTGATGCCAAAACTTGCAGTGAGGGTCAGTTAAAAGTTGCACCACTAGGTTTCTTCCAAACTATTCATACAAGCACTGAATGGACTATGCAATTAGCTTTGTTTGGGTAGGTAAACACTAGTGACAACCCCATTTTGACCATTGATTCACTAAAATGTTCGCGAACATGCCAAACCAAAGTGTCCCCAAGGTGCACTAAGCACGATTGGGAAGCGATATTTCAAGGCTCGTATCTCAGGCCCCGTGAGAGGTATCGACAAACTATGAGATGCTACATGACCATGTTTTTGAGGCCTAAAATAACCTCTATCCATTCTTAGAGATTCATTTTTTTTTGAATTTGGAACACCAATCTCGCTTGATTCTAAAACTTGTAGTCAGGGTCAGTTGAAAGTTGCACCACTGGGTTTCTTCCAAACTGTTCATCCTGGCATCACATGGACTACACCATTAGCTCTGGTTGGGTGGGTAAACACTAGTGACAACCCCTTTTTGACCATTGAATCACTAGAACATTCGCGACCATGCTGAACCAAAGTGTCCCCAAGGTGCACTAAGCATGATTGGGCAGCGATCTTTCAAGGCTCATATCTCAAACCCCATGAGAGGTATTAGTGATATGTGAGATTCTACAAGACCATGTTTCTAAGGCCTACAATAACTTCTCTTTGTTATGGGAGATTTGATTTCTTTTTAATTTGGCATGCCAGTCTCGCTTGATGCCAAAACTTGCAGTGAGGGTCAATTGAAAGTTGCACCACTTGGTTTCTTCTAAACTGTTTATCCTGGAACCAAATGAACTATGCCATTAGATCTCATTGGGTGAGTAAATTCTAGTGACAACCCCATTTTGACCACTGAGTCACTAGAACATTCACGACCATGCCAGACCAAAGTGTTCCCAAGGTGCACTAAGCATGATTGGGCAATGATCTTTTGAAGCTCATATCTCAGACCCCGTGAGAGGTATCAACAATCTATGAGATGCTACAAGACCATATTTCTAAGGCCTATAATAACCTCTCTCCATTCTAGGAGATTTGATATTTTTAAAATTTGGCATGCGAGTCTCGCTTGATACCAAAACTTGTAGTGAGGGTAAGTTGAAAGTTGCACCATTGGGTTTCTTCCAAACCCTTCATCCTGACACCAAATGGACTATGTCATTAGCTCTTTTTGGGCCGTTAAATGCTAGTGACAACCCCATTTTGACCACTGAGTCACTAGAACATTCCTGACCATGCTGGACCAAAGTGTCCCCAAGGTGCATTGAGCACAATTGGGCAATGATCTTTCGAGGCACGTATCTCAGACCCTGTGAGAGGTATTGATAAACCATGAGATGATACAACACCATGTTTTTAATGCCTACAATAACCTCTCTCTTTTCTATGAGATTCAAATTTTTTTGAATCTGGCATGCCAATCTTGCTTGATGCCAAAACTTGCAATGAGGGTTAGTTGAAAGTTGCACAACTAAGTTTCTTCAAAACCGTTCATCTCACCACTGAATGGTCTATGCCATTAGCTCCGATTGGGTGGGTAAATGCTAGTGACAATTCCATTTCAACCATTGAGTCACTAGAATGTTCGTGACCATGCCGAACCAAAGTGTCCCCATGGTACACTAAGCATGATTGGGCAACAATTTTTTGAGGCTCATATCTCGGACCCCATGAGAGGTATCAGTGAGCCATGAGATGATACAATACTATGTTTCTAAGGCCTACAATAATGTCTCTCTATTTTGGGAGATTGGAATTTGTTTGAATTTTCTATGCCAATCTCACTTGATGCCAAAACTTGCAGTGAGGGTAAATTGAAAGTTGCATCATTGGGTTTCTTCCCATTAGCTTTGGTTGGGTGAGTAAACTCTAGTGACAACCCTGTTTCAACTACTGAGTCACTAGAACATTCATGACCATGCTAGACCAAAGTGTCCCCAAGGTGCACTAAGCACGATTGGGCAGTGATCTTTTGAGGCTTGTATCTTGGACCCCATGAGAGGTTTCAACAAACCGTGAGATTCTACAAGACCATATTTCTAAGGCCTACAATAACCTCTCTCCATTCTGGGAGGTTCAAAAAGTTTTGAATTTGGCACACCCATCTCACTTGATGCCAGAACTTGGAGTGAGGGTCAGTTGAAAGTTTCACCACTGGGTTTCTTCCAAACCATTCATCTTGGCACCAAATGGTCTATGCCATTAGCTCTAGTTGGGAAGGTAAACGCTATTGACAACCCCTTTTTCACCACTAAATCACTAGAATTTTTGTGACCATGTCAGACCAAAGTGCCCCCAAGGTGCACTAAGCATTATTGGGAAATGAGCTTTCGAGGCTCATATCTCAAACCTCATGAGAGGTATTGACAATTTGTGAGATGCTACAATACCATGTTTTTTTAAGGCCTAAAATAACCTCTCTCCATTCTGGGAGATTTGATATTTTTTAAATTTGGCACATGAGTCTTTCTTGATGCCAAAACTATTAGGAATGGGAACACTGAGAGGGGGGGGTGAATCAGTGTTCACTATATTCAATCTTTTTACTTTACTCTTTAAACTTAACTTGAATGCTTAAGAATTGAAATGAACATTAACATAAACAAGATAGATGAACACAACACATAACACCAATATGGTTACAGGGAAACCCAAATAGGTAAAAACCCCGATGGGAATTGACACCCACTAATAATCGGTACTAGTGTCTTATGATCCTTGTTAGAAGATCCTTAACCCTATTAGGAGTTTTCTTTACAATGCATTTAGTATAGTGACCTTGTCAAGGGTCAGACCCTATTTGGAGTCTTTTTACAATTAACCCTATTAGGGGTGGGGACACACTATCCTAGAGCCCACTGCTTAAATGGTGAAGGCTACAACCTTCTGATCTTAGATACACACTATATCTGTTGGATGAACTGGCACTGTGACATTGCTTGTCTAATCAATTCCTTTATTGCACTGATGATTTGACCTCTTGAAAAGCTCTAATACATCTTATTAACTCTCCACACACTTTTTCTTTTCTTATCTCAACTCTATATCAACTTCCATACTAATTACAAAGGGTGCATCTCATATTTATATGCGCTACCAAAACAATTAACTAGGTCAGCCTATAACCAATTACATACAATGCTTCTAATTGAATTGGCTCAAGCGTGTTTTCAAACAAAATTAATTACATGTCTACAACCTAATTACAGTAGGCACATAGCCTTTACAAAACAATATTATAGTTGCTAACCAAATTAATAATAGTCAACTGCATACACTATTCTGTTCTGGCATTCACTATCTGTGTAACTTCAATTGTCTGTATCTTTGTCATATTGAATCTCCTAATCATGCACTCTTAGAATAAGTATGAATATAATCTTACCATCTTACCTTCTAGGGTGCATACCATAACTTGGTCATACGCATGTGCACTGGTGCTCTAATCTACTGGTGCTTTGTTAACTGTCCAGTCCTCTATACTTAGCCAATTTCTGATCTTCTGATGATGTGCGCTGACTCCAAAAAACTATATGACTTTGTTTCCATAATGACAACACTATATTAAGTCATATACCATAGTATAGTCAACTTGCCAACAATCTCCCCCTTTGTCATTCATGGCAACAAAGGAATATGGAAAAGTTACTATCTATCCTCTCCATATTCTATACATACTCCCCCTTTGACATTAATGAGAAAGGTGCTAAAAACTGAATCTCTACAAGTACTTATAGGGCAAGTAAATCCAGATATGCTATCTGCAACTTGTGGATCTCTTGCTTCTAGAATGTAATCAATGCATTGACTATTTGGAGATGGATGCATAATGCATAATTCAGCTTCTCTATCTTCTCCAAATTTGAGCTAGGACCTTGATCATTTGTCACCATGGTGGCATCGATCTCCTTGATATTCTGATTTAGTTCATCTAAAGAGGGCGCAAGAGCATTCCTTAGCTGTGTTTACCTTGCCCTTATCTTAGACATCTCCTTTTCTGCTCTTTCAATCTTGTCAATCTACCCTAGATATACATTATTACACATATTTACATCAGTGGAGGGGTCTTCAGCTGATTTTCGTACTTATTCTATCATTGCTTCTGCTTCTTGTATCTTCTTGAAATGATCATCAGTCATCTTATCTTGGTCCATACAATCTGCAATGATCTTCCTTCCATTTTCTGCAAACACTTTTAAGGATGCTTGACCAACCTTGAGTGAACTTAGGTCAAGTGAAAAGTTACTGACCAATTCACTGAGCCTCTTCTTCACATACTTTTCTTCTGCAACTAGGGATGCAGATTCTTCCAAGCTAGAAAAGCTTGTCTTAAAATTTGAGATAATTGTACTCACATCATCCACTGAATGAACCTTAAACACTTTCTTTTCTGAAGGTAGTGGGTTGTTCAAGATGTTCACTGACTCAACAAATAGGGGATTCCTCATTACTTTTTTCTCTCTGGCCTTCTCCATAACTAAGACACTGATCTTGATCAGGTCTTCTTCTCCCCAAGAATCCAGACTAGTGGTGTCTGGTGTCAATTTTGACAATAATGATACAGAAGGAGTGATAGGAGTGCTATCCATTACTTCTTTCTTCACTCTGATTTGCATTCCAACAGATGGCTCATCTATTGATTCATTTCCTTTGATCTCTTCTTCTCCTTTCTTTTCTTCTATCTTTTCTTCCTCTTTTTCTGTTTCTTTTTCTTCTTCTTTTTCTATCTTAGGTGAGTTACCACCACATAGTGTTTCAGCCTCTTGTGTGCTTACAAAGGCTTCTTAAAACTTGTCCAAGTCCTTATTTGTGGCTGCCATTGCAATCTCAACATTATCAATAATGATGGTTCTATCCTTTAGTGACTCTGTCATGGACGTAGACTTTTCTGCCTCTGCAGGAGTTTCAACTATGGGCATTGAATCTTGAGGACCTATATATGGTACATTAGTGGGCTCTACCACTTTGACTTCCTTATAGGGAACTTGTATTGAGGTCGTAGTGGGTGGATACATGTGTTGATTCAAGAATACCTTCCCAAAAGCCTTCTTTGTTTCCTTTGCAACCAAGTCATAATTCTTGTCCATGATGTTTAGTGTTCTTGTCTTAGTCTGGAAGTGCGGTTTCACCAAATCTAACAACAAATTTTTCTCCTCTAGAGAGCATACAAGGAGACTTTCATCTAAAGTCTTTTCTCTTATCCTTTGATCCTATTCAATGGCCTATCTTTTCAAGAATTCTAAGATATTCCACACATTGTTAGGAATCATTGTCTTTAGTTCTAGGACTATCCTTTTAAACTTCAACATATGTTTGATAATCATTCCATGGATTTCTGATTTGTCAATTTCACTATACTTCTCATAGAACTTCCCTACTTGATCTATCATGCCTTCATCAATAATCCTTGTACTCAACACACTAAGACTAGGTTTGAAACTTACTTCTGGAGGTGCTTGAGTATTCTTCCTACTTCTTGTTGCTCGTGAGGATGGATGACTAGTGTTGAACTCTTTCTTCCTCTTAGGCATTGCCTTATACTCAAGAGGAGAAATAAGGTCAATTGTTTCTATGGGTGCATGAGGGGAAAGAACTGTTTTACCCTTTGGATCATCAGACTTCTCCAATTTTACCTTTTTCAATTTTGGATCATTAGACTCTACCTCTACTATAGATGCACTCTCAATTCCCAAAGCAATGTTTTCTTGTCTTTCTTTGTCCAGGTCTGCTTGAGTTACTCCATGAATTTTCAATATCTCAGAAGTAACCTTAGCTACTTTTCCTTTGGTTGCTGCGTTGTTTAAAAATGCATCAACTTCTCTTGTTTTTTGTTCATAAGTCCCCCATCTTGGCTCATTAGGGTCCTTAGGTGTTGATAATAGTACTTGAGCATATGCCTCTAGGATTGGCTCCTCAACCTCATATCCAAGTGGATGAATCCACTTTTTCCTTGGTTCAACTCCTTCCATACATGTTGTATCAGTCTCCACCATAAAGAAAATGTTATCCTTGTATTTTTCAACTATTTTCTCAGGTATCCTATATCTCATCTGCATCTTGATTCTGAATGTTTTCAATTCTAGCTCCATGTAATCCTCCAATGAACTATCAGTAGATTCCTTAAAGGATATTTGAGGCATTGTAGGTATATCTTTGTCTAGGTATAAATATGAAACCTTTCCAAGTATATGGAAGTACATGTAAATGATAAAAGACCCAAACCTGAATATTTTGGTTTTGTCATGTTTGATGGCCTTAATGTTATCTATCAGTTGTGTATGCAAGATCTCACACAAATTGAACTCTCCATTTTCTCTGACAATCCTTATTGCTACAAGAATAGTGGCAGTAAACACACTATTCACCCTGTTGGTGTGCTGAAACTTATACCCTAATATCATAGACATCAGTTTGATGTCTTTCTCCTCTATAGGCTCAATGGTCATCCCGTGCCTATCACTTCTTGACTTGCATGACTGTTATACAAATTTTCTAACATCCTTGCTCATTGGGAGAATGATGCTTGTCCTTAAGAGGCCTATCATTTCATGTAAGAGGTCTCTTGTAATTCTTACTAGAACTTCACCTATCCAAAATAGGTCATCATGGATTCTTCTTAATAGGATCTTGATCCATTTGGATTTGTAAAACTCATGTGCCATAGAAAACTCAATAATAGGATGATTCTCTAAATGTGTGAACTCATCAAGGAAGGTTTTGTCTAGTTTCATCATGGTCTCAATGTGTGCTCTAATTTTGTCAAGACCTACTGGCTCCTTCTTACAATATATGTATGCACAGATGTCTTCGACATGCATAACACCCATAGGAGTGTGGGAGAATGCCCCTTCTAGTTCATCCAATGTATATTTGAACTGGTGCCTTTTAAACACATATATTTTCTTCTCTGCAACATCAAATACAATAGGAGTAGCCATCACTTACTTTTATATCACTTTCCTAATGGTTTCCAAGAACTTCTAAATTGGTGCGATGGATTAGGGCTTCCGCAACTGATCAAACACATGGCTTTGTTGGTGAATCAATTTGCAATCCTTCATAGTCAATTGCTAGGGATTTTGTGCTCTTCAATCACTCTGAACTCAAATGCAATAAGTGATCTACAAGCTTCTGTGTACTTTAAAGTAAAAAGTCTTCCATTAATGCTTTCCACGTAAACTAAACTTTCATTGAAAATATCCAACTTTCATTTTTCTATCAATCAGCTAGTGCGCTCTTACACATAGGTTCTACTAGTCTCCAAAAGGTTAAATCCAAAGGCGCATACTCTAAGGGTGAGTATACCAACCGCGCAAGGGTTTAGAGCTAAATTAGCTCCCCCTATGACCCTGAGGGCCATTCATCTAGATGTAGAGGGTGCATCCACTATGGATGCATCCAATACATTCTCATCAACCTTATCCTTCTTTTCCTTTGACCAAATCAAGCTCACATCTTATGAAGCTTTCACAAACTTGAATTCTCCTTTGGTATCTAGTATTGATTCTTCTAGCTTTTTAGGGCTTTCTTGACTTTGCGTTCTTGATCTACAAAACTTTGAGATGTGTCTAGCCTTGTTACATGAGTGACAAATAATTGGAGGCTTTAAATTCCTCAGCACATTGACATGGGTTACCATTTTGTACTATCTAGCTGAGTGACCATTATAATTACATATTTGACATGTAACATTCTAAGAACTTCTTACATTTGGCTGATTCTGATTTCTTTGATTATGCTTAGTCTTGTTCTTCTGACTTGTCTTACAATTCATAACTCTATGACCAAATTTATTGCATGAATAACAGTAACCATTGAAAGGTCTTACCTCTATACAGTTCCTAGCTATATGTCCATGCTTGTTACATGCATAACAAGTTTAGTCTACTAGTTTGCACTCATCTTTGGATGGTTCAACATTATCTTTAGTTTAACTTTGAATCTGCTTAGCATTTGTGGTTTCTTCTGGTGCTTTCATACTTGCTTGCATGTCATCAATCTGATTTTGTGCTTCATTGAATACAATGTCGTGAGTATCTCTTTTAAGCTTTCGATCATACAACTGAGATTCAATTAGATCCTTTCTTGTGTGTAATTTATCAATGTGATTCTTAGCCTCTTTCAATTTAGATTCCAAGCTTTCTTTGTTGTTTCCTAGCTCCAAGATTTCCATGTTTTCTTGCCTCAATTCTTCATTCAGTTGAAGGTTCTCTTTGATCTGTTCATCATAGACTTCCTGATTGTTAGTTAACTTGTCATCCAATTCTTCAATCTGATCTTTCAAAGATGTGTTCTCTTCATTTAGCTTTTTGACCATGATCCCTAAATCACTGGTAGAACATTATTTTAAATCTTTCCTTAGTCTTTTGATGACTGCTTGAGCATCACTGACTTTTTCTTTTAGCTCTTCAATTTCTTTTTCAGATCTGTCCAGGTCTTCAAGAGAAGCTTCAAGATTTCTTTTCAAATGTTTCATTTCTATCTTTTCCATGATCTCCTCAAGTGGTTAACCTTCTTTGTTGAGGACCAGAGCTCTGATACCAATTGTTAGGAATAGGAACACTGAGAGGGGGGGGGGGGTGAATAAATGTTCACTATATTCAATCTTTTTACTTTACTCTTTAAACTTAACTTAAATGCTTAAGAACTAAAATGAACATTAACATAAACAAGATAGATGACCATAACACATAACACCAATATGGTTACATGGAAACCCAAATGGGTAAAAACCCCAATGGGAATTGACACCCACTAATAATCTGTACTAGTGTCTTATGATCCTTGTTAGAAGATCCTTAACCTTGTTAGGAGTTGTCTTTACAATGCATCTAGTACAGTGACCTTGTCAAAGGTTGGACTCTATTAGGAGTCTTTTACAATTAACCATGTTAGGGGTGGGGACACACTATCCTAGAGCTCATTGCTCAAATGGTGAAGGCTACAACCTTCTAATCTCAGATACACACTATATCTGCTAGATAAACTGGCACTGTGACACTTATTGTCTAATCAGTTCCTTTGATGCGCTGATGCTTTGACCTCTTGCAAAGCTCTAATACATCTTATTAACTCTTTGAAGACTTCTTCTCTACTTATCTCAACTCTATATCAACTTCCATACTAATTACAAAGGGCACATCTCATGTTTATATGCGCTACCAAAATAATTAACTAGGTCGGCCTATAACCGATTACATACAATGCTTCCAATTGAATTGGCTCAAGTGTGTTTTCAAAAAAAGTTAATTACATGTCTAAAACATAATTACAATAGGCACATAGCCTTTATAAAACAATATTATAGTCGCTAACCAAATTACTAACAGTCGGTTGCATACATTGTTTTATTCTGGCATTCATTGTCTATGTAACTTCAACTGTCTGTATCTTTGTCATATTGAATCTCTTGATCATGCACTATTAGAATAATCATGAATATACTCTTACCATCTTTTCTTCTATGGTGCATACCATAACTCGGTCATACACACGTGCGCTGATGCTGAGATCTACTAGTGCTCTATTAACTGTCTAGTCTTCTATACTTAGCCAATTTTTGATCTTTTGATGATGTGCGTTGACTCCAAAACACTATATGACTTTTTTTCCATAATGAAAACATTATATTAAGTTATATACCATAGTATGGTCAACTTTCCAACAAAAAATTATAGTGAGGGTCATTTGAAAGTTGCACCATTGGGTTTCTTCTAAACCATTCGTCTTGGCACCGAATGGTCTGTGCCATTAGCTCTCCTTGGGCAGGTAAAGACTAGTGACAACCTCATTCAGAACATAAATTCAATTGAAAATTTTTGAACATGCCATACCAAAGTGTTCCCAAGGTCCACTAAGAACCATTGTGTATGTTGGCGAGTGTTATGGTGTGTTAGGAGGCAAAGTGGGACCATTCATAGGGTAAACCTACCCAACCAGATGTGATGGAAGCATTGGTTTGTGCCCACAATGGAAAAATGTTTATGCTCCAAGGGAGATGGGGACATTACCATAAAGGGTCATTGGAAAATGTAAAGAGCCCAAGGATGGTCATTTGAATGCATTGTGAAATGTGTCTATGATTTGAAATGGAGTAAATTGATTGTCTATTATCTTGTTATCACTTCCATGTCTGTATTGCATCATTTCATTGGAATTTTAAGGAAATGAATTAACTAGTGTCTTCTACATTAGTCTTTGGTTTCAGGGATATGCAGGATATATGGTGGTGGAGAGACCACAAATGGTGGTGAATGCTAATTGAAGGTACATGAAGCAGCACCAGTCATTTTTACGAGCATATACTCCAATGTATGAGTATATTTTGTGATGGATCTATTATATTGGGGTCCATAAGGATGTGTTAGATCTATTGGGGGGATCTAGAGAGATTTTCAAGAGTCTTTTTGAATAAGCCCTGACCTACAAACCCTAGAAAGGAGGGTTTGGTACCTAGAATGATAGGTTAATGTTTTCTCAAAAATAGTTTGACAAAATCTTGATGTAGAAGAATCATTCCATGAATTTTCTTACTAATTCTCATGGAATGATGTGTCTTTGATATGTATAATAGAGTTCTGACTTGATACATTGCATATGAGTTGATTTGACAAGGTGATCATTGGATTTGTGAAGTGAACTTTGAAGGATTTTCTTGGTTGAGAGCATCAGATACACATGAATACAATGTAGCACATAAATTTTGAATTAACTTAAATGATTAATTACACATGTGAACACACGTAGCACATAAAGCATACACATAAATTTTCTTAAGTCATGAAGCATACATGTAGCACATAAATTATAAAGCATACACATGAATTCACTTAATTCATGTACGTAGCCCATACACATGAATTTAGGTTATGAATAATGTACTTGAATATATATGAATATACTTAAGGCACAAATCATACACATGATTACATATAAACAAGCATATTTACATACTAAGAATGAATAAATGAACACACAATTAACAAATTAGATCGAATATCAAGTTTCATATATATCAAAATGAATAATAATTCTGTACATATTTACAAAATCAACATAGCTAGATACAATGTTGCATACACCATCTCAAAATGTGTCATATGACATCTCAAAATAAGAAGTCCAACTAAAAGTGTTTCTAGGACATCCTATTCTATTGGTGGATCATCAAAATGTAGCCTCTTTGAAGTACTCTTTGGCTTTGATGGATCATGCATTCAAACACAAAAATCAAAGCCCAAGTTAGATTACTTAATTTATATGGTTTCTACAAATTAAAAAAATAATTTCAAAATCATATTCAACAATAATAAATAAAATTTAAACTAAAATTGAACTCTCATGTACCTCACCTCTTGATCTCCTCACGCGGACATGAGACCTAATATATGTCCTTGGTAGCGAAGGAACATTGTCACTAATGTCAACTCTAACTTGTATATGTTTGTGAACATGAGATTGATCTACGAGTTATACTATTTAATGTTAAATCCTTGGTAGAAAATATATGTTTACAAAATAACTGAATTAATATTAAAACTTACCCGTGTTGAACTTTCTTCAGGAAATGTTGGCTGAGTCATCAGCAATAGAAACCCTTGGTGTTCTACCTCCATCAAACTAGGGGTGACCTACAAAAGTCAAACAGATACTTCATACAATCATGACTTGATCATATTATATATACTTGATAGTAAAATACAAACAAATAACTTTATAATATACATACTATTGGGCTATCACTGTGAATTGAGATGCATGTGACTCTATTGTGGAAAAAGGGTCTCACAACATCATCAAACATCATCCTCTGTCAAATAAACCATGTAAATTAAAAATGAGTACACACAACTAACAAGTATACATGTATGCATAAACAAACTAAATTACTTAATTACCTTCCCCTTGTCAACGTCTGACCCCTGAACCCCCTGACATTGCCCCCCAATGGCAATTGGTGACACTTGCATCAATATGTAATAAGATGATCATAAAAATTAGAAAGCACATGTACATATACTATTATAATAATTTAAGGAAACCAATGAGTACATTAAAACATATGTACCATAGAAGTGTCAAGGCCAAATGATATGGCCGAAAGCGTGGACCCCTCAACCTATGCCATCTCCTCCTTTGTCATCAATTGAACATAAATGTAACAAAAAGAAAAAAAAAGTGGGAAATCATTATAAGAAAATTCTACTAAAAATGCAAACGTTTAAAATTAAATACAATGTAAAAATTCAATTATTTACCCTTACCGTAACAGTAGGAGTCCATGGCTCTCTATGCCCCTAATGCACATCTTCATGAGCTACTTCAGTGCCTATAGTGTGATGTGTAGTATCATCCACCTCGAAGATGTAGTTATATGCATCACTATCATTTAGGGGACCTAAGCACATATTCTTGTACATAATGCAAGTGTGGGGCACACAAACATGTGAGCTCATGGAGGATGTGGAAGGACCAGAAGCATCAGGACAAGGAGGCAACAATGCTACACTCTACATAACCAGTAGATTACTAAAGGTTTGAATGGCTTGAATAGTTTGTGAGTCACCATCATCAATAATATCAAGATGTTGCACTGTACGAGGTGGTGAAATCTTGGGAGGGGGAACATATATGCGGTATTTCACCTGGTGTGCCCATGGATTATCCTAAGGAGTGCCTAATCCTACACCTTCATTTGGTCTCATACTCTAATAATTTACCTTGTGACCGAGAAAAAATTTAGCATACAATTTTTTAATGAAATAAAATGGGACATCCAAATTTTTGTGAGGTGGTTTATCAAAAACCATCCACCAACAATCCCAAAAGTTGTCACATTTTGCACCATTTGTGCACCATTTAATTGACAACTTGGGTTTTTTAGGGTCCACCTTTAAACTAGTTTTGAGATCTACAAAAAGATTACATATGGCATGTTTTGTTATGTTTAGGTTCATAACTTGATCATAGTCAAGCCCATCATCAAAATGGGCATGTATGGAATCATGCCAAAGAAGTGCAACATTATTTTGCTCTATAAGTTTTTCCATGTTTTCAATAATGGAGTTCAATGTGGAAAACATGGGGGGCAATGTGGGGATATTATCATATGTGGTCTGATATCCTCTAAGTTGATTTAGATTGTCTCTTATGAGATCCTCTAAACAGTGAGGGTTTGAGACTGGTTTGTCTTCTGAAAGTGGGGGATTGTTTGGAGGTGGTTTTGGATTATTTACGGGATTGCTAGGAGGGTTTTCTGATTGATTTGGGTCCATGTCTGATTACAATCAGAACCCAAATAGATAATTACAATCAATTTAAAAAATAATTAAAAAACTCATTTAAACCCTAATTTTTATATAAAAAACTATAAATTTCAATTAAAAAATAATTAAAATAATAAAAAGTTGAAAATTTAACTTACCTTTTCTTGTTGAGAAAATCGGATATGAGAAAAGATCAGATATTCGAAGCTAGAGACATGTTCAACATTTTCACAATGAAAACATTGAACGCAACTGCGGGCTAGAAATATAATTTTCTAGCAAAAATCAGATATCCGATAATATCAAATATCTGATATTATTAGATATCTGATAATATCAAATATCGAATATTATCAAATATCCAATTAGGCCCGTGCTTTGGCTTTTGGCTTGGCTAGGTGTACTGACACCCATGCCTACTGAAAATTCAACAAAATTTTTAGTGCGCTTTTGGACGAGTGAAAAGTTTATTTTTTCACATTGCCACTTTTTGGCATACCATGTTCTTGCACATACCCCTTAATCTGGTGCATAATTTGATGAAATTTGATGCTCAATCAGTTTGAGATGGGATCAGAAATGATTCCAGCTTACTTTCAAATGCTTCACCTGACTGACTTCCTGATATTGTGGATGCACTTGCTTGATCTATAGCTTTGACAAATATTACTTCTTCCATGTTACTACTATTTCCCTTTTTATTGTTATTGATATCCATATTTCTTTTGGTGTAGTTTACATTTCTTCTAGGATTAGGATTCCTCATGTTGTTCATTCAACAATATCTTACTATGTGACCCATGTTATTTCAAATTTGACAAACTATGACATTGTTTCTATATCTCAGTCCTGACTGACTGATCTATGATCTGCAATATCTAGAAATATGTCCAAAATTGTTGCATCTATAACACACAACTCCATTTCTTATATTTCTTTTTACTCCAGTAGGTCTTTTATCTACAGGGTTAGTATTTCTAAACATTATACTATTATCTTTATTATTAGATCTAGGTTTCTTACAATCAATAGCTCTATGACCAAAACCATGACAATTATAACAATAACCAGAGATAGGTTTGAATTTCTTACCTTTAAAATCTATTTTCATGTGTCCAAATAAATTTTATTGAAAACATCTACCTTTGAATTCATTTCGCATTTCTTAGGTGATTCATCTTGCTTAGGTTGTTTAGGTACATCTTCAGATTGGTTAGACTCAACCTTATTTTATTTTTCTTCTTCTTTATTCTTAGGTTATTCAATTTATAGATCTGATTCTTTACATTCTTTAGTCTTCTTTGAGAATTTTTCTTCAAAATACCCAAGACTAGTTTTATCATAAGAAGGTTTTTGATAAGAAATTTATTCATCAATCTTTTCACTGCTGGAATATAGTTTTTCAAGATGTTTCTTGGATTGAGTTAGTCAACCTTTCATAATTGTATTGTACTTCTAAAGTTTAGCATACTGCAACTTTTTAGTCTCAAGTTCAGATGTTACTTTGGTAAGTTTAGACCTTAGATTTACATTTTCAGGCTTTAGATCTGATCCAACTTTTCTATTATCATCTTTCAAGCTTAACTTTAGATCTACAATCTTTAGTTCATGCTTTAGGAATCATTTTCCTTTTTCAGTTTTGAAACTTCATCACTATTCTTGATCTGATTTATAGGTTCTTTCTTTTATTTAAGATCTTATATCTTTTCTTTTAGTTTCTTAATGTAGTCTTTTACACTTTCATATTTGTTCTTCAGAGTATCTCTTTCTTCAGTAAGAATATCAATCTGCTCAAGAGCTTCTTCTAGGTTTATCTACAACTAATCCATATCCATAGATATCTATATCATCTTAAAATGGAAGCACTTCCATTTTAAGAACATTTATCCCTCTGAGTAGGTGTTTTAGGGTCATGTCAAGTGCCTTGAATGGGTCCTCGACTTATATCTAGCTTTTCCCCTGATTCTGTCCCCTTTTCCAACTTTTTGTCTGCATTTTTCTGGCATTCTGGACTAAGATCCTAAGGTTTTTGACCTCAAGGTCAAGGATAACCTTGAGGTTCAAGGATGACCTCATCCTTGACCTAGGTCAGAGTCAACCTCATCCTTGACCTAGGGTCCAAATTTAAAGGTCCCATGATTTTTGGATGTTAGGTTTCAGAAAGAATTATTTTCTTGCTTCCGAGTCAGTTGTTTTGGTCTTCAAAATGGTAAACTCTTAAATTGCATTTAATCTAGGTCCATTTCTAGGGTTATGGGCCCAATGGGAATTTATTTCTCATATGTCAACCTCTCTAGGAGTTTGTGCCCTAGATCTCTATAAAAGAAAGCCTCCTCTCATTTTCTCCATCAAGTTTTGGCAATCCATTATCAAGCATCACCTTGCAAATATCTCAAGCACTCAAGGAAGATCAAGAAAGCATTTCATCAAGCATTTTCAAGGAAGAATTCAAGTCCTCTTCTTCATTCAAGTTCTCCATTGAAGATCAAGGATTCAAACATTCAAGCCTTTGAAGGGATTTGGTTCAAGCATTCAAGTTTCATCATTCAAACTCTAGATCTATCCGTCATGGTGGTGTGATCTTCCTTCAAGATCCTTTGTTCATCTTCAAGATCCATTCATTCTTCCCTCAAGATGGATTCCAAGCATACAATCATGGAGGTTTAGATTTACATTTTTTAATGTTACATTCAAGCTTTCATATCAATATACTTGTTTATATTTGAAGTACAATTGCATATCTATTAAATATCATAGCTTCATTATTAGATATACTTCTACTACTTGCTAGCATTCTCTATTTCAATTCCATTATTAAGGTTGATTCCAAACCTAGGTTTGACTAAGGAAAACGCATCCCCAAACAAAAAAAACCATTTTTCTTATAGATACATGTGCGGGATGATGAATTAAAGTGCAGATCTGGATACCCTTTTCGCTGAACTTCCAAGATTCACGAATAGAATTTCTGTCAGAGCAGTTGGGTCAACGAAGACCTTTAGTGAGGGGTAGGATCCTACCCCTAGGTAAGACCTTGCCCCTCTATCTAGGTCAAGGATGACATCCCTTAGAAAACAAAAATATTTCTAGGTTTTGTAGATCTCGCAGTTTCGGTTTGAAATTGAAAAAATTAATACTTTCTGAGACTATTTGACAAGGTTTTTAGCAAGTTCTTTTTTGAAGGTAAGTACTTTTATTTCTTCATTTCAACATTAATCATCTACATTTATATCCCATATCATTACAATTCCATGTAAGTGTAAAATATTGGTTTTGGGATCTCTTTTATGTGCAAACCATTGTTCTAGGACCCCATCCATATTTTATCTTTTACAATATCTTACTCAAGTTGTTAGGCCTTCTTCGAGTAACTGTGCTCTGATACCAATTTTTAGAAATAGGAAATACTGAGAGGGGGGCTGAATTAGTATTTCAAAAACTTTTACTTTTACCCACTTATGGATATATGTAATTAACTTGTAACTTGGATAATAAAATAAACTAAATATACTAAATAATAAATACAACCATAAAATAAAGGAAATCATAACACCATGTTTTTTTCTCAAGGAAACCTTGGCCAAGTAAAAACCCTAGTGGGGAGGACACCCACAAATGATCCACTAATCAAAAGTATATGGTTAAAGATATTGACCTTGTTACGAGTCTATTACATCTGTATAGTGTCTCAGTCCTTGTTAGAAGCCTCAACCTTGTTAGGATTTTGTATTACAAAATTTAATTGTATGCAAGATGAGAGCACTTCCCAAACATACAATATAAAATAATAATCTCTAGTACAAAAGATAGAATACAAAAACCTTTTACTGCTACTAAATATCTTTAATATTCTAATCTAGCTTGTAGGCTCTTCACAAAACTTGCTATCAGTTCACAATGATCTGATCATATATCATATTTTGCATAATAAAACATCAATACATCAATAAATCAATACAAAATATTTCTTACAACTTTGCATTAGTCTCTTATAACTTTGCATTACATAATTCTTTCCTTTATACCAGCTATCTTAAATATAGCTTACTAGTCGGCTTCCATGTTATCAAAACATAATATTAACTCTCGTCACCTTAGGATCAACATCTAGGATGTCATCCCTAATTAGTTAAGTCATTATTTTAATTAAAAAAAAATCCCTTAACTCAAAATAATCATTTACTAATCGTTGCCATGTTCTGGTCAGCTCAACACTATTTCTGTAAAACATTAAATCTCTGTCTATACATGTCGTATAGTCTTGCACTCTTAGATGTAGCTTCAACATACCTCATATAATCTTTTCTTAGGTCTGCATGAACTAAAAATACTTTTTTGAACTTCACTAATCAAAGTATTCTTTGTGTAGATAGATAAACGTTGTTATACTTAGACAATTTTCTT
Source organism: Chamaecyparis obtusa (assembly GCA_027943335.1). NCBI lineage: Eukaryota > Viridiplantae > Streptophyta > Pinopsida > Cupressales > Cupressaceae > Chamaecyparis > Chamaecyparis obtusa. The sequence goes on from BSBK01002620.1 coordinate 1,004,367, forward strand.
AAGTTCTCATCCAAAACTTCATCCTCGGATAATGTTTTCTTAATACTAAATATATGTTTCCATAATGACAACATCATGATGTCCTACTCATCCAAATTTACAACACATTCATCCATGGTGATCCACCTGCAATAGAAGAAATAAGTTCCATATACACCATTTTTACTCCACCTAATAATGGACTCACATCTTGTTCTCTAATTAAGAAGTATCCTATCTTGGATCAAATGCTTAATAAATGGAATTATCAAGGTAATGGCTTAGGCCTACATGAAAAAGGTATCCAAGAACACATCCATGTCAAAGATCATACATAATCTTATGGTCTTGGTTACACATTTGAAGGAACTTCATCCAATAATATTACTACAACTAATACAAAATTGAGGCCTACTTCCATACCCACCATCACATCTTCACATCTTTCCTCCAAAACATTTAACTTCATCCCCCCTACTCCATCATTGCAACCCAAGACAACCTATCACATTCCTCCTTCATCCTCTAAATCTATTTTGAGTCCCTATATCCCAAAATCTTCCATCACATATCCTCCACATACCAAATCCATTTTGGGCCCTCATGTCCCAAAATCTCATCCCCAATCTTATCCTACTCAATCCTTTATCCACTAATCCCATACCCCTATCACCCATCATAAATATCCCACACCTTATCTTCCTAATTAGGATCAATGTAGGTACATGTGCATAGGCACCATCCTGTCCCATTATAATTTCATCCATATCTCCTCCATCTCATACAACTTCCTATATTCTTTCTGATTCTCCTTACAATAATTTGGATGCCAACTCAAAAATGCACAAAGCTCACTATCAAATAAAAAAGATGAAATGCATTTAAAAGAAATATCCACGTTGGCATCCAAAGATTCTAATCCACCATCTAATCATTCCTCTCCTCCATCCCCTAGATCTATTTTGGGTCCTTATGTCCCAAAACTACCTATCATAACTACTCCATCATATCCATGTGTATCATCCACTTCCCATCCACTCTTTTCACCCACCTCACAACATGTGCCAATGTTGGTTTGACAACATCCCCCTCTCAAGAAAATTTTCCACCATTCCCTCCAAATAATTCCTACCACCGTATCCTTTTCCCCAAATATATCCCCATCATAACCCTCTCATCCATTCCTTTGCATTAGTCACTCATCCCAAATAAGGTTGTACCAACTATTGGATTACAGAGAGGGGGGGTGGTGAATCAATAATCTCTGATCCCAAATACCTTAATAACTTTTCTCTGATTAACTTATAGTTTCTTGGTAATACAAATTTCACTATTTACTGACAATAGTAAATAAACTATAACAATCAGTAAATCATTCACAACATGTAATACCAATATTTAACATGGAAACCCAACTTTTGGAAAAACCACTATGGGAATTGTCACACACTAAGAAAAATACTCTTCTGAAGTATGCCTAGTTAAGAGCCAATCTAATTAAAGATTACAATACACATTGTTAGGTGAGACCCAGTCAAGGGATTTACCTCAGATCTATTAGGATATTCACCCTTTTAGGAGCAGCCTTGTTAGAGGGCTTCAAACACTCTTTCGAATGTCATCTTTTCAAGGATTTTACAATAAGACTGTTAGGTCTACTCTGTTAAGAGATTTCTCTATTACAAATGCTAGTAAGAAACAATAAATAAAATTAACCTGTAGATTTGTAACTATCTTTTCTCAATCAGATCCTTGTGTGCTCTTTTGTCTTCACCTTAATTATTCATTATCCACTAGCTTCAACACTTCATCAAATCCTTCATTTTCAATCAGAATCTCTCTTTTCCTTCTTTACTACAAAAATTAGTAACCCTTAAACTATTTGGTTTTCCAACCATTTGTCCATACAAAATGATCCTTTATATAGACAAATTTTTCCTCTTAATATCCTCTATCATGTTTTCCTTTAATCAATCTTAATCATCTAATTCATTATACCTCGAATCTGGATCTTGGTAATATATTTTCTTTTCAACTAGGAACTTGAACTTTTCTAGAAACTTGTTCCATCTCTTTTTCCACTTAAATATTTTTGTAGATCTTCACCTTTAATTTTCTTGTTCATAGATCTCTTGTAACTAACTTTCCTCATCATCATGATCATCCAGGTCATCATAGCTAGTCATTAAATGTTGATTCAATCCTTATTTAATATCCATTCCTTGCTTGATGTTCTTTTGAATTTTGGTTACATTGCTTAGTGCCTTGAGTTCCTTTTGCTTTACTGAGTGACCTTTCTTTTTACCTTAACCTTACCAAGTGAATTTTCTCGCTCGATAGCCAAAATAACTTAACTTACCAAATTATGAAATCTTCATCACCATGATTTACCAACATAACATAATCATATGTTAGGTATAAAAAAATTATATCAACATAATCTAATTAGTGATCGATCTGTATCAATTACCCAATTAATTTCTTCAACTTCTCAACTTCTCATTTCTTCTTCTCCTTAACTCATTCACCTTATATTATTACCTAATGATATGACACCATAATATAAACTAGAAATTAATTTCTTGACATCAATGAAAAGAAAATAATTGATATAACCATTCTACTATCATGTATTCCTCTTATCTTGGTTAGTCATCATCATTAGCTCCATCAGATAAACAATCTTCAACATTACTATTAGTTATAATAACAATCTCCCTCTTTGGCATTGATGGCAACACTAAAAAATTCATTGTTTAATTGATGATGGTATCCTTTGATATCCTTAACTCACATGCATATGATGTACTCCCTCTGAGTTATAACTTCCTATTTTCTATTCTTGATCTTCCATCTATAATCTATCTCTTTTTGTTAGTAACACTTTCCATTCTAATTCCATCAACAAAATTCTCCTTCTATGAGTAGAATTCACCCATAGGCTTCTCCCTGTACTAATTTCATTCATCTCCCTCATGATAATATGTCATCAATTACTATTCTCCCTCTTTTAGTAAACTTCTTCTTACATAAATTGACTTATTCATCTCCCTCATATATTCATCTCCCTCTTTGACAAAAATTCCAAAGAAACGTACACTTCTCATATTATACCTCAAGTGTATAGATTTTTCATTGCTGTCACAAACTTCCTTCACAACTTTAGGCTTCACCTAAAGAGTGAACACTTAGCATCAACTCAAAAAATAGATATTCTAATGAGTCTTTGAATTGATGCAACATGCATCTTGCCTTAATGAACATTAGATAAGGGAAGAACCCCTAAATTACCTTAGAGATACTCAAAAGAATCCTTCAGTAGTGGTTTTGTAAATATATAATCTATTTGTTCTTTAGAATTCACATACTCCAATGTCACATGCTTATCTTATACTTTCTCTCTCAAGTAGTGATACTTAATAGATATATGCTTTGTCTTTGAATGCATCACAAGGTTCTTTGATATGTTTATAACACTGTTATTATCATAATAAATTATAATTGGATCAATAATATCTTCATGCATACCTTCTAGTAGTTTTTTGATTCATGCAATGTTAGAATAATTTATAGCTGCTGCAACATATTTAGTTTTGGTAGTAGATTGTGAAATACAACTTTGTTTCTTTCTTAACCATTCCACTTGCCTTTCTCCTAAAAAGAAATCTTTGCCCCTTGAGATCAAAATATCCTCTTTTTGTGTATAAAAATTGAAATCATCAATCCCTTTCAGATATCTAAATATCTTTTTCATTGCAAACAAATGTGTCTCATTTGGGTTTGTAGAAAACCTTGCAACTATACCAACTGAATGTGCAATATCAGGTCTACTATTGTTAGAATAACTAAGAGGGGGGGTGAATCAGTTATATCAGTTATCCTACAGTCCCAAATACAAAGATGTACCTTATAAAACAATTCCAACAAATCATGCAGCTTGGTAACATAAAATATCAATATGACTGTTCACTTTACCGATTACCAGTTAAATAGATAACTGTGATTATTGACCAAATCAAGTACGCAGTATGTAAAGTATGATAACAAAACAATCATCACAAATACCACATAACATAATGATTTAACGTGGAAATGCTATTAAGGGAAAAACCACCTGGCACCGGTAACCCAAAATAATTCACTTTTCTGAAGTGAGCTTGGTGAAGATCCAACACTATTAAAGCTTACAAACACACTATTAGGTGTGACCTTGTTAGAGGATTTAACACTAACAATTAACTTTTGACCAGCATTCACTATGGGGTCAACAAGATAGCAATGTACATTCTTTGAATGACATAGGGCAGAATATAAGACTGTTAAGTCCACTTGGTTAAGAGATTTTCTGAATCAATGGTTAAAATGATATAGTATGATCTGTTAAGAGATAGCTTCATTCGTATTGTTATATATATATATATATATATATATATATATATATATATATATATATATATATATATATATATATATATATATATATATATATATATATATATATATATATATATATATATATATATATATATATATATATATAATACAATGTTAATAATGAAGAGTTGTGATATTTATATTATATTATTATCATTATTATATTATTAATATAGTAATGATAATATTATAAGGCAATGATATATATTATATTATTGTAGTTAATTGTCATATTATTATATGGTCATGACTCTTCAAGACATGACTATTCAAAAGATATAAATATATATCAATGGCTGGTGAAAAGATCAATCACAATGGTAATCTATTTCACTACAGCAGTCACATATATTCTCTATAGGACGATCCAGATTTCACAACATGGTATCAGAGCCTAACCTATAAGAGAATAAAATAAATTTACAATAAATAGAAGGATATTATAGTCACAGGTTACAATATATCACAAAGGATATATCTAAAGATATTATCACAGAGGATAATATTCAGATTGCAGGTTATAAGTTTTTATAACAGTGAAGTCGCAGTTTATCAGATCGCAGAGGTTACATATTATCGTAGCATATATTATCTCAGAAATATATTAAAGGGGATCGCAGGACATAGATATAAGATTGCAACATATATTATAAAAGGAGCAATTTGGATTTGAAAGATTCAAACACATGCAATGACATCGATATGATTTCTCCAACGATACTCAACCAAAAGCCAGGTGGTCTCAGAGGCTATCAGGTGCATCAGAAGATGGTGTGTTGCTGAATCTTTTGTCTCATATTCAGAATAAAAATAAAAAACAAATAAAATGGAAGATATGATAAAAACATCCCAAGTATAAAAGAAGACAAATTCGAATAATGCCAAAGTAAAAACTTAATTTGAAGATTGATCATAATAGTTCTATTTTGCAAACCGGTTCTGCCACGTTAGAAGGATGGCTCAACTTTAAACATCGTTGTCAGGTTATGATATCGGACCTTTGTAAAGAAGTTTTATATTCCCTTATTGCTGATTTATTTAAATGCAGTGATGTTGATCTTCGAACATAATGTAGCGATGTTGATCTGGATTTTATGTTCCTTGTATTTGATCCGAGATAGTCATCTTTGATTGTTCCTATTGATGGTGTCTCTAGTTTGAAGGCAGTGTCATGTTTGAATTTTACTCTCAAAGCATTAAGAATAACACTAAAATTTGATCACAACTTTTAAGATTGAATATCAGTTATTCAAACTGTCAGTTAAAGTTTATAACTACAAGAAGAAGTGGTGAAGTCTAGCATCATTGATTGTTGTAGAAGATACGAATGTTGAAGACTATAGTTTGATCCAAATTCCAAACAAATACCCCTGCCTAAAAGCATCGGGAGTTTGTCATTTGGAGGAGAACATGCCAATGTATATATACCGACTTCTGCACACATAAGTGGATATAGAGCATATGAATTACAGAATCGGGAGTGCCAGCACGCACGATAGGAGAGTCTTGAGTTGATGGGATGACATTGTTGGAAGCAAAAACTATAATCGAAATGGCAATTCACAAATAATAGACACAATTGTATCAACGTGTTTTGGCAAAGCAACTTGTTTCTTTCTAGGAGGGACGTGTGCGGGACCACATAAGAGTAGCAGATGGAAGCATTCATTCCTCAGATAGTTCAGATTGGTCAAAGGTAGATATACATTTTCCAGATTGTATAACAATTGGGTAACTTCAATCAACAAATGAAAAGGTGTCTACGGTAATGCTGCCCGACATGTGATACAGATAGTTGGTAGAAGTCATTATCGGGAGTTCTATTCTGACGGCAATGAACAGTTGGTAGGGAAACTAATGCATCAGTGTCATAGGAAGTTTGAAATATCTATAAAGAGCAATTCAATTATAAAAGGTGGTAAGAATGATATGTTTGGAGAACATCATTGCCTTTGTAAAGAAGTTTTAAAAACACAAAATGCTAATCAAATTAATGTCTCGCGACACTCGCAATTTTGCCATGTCAATTAAGGCATCGGTTCATTATTTTTGAACTTTGGTTTTGTTTGGTAAAATGTTTATTATTCTTCCTTGATGTCGTCGATGTGTATAAGTTCAAATTCTATTAAACTGTGATAGTTTAAACTGCTTGCGGTTGAGGACAGTTAATAACTTCTTTTAAGCATGGATGATTCTTTGAATAGTTCTATACAAGCTTTGTCATTTGAAGGAGGAATGAGGAGCCTCGAGCCTTCTACACTTGGACTAAAATTTTTTGAGGCTCGTGGCCCTAATTTTAATCATTACACAACCGTTAATAAAGCAAACAGAGGAAGAATGTAGAGAAATGGGAAGGGAGAAGGATCTCTGAAGCGGAAGTATAATGGCACATATCTTTAGAAGTTCAATGTTGACTATTTTTTATGTCATGTTAGTCTGAACCTTTAATAAAAAATTATTATATTTATGACTCGGGAGATGTCTATGTGCCTAGCAGCTTCCACATTAGCCATGATAGAAGTATGAGTGCAAGTCGCACGTTCCAATATGTCGAAACATGTCTAAGAATTACCAATTCTTCTATCACAACCATTCTTAAGTTCTGAAAGGGTGTTTGATTGTTTAAGACAATAATATTTTTACTGACGGCTTTGTCTATATTGTCAGGCTGAATACAATAACGCAAAGTATCATAGTTCATTGGATATGTGAATTTGTTGGATATGTGTTTGGTCTAAAAGGAAGTATATTTCTCGTGATCGGCTACTTCAAAGAAAGATGAACAAATCAGATATTGAGGAAGGAAAGTCTTAAAGGCTGGGATTGATTGTTGTGGGCAGTATGCTGTTCTATTTGCAGGTCACTCATATTCCCATATACAGAATCTACAGACAACACCAGTGATTGTGTAAGTGTTGAGCTTGTGTTTTGGAGTAGTCAGCGATAAGAAAGGAAAGCCATGGGAATGTGTAGAGCCATGGGGATAGAGAAAAAAAATAACAATAATATTGGTGGATTACAAACATATTAAGTTTGTAATGAAGACAAAATCATTAGTAGTGAGACTGTGGTGTAACCAATAATCATCGTGCCTTCTAGAGCTAGAAGAGATGTTGCTTTCTTAAGTATTGGGCGATCAACTGTCTATACGTATTCAACAGCAATGATAAGGACAGAAAATGAGAATTGATTCATGTGTGATATTTTCTATATGGGCTCACCTTATGAATGGAAATATTTGAAATTTAAGATAAGTATTCCATGTTTTATCAATGCATATGAATTTTCAGTTCGTAATTCATTAAATAATAAATGTTGTATGCTTCTATCATTTTTTATGCTTGAGATAGTTTAGCCTTATGAACTATTCATAGTCTATCTCTGACATATTTTTCAAGATGAAATCATATGAAATTCAAATTCAGAGAAAGTCTGACATTTTCATGAGGTCGAGAAATTGATGAGCTTGAGCTTCAGAGGGAGCATGTACAATTCAGTTAACTTGTGACAATCTCAATCGTATTGATTGAGAGGGAGTTCACAATTGAAGGTAAAACAAATTTGAGATTATAATAGTGGGAACTTGTGGATAGAATCACTGATGAGATGCACGTGGATAGAATACTCGAGGTCTTTATTATCTTCTCTCAAGTCCAAGAGGGAGTGTTAATATTGTGGCCTTGGAAAAGATCAAAATGCATCTTATGCTAGCCAATGTAACCTTATGACTATACAGATTATTCGTATTGGTTCTCTCAGGAAGGAAAGTATGAAATGACATCCTACAATGACACCGAATTGAGTATATAAATAGGGCATGCCTTCGTGATAGATGGAGAAGTTAAAAGATCTGCATTAGTGACATTCAAGAATCTTGATTCAGAGGGAGTAGACCATGTTTTGTTGGTTCTCTAGTAATCAAGAAATTATAGCAGACAATTATGGTTATTACCATGTGAGAAGGTTATATGTCAGAAAAAGAAGCTAGAAAATCAAATTAAGTTGGCACCCCAGGATCTTGGTCATACAAATTCAGAGGGAGTATAACATGTCAAGATGGTGTATACTTTGAATTCACCAAGACTATGAGATCGTGCATACAATTGTAATTCAGTGGAGGTACATCCTCACTAAAGAACAAACAACCGATACTCTTACCAAGCATCTTGCTAGAAAGAAGATTGTGTACCTTCAGATAACCTTGGTATGTTGAGGAATAAAGCCTTATTAGGTGAAAAGAAGGTATCTTGAACACTATGTTATTACTTGTTGTGCTTTAACTATATTGTGGTTAGACAACATTAAGTTATTGGTTTCAAACTGTCATGATGTGCTATGTTCATGGCTAGACAACATTGAGTTGTTGTTTTTAAATTGTCATGACTGAGAGTTTGATTTCCACTCTTTGGATGAACCAAAGTGGATCCACCCTTTGAGAAGAGTCAAAGTGACTCTATGGGTTTTTTTTATTCATGAATAATTATAAAAAAATGTGTATATTGCAATATTGTGTAAAATGATCATTTGTGTGTGGGTTAACATTTCAAGGTGACGATCTTGTAAATGGTTAACCAAAGTGTCAAGATAGACTACTTAATTGTGTGTCTTGACTGTGCGGAGATCTTGACTCTTGTTATTACTGGATGTGTAATAATGAAACCATATCATGATAGACTACTTAATTGTGTGTCCCGACTGTGCGGAGATCATGATATTCAAGTCTATTTTCATGATGAGACTACATTAACTTGTGCGTCCCGAAATGGTGGATGTCATAATAGATTTTTGATATTTAATACTCACTCACTAAGAGGGAGTGTTAAGAGATAGCTTCATTCGTATTGTTATATATATATATATATATATATATATATATATATATTATACAATGTTAATAATGAAGAGTTGTGATATTTATATTATATTATTATCATTATTATATTATAAATATAGTAATGATAATATTATAATGCAATGATATATATTATATTATTGTAGTTAATTGTCATATTATTATATGGTCATGACTCTTCAAGATGTGACTATTCAAAAGATATAAATATATATCAATGGCTGGTGAAAAGATCAATCACAATGGTAATCTATTTCACTACAGTAGTCACATATATTCTCTATAGGACGATCCAGATTCCACAACATGATCTAATTCAAATACAACTCTATTGAAGATATTAAGATCTATGCTAAGCCCATACAAATCCTCTGATCAATAATCAAATTCACTTCATCAATATTCTTCAACTTACTTTCCCTCAATAAATAGTTCTCTGATGCTCGATTAAATCTGTAGTTCAGTTCTTTCAATAACTAGTCTAATCAGACATGGATGAATAGTCTTCACACAAATTCTCTAGTCTTCTTCCTCTGGCATAGTTTCAACAATGAAAATCATGTCTCTTGAATAGACAAGTAAACCATTTTAATTTCAGCCATTAGATTTTACCACTTAATCTCCTTCATCCATTTTGCCTCTTAAACCTTCCTCGACAGATGTGTCATTAACACATTTTAATTTCATCCTTTAGATCTTCTCCAAATTTTGTTAGTTGTGGATCTCATAACAAAATTAATCCTTAACCTCAAAATCATAATAGTATCCAACTTATCAAATTCAGTTGGTTGTTCTTAACATTTAATGTTTTCATCCATGTTCAGTTAACAAGGAAATACATTAATGATAACTAGTTAAACTAGCTCGGTTGATACTGTCAGTCGGTATACAATACACTAGCTCGGTGTATACAAAAATCTTCAATTACTGACCAAAATGTCTTGTTCAAATTCAGTTCTCTTCTTCATAATAGATTAATGCAACATAATCAACTCAACAATATGAAGCCATAGACTCATCAATAAGTTACCCAAGGTTTACCTTATCCTTATCTATCATATCCATCTTTTTCTTCATGTAGATATCTTAGTTCTTCATCTTTTTCTTACTCCCATAGATGTTCAGATGTTTGTAACTAACATCATAGGTACTGTCAAGAATAGTTGACATCAATGACAACATATTGACTAATTTAATCATCTTCCATATCATTTCAGTGCTTAGTGATCTCTAATCATTGTTTCTTCAGTTCATTCAGATATTCAATTAGTTGTAGTTCATCAATCTCTCCCTTTGGCATTGATGGCAACACAAGCAATATCAAAATATACCATGCACATACCAAACATGTATTCTACAACTATGTAAGAAAATGATGTAGCTTGGTAAGAATTTGATATGTTTAATCACTACAAAACATAACAACATACTCTCCCTGTGAATTTGATATTTTTAGCTCTCTGATTCCTTTTGTTCTCAGCAACAAATATTCAAGTCTCTCCCTTTCTGTGTGTTCTCAGTAACTAATTTATTTTCATATTCATTCTCTTTCCCTTTGACAAAAATGCCAAAGAAAACATACAAATAGCTCTGCAATAGCCAAATATTCTATATTGTTTAATTCATATCATGTACCTTTAGTGTACAGATAAACAAATTTTTATTCCAGCTTCTACAATCTTTCACAACCTTAGATAGAATCAAAATTGTGAGCTATGTGCATCAACATGAATGATCTTCTGATAAGAGTAGGTTGATGCAACCTCCAAATCACCTCAATGATAGATAGACAGGGGACGGACCCCAAGTCTAGTTCTTAAATATTCAAATGTGTCCTTCATTAATGGTTTAGTAAAGATGTCAGCAAGTTGCTCCTTAGATGTTACAAATTCTAGTTGTACTTGCTTCTCCTGAACTTGTTCCCTTAAGTAGTGATACTTGATAGATATATGCTTTGGCTTTGAATGCATCACAAGATTCTTTAAAATGTTTATAGCACTGGTGTTGTCATAATATATAATCATTGGGTTAGTGATTACCTCATTCATTCCTTCCAACACTTGTCTGATCCAGGCTATATTTGAACAATGTGCAACAACAACAACATACTCTGCTTCAATAGTGGATTGAGAAATGCATGCTTGTTTCTTGCTAATCCAAGTCACAAGCCTTTCCCCTAAAAATAATGCTCCATTGGTTGTGCTCTTTCGATCATCTATATTTCTAGCCCAATTTGCATCGGTGTAAAATTTAAGTTTAAATTTCCCTTCCAATGTGTACCATAATCCATAGTCCTCTATTTTCTTTAGGTATCTCAAGATTCTCTTTACAACAACCATATGTGAATCTTTAGGATTGGAAGAAAATCTTGCCACAATCCCCACTGCATGTGCTCTATTAGGCCTCCTGTGTACTACATACATCAATTTACCAATCATAGATCGGTATAGAGTCTGATTTACCTCAGTAGATTCATCATGTTTTCTCAATTTGTAGCCAGTCACCATCAGTGTTCTCATAGGTTTAGCATCTTCTATGCCAAAAGCTTTCAGTACTTCTTTAATGTATTTTGATTATGTGACGAAAATACCATCTTTTTGTTGTATAATCTACAAACCTAGAAAGAATCTAATCTCTCCAAACATAGACATCTCAAATTCCTTTCTCATTTCATCAACAAAAAATTTGCAAATCTAATCTTGTCCACCAAAGATTATATCATCAAAAAATATTGCAGCAACCAAAATGTTATCATCAGAATCTCCTTTCAAGTACATGTTACTATTTTCACTAGTTCTTACAAAGCCAATACTTATAAGTGTATGCACCCTAAAATGGTCGCCTAGACTTTGGGCCCCATTTCTGCAATTTATCAAATCCCTGAATCAATATTTTCAAATATCAACAATATCAATTATATCAATTTTCTTGATCAAATCATAATCAATTCAATATTTCCTAAGGTTTGAGCCTTATTTATTTTTAAAAAGAAGAAATAAAAAATAAAAATCTTATTTAATTAAGAGAACATGCTCCCTTTTAATTAATTAAAAATCTCTTTTAATTAAATAATAAAATCACTTTATCCTAAGCCTTTATTTAATTAAAAGGAATTTCCTCCCCTTTTATTTAAATAAAAAATCTCCACTTTTCTTCTTATCCTATGTTGCACAAATAAAACATTTAATTCTTATTTATAAAGAAAAATAAAATAAAAAATAAAAGAAAAGTATTTTTTGTCTCACATGGACATAAAGTAAATGCTCAACATAAAGTAAATGCTTCTAATTTTTTTATTGGAGGATATTTGTGCACAAGGATCAAGCTTCTTTTTTTCTCCACCGTTGATTAAGTCTTTTTCCTCTTAATCACAATGGTCCATTCCTTTTCACTTCCTATAAAAGAAGAGCTCTCTTCTTTATTTTGCATACACTTGAATTTTATACTATTGTTATGCTACAGGTTTTCTAAGTCATCTTGAAGCTTTTGGAGACATTCTTGCATCAAGTTTTGAAGATTTGGAGCATCATTAGCATTCATCTTGCATCTACATCACATCTTAGTTTGCATCATAGTTGCATAATCATGGTATCATTTCCTTTCATGTTTTAGATTAATTTCACATAGTCTAATTAGAAGGTTTGTAACTCTTTCATTTCTATTTTCATAGCCTAATTTGCATACTTGCATGCTCATCTTAGATTAATTTTGCATTGCATTGCATCCATATTGATTTCATTGGAGATATTGATATTGTTGCCCTTGTCTTTGATTGTGAATCTCTCATTGTGTGGTTGACTAGCAAGGTCATGAGTTTATAGCTCTAGCTGAGAGCAATTTTACAAATCTTGCAACTCCATGCATAGAGAGCTATGGATCAATTTGTGAGGGCTCATTCTTGAGTTTTCTTGCATGTAAGGATTCATAGAAGTGTGACAACATTTTAGCACATATTTTTGGCACCCACCATGGGGCAACCCACCTCTTGCATGCTGGTTTTGATTATTTTTGGAGCTAACCTTTGTGCAGATTTCTTTGGAGAGGAAAAACCCTAGATTTGAAAGATTTGATCATATCTCCCAAATGGCTTGGTTTTTTGGTCTAAAAATTTGTTTACAGGTTGGCGACATATCAGAGAAGGTCCAAAAAAAAATTCAGAATTTTCTTAGCTGATTTGTATTTTTTATGATTTTTTCTTGATTTTTCATAAAAAAATTATTTTTGGCATAAATCAGCATATTTTTTAGAAATTTTTATATTTCTGGAAAGGTCTTGGAATTATATAGGGTATCCATTCACTTTTTTTTTAATTTAGAAATCATATCATAGCTCATTTGGTCAATTTATTAAAACTAGTCTATTTTGGTAAAATGAGTCTCTAAGGCACAAATGAAAAGATTTTTCTAAAATTTTTACATTTTTGGAAAGTTCTCTATTTTTTGATAGAGGTCTTTTTTTTGCATTTTGTATTTGGGGTCTGAATTCATGTGGTAAAAATTAGATCTTGTTGACTAGGTCAAATGCAAAAAAAATAAAATTTTGTGATGGGTATGCACTTATTTTTCATTGTTCAATGCATGATATGAGTTATCATTTGGATTATTTTCTGGTTATCATTGCTCCTAAAAATTGATTTTTAGATCTAACCCTAGGGTTTGCATAAGTTGGATATACATTGCATATCTTTTTTGCTTGTTTTCTTGTCTTGTTCATTTGAAGGTGCTCTTGCTTTCATGGAAAATGCTTAAAACAAAGCGTTGGACTTGAGGTACTTTGTTCCATCTCTACAACATTTGAATTTTGAGATTAAAATTGAACCTCTCATGTGTTTGGCTTGACTATTTTATATGCTTTCATAGAATACATTTCAATTGATGCTCTTAATGGGAAATGAATGAACATAGATTTGCTTTCATACAAGTTTGTGTAAGTGAATGCTTGTGTTTAAACCTTAAGTAATTCTTGGTTCCAATATCAAATATCTCATTGAGTGATTGAGGGCATGGATTCATTCCTTGTTTACATAAGGATTTAAATGCACCACTTTGTGGACTCACTCCATGTTTGCTTGGAAAGTTAAATATTCCATTGATTCAACCCTTTGTCATTTGTGAGTAGTATTGATAAGCAACTTTAGATTACTTGTGATTGATCTAGATTGCTATCTTGGGTTATTGGACTCACTAATCCACCGGCCCCTCATTTCCATCCCGTGGTTGCAAGATCAACGCTACATTAAAAGGGAGGGGTCTACAGGAAAGAAGCATTAATTGCTCCACTAGGCAACCCTTTTGTGCTTTTGGAACTCACTTATTTTCTAAGATGTGGACTCACTTTGAGTTGATGTGAGGAGTTAAGTGTTCCACTTTTGGACTCACTTTGAGTTGGTGTGAAGAGTTAAATGTTCCACTTTTGGACTCACTTTGAGTTTGTGTGAAGGGTTAAGTGTTCCAGTTTTTGGACTCACTTCACATTCTCTTGAAGGGTTAAATGTTCCACTTTTTGACTCACTTCACATTCTCTTGAAGGGTTAAATGTTCCACTTTTGGACTCACTTCACATTATCTTAAAAGGTTAAATGTTCCACTTTTGGACTCGCTTCACATTCACTTGAAGGGTTAAGTGTCCCACTTTTGGAGACACTTTGCATTTACTTGAAGAGTTAAGTGTTCCACCTTTAGTGCTCTAAATACTTTTGATAGTGAATTACTTAGTTTTTATTTCTAGAAAGCCTACTTGGGGACACACCACCTCAAGGGATGACCTTAACTCCCATGTTCTGACGGAGTATAAATAGCGGGTGGTGAATTGAAAGACACATTTCTTGGGAATTGAGTTTGATATCACTCTTGGCTAAGCCTCAAAGAACTTTATACCTTTGAGAAGTGAAGGAGGAGATTTGGGTTACCATCTCCCCTCGGCTGTGTGATTTTAGATTCTTCTCATCTATGGATTTGGACCTCACGTACCTTGCGTATATCGAGGACTCCTTAGAAAAGCCATGTATATCCTTGTAGATAGCTTGTTAAGGTGTTGTGTTCTATGTGCCTGCTAAAATATTTTCAAGAACATACACAAGTAGAACCTTTAAGGAGTAAGAATACTAAGTCACTATTCTTGTTCATGCACAAGGTTGCTTTGCCCCTTGCCCATTGCTTAAAGACTATTTTGTTGAACTCCTTGGTTGCTATTCTATGTGCTTGATCATCATTGCAAAATATTTTGAAAGATCTAATTGGAATATTGAAACTGAGTTTCATCCTGCTGTAGTGAGTTCTCCTTAGAAGCTTGGTCTTCCTTGGTCAGTCTAGATCTCAGATCCTAGGTGTTGTCATGTTGCTCAACATCTCAATGAATGTTATGGTATCAATTGCACAAGATGACTCTTAGTCTTCTTCTTTCTTCTTCATTTTCCATGTTCTTCTGAAGTCTTCTATTCCCATGAGAAATTCTTTGTCTTCTTCTTCTTCTTCTTCTTCTTCTTCTTCCTCTTCTTCTTGATTCTTTTCCTCTTATTATCTAGTCTACCTTCTTCTATTCATCTATTCATTTCTTCTATGCTTGAATCCTCCTCTTCTAGAACCATTAATTTCAACTATCTTGTTAAGGAATCTCTCTTGAGAATAGATGATTTTGAACTCATTGCTCAATTTGAAGGGTATCTTTATTCCTCTAATAGTCCTTCCAAATATCTCATGGGTGAGAAAATTATGGCAAAAATAAAGGAAAAGATGATTAAATCAGATGCATTTGCTAGGATCATAGACATGATCATATCACAACTTCCTTCTTCTAAACATTCTTCATCATCTAAGATTTCTCATTCTTCTTCATCTTCCAAATCTTATCATGACTCTTCTAAACATTATTTGCATTCTTCATTATCCAAGTCTTCTTCTTCTACTAAGTCTTCAATTTCCTCTTCTTCACGATCTCATTCTTCTTCTACTTTTCCCAAGAGTCTTACTTCTTTTCAGAAGACATACCATAAAGAGAAACGTAATAGTCCTTATGATGTCTCTTCCACAAAGAGTGACACACCCACCTATGATGACTATGATGACTATGATGATGGACAATGTAGTGATGCCCATGAAACTTCTATTCCTAAGCATCATCCTCATGGTACACTTGTGATTTCTAAGGGGGAGTCGTATTGGGTAGACTATGATGGTGATCCATATGACTCTAAATTTGAAGAATTCTTTGATGATTTTTGTGAACAATACAATATTCCTACTAAAGAAGAGAAAATCTACTGCACTGATTTCAAATGTCAAAAGAATCTCTCCTCTAAAAGTTCTCATGTTGAAAATAAAGGTTGTGCTCTCAAGCAAGATCATATTAATGTTGAACCTTTGTCTTGTGATGGTTCCCTTCCATCCTCTACTTCCTCCAATACCCACACACTTCCTAAAGCTTCAGAGTCTTCCAAATCTTTTATAAATCCTTCATCCAACAAAGATCCTAATGCTTTTCATATAGTTTCCTATAGTTATCCTCGAGGGCTACCTCTTAAAGAAACTCAAGCTAACCTTCACTTGGCTATAAATAATTTCAATAATGCTAAACCTAAAGAGGCTAAGCCTTTAAATGCTATAATGCCTACTTCAGCTAGTCCTTCACCATCTCTTCCAAAGTCTTCCATACAATTCCAACCTGCTTCCTTGTCCTTAGAAGTGGCTCCATGTCAAGAGGACTCTAAAAATGATAAAAAAAAGAACATAAAGAAAGATCAAGATCAAGAACCCTCCATGTCATCCAATTCTATTCATAATATCTCTCATTCATTTCATGGTTCTTTTGATCCTTTACACCCTTCCTCATTCATTTCACCATGTCTTAAATCTTCTCCTAAGCAAGATCAAGCTACTACTTACACCATTGAGCTTATTGATA
This sequence comes from Chamaecyparis obtusa, assembly GCA_027943335.1. Lineage (NCBI taxonomy): Eukaryota > Viridiplantae > Streptophyta > Pinopsida > Cupressales > Cupressaceae > Chamaecyparis > Chamaecyparis obtusa. The sequence continues at coordinate 1,021,531 of BSBK01002620.1, forward strand.
AACAAAATAACCTTACTACACTTACGCTTTCCAAAGATGATACTTCTATTAAGGTTATTAAAAATGGTGTCATTACTTCCAATGTTAAGCCTATTGAAAATCAAAAGAAAGTTGATACGCTTATGCTACCCAATGATCCTTGTCAAGATCAAAGTCTTTCATCTTCTTGTTGTACCATTCCATGTTCACTTCCACTTTCTTCTCTTCCTAAATCTTTGCAAGCTATGAATGATCCTATTGAAAAAGTTGCTCCTATTCAAGATGTTCATGATCCTATTGCAAATCCTAATGCTCACTCTAAAGATGTTGATGTCCTTGGTTGTCATATAGATGTTGATGAACTTATTGATTATCCTTTTGCATCTTCCACGTCCATCCTTGGACCTCCTCCACCAATACTAAGGGCTTCATGTTTACCTTCCATCTTGGGTCCTTATGTCCCTTCACTTTCCCCTCCTAACTCTCCTAATTTTTCATCCATTTTGGGTCCTTATGTCCCTCCATCTCCTATCTTTCCTCAAGATCAACATAGATACATACCCTTGAATCTTTTTCATCCATCAACCCATCTAAACCAGTCATATTATCCTTCTTCCTCCATAAGTATCAAGTCTTTTAGAAGTAACTTGAATGTTCAATACAAGAAAAAGGAGCAATACAAGAATCCATAAAAAAAAATAAGATCACCATGTCTCCTCTAATTGAGATGGGGGCATAAAGTCAAAAGAGATATCTAAGAAGAAAACTACAAGACAAGTATGGATTCCAAAATCTATCATTGAAGATATTCTCTCTAAATCATCAAAAATAAATAAAAAGCCTATGACTATATGGATTCCAAAATCTCTCTTGAAAGAGTCTAATATTGAACAAAAAGTGAAGTTGACATTCAAGCTTTCAAAGGCTTCCACTTCATCTTCTTCCAAAAACATTCTTCCATTCCATGTGCCTGAACCACAACCTCTGTTAAACATTTTCCATATTCCTTCTCGTATTCCTTTATTCACATTTCCTCCATCCTCTCACCACCCTTCAAGGTGTGTGTTGATGTTGATCTTGCCTTCCTTTCCATCTACCCTTTCACAATCCTTCCATTCATTATCTTTCTACCTTCTATCATTTTTTCTCATTTTCCTATTCCTCCTATCTTCCAACCTCACTCGCTTTACATAAAACCTTATCCTCCATTTTTCTCTTCCATTTTCCTTTCCCTATCAACATCTTTGAGCATATCATTTTGGATCCTTGGTATATCAATAATTTATCCTTTCAAGGAGCATTGCCTAAAAGCTTGCCTTCTAAAAAACTAAAAATTCAAAAAATAGAAAAATTCAAAAAGAAAACAAAAAAATGATGAAAAAATTAAAAATGTGCCTTGGTGAAAACCTAGAAATAGGCACCTTTGTAGCAAAATTAAAGAGAAATAAATTCATCCTATGGTGAAAACCACTCCCTTGTGGCACCTTGGATAAGTACTGTGATGAAAACTTGGTAATCAGGCATCATGCGTAGTTCTTCTACATGTTTCATCCATTCCATCTTTGATCTTGACAATGTTGAACTATACACGAACATTTGGCTATCTTGTGAGCTATCTTACAATGATCTTGTTTTCATTCCTTTCATGTTTAGCCTTCATATTCATTTTCCTTCATTCATTCTAGCCTTTCGCTATCTTTTTCCCCTTTGGTCTTGATCTAATAAAAAGAGTAAAATACAATGCTATGAAGTCTCTTGACATGTCTACCCTCATTTGGACTTCATACTTTCCTTCTTTTGTAGTGCGCTTTTGTGATTTATCCTATGCTAGTCTTTTTTTGCTTATCCAAATGTGCTTTGCATGATAATTTTTCCCTAGCTTGGGTACTCTTGAGGAGTTTGACCTTGAGGATTTATTTCCTTCATTTTCTTTCATTCTCCTTTCTTCCATCTCATTCACCAGCTTGCTAATCCATCTTGTCCCTCACCTTGCTAGACATTGGGACTACACGATGTGATCTTGCTTGGAAGTTTTGATGCCCATTTAGTCTGGGGGCATCCTTTGCACATATTTTATTGATCCTGAAAAAATACCAAAAAAAATTGATATATGATGCTGAAAAAATCTTTAAAAGCATATAAAGTTCTGAAAAAATTAAAAAAATCAAAAAATTAAAAAATTAAAAAAAAATAGAAAAAGTGCCCTGGTGAAAACTTGGTAACAAGTGCCTTGGTAGCAAAAAATGAAAAAAAAAAAAGAAAGAGAAAAATTGCAATAAAAATCCAAGTGGTGAAAACCTGGAAACAGGCGCTACTTGAGGCCTTTGCACTCCTATTTATTAGCATGCGTCCTCAACACTAAACCTTTCTCCATCATTTCTTGACCTTATTTGACTTGGTCTGGAATTGGTCTTTATCTTTGTCTAGGGGGCATAATTTTTAGCATAGGTCCTTTAGGGGCATTTGTCTCTTGGGGCATTTCACAACAGGTGTTTTTCAACACCACCCCAAATAGTGTTTCTCAACGCTAACCTTGTGTCGAGTGTTTCTTAACACTTATCAGATGTCTTACCCAATAGTCTAAGTATGACGTGATATTTCTCATTTGCAAATGTGATACTCAAAGTTTGACCCTATGACCAACACACACACACTTAAACAATCAACTTGTTGTGATATGTTGACTTTATTTTTCTTTGTGTGTTGTCTATGAGGATTTCTTTGATGAGTGGTCTCTCCCTGAGAAGTTTTCAATGATGCATAGCTAGAAGACTGAGGGTATGAGAATATGTTTTCTTTCTTTATTTGCTTGTGGGTATATTTTTTTGATCCTAACTATCATGAGCATTTATGCTAGTCTTACTTGACACTATGGATTGACAAGGTATTATCCTTGACTATTTTACGAGTGCATGCTTCTAGTTATCCTAACTTTCATGTGTCTTGATACAAGTATAATCTCGCCATATCAAACTTAGGTAATCTCACTTCATTAGTCATCTTAACCTCCATGTCTTTGATGCCTAGGTGGGATTTCCACATTTCTATCTGATAAAGATCATATTAATATCCACATAGTTATGCTAGTGTGCATTGTATGATCTTGCGACACTACCAATAATGCTCAATGATGATAATTAGATGTCTATAGGCATTGTGACCTTGCAAGTCAACCACTTTCATAGTAGCTTGCATTATTAGGTTCATCATAGTTTAGTTTTTTCATCTTGCATATGGAGAGAGCTCTCCTTTTTATCATCTATGGACTAGTTGGTCAACTGTGCTCATTTTATGATTCTTCTTGATCATATCTTTCATTTCTGGTCTTTCATGTCACATAATTTTCTATCTATTTCCGGACTTGAAATCAAAATCTAAGTCGCATTTCTAAGATTTTTCATTCTTCTACACAGTTGACTGACCTTTTGAGGCATAATTCTTTGATCTTTGATAGAATTTCTTCCTTTCCATGTCTTCTAAACTTCTAGTCTTTCATTCACCCCTTTTGCTTCCTCTATCTGAGGTTTGACTTAATTTTTATCCTGTATCTTTCTTAGTAAAACCTCATCAACCTGGGGCATATCTTCACTGTTTGATGGTTATCCTATCATGCTCCATCCTTCAATTATGGTTTATTGTGACTTGATCAGGTTTATCAATTTGTTGTTCTCCTCTATCTGATTTTGATTTCGATTCCGAGGGGGCAGTACCTATCAGCTTTAATCTTTGATTCAACTTTATCATTTAGCTCAGCTTGAGATTCTTATTTTTAGATTTGATTATCACCTAGCAGCGATGGTGGTGATTTTGTCTTTCAATTTTTATCTCCTATTTTTTAGACTTGATTATTGCCTAGCAGCAACGGTGATAGTTTTGTCTAAGGCTTGATTTGCACCTAGCAGTGATGGTGTTGGTCTTGTCTTTCAGCTTTTGCTTATGCTTGTCCTGATGTGTTCCCAAAATGAACACACATCTGGGTTGTTTTGTGATCCCAAATTGATCTCACATTTCAATTCTTCTTTGACTGCATGTGTTCCCAGATCGATCACACATTAATCAAAGAGGGGAAAATATATGCACCTTAAAATGGTCACCTAGACTTTGGGCCCCATTTCTGTAATTTATCAAATCCCTGAATCAATATTTTCAAATATCAACAATATCAATTATATCAATTTCCTTGATCAAATCATAATCAATTCAATATTTCCTAAGGTTTGAGCCTTATTTATTTTTAAAAAGAAGAAATAAAAAATAAAAATCTTATTTAATTAAGAGAACATGCTTCCTTTTAATTAATTAAAAATCTCTTTTAATTAAATAATAAAATCACTTTATCCTAAGCCTTTATTTAATTAAAAGAAATTTCCTCCCCTTTTATTTAAATAAAAAAATTTCACTTTTTTTCTTATCCTATGTTGCACAAATAAAGCATTTAATTCTTATTTATAAAGAAAAATAAAATAAAAAATAAAAGAAAAGTACTTTTTGTCTCACATGGACATAAAGTAAATGCTTCTAATTTTCTTATTGGAGGATATTTGTGCACAAGGATCAAGCTTCTTTTTTTCTCCACCGTTGATTAATTCTTTTGCCTCTTAATCACAATGGTCCATTCCTTTTCACTTCCTATAAAAGAAGAGCTCTCTTCTTCATTTTGCATACACTTGAATTTTATGCTATTGTTATGCTATAGGTTTTCTAAGTCATCTTGAAGCTTTTGGAGACATTTTTGCATCAAGTTTTGAAGATTTGGAGCATCATTGGCATTCATCTTGCATCTACATCACATCCTAGCTTGCAACATAGTTGCATCATCATGGTATCATTTCCTTTCATGTTTTAGATTAATTTTACATAGTCTAATTAGAGGGTTTTTAACTCTTTCATTTCCATTTTCATAGCCTAATTTGCATACTTGCATGCTCATCTTAGATTAATTTTGCATTGCATTGCATCCATATTTATTTCATTGGAGATATTGACATTGTTGATCTTGTCTTTGATTGTGAATCTCTCATTGTGTGGTTGACTAGCAAGGTCATGAGTTTATAGCTCTAGCTGAGAGCAATTTTACAAATCTTGCAACTCCATGCATAGAGAGCTATGAATCGATTTGTGAGGGCTCATTCTTGAGTTTTCTTGCATGTAAGGATTCATAGAAGTGTGACAACATTTTAGCACACAATAAGATAAGCATGTAATCTTTCATACCATGCCCTTGGTGCTTGCTTCAGACCATATAAAGCTTTGTGTAGTCTACATACCATGTCTCTCTGCATAGGATCAACAGACCATTCAGGTTGTTCTATGTAGACCTCCTCCTCAAGTATTCCATTTAGAAATGTTTATTTCAAATCCATTTGATATACCTTAAATCCCTTATGTGCATCATAGGAAAGCAACATTTGAACTCCTTCCAATCTAGCAAGAGGTACAAAGGTTTCACCATAATCAATGCCTTCTTCTTGTGCATATCCCTTACAAACAAGACTTTCCTTATTCCTTGTAACTTCTCCATTCTCATTCAACTTATTTCTAAAAATCCACTTAGTACCGATAACATTTTTATCTTTCGGTCTAGGCACTAAGGTCTATGCCTTATTCTTTTCAATTTGTTTAATCTCCTCATTCATGGCATTTATCCATTCCTCATTTTCAAGTGCATCCCTAAAATTTTTTGGTTCAAACTCACAAACTAAGCATGTGTTTTGTCTCAACTTACTTCTTGTTAGCATGTCAGCTTCCTTTTCTCCAATGATTTGGTTCTCAGGATGATGTCTTCTAACAAATCTTGCTAGCACTTGATCTCTCCTTTGCTGATCATTCTATTCAGGTACAGTTTCTTGCTCGATAGCTTCTTCCTGATTCTCAGTGTCCATTTGTTGATTCTCAATAGCATTTTCATAATGCTCAATAGAATCATCCTGTAGCTTTGGTAGATACTTTGGATCTTCAACATAATTGAACCTACCATATTTTTCTGGCTCCTTCATGCTTTCTACATCATTCTTATTAGAAAAATCATCAACTTTTACATTAGTACTTTCTATCATCTTATTAGTAACCTTATTCAGACATTTGTAAGCATTACTTTTAGTAGAATATCCTAAGAATATTCCTTCATCACCTTTAGAGTCAAATTTTCCATTTCTATCATCTTTCAGAATATAACACTTGCTACCAAAAATTTTGAAATAACTTACACTCAGTGTGTATCCAAACCATAACTCATAGGGTGTCTTGTTTGTATCCTTCTTTAGTTATACTCCATTCAGGACATATACAGATGTGCTAGCTGCCTCTCTCCAATATACTTGTGCAACATTATTTTCTATCATCAATGTTCTAGCACAATCAACAATAGATCTGTTTCTCCTTTCAGCAATTCCATTTTGTTGTGGTGTTCTAGGTGCAGAAACCTATCTTTTTATACCATGCTCATTACAAAAGTTAGTGAATTCATCTGAAACAAACTCACCTCCTCTATTAGACCTTAAGCATTTGAATAATTTTCTGGTTTCTTTTTCTACTTTAGCCTTATACCATTTATATAGTTTGAATGCCTTAGATTTTTCTTTTAAGAACATGACTGCCATCAATCTAGTATATTCATCAACAAAAAAAATAAAGTATTTATCTCCATAGTAGCTTTGAGTTCTCATGGGACCACATAAGTCAGTGTGAACCAACTCCAAGATTCCTTTAGATGAGTAGTCCTTACTTTTGAAACTAGATTTTGTCATCTTCCCTTTCTGACATTTTTGACACATAACATGATCGGGTTTTGTTAGACTAGGCAATCCTCTAACTTTTCTCTTTTTACTAATCATAATCATGTTATCAAAATTTACATGACATAACCTTTTATGTCATAACTATGCATCTTCATTTCTCACCAATAAACAAGAAGTCTCAACATTGTCAAGATAAAATAAGTTACCTTTTGATTGTCCTCCTGTTCCAACAAGCTTTCCATTTTCATCATAGATCTTTACCTTCTTTCTTTCAAATGCCACTTAGTGACCTGAGTTATTCAGTTGTGCCACACTTAGAAAATTGTAATTCAGTCCTTTTACCCAATAAGCATTATCACATATGATTCTATCATTTATCAATAAAGACCATTTTCCTTTAACCATGTAAGGTGAATCATTACCCATTTTTACTGATCCTCTATTATAATGCTCAAGATGATCAAACTTATCTTCATCACTAGTCATGTGATGTGTATAGCCACTATCAATGATTCAAGTATCATTTTTACTAACTTTAGAAATGAGTGTTGTTTCTGCATACCTTTCCTTCTCTTCAGAATCATCTTTCCTTACAATAAATACTACCTCAATGTCATCATCCATGTCAGTGTCAGTGTCCTCATCTCCAACCAAATAACATGCCTTTTTTCCCTTATCTTTGTGATCTTGATTATCTCTATTGTAGTGTTGATAACCTCTATTGTTTCTTCTTCCAAAGCTTCCATCACCAGATTGGTCTTTATCTTTTTCTTCCTCTTTCCTATTGGGACATCTAGCAAAAATATGGCCAGCTTCTTTACAATTAAAACATGCTAAAGGTAACTTTCCCTTATATCTACCTTTACCTTTCGGTAGTCTTCGAGCCATAAGAGCTTCAAGTTCATCAAGCTCATCATCATTATTACTATCACTTTCATTCCTTATATTATGATTACTACTAGATTTACCGATCTTCAGAGAAGACATAAAAGAAGCCTCAACACTTGGTACCACACTATTATTAAAAAATTTTAGCTCAAAAGTTTTTAACTTGCCAATCAGACTATCAAGAGTAAGAGTGCTACCACATTAGTACATTTGAAGACAATTTTGGACAGCCATTTGATGGTTTTCACTCCTGTTGCCATTTCGACACATGTGTCTGTCACCATTTTTGTGTTGGAAATGGCAACGGGAGTGAAAACCATTGGTATTCTGACATCAGTACCTGTCAGAATTGGGCACATAAATAACAATTTTACTATGTGACCAATCTGTCAAAAAATAATTTTTACGATAGTTTTTTAGTTGGCATTCCAACGGATTGGCAGTATATTCCAACAAGATATTCTATTAGAGGTATAGCAGTCCTGTCACACATATCCATTGGAGTGGTGTCTTGTCTGATGGTTACTAGTCATAGTTCTGATGGTCTGTAATATGCTATCGACGGACCAACCCATCGGATGTATAGGGCATCTATTAGAAATTCTTTACTAATTGTTGAAAAAGTGACATATTAGCATATTAAAAAAAACAAATCTCAAGAGACCATCATACTTGGTCTCTGTATTTGGTCCATATACCAAAAAAACATTTTATATTTTGTTAGCTCATCAAATGAGGGGATTTGAAAGAATTTAATAAGATATTTTCATGATAACGTATATTATTAAGTTGACATTGCATGAATTTATCGACTCCATGCATTTGTAGACATTAAACATAGTGATAAAGAAGCATCTCCTCCCATGGCCTACATTACTCAAGCCACGGGAGGGGATGCTTCTTTATGGCTGTGTTTGATGTCTACAAGTGTGTGAAGTAGATAAATTTGTTCAGCATCAAACTAAAATAATGTGCGTTATACATGAAAATATCATCCATTAAATTCTTTCAAATCACCGCATTTGATGAGCTAACAAAATGTAAAATGTTTTGTGAGTATATGGACCAAGGCCAGAGACCAACTATGATGGTCTCTTGAGCTCTGCTATCTTTAGTCCTAGCTACTAGATAAGGGCTGGAAGACTTATACCTATCGATCGTTGAGAATAATCACCACCTTGCCTTTATGTACACTGCACAATATCCAATATAAGAGGACATACAATATGAATGGATAAAATAAATGAAAGATACAATAAAATTATCTTGTTGTTTACCTTCTCATAATTGATCCTAGTCTCACAAAAGTAATTTTATATGATCACTAGCACATTTTTTGCATGGATGAGAAACAATATCCAAAGTTTCTAGATTCTGAGAAGAGGTATGAGTGGAGGCCAAAAAAGAGATATTTGTGAAGGTTTTATAGATGTAGTACTGAATCATCATCTCTACACTAGTACTCAATCTAGAAACCCTCTCTAGCAAATCTCCACATCTAGTAAATCTCCACAAAATTCTCTTCTAGCCTCCACTACATATACGTCTTCTCAGTACCTAAAAACTCTCCATCATTGATTTCTATCATTTTTCACCATCTCCGTGGATTGAGACCTTAAATTATTAATCTTTTCTTTTTTTTGAGAATAGTTTAACATTCTCTACTTAATAGGGCCTACCACGTGAAGGTGGAAGCTCATATGTCCCCTCCTAGGAGCCTCTTATGACCCTTTATGAAATTTAAGACATCTAAGATGTGTATTCTTAGGGGTCATAAAGGGTCGTAAAGGGTCATAAGGGGTCCTGGGACACAATAGTTTAGAAACATAAATGTAGGCATCATGGTCACAAGTTTTTGGAGACAAAATAATTGAGTGGTATACCTAGATGATGCAAAGCAACCACTACTCCTTTGGAACCAGAGGAGTAGTAGTTGATTTGCATTTTCTGGGTATACAACTCAATTATGTTGTATACCTAGATGATGGAGAGCAACTCTTACACCTCCTATTCCAAGTTGACTACATCTATTGCTAATGAATACAAGGTCCTCCAACAAATGTATTCAATTTGGAATTGGAGGTGCTAAAGTTTCTCTCCATCGCTTGGGTATACAACTCAATTACATTGTCTCCAAAAAATTGTGACCATGATGCCTACAATTATGTTTCTCAACTATTATGAAATATACATTTATGTTTCTCAGAAGTCATGTTTATGTGCATGTTTTTATGTGTTTGGGAAGACATCTTTCTATCATGGGCCTGGATCCTTTGGCAATTAGCTTCATAATAATGTAGATGAGAGATGAGCAATTAGCTTCCCAAGAAAAATCCCATAAATGAACTATGCATACCCCAATTCTTGTTCCCTCTATGCATACCCAAATGATATATTTGAAACAACAAGGGTAAGGCTTAAATAAGTTAATTTTGCATCAGTAGATAGATCTATATATTTTATCCACAATGATAAAAATTCAAAGGATCCAAGCCCAGGCTAGAAAGATGTCTTCTCATTTTGTTTAACCCATATTCCTTGTTCTTGTCAAACTTCCTTGGTATGGTAGGCATGCTCTTTGCAGTACTCTTCTTCAATTTCTATTCAACAATAAGCATCTTCTTCAACTTCCTAATTGCAGCCAGAGCTTCCTTTTCATTAGGATTCAACTCCACTTCCCCCATCTCATCATCCTCGTCACCCTCAGCTGCCATCCTAAGCCCTTCTTCCCTCTCCAGTTCTTCAAGCCTCTGCAAGATATCTGGATCAATAAAGTCTACAACATTGTGTCCATCCATGATCTCAGGAATATCATCTTCTTTCCACTCTTTATTTGCTAAAATATACCCCAATCTTAAGACTCATGACTCTTCAAATTCTCTTGTTTCCTTCAGACCTCCAAACATGTGTACTATGAGATTTCCTCCAACAAATGGACTTGTGATGATTTTCACAATAGTACATGTGTTGGAAGGAAAGCTCGCAGTACTACTTAGGCCAATCTAAATGTTCACCACCTGTGCATATAAGAGTTGATCATAGAAGGTATATGCATAGGTGAAAAACATGCATATTTGACCAAGCAATATTGGGAGCTAGACCCAACAACAAATAGATTTGTGGTGATTTTCACAATAGTACATGTGTTGGTGGGTAAGCTCCCAGTAGCACTCAGGAAAATATACATATTCATAACCTATGCATATGAAGTGGCTCTAATGGTAGATACAATCACAAAATTTTGCATACTCCTTATTTTGTTCTAGGTTGATATTGTCAGACATGGTCTTTTTTGAATGGAATGACTCGTTACTTGTACATTGACTAGAATGTTGGTGGAAGAAGGATGATTTGTTTGCAACCTGTAGATACATAGACATTGAACAACCATTTTTTCAACTCTAATTTTCTCAACACAAAGGGACATTTATTATAGCCATAAAAACATGATTGTTTTAAAATGGAATACACCAAGGAGTACCATCAGAAATATTGACCATTTACAATCATGAATAGTTAACCTAAATCAAATAGATCATTTTTTTATCATCATGTGTAGTCTCTGTGTATATGAAAAATGAATGAAATATGTATCAAGATGCAATAAAATAGTGAACAAAAATTAAAATTCAAGGCCTAATTTATCAAGAGCGACAAACATTAGGATGAAAGAAAAATCATTACGACTATAGAAAAATCATTAAGACTATAGAAAAATCATTAAGACTAGAAAATCAAGTTCTAGAAAAATCATTACAACTATAGAAAAATCATTTAGACTAGAAAATCAAGTTCTAGAAATGGAAGGTTCTGGTGCTTTGCCATTACAACAATTGAGCATTCATCATTTGGTACTTCTTGGCGTATTCCATTTAAGTTTTTCAGCTGTCATGTTTATGTGCATGTTTTTTATGTGTTTGTCTTCTCTCCCTCACAAGGGCTACACTGATAGGTAATTGATTTGAAAGCATAATGATTTGATAGTCTTTTTTTAGGATAGGCGTAATCATCCTGCCAACCTTAATTAGCAACATTTGTGATATATGTCAAGTACTTAAAATCAGTATGCCCAACAAATAGACACTTAGTAGTAAAATAATAAGGTTGCACATCCACATCTAGCCAAGTGCATCAACCTTGAAAGATTTGCAATGGTAAAGAGAATCCCTATATTTTATCAACCTAACATAGTCTTTGGCCACCTTGGCAATGCAAACCTCAAAATAGAGAAAAGAAATTTAGTAAAACCAGTCTATGCCATTGTTTGTGAGGGTACAATCATGATAAGTGCCTCTCAAACCTCTCCAAACATGTAAGATTGTCTTTAAATACTTTATTGATCTCTTCTAAACATTAACCAAATCAAACCTACATTTGAATCCACATACAATAACACAAAATGAAGGGTTTTGTATCCTTTAATGAATCTCAGTCACTAGTAACGTATGGACAGTCAAACCACTAGTCTCCAAAGAATTCAATAAGTGAATATGAATGTTTTAAAACTACTCCCAATAATTCTTAAATGTACTTTATTGTTTAAGAATTGTTGGGGCTGGTCCTTTGGCGTGTATTAAACATAATAGAATTTTCAGCATATTATTATCATTCTATTTCTTTGTTGTAAACATGCCATTGGTTCGGTTTTAATCTATAGGTGTCATGCCTTAGCCCATGCTTTATCTCCATTATTTGATGTTATTCACTATTTTGAAATGTTGACTATGGTTATCAAATGGAAAAAATAGAAAAAAAAAATTAACACGAAAAGAAATTTACAAAACCGAACCAATGGCATGTTTACAACAAAGAAATAGAATCATAATAATATGCTGAAAATTCTATTCTATTTAATACTCAACAAAGGACCAGTTATATGAGTGGATTGTATTTAATACATTCCAAAGGACCAGTTATATGAAATTGTCAATCACATAGCATTTCATTGTTGTATGAGTGGATTGTACAGGAACAGTTAACATTAAAAAAAGAGAAAACTCCTCAACACATCTTGGAAACCATTGAATTCAATAATAAATTAAAACTAACACCAGCACTATTCCTTCCATTCACTTCTACCAAGAATAAAGCATTTAATCCATTCAACATTACATATAATCATTAGACAGTTACATGTGTTGACTATGTAGAGGAACAATCATGACCAAAATGTTCAAAAGTACTTTCACCCTTGCGCAAGCTATTCCAAACTTAAAATAAAATTAGAAATATGCTATATCAAATCATTCATATTCATAGTAACCATTCAAAGGATAATGATTTGACAGTATTTTTTCAAGATAGGCGTAATCATCCCGCCAACTTTAATTAGCAACATTTGTGATATATGTCAAGTACTTATAATCACTATGCCCAACAAACAAAAACTTAGTAGTAAAAGCATGTCCTTTGGTTTACTAGTTTACTTATAATCAGTATGTCCTTTGGTTTACTAGTTTAATCTAGTTTAAGAATGGTTTGTTTCATGTTTGAATGTACCATTGAATGAAGCTTGGCTATATTAAGTACAATCTTAAGACTCGTGACTCTTCAAATTTTCTCATTTCCTTCAGACCTCCAAACATGTGTACTATGAGATTTCCTCCAACAAATGGACTTGTGATGATTTTCACAATAGTACATGTGTTGGAGGACTACACAAAGTACTGCTCAGGAAAATATGAATGTTCATCACCTATGCATATAAGAGTTAATCATAGAAAGTATACGCACAGGTGAAAAACATGCATATTTGACCAAGCAATACCAGGAGCTAGACCCATCAGCAAATAGATTTGTGGTGATTTTCACAATAGTACATGTGTTGTTGGGTAATCTCCCAATAGCACTCAAGAAAATATGCATGCTCATCACCTGTGCATATGAAGTGGCTCTAATGGAAGATACAATCACTAAATTCTGCATACTCCTTATTTTGTTCTAGGTTGATATTGTCAGATATGGTCTTTCTTGAATGGAATGACTCATTACTTGTACATTGACTAGAATGTTAGTGGAAGAAGGATGATTTGTTTGCAACCATTTTTCAACTCTAATTTTCCCAACACAAAGGGAAATTTATCATATCCATAGAAACATGATTATTTTAAAATGGATTACACCAAGGAGTACCATCAGAAATATTGACTATTTACAATCATGAATAGTTAACCTTAATCAAATAGATCATTTTTTTATTAGCATGTGTAGTCTCTATGTATATGAAAAATGAATGAAATGTCAAGTTGAAATAAATTAGTGAACAAAAATTCAAATTCAAGGCCTAATTTATCAAGAGCAACAAACATTAGGATGAAATAAAAATCATTAAGACTATAGAAAAATAATTAGGACTATAGAGAAATCATTAAGACTAGAAAATAAAGTTCTAGAAAAATCATTACGACTATAGAAAAATTATTTAGACTAGAAAATCAAGTTCTAGAAATGGATGGTTCTGATACTTTTCCATTACAACAATTGAGCATTCATCATTTGGTACTTCTTGGTGTATTCCATTTAAGTTTTTCAGCTGCCATGTTTATGTGCATGTTCTTTATGTGTTTGGCTTCTCTCCCTTGCAAGGGATATGTTGATAGGTAATTGATTTGAAAGCATAATGATTTGATAGTTTTTTTTTAGGATAGGCGTAATCATCCCGCCAACCTTAATTAGCAACATTTGTGATATATGTCAAGTACTTATAATCATTATGCCCAACAAATAAAAACTTAGTAGTAAAAGCATATAGTTGCACATCCACATCCGCCCTAGTAAGTATTAGAGCCTTTCAAATTTGTAAAGAACACAAACTTTGCAAATCAAATTGATATTTCAGTCAAACCTATGTTCTTGATCAAGTTCTTAAAGATTAAAACATGAAACCATCAAGTTCTTCACCTATGTTCTTCATGGTTGGGGAAGTTGTGATGGAGTTATATGTAACCTTTGGAAGTCATTGTATGGTAGACTTAAGCCTAGAGTGTACGGAAGGAACAAAGAATTAATAAAAATAGAAGTTTAAATCTACAAGTCCATTGTGTTATGCATTGTTGAAAGGCTTCTTTACTTATTGTTTTGGTTTCTAAATTCAAGGATGGAATAGTAAGAAATATCCAAGAATTCATTTCATCGTTGAATATATTGTGAGCACTTTAAAATTCTATTCCTTACATTTTGACTGGTAAAACCAGTGACTGTTCCAAGTAATGTTTTTAATCCTTTGAAGTTTCTCATGATCTTGATGTAAGTTGATTGGATTAAGAAATTTGGGGATCCAATAGGACTTTAGGGGAATTCAATAAATGTTTTGGAAGACTTAGAGGAACTATTAGCATGACTATTCCTTCATCTACAATGAGTTAGACTGAATTTGCTAAGTTTTTCCTTTGTTTTGAAGAGTATTTTGTACTCTATTTCCTTTCCATGGACCCAAAGGCCTAGGACCAATGGAAAGAGGATACTAACAATGTATTATACAACTCTAATATTCTTGACTTGCATAGATTTGAGAAAGTAAAGAGAACACTGGCTGGAACAGTGTGTTCCTTAAGAGAATTGATAGATAGGGAGCAACAATGAGAGTTTGGCCCTAAGGGTGAGACATTTTATGATTTGGATAGTCATATATTGGTATACTAATGGTCTAAAAATTCATGATAAGTTCCTCTCAAACCTCTCCAAACATGTAAGATTGTCTTTAAATACTTTATTGATCTCTTCTAAACATTAACCAAATCAAAACTATATTTTAATAAGTGAATAAGTGAATAAGTCAAACCACTAGTCTCCAAAGCATTCAATAAGTGAATATGAATGTTTGAAAACTACTCCCAACAATTCTTAAACAAAATAAAGTATGTTTAAGAATTGTTGGGACTAGTCCTTTGGTGTGTATTAAACATAATAGAATTTTTAGCATATTATTATCATTCTATTTCTTTTAATCTACTGGTGTCGTGCCCTAGCCCATGATTTATCTCCATTATTTGATGTTATTCACTATTTTGAAATGTTGACTGTGGTTATCAAATGGAAAAAATAGAAAAAAAAATTAACACGAATTTTTTTTTACAAACCTAAACCAATGACATGTTTACAACAAAGAAATAGAATGATAATAATATGCTGAAAATTCTATTCTATTTAATACACGCCAAAGGACTAGTTGTATGAAATAGTCAATCACATAGCATTTCACTATTGTATGAGTGGATTGTGCAGGAATAGTTAACATTAAATAAGGAGAAAACTCCTCAACACATCTTGGAAACCATTGAATTCAATAATAAATGAAACCTAACACCAACACTATTCCTTCTATTCACTTCTACCAAGAATAAAGCATTTAATCCATTCAACATTACATATAATCATTAGACAGTTACATTTCCTAACTGTGTAGAGGAACAGTCACGACCAAAATGATCAAAAGTAATTTCACCCTTGCACAAGTTATTCCAAACTTTAAGTAAAATGAGAAATATGCTATATCAAATCATTCATATTTATAGTAACCATTCAAAGGATCATTTTGTCAATGCACCCTCTGACTGTACCCCTGCGACAGAGAAAGAAAACCTCAAAATAGAGAAAGGAAACTTAGTAAAACTAGTCTATGATGCTATTTGTGAGGGTACAGTCATGATAAGTGCCTCTCAAACCTCTCCAAACATGTAAGAATGTCTTTAAATACTTTATTGATCTCTTCTAAACATTGACACATGGACAGTCAAACCAGTAGTCTCCAAAGCATTCAATAAGTGAATATGAATGTTTGAAAACTTTCCTCTCAACTTCCCCAACCACTCCTAATCGGTTAGAGGGATTAGTTGAGTGTTTAGACACTAAAACTTCTTAAACATACTTTATCTAATATGATGAATTGTAATATCAAAAAATATGAATCCAAACTTTTCAAAACAATGAATCGATATCCTTGAGCACAAGCACCAATAACATCAAATAATGGAGATAAAGCATGGGCTAGGACATGACACCAGTAGAATGCGATCATTTAAGTGAGCATTCATGATCAAATAAAATGCAATGCATTTGAAATTTGTGGTTGAATATGATTCCAGAGGCTCGAAAGATGTTGCCCATCAAAGATACCAATCAAAGATGAAGAAATCACATACCTTCTCTTGCGCTCAGCTTGCACGAAGGAAGATTTGATAGCCAAATCTTCCTTGTACCACATGAAGAACATGCCATTTGTTCATTTTAGCATTTTATTATCATATTAGATAAGTATGTTTAAGAATTATTGGTAAGGATAGGAATAGTGGAGATTCTAGAAATATCCCTCTAATCGATTAGGAGTGGTTGGGGAAGTTGAGAGGAAAGTTTTCAAAAATTCATATTCACTTATTGAATTCTTTGGAGACTACTAGTTTGATTGTCCATGCATTACAAATGACTAAGATTCATTAAAGGATTTCCATGTGTTATTATTGTATTGTGTATTTCCAATATGTTTGGATGCAGGGAAAACCAGGAGAATGAAGGATCACTCACTGATTACATGATAACCCAATTTTGAAGGGTCATTGATTGAGGGGACAGTCAAGGTCTGGATGTTGATAGTGTTCGTTAAGGGAAGGGGGATTGTAAAAGACTTGTTATCATTATATTGTGTCTTTCCAATATATTTGGATGCAGGGAAGAATAGGAGAATGAAGGATCACTCACTGATTGCATGATAGCCAGGTTTTGAAGGGTCACTAGTTGAGGGGACAGTTAAGGTCTGAATGTTGATAGTGTTCCTTGAGGGAAGGGGGATTTTGAAAGACTTTTTATCATTGTATTTCATATTTCCAATATGTTTGGATGTAGGGCAGACTAGGAGAATGAAGGATCACTCACTAATTGCATGATAACCCAATTTTGAAGGGTCACTGGTTGAGGGGACAGTCAAGGTCCAGATGTTGATAGTGTTCCTTGAGGGAGTGGGATTGTGAAATTATTTTTATCATTGTAGTGTGTATTTCCATATGTTTGGATGTAGGGAAGAATAGGAGAATGAAGGATCACTCACTTAGTGCATGATAACCTAGTTTTGAAGGGTCACTGGCTGAGGGGACAGTCAAGGTTTGGATGTTGATAGTGTTCCTTTAGGGAAGGGGGATTGTGAAAGACTTTTTATCATTGTATTGTGTATTTCCAATATGTTTGGATGAAGGGCAGACCAGGAGAATGAAGGATCACTCACTGATTGCATGATAACCCAGTTTTGAAGGGTCACTGGTTGAGGTGATAGTCAAGGTTCAGATGTTGATAGTGTTC
This sequence comes from Chamaecyparis obtusa, assembly GCA_027943335.1. Classification (NCBI taxonomy): domain Eukaryota; kingdom Viridiplantae; phylum Streptophyta; class Pinopsida; order Cupressales; family Cupressaceae; genus Chamaecyparis; species Chamaecyparis obtusa. Next base: position 1,039,422 of record BSBK01002620.1, read on the forward strand.
CTTGAGGGAAGGGGGATTGTGAAAGACTTCTTATCATTGTATTATGTATTTCTAATATGTTTGGATGTAGCATAGACCAAGAGAATGAATGATTACTCACTGATTGCATGATAACCCAGTTTTGAAGGGTCATTGGTTGAGGGGTCAATCAAGGTCTGAATGTTGATAGTGTTCATTGAGGGAAGGGGGATTGTAAAAGAATTTTTATCATTGTATTGTGTATTTGCAATATGTTTGGATGCTAAGCAGAATAGGAGAATGAAGGATCACTCACTAATTACATGATAACCCAGTTTTGAAGGGTCACTGGTTGAGGGGACAGTTAAGGTTTGGATGCTGATAGTGTTTCTTGAGGGAAGGGGGATTGTGAAAGACTTGTTATCATTTTATTGTGTATTTCCAATATGTTTGGATGTAGGGCAGACTAGGAGAATGAAGGATCACTCACTAATTGCATGATAACCCATTTTTGAAGGGTCACTAGTTGAGGGGACAGTCAAGGTCTGGATGTTGATAGTGTTCCTTGAGGGAAGGGGGATTGTGAAATAATTTTTATCATTGTATTGTGTATTTCCAATATGTTTGGATACAGGCCAGACCAAGAGAATGAAGGACCACTCACTGATTGCATGATAACCTAGTTTTGAAGGGTCACTGGTTGAGGGGACAGTCAAGGTTTGGATGTTGATAGTGTTCCTTGAGGGAAGGGTGATTGTGTATTTCCAATATGTTTGGATGTAGGGCAGACCAAGAGAATGAAGGATCACTCACTGATTGCATGATAACCTAATTTTGAAGGGTCACTAGTTAAGGGAATAGTCACAGTCCAGATGACTGGGCCATTTGAGGACCCTATTTCTTTGTATTAATTGCTATTCAAATTGGATGCATGGATTTCTTGTGAATTAATAGCTTTTATGTTTCCTGCAACTACATCCGTAAATCTACATATACTTCTCTAGCATTGTAAGCCACTTAGGGATCAAAATAGAGAAACTAAATCAAAATAATTCTTTATCCTATTTCCTTTTAACAAAGTCTCAACTATCAATGATATAACATTACATTTTATGCCATAAGCTATCAATACAAATGACACCTAGCTAGAAGCTCACGGGCTATCTATTTGATAACCATAGTCAACATTTCAAAAAAATGGATATCCTTGAGCACAAGCACCAATAACATCAAATAATGGAGTTAAAGCACTAAATTAAAATCGTTCTTTGTCCTATTTCATTTTTAAAAAGTCTCAACTATCAATGATATAATACATTTGATACCCTAAGTTATCAATACAAATGGCACCTAGCTAGAAGCTCACGGGTTGTCCATTTGATAACCATAGTCAACATTTCAAAAAAATGGATATCCTTGAGCACAAGCACCAATAAAATCAAATAATGGAGTTAAAGCATGGGCTAGGGCATGACACCAGTAACATCAAATAATAGAGATAAAGCACTAGCTAGAGCATGACACCAATAGAATAAGGTCATTTCAGAGAGCATTCATGATCAAATAAAATGTAATGCATATGAAATTTATAGTCGAATATGATGCCAGACACTTGAAAGATGAAGAAATCACATACCTTCTCTCACACCCAACTCATTTTCTCCCACTCTTTTTCTATGCCAATCGAAATAAAAATGATTTGGCACTTCACTCTTTTTTTTATGTATACCCAAAACTATCAGAATTTTGATGGTCAATTTAAAACCCATCAAAATACCGACATCATTAGGACCTATTTTTTAAAGAAATAACAAATTCATTAAAAAATATTTTCCCATCAGAAGTGTTTGTCAAAATTTGGCCCCAAATGTAGTAGTGACAGGTGCAAACCTCATTTCATGAATAGCAGATATTCTGATTGCATGTGCAGGCAAGAAGGTTCTTAGTATCTTACTTACCACTGTATCTTCTTCAATGACACCATCAAATCCTTAGATAGCATTGACTACCTCTTTGATGCAATTTGTGTAATGTACTATGTTTTCTCCTTCCTTAATTTTCATATCATCAAATCTACCTCGTAAGCTTTCAGCTCTGGCTCTCATCACATTTGCATCACCATCATAGACTAGAGAAAGTTTATCCTAGATTTTCTTTGTATTAGTACAAGCCTTGACATCCTCAAATTCATCATCAAATAGAGAAGCAACAATCTCTATCATAGTAATATTATGTTCATGTTGGTCTCGCAATTGATCAAGAGTTAAAGGTCCAGTCGGTGCTTGTAAGTAGCCATTGTCAATTAAATGTATAGCAGATTCTCCAATTCCAGACATGTGAAGTCTCATCTAGCTTTGCCATGTAGTAAAATTGTCCTTGTTCAGCTTCAACACTTCCCTCTTATACATCTTGTAATCTTTCCTGCTGAAGTCCTTAAAACTTTGTTCCAAGCAACCCCAATATGCTTTGATACCAATTGTTAGAATAAATGAGAGGGGGGGTGAATCAGTTAGATTAGTTATCCTACAGGCCCAAATACAAAGATGTACCTTATAAAACAATTCCAACAAATTATGTAGCTTGGTAACATAAAATATCAATCTGACTGTTCACTTTACTGATTACCAGTTAAATAGCTAACTATGATTATCAACCAAATCAAGTATGTAGTATGTAAATTATGATAACAAAACAATCATCACAAATAACACATAACACAATGATTTAACATGGAAACCCTATTAAGGGAAAAACCACTTGGGACCTGTTGTTGGAGCTCTAAATTTTGGGCAAAATTTAGAGTGTTATATAGTGATAAAACCCTAAAAAATGGCCTCTTAAACTCCATGCCCAATAATTAATGATGAAGTACATGAAATGGGATGAAAAATTACATTATTTCTCAATTCAAAGTTGAGAGATTAAGAAAGGAAGCTCTATTACAGGAACAATAAAAATTTTATGATCAAAGCCTTCATAAAATGTTGGAATTTCGACCTACTGTAAAGATGATGCTGACAGAGGTTGAAGATTGTTGAATTTTACAAATATAAAAAAGACCCAGTTTGGGAAATAAAATTTACTATTTCTAATAAAAATATTAACTTTCCATGAGGTGTTTTGATTTTTCGACCAGACCCAAATCCAAAAGTTAGGTAGTTATTTTTTAGTTAGTTTATTAGTTTTTCAAAATAATTTGTAATAAGGGTGTGTCTTTTCACCCTAAAGAGGTGTGAAAGCCACTCAAACACATATATATACATAATGTAAAATGTAAAAGGGGAGACAATACAAGATATATTTTCATATAATAGAATTTCATAAACAACTGCAACTATGAACTCTTTGTACCAGTTTTTCAACATCAATAAAGATAAGCCCTCTTCTTTTTATTTGTGGTTATAAGTTATATGTTTTCAATTAGTCTTTCAGATATTCTATTAAATAGAGTGTTTCACTATGTTGAATTCCCTTAGTATCATAATTCAAAATTAATATATACAACTTGAATATCAATTGTATGGTTTGTGAACCTACCATTGTTCTTATCGGTCTCTTAATTTGAGTTAAACTCAATAGGATTAGTTGTGTAAATTGATTTTAATTGTGAATCAAGCGGAAGCCTATGAAATGATGGTCTTGTCTTATTAAAGAAATTTTTTAAAACCGTCTCTGATCATACGTAGGATTGAAAGTTTTTTGACTTTATAGCCCAAGTATTTAGAAGGCACTAATTTAATCATTCTTTGGAAATTGTCATTTGGTTCATACTTTGTAGTTTATAGATCATTAAATCATTATTTCAAAAGCATTATTTTTAATTCTTTAGTATAATCCATTTAGTCAAGTATTATAGAATATAGATTTTCAGGAGATTAGTTTCTTTCCTCAAAGGATCATTCACCACCTTTAGAGGAACTTTGTTTGTTTATGTACGTAGTTGTGTGACATAGAGAATTAAATAGTTTAAAGTGAAATTAGGCCTACCAACCTTGGCTTGATTAAGCCAAAATTGCAGAAGTATCAATTTGTACATGTTAGTTGGCCAAATCCAAACCATCATTTTTGGGCACCAACAAATTGGTGACTCTATTGGGGAGAGTTGCTCACAATATATATCCTGAAGTTACCTATAATTTCAGATTTCACAGATCATAATCAGAGAGTAGTTATACTAGTTTTCTTGGAAGCACACTCTACTAGAAGAAAGAACCTAGAAGTAAGACATTCCTAAAATGAGGTGGTGACTCTATTCAATAAAGCATTTCAATCAGTGATTCTACTGAAGAAGAAGACCCAGAAGGAGATAACTAAAGTTTCCTCTTTGAAAGAGGTGGTGACTCTATTGACAAGAACCTAATATATAAAGAAACAAGTTATTACTGATTTAGATATTTAAAATGTATCAAAATAAACAAACATTTCAAAGAAAACCATTTATTCTAGATGGTATCAGGCCATTGGATTTGAGGGGATTCCATTGTATTCCTTTTAAGTTGCTCCCTAAGTTTTCATAACTTGTACCAAAGTTCCATGGAGAATGGTATGAATTAGTAGTTGAACATTTGGATGCATTTTATGCATTTATAGAGAACTATGAGATTTGTACAAAAGATTAGGCAATGAAACTATTTGTCAAGACATTAGAAGATAATGCAAGAGAGGCATATGAATCATTACCTACACAAAGTATTTCATCTTGGAAATAATTTGAACAATGATTTCTATATGAATTCCATTATGCAAGTGAAGGAAATAAAATGTGTTATGAATAGGAAGAGGATCAACAATACATCTGGGAACCAGAGCCTTGTATGTCTCCCTTGGATGAATTTTTAAATATTGAAAGACAAGAAGGTGATAGATGCAATGTGAAATCTACAGGAGTGCAAAGCTCTAATGAAGTTCCAAATCCAAATGAAGAAAATAATAAATCCAACCATGGACTTGTATCTCGAATAATCAAACATGTATTGCGTAATTATATAATAAAGGATAACATGTCAAAGAAAAGAACACAATAAATCTAGTTATTGATTTATGTGTGGTTGAATCTTGTGACAATAGGACCTATGAAATAAAAGTAGATAATATAAATAAAATGAATGAGGAAGAATATTTTCTTAGTACAGAACAGATTTTAGATTTTTTGGATAAGGAATATCGAAGGCATATACACAAAAATAACTCAATTTTTTTTCCAATTCACAACGATAAAAAAAATTGATGAAATAGCAGAAGATAAACCTGATGAAAAGACACCTATCTTGTTGATGAAGTATATGATTCTAAAAAGGATGAATTTAGTAGAGAGGAAGAAGAATAAGATGTGTCTAAATTCTCTATGTTCCTGAATCCATTGTTTGAAGAGGAAGAAGATGAATATATGTCTGAGTTCTCTATGTTCTTGAATCCATTATTTGAAGAAAATCTTCTATGCAATCAAATCCATCGACATCATGATGAAGATAATAGGCCTAATGATAATTTTGAGGATGATGAAACTCAAAATATGTGTGGAGAAGTGTATTCAAGAGGTGAGACATCTTTCAGTTCATCTATGAACAGGAGTTGTATCAAACATGTGAAGATAAGATTGTACTAGCTAGGCATAATGAGGAGAATGTGTTGAGGAATAGTGCTAAAAATTTTCCAAATATCCTATCTAATTAGATTCTTGATAAAAGTACAATAATGTCTCCTAAATATGAGTTATCTTCAAAACTATTTTATGATGAGAAACAACATATGAAGTATAAAGACAAAGAAAATTATGAGCAAGAAGTTGTCCAAGTAAAGAAATTTCATTTTGATATAACTAGTCTAATGCATAGAGGTCCTCCATTCAAAAAAAATCATGATGCACTTAATGACTCCTCAAAGATGAAACAAAGGTCAAATACCAAGGACCACATCGATCAAACAATGTGAATCATCCATAAGGAAGATGCACCCAATGTAGCAAGGAGGGAGTTATTGCATGATCAAAATTAAGTGTTTGATAGAGGAAAAAATCAATATTCAATTTTGGGGGGCCTGGGGCCACCCAATTTTACTTTGCATCAAATTAAGTATAGATACTTGGTCTACTTCTCTAGAGATAGAAGGAATCTCACAATGCTCAAAGAGAGCATAAGTCCCTAGAAAGAGTCTGTTGGAGCTCTAAATTTTGGGCAAAATTTGGAGTCCTATATAGTGATAAAACCCTAAAAAATGGCCTCTTAAACTCCATGCCAAATAATTAATGATGGAGTACATGAAATGGGATGAAAAAATTACATTAATTTTCAATTCAAAGTTGAGAGATTAAGAAAGGAAGCTCTGTGACAGGAACAATAAAAATTCTGTGATCAAAGCCTTCAGAAAATGCTATAATTTTGATATGCTGCAAAGATGATGCCGAAAAAGACTGAAGATGGTTGAATTTTAAAAATCTAAAAAAGACCCAGTTTGGGAAATCAAATTTACTATTTCCAATATAAATATTAGCTTTCCACGATGTGTTTTGATTTTTCAACCAGACCCAAATCTGAAAGTTAGGTAGTTATTTTTTAGTTAGTTTATTATTTTTTCAAAATAATTTGTAATAAGGGTGTGTCTTTTCACCCTAAAGTGGTGTGAAAGTCACTCAAACACATATATATATACATAATCTAAAATGTAAAAATGGAGACAATACAAGATATATTTTCATAGAATAGAATTTCATAAACAACTGCAACTATGAACTCTTATGTACCAGTTTTTCAACATCAATAAAGATAAGTGCTCTTCTTTTATTTATGGTTATAAGTTATATGTTTTCAATTAGTGTTTCAGATATTCTATTAAATAGAGTGTTTCACTGTGTTGAATTCCCTAAGTATCATAATTCAAAATTAATATATACAAATTGAATATCAGTTGTATGGTTTGTGAACCTACCATGGTTCTTATCAGTCTCTTAATTTGAGTTAAATTTGATAGGATTAGTTGTGTAAATTTATTTGAATTGTGAATCAAGCAGAAGCCTCTGAAATGATGGTCTTGTCTTATTAAAGAAATTTTTAAAAACCGTCTCTGATCGTACATAGGATTGAAAGTTTTTTGACTCCATAGCCCAAGTATTTAGAAGGCATTGATCTAATCATTATTTGGAAATTGTCATTTGGTTCATACTTTGTAGTTTATAGATCATTAAATCATTATTTTAAAAGCATTACTTTTAATTCTTTAGTATAATCCATTTATTCAAGTATTATAGAATAGAGATTTTCACCAGATTGGTTTCTTTCCTCAAAGGATAATTCACCACCTTTGGAGGAACTTTGTTTATGTACGCAGTTGTGCAACATAGAGAATTAAATAGTTCAAAGTGAAATTAGGCCTACTAACCTTGACTTGATTAAGCCAAAATTGAAGAGGTATCAATTTGTACTTGTTAGTTGGCCAAATCCAAACCATTGTTTTTGGGCACCAACATCAGTAACCCAAGATAATTCACTCTTCTAAAGTGAGCTCAGTGAAGAGCCAACCCTGTTAAAGGTTACAAACACACTGTTAGGTGTGACCTTGTTAGAGGATTTAATAGTAACAGTTAAATTTTGACCAACATTCTATTGGAGAGTTGACTATACTCATGTATATGACTATATTTAGTGTTTTCATTATTGAAACAAAGTCATATGAAGTTTTGGAGTCAGCACATAACTTAGAAGATCAGAAATATGGCTAAGTATGGAAGACTGGATAGTCAGCAGAGCACCAGAGGAACAAAGCATCAATGCACATGTGTATGATAGAGTTATGACATGTGCCCTTGAAGATTAGATTCTAATTATGTATTCATGCTAATTCTAAGAGTGCATGATGATCTGAGCTAGTATGAAGAAGTTACAGCCAGATGAAGTGACACATATAGTGAGCGGCATAATAGAATAGAGCATGGAGCTGACTGTTGTTATTTTGATTAGCGCTTGTAGTTTTTTTTTGTAAAGGCTATACACCCATCATATTTACATTATAGACATGTTAATATAATGATATTTAAAAAAGCTTGAGCCAATTCATTTGGAAGCATTGTATGTAATAGGTTAAAGGGCCGACCTAGTGAATAGTTTAGTTTGTGCATATAAATAAGACATGCACCTTTGAAATTAGGCATGAAATGTGAAATAGAGTTAATAGAAGCATAGAAGAAGTATGAAAATAGTAGATAGAATTTTATAGATCTTTACAAAAGGTTAAATCATCAGCGCACCAAAGGAACTAATCAGACAAGCATTGTCACAACACTAGTTCACCTTGTAGATATAGTGCGTGTCTGAGATCCATAAGGTTGTAGCCTTCACCACTTGAGTAGTGAGCTCTAGGATAGTGTGTCCCCACCCCTAATAGGTTTATTGTAAAATAATCCTAACAGGGTCTGACCTTTGACCAGGTCACTATACTAAAAGCATTATAAAGATCAACTGCTAATAGGGTTTCAAGATCTTCTAACAAGGATCATAAAACACTAGTGCAGTTCTTAGTGGGTGTCAATTCCCACTAGGGTTTTTACCTATTTTGGTTTCCCAGTAATCATATTGTGTGTTATGTGTTATGGTTTCTTATCTTCTTACATTGATATTCAGCTCAGTACTTAAGCTATAAAGTTAAAGTTTCAAGATAGCCAAAAAAATAATATTATATAGAACACTGATTCACCCCCCCCTCTCTATGTTCACATTCCTAACAATTGGTATTAGAGCTTTGGTCCTCTAAAGAAAATTTTAACCACTTGAGGATATCATGGGTTTAGAAGAAGTGAAACATCTGAAGAACAATCTTGAGGTAGCTCTTGAAGATCTTGATAGATCCGAGAAAGAAATTGAAGAACTGAAAGACAAGGTTAGTGGTTCTCAAGTAATCATCAAGAAATTAAAAAAGGACTTGAAAGATTGTTCTACAAGTGATTTAGGGATAATGATAAAAAATTTGAATGAAGAAAACACATCTTTGAAGGATCATATTGAAGAATTAGATGAAAAGATACTTAATAATCAAGAAGTCTATGAAGAACATATCAAAGAAAACAAGTAGTTGGATGAGGAACTAAGGCAAGCAAACATGAAAATCTTGGAGTTGGAAAACATCAAAAAGTAGATAGAATCTAGATTGACTAAAGAAAAGAATCATATTGACAAGTTGCACACAAGAAAGGATCTAATAGAGTCACAATTGTATGCTCGGAAGCTAAAAGGAGATACCACTGGTGTTGGATTCAATGAAGCCCAAGTTCAGATTGATGCTATGCGAGATAGAATGAAATATCCTAAAGAACCTAAGAAGATTGAAGATCACACTAAAGATAAATATGAGCACAAGCCAGTAAACAAAACTTGTTATGCCTATAACAAGTATGGACATATAGAAATAGATTGTAAAGAGGTAAGACCCTTTAATGGTTACAGTTATTCATGCAATAATTTTGGTCATAGAGCTATGAATTGTAGATCAAGTCAAAGAAATCAAAATCAGCAAAGTTAGAGAATTCATTCTCAGAAAAATGTTAGAAGTCCTCAGAACATTACATGTCAGATATGTAACTAGCTATAATGGTCATTCAACTAGACAGTGCAAAATGGTAACTCACATCAATGTGCCAAAGAATATAAGGCCTCCAATCATTTTTCACTCATGCAACAAGGCTAGACATATCTCAAAGTTCTGTAGATCAAAAGTGTAGAGATGGGAAAACTCTAAAAAGTTAGAAGGATCAATATTGGATGAAGCAGGAGAAGTCAAGTTTGTGAAAGCTACAAAAGATGTGAGCTTGATTTGGAAGGAAGAAAAGTTAGATAATGTTGGTGAAATAGTTGAGGATACATCCGCAATGGAAAATCCTCCTATTTATGGTTAAAAGACCTTCATGGTCATAGGGGGAGCTAGATTAGCTCTAGACCCCTGTGCGGCTAGTATACTCACCCTCAGAGTATGCACCTTGGACTACAATTATGTGGAGACTATGTGATGTAGTATGCAAGAGTGCACTGCTTGATTGTTAGTAGAGAAGAAGAAAGAAATTCATAGTTGCATTCTGTGTTTACACGGCAAGCATTAATGGTGTAAATATATTTATAATCACTGAAGATTCACCAATCACTCATTTTCAATCAAGATTAAGTGCTTGGAGATCAGAGGAGTATGAGAAGTTGAGTTGTAAAGCATTGCAGTTAAATTTATCAACAAAGAAGGAAGATTGATTGTTGGAAGCCCTAGTTCATATGGAATGATCCAGAAACCCTTGGAAACCTCTATGAAGCGATAAATCAAGTAAGTCATGTCTATTCCAGTTGTGTTTGATGTTGCTAAAAGGAAAAGATATGTGTTTAAGAGGCATCCCTTCAAGTCCACCCTAGATGACCTAGAAGGAGCCTTTTCTAGAACCCCAATGGGCATTATGCACGTAGAAGACATATGCACATATGTGTATTGCAAGAAGGAACCAGTTGGTTTGGATAGAATAAGGTTGCACCTTGAGTCAATGATGAATCCTAATAAAACATTCATAAATGAGTTTGCACACATTAAGAATCATCCTATCATTGAGTATGCTACTGCATATGAATTCTATGAATCCGAATGGATTAAGATCTTGTTGAGTAGAATTCATGATGACCTATTTTGGCTAGGTGAAGTTCTAGTTAGAATCACAGCTGATCTCATTTATGAGATGACAAGACTATCAAAGATAGGTGCCATTCTTCCAGTTGCTAAGGATGTAAGGAAATTGGTTGAGCAGGATTGTAAGTCACACAGTGACAAACATGGTATGACAGTAGAGCCAATTGAGGAGAAAGACATCAAACAACTGGCTATGATTCTTGGTTATAGATTTCAGCATGCTAACAGGGTCAATAGTGTGTCCGCGGCCACTATTCTTGCATCCATCAGAATTATAAAGGAGAATGGAGAATTCAACTTGTGTGAGATCTTGCACACACAGTTGATTGAAAACATAAGGGCAATCAAACATGGAAAGAGCAAAATATTCAACTTTGGATCACTAATTATCTATATGTACTTTCATATTGTAGGAAAAGTCTTAGATTTATACCTTGATAGAAACATGCCTACTATGCCACAAATATCACTTAAGGCATCAAATGAGAGTACTCTAAAATATTTTATGGATTTTGAGATAAAAAAATTTAGGATAAAGATGCAGATGAGGTATAAGATAACTAAAAGCATAGTTGAAAAGTATAAGGACAGTATTTGTTTTATAGTGGAAACAGACATAACTTGTATGGAAGTTATTGAACCTAGAACTAAGTGGATTCATCCACTTGGTTATGAAGTGGAGGAATAGGTTTTGGAAGCATATGCACAAGTCCTCCTTATAGTGCCCAAGGATCTAAATGAGCCTAGATGGGGAACATATGAGGAGAAAACTAGACAAGTAGATGCAATCCTAAATAGTGCAGTGACCAAGAGGAAAGCCTCTAAAATCACATCAAAGATACTTATGATTCATGGTGTCACTCAGGCTTAACCAAATAAAGCTAGAGAAGCTAAGATAGCCATGAAAATTGAGAGCACATCCACTAAGGAAGACAAGATAGAGAAAACAGATGATCCTAAGATGAAGAAAGTAAAAATTGAGAAAACTAATGATCCAAAGGAAAAAGAGAGTAAGAAAGATTATATCAGTCATGTGCCCATAGACACAATTAACTTAGAGTCCTCTAAAGTATCTCCTAAGATTCCTAAGAGGAAGAATCAAACAACTACTAGCCATCCATCAGAAAGAGCCACAAGAAGCTGAGCCAAAAATGTACAACCACCTCCTGAGGTAGGATTCCTACGAAGTTTACAAGTGTTGAGATCCAAAGTGGTAGATGAATGTAGACTTGATCAGATATCTAATTTTTATGATAGATATCATCAGATTGACAAGTCTGAGATCCATAATATGTTGATCAAACATATGATAAAATTCAAGAAGACTGTGATAGAAATGAAGACAGTGATTCCAGATAAATTTTGGGAAATTTTGGATACTTTGAAAAGACAAGCTAGTGAAGAAGACTTCAGAATCAGAGAAAAAACACTAGATGACAATCTACCAGTATACTCAGTTGAAGAGAAGACATTATTAATGGACTTAGTAAAGCCACACCTTAGAACTAAGATGACAACCTTACATATTATGAATAAGGATTATGAATTGATTTCCAAAGAGACAGAAAAATCCTTTGAGAAGGTGTTTCTAGAACAATGCATGCAACCTACATCCTTGCCCACAACCCAAAAACCTATTGAGAAAACAAAATTAGTTGAGGTCACAAATGCACTTATGATAGGTCCATAGGACTTGGCACCCATAGTGATAGAACCCTTAGAGGAAATGACATCTATGCCCATGCATGAAGTCAAGAAAGACACAATAATGATAGATAATGTTGAGATATCTATGGAAGCCATAGATAAGGACTTGGATAAGTTTGAAGAGGCATTTATGAGCACTGAGGAAGAAAAAATTATGTGGGGAGATAATTCACCGAAGCAATAAGAGGAAATTCAGATTGAGGACTTGAAAGGACAAGAGGAAGAAGAGGAGAAAGAAGAAGAAAAGGAGAAATAAAAAGAAGAGGAGAAAGGAGAGAAGGAAAATGAGCCAATAGATAAGCCACTTGTTGAAGTATCTATAAAAGTAAAAATAGATGTGATAAATAGCACACCTCTCACTCCATCAGCATCATTGTTGTCAAGTTTGACTCCTGACACTACAAGTCTAGACTCATGGGGAGAAGAAGACTTAATAAAAATTAGTGTGCTTGCAATGGAGAAGGCAAAAGAAAAACAAGTTATGAGAAATCCATTATTTGTTGAATCAGTCAACATTTTGAATAGCCTATTGCCTATAGAAAAGAAAGTGTCAAGCATACACTCAGTAGATGATGTTAGTTCCATTATGACATGTTTCAAAACAAATTTCTCTAGTCTTGAAGAATCTGTATCCAAGGTTGCAGAAGAGAAATATCATAAGAAAAGATTGAGTGAACTAGTAGGGAACTTTGCACTTGACCTTAGCTCATTGAAGGTTGGTCATGATTTTTTGAAAGAATTTATAGCCAAGGGAAGAAGGATAATAGCAGACTACATGAATAAAGATAAGCTTACTATAGACCTTTCCAAGAAAATCAAAGATGCTAAAGCTATGATGAAAGCTGTGAAAAAATCGGTATTGGATCCCTCACAAGATGCCAATATGTGCAATAATGTCTACCAAGGACAAGTGGATAAGATTGAAAAGGAAGAGAAAGAAATAGCCAAGATAAGGGCTAGGTAAGAACAATTGAGACATGCATTTGTGCCCTCCTTAGATGTGCTAGATCAGAATATCAAGGAGATCGATGCCACTATGGTGACATATGATCAAGGTCCAAGTTTAGATTTGGTGAAGATGGAGAAGTTGACATATGCCTTGTGCACCCATCTTCAAATAATCAATGCACTAACAACATTTTGGTAGCAAGAGATCCATAACTTAAAGATAGCATATCCAGATGTACTCACCTTGTAAGTACTTATAGATACATTTTTTTGAGCACCTTTGTCATTAATGTCAAAGGGGGACTATAGTATGAAGAAGAGAGAATATGGAATTTTTCATATGATGTAAAGGGGATTATAGTATGAAAAAGAGAGAATATGGAATTTTTTATATGATGTAAAGGGGAGTATAGTATATAGTAAAAGGGAGATATAAGTTAGAGTATATGTTAGAAAAAATTTGTATAAGGATACAGTTAGTAACTTCACCATATCCCTGTGTTTCCATTAATGAAAAAGGGGGAGATTGTTTTAAAGTTGACTATACTAATGTATATGACTATATTTAGTGTTTTCATTATGACAACAAAGTCATATGAAGTTTTGGAGTCAATGCATAACTTAGCAGATCATAAATATGGCTAAGTATGGAAGACTAGACAGTCAGCAGAGCACTAGAGGAACAAAGCATCACCACATGTGCGTATGATAGAGTTATGACATGCACCCTTGAAGATAAGCTTCTTAGTATGTATTCATGCTAAGTCTAAGAGTGCATAATGATATGAGCTAGTATGAAGAAGTTACAGCTAGATGAAGTGACACAGACAGTGAGTGGTAGAACAGAATAGAGCATGGAGCCTACTATTGTTATTTTGATTATCACTTGTAATGTTGTTTTGTAAAGGCTATGCACCCATTATATTTAGGTTTTAGACATGTTAATATAATTATATGTAAACACGCTTGAGACAATTCATTTGGAAGTGTTGTATGTAATTGGTTAAAGGGTCGACCTAGTGAATAGTTTAGTTTGCCCATGTAAATAAGACATGCACCTTTGTAATTAGGTATGACATGTGAAATAGAGTTTATAGGAGAAGAGATATTTACAAAAGGTTAAAGCATCAACGCACCAAAGGAACTGATCAGACAAGAAGTGTCACAGGACTAGTTCACCTTGTAGATATACTATGTATCTGAGATCTAGAAGGTTGCAACCTTCACCACTTGAGAAGTGAGATCTAGGAAAGTGTGCCCCCACCTCTAACAGGGTCCAACATTTGACTAGGTCACTGTACTAAAAGCATTGTAAAGATCAACTCCTAATAGGGTTACAAGATCTTCTAACAGGGATCATAAAACGCTAGTGCAGTTCTTAGTGGGTGTCAATTCCCACTGGGGTTTTTACCTATTTGGGTTTCCCCATAATTATATTATGTGTTATGTTCTATGGTTTCTTATCTTCTTACATTGATATTTAGTTTAGTATTTAAGCTATAAAGTTAAAGTTTCAAGATAGCAGAAAAAATAATATTATATAGAACACTGACTCACCCCCCCTCTTAGTGTTCACATTCCTAACACATTCACTATGGGGTCAACAAGATAACATTGTACATTCTCTGAATGACATAGGATAGACTATAAGACTATTAAGTCCACTTGGTTAAGAGATTTTTTGAATCAATGGTTAAACTGATATAGTATGATCTGATTTAAATACAACTCTATTACAGATATTAAGATCTATGCTAAGCCCATACAAATCCTCTGATCAATAATCAAATTCACTTCATCAATATTCTTCAATTTACTTTCCCTTGGTAAATAGTTCTCTGACGCTTAGTTAACTTTGTAGTTTGGTTCTTTCAATAACCAGTCTGATCAGGCATGCATGTGTAGTCTTCACGCAAATTCTCTACAGTCTTCTTCCTCCGGCATAGTTTCAACAATGAAACTCATGTCTCTTAAATAGATAAGTAAACCATTTTAATTTCAGCCATTAGATTTTGCCTCTTAATCTCCTTCATCCATTTTGTCTCTTAAACCTTCCTCGATAGATGTGTCATTAACACATTTTAATTTCATCCTTTAGATCTTCTCCAAATTTTGTCAATCGTGGATCTCATAAAAAACTTAATCCTTAACCTCAAAATTATAATAGTATCCAAATCATTAAATTCAGTCGATTGTTCTTAACATTTAATGTTTTCATCCACATTCGGTTAACAAGGAAATGCATTGGTGATAACTAGTCAAACTAGCTTGATTGATAATGTCAGTCAATATACACTGCACTGGCTCGGTGTATACAAAAATCTTCAATTACTGACCACAATGTCTTGTTCAAATTCAGTTCTCTTCTTCATAATAGATTAATGCAATGTAATCAACTCAATAGTATGAAGCCATAGACTCATCATTAAGTTACCCAATGTTTACCTTATCCTTATTTGTCATATCCATCTTTGTCTTCATGTAGATAACTCAGTTCTTCATCTTTTCTTACTCCCACAGATGTTCAGATGTTTGTAACTAACATGATAGGTACTGTTAAGACTAGTTGACATCAATGAAAACATATTGATTGATTTAATCATCTTCCATATCATTTTAGTGCTCAGTGATCTCTAATCATTGTTTCTTCAGTTCATTCAAATATTCAATTAGTTGTAGTTCATCAACTCTATACAACATATTGTAGTTTACCAATCATAGATTGGTAAAGTGTCTCATTCACTTCCTTTGTATCATCTTCCTTAGACAATTTACAACTAGGAGCCATCAGTGTTCCAATCATTTTTAAGTCTTCTATATTGAATATTTACAAGATCTCCTTGATATACTTTGATTGAGTTATGTAGATCACATCCTTGACTTGTTGAATTTGATGTGCAATAAATAATCTAATCTCTCCAATCATAGACATCTCAAATTCCTTTCTCATCTCCTCAAAAAATGATTTAGATATTGTCTCATTACCACCAAATATAATGTCATCAATAAATATCGTAGCAATCAAATTTTCATTAGACTTATCACATTTCTAGTATAAATTGTCATTATCACTAGTCCTTTCAAATCAAATCTTAACTAAGTAAGAGTACAATCTTTCATACCATGCTTGGGGTGCCTGCTTCAATCCATATAAATATTTATGTAGTTTTCATACCATATCCTTATTGCTTTTGTCAACAAATCCATCAGGTTGTTTAATATAAACATGTTCTTCAAGAATTGCATTAAAAATGTAGACTTAACATCCATTTGATAAAATTTGAATCATTTTTAAGTAGCATATGCAAGAAATATTCTTACACCTTCTAATATATAAACAAGTTCAAAAGTTTCACCATAATCAATACCTTCTTCTTGTGCATACAATTTGCAGACTAACCTTCCTTTGTTTCTAATCACATATCCTTTCTCATTGAGTTTATTTTTGAAAATCCACTTTGTTCCAATAAAATTCTTGTCCTTATAAAATTCTTGTCCTTGAGTCTCGGTACCAATGACCAAGTGTTATTCTTTTCAATTTGATCAATTTATTATTTCATAGCATTCATCTAGTCTTCATTCTCTAGTGCATCCTTCACTAATCTTGGCTCGAATTCATAAATAAAACACGTGTTATCTTTCAACTTACTTTTTGTCATGACTCCTACATTCCTGTCTCCAATTATTCTACTCGGTGAGTGATGTATTTTCACATATTTTTCTAATACAGGTTTGGTAGTCTATTCATCAATGTTTTCATCTCTCGATGGAGTCTCATCTTGTTCATCTGTTTCTTCTTGTAGCTACTCAGTTAGGTCAACCCAATTATCTTCTTGAACATAAAAAAATCTTTTGTAATCCTGAAGTTCCTTTTTTCTATCCTCTTCATTTATTTCTACAAATTCATCAACTCTCACATTTTCACTTTCAACAATTTTGTTAGAATCCTTGATCAAACATTTATATTCTTTTCTCCTTGATGAATAACCAAGAAATATTCCTTCATCTCCTTTAGAGTCAAACTTTCAATTTTTATCATCTTTCAATATGTAAAACCTACTTCAAAAAAATTTGAAATAACTTACATTTGGTGTGTGACCAAACCAAAGTTCATAGGGTGTCTTGTTGGTACCTTTCTTCAATTGTACTTGATTGAGAGTATAAACTACAGTACTTATGGCTTGCCTCCAGAATGTTTTTTTATTATTCTTGTCAATCAACAAAGTTCTAGTATAGTAAAAAATGGATATATTCCTTCTCTCAACTATCACATTCTATTGTGGAGTCCTCAGTGCATATACTTGTCTTTTAATTCCATGCTCATTGCAGAAGATAGTAAATTCATTAGAGATAAATTCACCTCCTTTATCAAATCTCAAACACTTCAGTTGTTTACCTTTATCATTTTCAACTCTTGATTTATACCACTTAAACATTTGAAATGCATCTGATTTTTCTTTTAAAAACATAATAAACATCATTCTTAAATAATTATCAACAAAAAAAATAAAGTATCGATCTCCATAATAGATTTGAACTCTCATAGGACCACAAAGGTCAGTGTGAATCAATTCCAAAATACTATTGGTAGAGTAAGATTTTCTTGAAAAACTATAATTAGTCATCTTTCCAATTTGGAAATCCTTGCACATTAATTTATTAGGTTCACATACTTTTGGTAGTCCTCTAACTCTACTCTTCTTTCTTACTTTGATTAAGTTATTAAAATTCACATGACACAGTATCTTATGCCATTGCCATATATCTTTAGTTTTTAAAAACAAGAAAATCTTTGCATCAGTATCAAGATAAAATAAATTACCTCTTGATTGTCCACCAGTTCCAATTAGATCTCCATTAGCACCATAGATCTTAACTTTTCTATTTTGAAATTCTGGTCAGTGGCCAGTATTGTTTAGTTGTGAAACACTCAATAGATTATAGTTCAGTACTTTAACCCAATATGCATCATTACATTTCATCTTCTCATTTAATACAATGGATACCTTATCTTTCATAGGGAATGGAGCATCATTTCCAAAGATGACAAATCCTCCATCATACTCTTCTAGGTTATCAAACTTGTCAATATCACTAGTCATATGATGTGAACATCCACTATTAATAATCCATGGGTCTAGTTTACTTACATGAGAAACAAGTTATTTTTCATCTTCATACTTTTCCTCATATTATTATTCCTTTACAACAACATAGAAACTTCATATCCTTCTTCAGTATCATTAGATTCATCATTAGTTACACCTTCCTCAGCTAGGTAGCAAGACTTCTTACCTTTTTCCTTAAAATCTTTGAATCTTTAGTGTTGGTTGTCTCTTTTTTCATTCTTGTCATTTTTAGGACATCTAGATGCAATATGTCCAATCTTATTACAATTGAAACATTTCAATGGTAACTTTCCTTTCTACTTTCCTTTGCCTCTAGGTAGTCTATTAGCCAACAATGCTTCCAATTCTTCCTACTCTTTTTCTTCATTTAGAATAATGTCATACTCACTGCCATATGAATTTCTATGATTTTCTCTTTCTCTTCTTGATGGTCCAATGCTCAAAAATGACTTGAAGGTAGTTTCAATGGTCAATAGACTATTATCATAATTTCTAATCTCAAATGCAGTGAGCTTACCAATTAGGGATTCAAGAGTAACAAAATTGGTCTATATAGATCTCAATTCCTGAATTGTAGATACTCTAATAGAATACTTAGAATAAGGAGTTCTCAATATTTTACTTACCACTTCTTCATTGGTCAATGTTCCACCAACACCTCTAAAGGCACTAACAACTTCCTTGATTCTGTTGCTATAGTGTGTTATGTTCTCTTCATCTTTCATCCTCATGTCATCATACTTTACCCTAAGACTATCAAATTTATCTTTTTGTACATGATGATATCCTCCATAGATAAGTGTAAGCCTATTCCACATCTCTTCTGAATTAACACAATCCTTAATATCATTAAATTCAGCATCAAAGAAGGAAGAATCAATCTCTATCATAACTGACTTTGTTCCTACTTTTCTCTCATTTGATCAATTGTTAAAGGTCCAGTAGGTGGTGAAGTGTAATCATTATCTAGTAGATTCAATTCAAATTCTCTAATCCTAGATAGATACAATCTCATTCTACTTTTCCATGTAGAGAAACTTTCTTTGTTCAACTTAGGTACTTCTCTCCTATACATATTTGGATCTTTTACTCAAGTCTTTTAAACTTATCTCTTTAGAGTACTAAGATCTAATACCAATTGTTTGATTATCGAGAGGGGGGTGAATCAGTAATCCATGATCCAAAATACCTTAATAAATTTTCTCTGATTAACTTGGTAGTAGCTCGGTAATACATAGTTCACTATTTACTGACAATAGTAAATAAACTAAAACAATTAGTAAATCACTCACACTGTGTAACATCAATATTTAACATGGAAACCCAGCTTTGGGAAAAACCACTATGGGAATTGTCACCCACTAAGAAAATACTCTTCTGAAGTATGCCCGATTAAGAGCTAATCTAGTTAAAGATTAAAATACACATTGTTAGGTGTGACCCAGTCAAGGGATTTACCTCATATCTATTAGGATCTTCACCCTGTTAGGAGTGGCATGTCAAGAAAGAATATATTGTAACGAAAGATGTAGATCTATTATTCGAACACTTACAAGTAATATGCCATATCCTAAATCATATCACAAATGATGTTTGAGAGTGAAACACCATAGGTTTGTTTTGAAATATAGATGGAGTAACTGAGAGGGGGGGGTGAATTAGTTAACCACAAAAATATTACCACATATCCTTTAGATGTCTTATTAATTCATTTACTGCTATCACTTGGTAAACATATAGAGAAATGCTAAAACTTGATTATTGCAATGAGTATTAATTATAACTATTCTTAAGCATTCATCAGTGATTAGCATGCATGCATAAAGAAAATAACATGAACACAAGAGACACTAGATTTAACGTAGAAACCCAATATGGGAAAAACCACCAATGTAACTAGTTACTATTTTTCACTCTTCTGAAGTGATGCCCTTTTAGGAGCCAACTTGGTTAAAGGTTACAAAACACACTATTAGGTGTGACCTTGTTAGAGGATTTAATCACCCTGTTAGGAGTGGCCTTGTAAGAGGTCTTGAAACAATTCAATAGAACTATCACCTTGTTAGAGGATTTACAAAATGGCTATTAAACCAACTCGGTTAGAGATTTTGAAATCACTGCTACAATGGTAAGAAAGTAACAATGAAATGACCTAAATAATGATGCAACTAAATTGCTAATTACATATCTTTGTTCTGCTTCACTAAATCCTTCCTGATCAAATAAATCTTCACTGCTCCTCGAGGGTATCTAACCATCCTTCAAAATTCCCACACACCTTCCTTCAAAATGATTTTCATGTTCGCTCACAAACTTCCACTCTTGCACATTATTCTTCACACTTTAAATTCACCACTTGACCTTCTATATATACCATTTAGATTGTCCATTCAGATTGTCAAGTTGGCACTAATAATCATTACAAACATTAACACTCATTACAACAATCAGCTGGAATAAACAAACTTTATTTCTCAAATTAACAAAATCCTTTATTGGGCTGACCTTGCTCGATAAACACTAATCCTGAAAAGATTTCCTTTAGTGACCGAGTGAACTCAGTAAACACTAACTTTCCTTCGATAACCATGGAAGCTCGGTTAACACTATTTTCTACCATACTTTCCTTTGACACCTGAGAGATCTCGGTAGACACCGAAAACTACCTTGCTAACCGACTGAACTTGGTAGACACACAAAACTTCTTATTGATATGACATTTGTGTGACATGAAAGACAACACACAATTAGACAATTTTATCCAACAATCTCCCTCAGATAATTGTATCCAACAATCTCCCTCTTTGGCATTGATGGCAACACAACATGTCATAGCACAATGAAATTTCACAGAAAACATAGAATAAGGAACATATCCTTAGCTTCATTCTAATTCTCATCTTAGTCAGCAAACTTCTCTCTCTAACTGAAAACTTTCCCTCTTAACTTCTCAAATTATCCTTCTTAGAAATTTCTTGAAATGACAACAAACTCTCCCTCTTTGACAACACATGCCAAAGACAACTCACACACTACCGGTGAATACCAATGTACCTTAAGTACTAATTCATATGCAATGATTCCTTGACTATGCTGCATCAACTAACTGATCTTCAACATGCTTTGGTTGATGCATCACTAAAACTTTATTTAGTGAGCTTCGGATAGGGGAATGACCCCTAACTTACCTCTTAGATACAAGAATACATCCTTAGGTAGTGGCTTGGTGAATATATCTGCAATCTGTTCTTTTGTATGAACATATTCCAATTTGATTTCCTTGTCCTATACCAATTCTCTCACAAAGTGATATTTTATAGCAATGTGCTTGGTTTTGGAATGCATTACTGGATTCTTTAAAATATTTATTGCACTTGTATTATCACAAAACATAACAACTGGTTCTTTGATCTCAACCTTCATGCCTTCCAATAACTATTTAAACCAAACAATATTAGACCAGTTTACTACTGTAGCAACATATTCTACTTTTGCTATAGATTGGGATGTGCAATTTTTCTTTTTACTAGTCCAAGATACCAACCTCTTGCCAAGAAAGAATGCTCCACCACTTGTACTCTTTTTGTCATCAATGTTTCCTACCCAATCAACATCAGTAAACACTTTTAAGTCTAGATTGCCTCCAAATTTATACCACAAGCCATAATCTTCAATTCCTCTCAAGTACCTCAAGATTCTTTTGATTGCCATCATATGATTTTCTCTGGGTTTTGTTGAGAATCTTGCTACTATACCAACTGTTAAGGCAATATCAGGCCTTGTATGCACTACATATTGTAATTTTCCAATCATTGATCTATATAAGGTCTGATCTACTTCTTTTGAATCATCATCTTTGGTAAGCTTCAGTCCATTACACATGGGTGTACCAACTGGTTTTGAATCTTCCATACCAAACTTCTTAAGTATTTCCTTGATGTACTTAGATTGAGTAATGTAGATACCGTTCTTGCTTTGCTAAATCTGAAGACCAACAAAGAACTTTATCTGACCAAACATAGACATTTCAAATTCTTTGTTCATTTGCTCTAAAAATTCTTTGCACTGATCATCATTCCCTATAAACACAGTATCATCCACAAATATTTCTGCCAAAACAATTTTGTTATTTGGTCCTTCTTTGATGTACAAATTACCATTATCATTAGCTCTTTTGAAGCCAATCTGAATAAGATAATTATGTAATCTTTCATACCATGCTCTAGGGGCTTGTTTCAGACCATACAATGCTTTGTGTAACTTGCAGACCATATCCTTTTTGTCTGGATCAATAAAACCTTTAGGTTGCTCAATGTAGACTTCTTCATAAAGAATAACATTGAGAAATGCAGATTTTATATCCATCTGATATACCTTGAATCCTTTATGTGCTGCATATGCAAGTAGAGTTCTTAAACCATCTAATCTTGCAATAGGAGAAAAAGTCTCACCATAATCTATGCCTTCTTCTTGAGAATAACCTTTACACACCAATCTAGCTTTGTTTCTTGATACTTGACCATCTTCATTCAACTTATTTCTGAATACCCATTTTGTTCCAATTACATTTTTATCTATAGGCCTAGGTACAAGAGTCCATGTTTTGTTCTTCTCTATTTGTTCTATTTTTTCATTCATAGCCTCAATCCAACTTTCATTTTCCAATGCATCTTTGACATTTCTAGGTTCAAAATCAGCAAGTAAACATGTACCTTTTAGTTTACTTCTTGTCATAGTACCATCTGATTTGTTTCCAATAATCTGATCTGGTGTATGATGCCTCCTGACATACTTGGCCAATATAGGTTCCTTACCTCTTGAATGAGTTACATTTTCATCTTCTTGAATTTCATCTTTAGGTTTAGGTTGCTCGAGCTCGGTAGATATTTTCTCGGTAGCTTCAGATTGAGACTTAGTTCCTTGTGACTTAGTTTGAACTTCTTCTTGTGACTCAGTTTGAACTTCTTCTTGTGACTCAGTTACTGTACTAGGCTTAGTAGATGCAGTCTCCTTATTGACAGATGTCTCTGGCAATGTATCAGGTTCAATGTAAACAAATCTTCTATAATCCTCTAGTTCCTTTTTTCTTTCTTCTTCAGTCTTTTCTGCAAACTCATCAACTTTCACATGTGCACTTTCTATGATTTTGTGAGTAGACAAATTCAGACATCTATATGCCTTACTTTTGCAAGAATATCCCAAAAATATTCCTTCATCACTTTTTACATCAAATTTTCCTTTTCTAGATTCTTTTAAGATGTAACATTTACTACCAAATACTTTTAGGTAACTTACATTGGGTTTATAGCCATACCATAACTCATAAGGAGTTTTGAATGTGTCTTTCCTCAACTGTACTTGATTCAAGGTATGAACTGCAGTGCTAATAGCTTCCTTCTAGTATTTCATAGCAATGTTCTTTTCAATCATTAGAGTCCTTGCATGATCCATGATAGATCTGTTCCTCCTTTCAGCTATTCCATTCTACTCAGGAGTTCCTGGGCTTGATACCTATCTTTTGATTCCTCTTTCAATGCAAAAATTATTGAATTCATGGGAGATGAATTCACCACCTCTATCTAATCTCAAGCACTTCATTCTTTTCCCTGTTTCCTTTTCTACTCTTGCCAAATACCATTTGAACTTCTCAAATGCTTTTGACTTTTCTTTTAAATACATAACAATCATCATTCTAGAGTAATCATCAACAAAGAGAATAAAGATTTTTTCTTCGGTATAGCTTTCAATTCCAATAGGTCCACATAAATTAGTATGCACAATTTCCAAAATATCTTCAGACTGATAGTTTTTACTTTTAAAGCTAGTCTTTCCCATTTTACCAATCTGACAATTCTTACATAGACCAACATCAGGTTTCTTCAAAGTAGGAATACCTCTTACTTTCTTGAATTTTCTTATTTTCACCATATTATCAAAATTTACATGACATAACCTTTTGTGCCATAACCAAATTTCTTCAATTTGAATAATAAAACATGAGCATTCACCAAGATCAAGATAAAATAGGTTACCTTTGGTTTGTTTGCCTGATCCAATCAGTTTTCCCTTGTCATCCAACAATCTTGCTTTGCCATGCATGAATTCAACTTTGAATCCAATGTTGATTAGCTATGCTACACTTAGGAGATTATGCTTTAATCCTTCAACCCAATATGCATTATCACATATAAGTTCCTTGGTTAATGAAATTCATCCTCTTCCTTTTATACAACAAGGTTCATTATTTCCAAACCTTATGCTACCACCATCATAGTCTTAAAAATGTTCAAACTTTATTTTGTCACCAGTCATATGATGTGAACATCCACTATCTATGATCCATGTATCATTTTTTCTTATATGAGAGATAAGTGCCATCTCATCTTCATCTTCATCATATTCATCTTTTACAGCAATGAAGACAATTCCTTCTTCACTATCATCAGAATCCTTAGCCAAAAAACATGTTTTCTTACCTTTATCCTTGAATGATTTGAAATTCTTCTTACCATTGTACTTGTGACCATTCTTCTCATCCTTACTTTTCTTGTTTGGGCACCTAGCTGCAATATGACCAATTTCTTCACATGAAAAATAAATTAAGGGAGCTTTACCTTTGTATTTACCTCTACCTCTAGAATATTTCTTTGCAAGTAATGCTTCAATAACTTCAAGATCACTATCTGAACTTTCCTCTGATTCTTCTTCACTTTCTGACTAGATTTTCTTTCCCTTCTTAAGTGAAAGTTTGGCCTCAAATGCTGATTCAATATTTTTAGAAGTTGGAACACAGTTGTCATAGTTACCCAATTCAAAGGCTGTCAATCTTCCAACTAAGGCATCCAAAGTTATATTGTGATTTTCTTCACATCTTCTTTCTTGAATAGCAGATACTCTTATTGCATAGATAGGGAGTAATGTTCTAAGAACCTTACTTATAATAGTTTCATCACCAATTGTTCCTCCAGAAGCTCTAATTGCACTAACACTTGCCTTAATCCTTTCAACATATTTTGCAATGTTTTCATCTTCTCTCATTTTCATCTGATCAAACTGTCCTCTTAGGCTTTCTACTTTGGCTCTCTTCACATTGTCATCACCACCATAAATTTTCTTTAGCTTGTTCCACATTGCATAAGCAGTTGTGTAGTCTTTGATCTCATCAAATTCTTCATAGCTAAGAGCTGATGCAATGTCTATCATCATGGTGTTATGGTTCTTTTTCTTTGCAATGTCTTCAACAGATAATGTGCCAATAGGAGCTGTATATTCTTCATCTAGATATTTGCATCTTGAATCACCAATGGAAGCCAGATGAAGTCTCATGAGACCTTACCATGCTAAAAAGTTATCTCTGTTAAGCCTGGGAATTTCTCTCTTGTAAGACATCTTGATCTTTAGCTTAGGTCCTTGAAACCCTTCCTGCAAGCACCAAATGCTTTGATACTAATTATTGGAAATATAGATGGAGTAACTAAGAGGGGGGGTGAATCAGTTAACCACAAAAATATTACCATAGATCCCTTAGATGTCTTATTAATTTATTTACTACTATCACTCGGTAAACATATAGAGAAATGTTGAAACTTGGTTATTGCAATGAGTATTAATTATAACTGTTCTTAAGCATTCATCAGTGATTAACATGCATGCATAAAGAAAATAACATGAACACAAGAGACACCAGATTTAACGTGGAAACCCAATATGGGAAAAACCATCAATGTAACTAGTTACTATTTTTCACTCTTCTGAAGTGATGCCCTATTAGGAGCCAACCTGGTTAAAGGTTACAAAACACACTGTTAGGTGTGACCTTGTTAGAGGATTTAATTACCCTATTAGGAGTGGCCTTGTAAGAGGTCTTGAAACAATTCAATAGAACTATCACCTTGTTAGAGGATTTACAAAATGGCTGTTAAACCAACTTGGTTAAGAGATTTTGAAATCACTGCTACAATGGTAAGAAAGTAACAATGAAATGACTTGAATAATGATGCAACTAAATTTCTAATTATAGATCTCTATTTTGCTTCACTAGATCCTTCCTGATCAAATAAATCTTCATTGCTCCTCAAGGATATCTAACCATCCTTCAAAATGATTTTCATGTTCACTCACAAACTTCCACGCTTGCACATTATTCTTCACACTTTGAATTCACCACTTGACCTTCTATATATACCATTCAGATTGTCAAGTCGGCACTAATAATCATTACAAACATTAACACTCATTATAACAGTCGGCTGGAATAAACAAACTTTATTTCTCAAATTAAAAAAATCCTTTATTGGGCTGACCTTGCTCTGTAAACACTAATCCTAAAAATTTTTCCTTTGGTGATCGAGTGAACTCAATAAACACTAACTTTCCTTTGATAACCATGGAAGCTCGGTTAACACTATTTTTTGCCATACTTTCTTTTGACACCTGAGAGATCTAGGTAGACACTGAAAACTACCTTACTGACCGACTGAGCTCATTAGACACACATAAATACTTATTGATATGACATTTTTGTGACATGAAAGACAACACACAATTAGACAATTGTATCCAACAATCTCCCTCAGACAATTGTATCCAACACTTCACCCTGTTAGGAGTGGCATGTCAAGAAAGAATATATTGTAAAGAAAGATGTAGATTTATTATTCAAACACTTACAAGTAATATGCCCCATCCTAAATCATATCACAAATGATGTTTGAGAGTGAAACACCATACATTTGTTTTGATTATTTATTAGAAGTTATGGGATGGATTTTTGGTCACTCCCACCAAAATTATTGAATAGTATTATCACTCCTCTAATTAACTCCTATCCCCTCCTTGACAAGCTCTTTGTGAACATGATAGTACAAAGAATTAGAAATTGGGCAGAAAATGAATATAAAAGAGAAAAAAGGAAGGAAAAATTTGTGCTTAGATACTCTATTATTGATTATTGTATAACCCTTAAGCCCCTAATTGAAAATTATTGGGACCACTGAGGTGAGGAAGCTTATTTCTATTTTGTGGACTTTCAGAAATATTTCAACATGGTACCTAGAGACAAACTATGGAACAAAATGGAAGAATTAGATATTCTAGTTGTAGTTAGAGAAGTTGTTCATAGATAATATGAGAAGGTTAGAGCTAAAGTAATAATAAGTGAAGTATGTATGACTTTTTTGGTAGTGACATTGGGGTCAAACAGGGCTACCCGTATCTCCCATGTTACTTGACATATACATTGATAAGCTAGAGGCATGGTTGAGAAATACAAATGGGGAAGGTATCCATCTGGTAGGTTATGTGGTAAAAGCTTCTTTTATATGTACATTGACGACCTTGTCTTAATCTTAAAAATAGCTAATGGTTTGAGAGAACATCTAAAGGCCTTAGAACACTTTCATTATGAGGTAATTAATATGCCTTAGAACCTTTGTTTGATTATAAAAATTAATAGTAGGAGGACCAACATGGATGTAGTCTTCCCTTCCCTTTTGGTATTATCCCATATTTTTCCTTATAATCACATATTCAGTAAAAATAGGGAGTGTAATATAGTAAGATATATAACTTTACCCAAAGAATGGAAAACCATGATAGATCCTTTTAGATCATGAAATCATGTTAGACAATTATTGTAGACATAATTCATAAAATCATTTATTACTTCTTGGTCAAAGAACATATATTTATAATCATATTACTTATTTAACATATAAAATTTAGTATTTGGGGTCAATCATAGTGGGGCTTGGATAAGGAGACATGATAGGGTGCTCGAAGTGATCCTTCACTTTAGGCCCAAGACTGGATATACAATACCTCTTGGCCTCATGTGGCCTTTTTCCATCCATCCTTCATGAGGTGGTATACCTAGTCAGGAGGCTTGTACCCTCCCTCCCTATTCATTCCACCCTATTCACTCTCCTATGATTGAGAATCCTTTGAATCCATCCCAAAAATAAACCCATGTAGAGGTTGGAAAGGAAATTGTAATAATATTCCTCAAGTGGTCCTCTACCCTAGGCCCAAGAGTGGATATACCATCCATATTTGCCTCATGTGGCCTTCCACCATACATCCTTCATGAGGTGGTGTACCTTTATATAAATAATAAAGAGAGAAAGGAATAATAAACAATCCAAGTGAGCTAAATGAGGGAGAAAGAGTTACCATGAGAAAAATATTACCTAGAAGAATTCACCAATAAATCCAAAGGAAAAGGAGACAAGATGTTTTGGAAGGGAAAAAGAAAACAAAAAACCCTTGTGAAATTATGGAGGCCAGAGAGAGAGAGAGAGAGAGAGAGAGAGAGAGAGATGTTCATTACACTAAATTAATCAATAGAAATGAGAGAGGATCATCTCTTAAATAGAGATGAGGAGAGGAGTTACTATGTAGTGCCCAAGGCTATGAATGCCACCATTCATAATAGGTGTGTGTCAAGTCTCACAATCCTCTTAAGGAGGATAGAGTAAATAGAGAAATTATATAAAATGAGTTATCCTCCTATTTGGACTAGAGGAAAAATTACATCTAGAGATTCCATAGGAATCTCCTAATTAAAATTAATAAATATATGTAAATATTACTCTTCTAACACCCCTCTTTAATCTTTACTTGGGGAGTTTACAACAAGGGGTATCAAACCCAACTTTTACAAAAATATACAATGCAATCTTTAGCTTCATGGTACAAAGGTACATTTGAGTGAGTTCAAGTGGGGGGATATCCACATATTTAAGTAGTCATCTTGAGTTATAAGACATATGTAGATGAATTGATTCCTTAATTGTGCCTTGATGAGTCACCTGAATCAAAGAAACAAAGAAATTGTCCACAAGAAGAAGAGAATCTGAAATTTAAGTTAGTATATCATTGGAATTGTTTACATCAGAAAATATTTGTAAAGGAACTCTAATAGTTTTAAATAAGGAAGAGGGATAGAGATAAATGCATGATATTTCATCAAAAGTGCAATGGATCTAACATGATATCAAGATAAAATGCTCAAATTCCCAAAAATGAACAAGCAAGGAACAATAAAAATTATTGAATGCTCTCATAAAAGAACATTCTAATGCACAAAAGACCACAAAAAAGGCCAACTAATGAGACCTACATCAACACTGCATCAATCACATGGATATAGAAAATCCATTAATGAGTCATCCCAATATAAGTGAATGGGTCGTGAATCCACCAGCTACATGACCCATGATCTAAGAAATGAATAATGTAGAACATTATCACATTAGTATATTTGTAAATGAATATGAGAGAGACAATGATAAATTAGGAGAACAAGTGACTCAAACAACAAATCAACATTTGATCTGATTTGTGAATTATTTTAACCATCATGCACTATAAACAAAATGTTATGAGAGATAAAAAAATATTTCCTTAAAATATATATAAGAAATCCAACAAAGTGCAATAAGGATTTCAAGAGTGTCATCCTCACCATAAGGAAAAGATCAAGATAAGTCATATCATCTGAAAATGGAGGTAAAATGCATGAATAACATCCTCTTTATGAGGAAAAAAATGGAGGGATGCTCCATAAAATGTAAGTGGACACCAACTATAGGATGGAGGGATACTCCACGGGTCCCTTCGAAGAATAAGGCAACTATGTTAACCTTGAAAATTGGGCTCCCAATGAAACTTAAAAAAAATGCAATAAAATGCATATCAAAAAATGGCATAAAACCATAAAATGCCACCATGTGCATATAAAGAGATGTTTTAAAATCATAAAATTGCAGCAATGTGCATATCAATAGATCATATAAAAATTGATAGTAATTGATACTAATCAATGAAAAATGAAGGCAATGGAATAAGATACCTCATAAACCTTGAAAAAACTTAAGAAAGATTCATTAATAACTGAAAGAGCACTGAGCAACATTGTAGATATCAGTTATAAACTCCATTGAATGTAAACATAAGTACGATTCTCTTAAACAAGAGAGGAAACATAGTCACTTCCTTGGAAACAAACTTTTACTTGAGAGTTATCATTCATTTGCAAAAAATGAATATTAAATAACTAATGTTGTTTTTGAATTAAACAAATAATATAACTAAGAATTTGGGTCAAACTTTAAGTTTGAACACTATCAAATTGAAAACAGTAAATAATATAGGAAAACATATAATGGATTGAAGTTTAACTGAATGTTAAACAAGAGGATAAGTGAGAAGCTTAATGTTTTAAAAAAATATTAATTATTTTGATAACTTTATTGAATTTATTAACCAAAAGGAATACAATACAAAGATAATATAATGCCAAAGAGTGAGAGATAAAAACACAATGATAACCAACCTTTGAGTGATTAAATAATGATTTTTTTAAAAAAATGTTAAATCTTTAATAGAAGTGGTATTAAGTAATAAACAAGAAAATTAAAACTTTAATTGAACAATTAAATTTTGAATTTAAATATAAATTGATAAAACTATAATGATTGATTAATGTAAACTTTAAACAAAAATTTAAATAATTTTAAATTGTAAATTTACACATTAAACATTATTAAAAATTATAAGCAATTAATTTAAACTATTTAAAATAACAATAGATTAAACTATCGTATGAAAAATATTAAAAAAGATTAAACTAATAACAAAGGGATGTTATTAAATAAAAATATTGTTACAAGATATACGGGTGATGGCACATGTAGAGGATGAATAAGATGTGCACACAAAGGATGGAGATTCAATCGGTAATGAAGTGTTGCCAGGTCCTCACACTAGTTAGAAGGGATTCTTAGCTTTTGATGCTTTGTTTCCTCCATTATCTCCTTCCAAGTTTGGGAATGAGGGATTTCCAAAGACTAGGGTTTCCAAAGATTCTGCTAAATGGGGTGATTTACCATTTGATGAAGAAGATCTAGCTCAGCTCAAATCCTCTACACATACTCCTTAATGGGTTTTTCTTAAAGGAAAATGGAGGGACTGTGCGATTCCTAGTACACTAACTTCATCCTTCTTTCGAAGCTTTCATAATCTGTATGATTACTCAAAGAAACCTCATTCCAGGAACATTCAGAGGGCCCCAATTTTTGAAGGTATTCTCTGTTAGGAATGAATTCTGAATATATCCTATAGGGGATTATTCACAGCCATTTTGTAGCATTTATTGTTGCATTCATGACTATGATTGTCATTGATGTCAACACAATGATCTACTGATGTTTAGCAGAGAAGCATAAAGTGTTTGAGTTAGCGCATGTGGGATATTGAATATCAAGCTATGAGGAGTTGAGGATTTACTCTATGATGTTCTCTAAGATCATGGTTAAGAGCATGTATGTAAATTCATTTATTCATGAAAGTTATGTGTAATTTAGTGGAAGCAGTATTCAGGCAGTGTTCCTGAGTAGCGGTTTTTGGTAATCAGGTGATATCTCCTAATTGGGATTGAATCTGAGCATGTGAATTTGAAATGATTTTGAAGACATGATAATTGTGATTTGGACATGACAGAAAGGTTAGAGGTCATAGGAGTGAAGAGCTATCTTAATTGGAAGTTGACAGTTTTATGTAATTATGTAATTTTTATGTAACGTGTGGAAGACTTTATTTTGCAATTTGTATGTCGATTCATTTGTAATTATTTGAGTGTGGTATAAAGGAAGGAATGTTTTCCTTATTGTAATATTAATATGTATGTAATTGAAAGTGTGAAAGTGAATCGCAGAATTATGCAATACTTGTTGGAAGAGGATATGCGAAGTATAGAGATCTGGTATTGAGATCTGATGAAGCAGTTGGTGTGGTTTGGCACAATCAGAGGAGAAGTGTTAAGTTGTTGAGATCAGTAATCTTTTGGTATTATTTTTTTGAGTAATACAAAGATCAATTCGACAGTGTGTTTAGTGATCTTACACCTGAAGCTATTTGGGCAGTGGGTCCTTCCTTCTATCTTCCATAACTCCTAACAGAGTTAGAATCTTTTAGCAGTGATTCAAAGTCTTCTAGTAGGGACTGATATGTACTGAATGTATTTCATAAGACTCCTAATAGATTCCATCCTCTCACAAGGAACTTTTATATTAGTGCATCTTTTGTGGGCATCATTCCCATAGAGGTTTACTCTTTGATCAAGAGGTTCCCTAGTCAACATATCTTGTGTTATTGTGTTGTTGTGTATGTATATCTTTCTATGGTTGTTGATCACATTGCTTACATGGTTAAAATCTATTGAAGTTGATAAAAGTTGTATTTATCTGATAAATGATTCACCCCCCCCCCCCCTTTAGTTATCTTGGTGGACTTTACTTTCTAACAATTGGTATCAGTGTAGTAGGTCCTTGAAAGAAAAGTTTAACAGCTTAAGGAGATCCATGGAAAATCATTTCAAGAAAGAAAGCCCTAAGTTTGATGTAGTAAATTTTGATAGCTAGAAAGAAAAGAAGAAGACACATTTACTTTGTTTAGGACTAGGATATTGGTTAATCACAAAGAACAAGAAGAATATCATTGATGAAGACAAAATTGAAGAATGTACTAATGAGGAAAGAGATCTATTCATGTGTAACATACTTTCCAAAGAAGCACTTTTGTCATCCCTTCCAGAAAATGAGTATAGTCAGGTAAAATATCTTAAAACATCTCATGAAATTTGGTTAGCTTTACAATCTACTTTTGAAGGTGATGAATAGGAAAAGAAAGTCAGATTACATAATTGGATATGTGCATTTGAAGATATAAGAATGATGGAAGATGAATCTACTAGAAGCTATATTGGTAAAATGTCAAAAAAATTTACAGGTATAAAATCTTGTGAAGGAATCAAGATAGAGAATGAAGTGATATGGTAAATCCTGAGGACATTGACTCCTACATTTAAGTAGACAACTTAGATGATAGAGCAAGTTATACCTTCTACTGAGAATTTCACCAGAGAAACTCTTCTTGGAAGATTAGAAGCAGCAGAAATCAACTTGAGACAATCTGGAGATTTACCTAGAATGGAGACAACATTCAACACACTTAGTATTCATCCTACTTTGCCAAAAAGGATGAGTGTGAGTGTAGATTATGCTAGTAGCAGCAGAACCAAGAATGAAGAAGATAGGAAGATTGAAGAAGGCATTGCTTTACTTGTGAAAAGAGAACCAGACAGTAAGAAAATCTTTAAATGTTGGACTTGTCAAGAATATGGTCATTTTGCATCTAAATTTCCTAAGAGAGTAAAGAAGTACAAAAATAACTTTAAACCTAAAAGATCTATAGAATGTTATTATGCTAATGATGAAGAATTTGAAGCTAGTATGGAGAAATCTCTAAGTGAAAGTGATAATGAGAATGATGATATAGGATTTGTAGCAATAAAAGAAGAAAATCCTGAAATAGAAGTTAAGGAAGAAAAAGCTTTAGTTTCTCAAGTAGAAAAGAAAACTAATTGGATTATAGACAGTGGTTGTTCACATCATATGATTGGAGACATGAAGAAATTCAAAAAGTTTAACAATTATGATGGAGGAGTTGTTAGAGTTGGAAACAATGCACCTTGTTTAATAAAAGGTATATGATCTATTACTCTTGATGGAAAGACTAATACTAATGATGTTTACTTTATGGATGGTTTAAAACACAATCTTTTGAGTGTTGGATAGCTATTTGATAAGGGATATCAAGTTTGGTTTATTGAAAAAAACTTGTGTAATCAAAGACAAGGATGGCAATTTGATTGGTACTGGATCAAGAACCAAAGGTAATGTATTTTAGTTGAATCCTACTAAGATGACATGCTTGATTACTAAGATTGATTATAGTTGGTTATGGCACAAAAGATTTTTTCATATAAATTTTGATAATATTGTGAAAGTAAGTACTACACTTGCAGTGAGAGATTTTCCTAAGATTATGAAACCTACTAACATGATTTGCAAGGAATGTGTGATGGCTAAGCAAAAGAGAAGCTCATTTCCCAGCAAGAAGTTCACAACAATAGAGAAGTTGGAAATTGTTCATACAGATTTGAGCAGTCCCATAAGGACTAGAGGATTCTATGGAGAAAGGTATTTTATGATTCTTGTTGATGATTTTACAAGAATGATGTGGATTGCATTTATTAAAGAAAAATGTGAAGCATTTGATAAGTTTAAGGTGATTAAGAATAAATTTGAGAATGAATCTGGAATGAAGATTAAATGTTTGAGATTAGATAGAGGTGGAGAATTTACTTCAAAAGAATTTAACATTTTTTGTGAAGTGAATGGTATTAAGAGACAGTTTTTCAGCACCTAGGACACCTGAACAAAATGGTATTGCAGAAATAAGAAACAGGTCAGTGACTGAAGTAGCAAGAGCCATGTTATTTGAAAATGATTTGGTGAAGATATTCTGGAGAGAATTAGTGAACACAATAGTGTATACATTGAACATAGTACAAATCAGAGCAGATACAGACAAGACACCTTATGAACTATGGTTTGGACATGCACCATAAGTTAAGTATTTTAGAATTTTTGGAAGAAAATGTTATATTTAGAGAGATGGTGACATTGGAAATTTTGAACCTAGAAGTGATGAAGGTATATTTCTTCAGTATTCATTAAAGAGAAAAGCTTATAGATGTTATAACAAAAGAACTAAGACTATTGTTGAGAGCACAAATGTTAAAGTTGATGAAAAGTTCAAAATTTAGGAAAGAATGCTTGATTATGAATCAGATGAAGGAACTCATCCTAGAACTAATCCAGATAATGTAGAATTATTTTATGAAATTGACAGTGAATTGTAAAATGAAAGCTTCATTGAGTAAATCACAGAAGAACCTACAACTGAAGTGAGAACTAAGATAGTGACACCTAACAGAAGTCTATCAAGGAATCATCCTTTTGAGTAGATTATTGGAAGCATAGACAGAGGATTTCTAACACGTAATAAGGTACAAGAATAGTTGTGTTTAATTTCTCAAATTGAACCTAAATCTACTAGTGAAGCCTGTGAAGATGAACATTGGATTAAATCTATGAAGGAAGAACTAGATAAAATTGAAAAGAATAAGACTTGGGAGTTGGTCCCTAGACCTAAAGATAAGAATGTTATAGGAACTAAATGGGTATTCAGGAACAAGATGAATGAACAAGGAGAAGTTCTAAGAAATAAAGCAAGATTGGTATGTAAAGGATACTCACAACAAGAAGGAATTGACTATGAAGAAATTTTTTCACTTGTTGCAAGAATTGAAGTAGTAAGAATGTTTTTGGCTTATGCAGCCTATAAGAAATTCAAAGTATATCAGATGGATGTGAAGTCAGCATTTCTGAATGGAGAATTAGAAGAAGAATTCTACATTGAGTAGCTTGAAGGTTTTGATATGGTATGTAAATTGAAGAAATCTTTATATGGACTGAAACAAGCACCTAGAACTTGGTATGCAAGACTTGATAAGTATTTGATAAAATTAGGATTTAGTAAAGGCACATAAGACAAAAAATTGTACACAAAAGAAATTGAAAATGGTTTGTTGGTTGTAGTTATCTTTGTTGATGATATTATCTTTGGAGGAGAAGATGAAGCCAGTGATAAATTTGCAGATAAAATGAAGACTAAATTTGAAATGATTATGATTGGTGAGATGAAATATTTTTTAGGATTGTAGATAACATAGAACAGTGATGGTATCTTCATAAGTCAAAAAAAGTACTTGAATGACTTGTTGAAGAGATTTGGAATGGAGAGCTATAAACCAGTTGGAACACCTATGGTAATCAGACACAAGTTATCTAGCACAGATGAGACTCCTACAATTGAACAGAAGAAGTACATATCTATAATTGGAGGATTGCAATATTTAACTCATACAAGACCTAATATATCACATGCAGTTGGAATTGTAGAAAGATTTCAAGATGATCCTAGATAATCACATTATGCAGTAGTAAAAAAGATACTGATGTACTTAAGAGGCATAGTTGAATATGGATTGTGGTATGAAAAATCAGATGACTTTACCCTATGTGCATATACAGATGTAGATTGGGGAGGTAGTATTGATGATAAAAATAGCACAAGTGGTGAAGCATTTTTCCTTGGAGGAAGATTAGTTTCTTGGCTAAGCAAGAAACAAAACTGTATTTCACAGAGCACAGCAGAAGTAGAGTATGTGGTAGCAACAAATAATTGTAATCAGATAATTTGAATGTTACAAATGTTGAAGGATATTGGAATAAAATTTGTTGAGCCTGTTGTTATACATTGTGATAACACCAGCATAGTTAGTATGTCTAAGAATCCTGTACTACATTCTAAGACAAAGCATATAGAGATAAAGTATCATGTAGCGAGAGAGAAAGTGGATGAAAAAGAAGCTAGACTGGAGTATATAAGCACAAAAGAGAAGATTGCAAATATATTTACAAATCCTTTGCCTAAGGATACATTTGAGTATCTAAGAGGTATGCTTGGGGTTATGCCCCAGCCTACTTTTGAGAAGTGATGCAGATGGTTGCATCTGTCCAGTGGTATATGAGCCTTATCTTTCTTCTAGACTGGATGTTGGTACTTCTTCTATGGGGGAGTATGTGTATCTGAGCTGAGTCATGAGGACTCTAGTGAATGTATTTTTTGAACAATGTCTTTTGACATTGAAGTTGTTGTTGACATAGTGATGAAGCATTTGTCATTGATGTCAATGCAGGAGAAGGATACATGAAAAAACTATCTATTAAAGAGAATTTGAGGGAGAAGTTTACAAGCAATATAAGATAGAAAAATAAAAGAGATGAATAGGAAAATGAAGCAAGATTTGATTGATGAAGAAGATTTGAAAGCATTTCAGAGTAGCAGTGTTGGTACTCATGGAACTTGGATGTTTTTTTCATCTATGTTTCCATCAATGCCAATGGGGGGGATTTTTAGGAATGAATGCAATATATCCTAAGGGGGATTATTCATAGCCATTCTATAGTAGTTGTTATTACATTCATGAATGTGATTGTCATTGATGTCAACACAGTCATTTACTAAATTTTAGTAGAGAAGTAGATAGTGTTTGAGTTAGCGCACGTGGGATATTGAAGATCAAGCTATGTGGAGTTGAGGATTTACTCTATGATTTTCTATAAGATCATGGTTAAGATTGCATATGGAAATTCATTTATTCATAAAATTTATGTGTAATTCAGTGGAAGTAGTATTCAGGCAATGTTCCTAAGTAGCAGTTTTTGGTAATCAGATGATATCTCCTAATTGGGATTGAATCTGAGCATGTGAAGTAGAAATAATATTGAATACATGATAATTGTGATGTGGATGTGACAAAAAGGTCAGAGGTTAAATGAGTGAAGAGTTATCTTAATTGGAAGCTGACACTTTTATGTAATTATGGAATTTTTATGTAACATGTGGAAGATTTTATTTTGTAATTTGTATGCCAACTCATTTGTAATTATTTGATTGTGGTTTAAAGGAAGGAATTTTTTCCTTATTGTAATATGAATATGTATGTAATTGAAAGTGTGAAAGTCAGTTACAGAATTGTGTAATACTTGTTGGAAGAGAATATGCGAAGTATAGAGATCTAGTATTGACATCTGATGAAGCAATTGGTGTGGTTTGTCACAGTCAGAGGAGAAGTGTTAGGTTGTTGAGATTAGTAATATTTTGTTATTATTCTATTGAGTATTAAAAAGATCAGTTGGATAGTGTGTTCATTGATCTTACACCTGAAGCTGTTTGGGTAGTGGGTCCTTCTATCTTCCATAACTCCTAACAGAGTTAGAATCTTTTAGCAGGGATTCAAAGTCTCCTAGTAGGGACTGATATGTACTAAATGCATTTCATAAGACTCCTAACATAGTCCATCCTCTCATAAGGAACTTTCATATTAGTGCATCTTTTGTGGGCATCATTCCCACCAGGGTTTACTCTTTGATCAAGAGGTTCCCTAGTCAACATATCTTGTGTTATTGTGTTGTTGTGTATGTATATTTTTCTATGGTTTTTGATCACATTGCTTACATGGTTAAAATGTATTGAAGTTGATAAAAGTTGTATTTATCTGATAACTGATTCACCCCACCCTCTTAGTTATCTTGGTGGACTTTAATTTCTAACATTCTTGGCCCACATCCTTTGACCGTTTCTAATTTTAATAGGGCATCTTTTCATGGTAAAACTTTTCACCCCCAGCCACATGCATTTTAGTTTCACTCAAACCCTCATCGCCATTGCCATTTCCAAACATGTCACAATAGACTCTTTCTTCCACAGCCCATTTTTTATATCTGCCAAGATTCCCATTCACCCTCTGCCTTTTCACCCTCAAGCTCAAACCCTAGTCATCTAGTTTCATCTGTTGATCATTCTATTCCCCCTTGTTGCCCATCTTTTGTTTCTTCTTCTAATCATATTCTAATTCTTAACCCCTCTTTTCTTTCCTACCCTAATAATATACCCATTCTTCATCGAGGTACCTTCAATCCAAATCCATATTCTCCAAACTTGAATCCCCCACCTCCATTTCATCAGAAGCAAGACCAGTATCTCCCTCAGAAGGAGGATTGTCAGTGTCCACCAGTAGAGCCAAGGCTAATTTTTCCTTTTGACATGATTCATTCTTTTGTTGATTATTTGAGATCCTCAGTGCTTATTGGCAAACTGCAATCTTATGTAGATTTTTAAATTCTAATTCTTTGGGCTAGTAATTCTTGGGTGGGTCTTAAGGAATTATTTTTGTATGAGAAAGATTCATTATTTTTTGTGGCAATTTTTTATTCTCATAAATGTAAATCAAATGTGCACAAATTTAAGGGTTGATTCTGCAAAGGTATAGGTATTTTTACCATGGCTTGGATTCCTCATTTTGATGTCAAATTGGTTATGTCGTATTTTATGCCCCATTGGATTTCCTTCCCTAATATCCTATTAGAATATAGAGATCTTGCTAAGGTGGAAATTCTGGCCAATAATTTAGGGATCTTTATTAAACATGACCTTGTTCCTTTCCTTCAACCCCACCTCCCTGTTAGAGTATGTCTCCTCCTCAAACAATTTGATGCGCTGCCATAAAAAATCTCTATATGTTCTAAGTTTGGGGTTTGGAGCCAAACTATAGAGTATGAAGATTCTACCTCTATAGATTCTTTCGCTAACTCTTTGGGTCATTTTTCATACCAATGCCAAAATCTACCTAAGGCTTCACTTGACATCTACCATAGTTTTGTCACCAATCCTAATTTGTGTCCATCTTCTTGCTCCCATCCTTCTTCTTCAGCCCCTTCATCACAATTAGTTCCTTCCAAGCCTTCTGCTCTTAATCTGGTGAGTTCTAATGTTCATAATGATAGCTTAGATGTTTTTGATTTTCTTTTTGGAGTGAAATTATATTCCCTTTTTAAATTAGCTTCTGTATTTAAAAATCTTCCAATGGTTCAGAATTGGTCTTTCTCTTTACCTAGGTTTGTACCCACATCTATTCCTTTTTTTTCTAAGATGATCTCACCTGCATCTCTCTATTTTAATAATGTTAATCCTTTGAACTCTATCATTTTCAAGATTATCATTCCATCTACCTATGCTGCATGGGTTGACCATCCTCTAATTTCACATAACTACATATCTAAAGAGGTATATGACAATAGTGTGGTGCAAAATTTAGTTTACAACAGCCAACCTTTTATCCATGTTCTAGGTTCCTCACCTTCCATATAATTGGATCAAGAGCTTTGTCTTATGTCAGATAACATCATTATCTTAGTAGCCTCACATCTCATTGATGAAATTGTTGCTGAAGAAGGAATTCAAATGTAGGATTATGGAGGTTTTTGCGCCTCTTCTGGCTCAGCAAGAGACTTTGACTATTCCCAGGAGTTATCTTTATCACAATCTCCTAGCTCCCAAGTCCCCTTGATGCCTGATCCCGAGGTAAAAACTCCTAGGAAAAGGGGTAGGAATCCTCTGGCTTCCAAAACTAGAGATGAAATAGAAGCTAGTATCCAATCAACATTATTGGACTCTTTTTCCCCCATTATTAGAACAAGGAGAGTGTGTCACTCTCTAGCCTCTTAATGAGTATTTTGTCTTGGAACATTAGGGGTCTAAATGACCCTGATAAAAGAAGAAGAATAAAAATTTTTATTGATTCTTCATAAGAAAATATTATCATCCTTCAAGAGTCAAAATTATCTCAAGATTCTTATGATAAACTCATTTCAAAGTGGTCTTCTTGGGATTCCTCTTGTGTCCCCTCCTCTGGTGCTTCTGTAGGTCTTTTGACCCTTTGGAATAATAAATGTATTAAGGGTCAATTTTTGGCTGCAAATCCAAATTGGCAGCTTCTAAAATTCTCTTGGTTTGATGTTGTTTTCCTTTTGTTTAATATTTATGGTCCATCTTCCCAACAAGATAATCTTGTTCTTTGGGAATTCTTATATGACCAATTCAATAAATTTGATGATCTTCCTTTTATCCTAGGTGGGAATATTAACGCTCTCATCTGTAGATGGAAACTATAGAGGGAATCCTACAGCTCAGAGGGTTATAGATGAGTTTTCCTTCTTTATTGTAAACAATGTTTTATGTGACATTCCTCCTTCAAATGGACTTTATACTTGGACTAATCATAGATCTACCTCCCCCATTTCATCTAGATTGGATAGATTTCTTATATCATGTGATCTTAAGCTTCTTAATTTTTCTCTTTCATCAGAAATTCTTTCTTCCTCAAAATATGATCACTTCCCTATTTCTTTAAATATAATTGTATTAGGAAGTTAGAAAAATTATTCGTCTTTCAAATTTGAAAGTGTGGTTTACCCACCCTCATTTCTTGTCTCTTCTTAGGCAATGGTGGGTAAGTGATCCCTTTTGTAAAGGCACGAGGATGTTCCAATTTTCTAAAAAACTCAAATTTGTGAAGTCTAAGATTGTTATTTGGAATAAGGAAGTCTTTAGAAACATTTTTCAGGAAAAGGCCAGGGTTGAAAATGAACTTGTTGCAATTGTTGATCAGATCATCAAGGTGTTGGATTAATTGTGTGTTGTCTTTGATGTCACACTAATGTCATATTATTTATCAAGCTCAGTCAGTCAGCAAAGTAGTTCACAGTATTTACCGAGCTCAGTCAGTCAGCAAAGTAGTTCACAGTATTTACCGAACTCAATCAGTCAGCAAGTGATTTTCAGTGTCTACCATGATATCTCGGGTATCAAAGAAAAGTATGGCAGAAAACAGTGTTAACTAAGCTTCCTTGGTTAATGAAGGAAAGTTAGTGTTTACTAAGTTCACTCAATCTCCAAAGGATGTTGCAGAATTCGCAGTGCTTACTGAGTTCTCTTGATCACCAAAGGAAATCTTTTCAGATTAATGTTTACCGAGCAAGGTCGGCCCAGTAAAGGATTTTGTTAATTTGAGAAATAAAGTTTGATTATTCCAACTAACTGTTGTGATGACTAGTAATGTTATTAGTGCCAACTTGACAATCTGAATGGTCAGTCCGAATGGTATATATAGAAGGTCAAGTTGTGAATTAAAAGTGTGGAAGTAAAAAAAAAGGGGGGAAGGAAAGTGTGAGTGAATTTTGAAGGATGATTAGATATCCTTGAGGAGTAGTAGAGATATATTTTGTTTAGGAAGGATCTAGTGAAGCAGAACAGAGATCTGTAATCAGCAATTAAGTTGCATCATTATTCAGGTCATTTCATTGTTACTTTCTTACCATTGTAGCAGTGATTTCAAAATCTCCTAACCAAGTTGGTTTAACAACCATTTTATAAATCCTCTAACAAGGTGACAGCTCTATTGAATTGTTTCAAGACCTCTTACAAGGCTACTCCTAACAGGGTGATTAAATCCTCTAACAA
Source organism: Chamaecyparis obtusa (assembly GCA_027943335.1). Lineage (NCBI taxonomy): Eukaryota > Viridiplantae > Streptophyta > Pinopsida > Cupressales > Cupressaceae > Chamaecyparis > Chamaecyparis obtusa. Next base: position 1,081,640 of record BSBK01002620.1, read on the forward strand.
GGTCACACCTAATATTGTGTTTTGTAACCTTTTACCGGGTTGGCTCCTAACAGGGCATCACTTCAGAAGAGTGAAAAATAGTAACTAGTTACATTGGTGGTTTTTCCCATATTGGGTTTCCATGTTAAATTTGGTGTCTCTTGTGTTCATGTTATTTTCTCTTATGTTAATCACTGATGAATGCTTAAGAATAGTTATAATTAATACTCACTGCAATAACTGAGTTTCAGCATTTCTTTGTATGTTTGCCGAACAACAGTAGCAAATGATTTAATAAAACATCTAAGGGATCTATGGAAAGTAAATTTATGGTTAACTGATTCACCCCCCTCTTAGTTACTTCATCTATATTTCCAACAATTGGTATCAGAGCTTTTGGTGCTTGCAGGAAGGGTTTCAAGGACCTAAGCTAAAGATCAAGATGTCTTACAAGAGAGAAATTCCAAGGCTTAATAGAGATAACTTTTCAGCATGGTAAGGTCTCATGAGACTTCATCTGGCTTCCATTGGTGACTCAGGATGCAAATATATTGGTCAATAATATACAGTTCCTACTGGCACATTAATTGTTGAAGACATTGCAGAGAAAAAGAACCATAACACCATGATGATAGATATTGCATCAGCTCTTAGCTATGAAGAATTTGATGAGATCAAAGACTGCACCATTGTTTATGAAATGTGGAACAAGCTGAAGAAAATTTATGGTGGTGATGACAATGTGAAGAGAGTCAAAGTAGAAAGCCTAAGAGGATAGTTTAATCAGATGAAGATGAAAACATTGCAAAATATGTTGAAAGAATCAAGGTGAGTGTTAGTGCAATCAGAGCTTCTAGAGGAAAAATTGATGGTGAAACTATTATAAGTAAGGTTCTTAGAACATTGCTTCCTATCTATGCAATAAGAGTATCTGCTATTCAAGAAAGAAGATGTGAACAAAATCACAATATCACTTTTGATGCCTTAGTTGGAAGATTGACAGCTTTTGAACTGGATAACTATGACAACTATGTTCCAACTTCTAAAAATATTAATCAGCATTTGAGGCCAAAATTTCACTTAAGAAGGGCAAGAAAATCCAATCAGAAAGTGAAGAAGAATCAGAGGAAAGTTCAGATAGTGATCTTGAAGTTATTAAAGCATTACTTGCAAAGAAATATACTAGAGGCAGAGGTAAATACAAAGGTAAAACTCCTTTAATTTGTTTCTCATGTGAAGAAATTGGTCATATTGTAGCTAGGTGCCCAAAAAAGCAAAGCAAGGAAGAGAAGAAAGGTCACAAGTACTATGGCAAGAATAATTTCAAGTCATTCAAGGATAAAGGTAAGAAAACATGTTTTTTGGCTAAGGATTCTGATGATAGTGAAGAAGAAATTGTCTTCATTGCTGTAAAAGATGAATTTGATGATGATGAAGATGAGATGGCACTTATCTCCCATATAAGCAAAAATGATACATGGATTATAGATAGTGGATGCTCACATCATATGACTGGTGACAGAACAAAGTTTGAACACCTTGAAGACTATGATGGTGGTAATGTAAGGTTTGGAAACAATGAATCTTGTTGTATAAAAGGAAGAGGATGAATTTCATTAACCAAAGAAATTATATGTGATAATGCATATTAGGTTGAAGGACTAAAGCATAATCTTCTAAGTGTAGCACAGCTAATCAACATTGGATTCAAGGTTGAATTCATGAATGGCAAAGCAAGACTACAAGATGACAAAGGAAAACTGCTTGGTTCAGGGAAACAAACCAAAGGTAACTTGTTTTATCTTGATCTTGGTGAATACTCATGTTTTATTGCTCAAATTGAAGAAAGTTGGTTATGGCACAAAAGGTTATGTCATGTAAATTTTGATAATATGGTGAAAATAAGAAAATTCAAGAAAGTAAGAGGTATTCCTACTTTGAAGAAACCTGATGTTGGTCTATGCAAGATTTGGCAGATTGGTAAAATGGGAAAGACTAGCTTTAAAAGTAAAAACTATCAGTCTGAAGATATTTTGGATATTGTGCATACTAATTTATGTGGACTTATTGGAATTGAAAGCTATACTGGAGAAAAAATCTTTATTCTCTTTGTTGATGATTACTCTAGAAATTCAAATGGTATCTGGCAAGAGTAGAAAAGGAAATAGGAAAAAGAATGAAGTGCTTGACATCAGACAAAGGTGGTGAATTCATCTCCCATGAATTCAATAATTTCTACATTGAAAGAGGAATCAAAAGATAGGTATCAACCCCAAGAACTCCTGAGCAGAATGGAATAGCTGAAAGAAGGAACAGATCTATCATGGATTGTGCAAGGACTCTAATGATTGAAAAGAACATTGCTATGAAATACTAGAAGGAAGCTATTAGCACTGCAGTTCATACCTTGAACCAAGTACAGTTGAGGAAAGACACATTCAAAACTCCTTATGAGTTATGGTATGGCTATAAACCCAATGTAAGTTACCTGAAAGTATTTGGTAGTAAATGTTACATCTTAAAAGAATCTAGAAAAGGAAAATTTGATGTAAAAAGTAATGAAGGAATATTTTTGGGATATTCTTGCAAAAGTAAAGCATATAGATGTCTGAATTTGTCTACTCACAAAATCATAGAAAGTGCACATGTGAAAGTTGATGAGTTTGCAGAAAAGACTGAAGAAGAAAGCAAAAAAGAACCAGAGGATTACAAAATATTTGTTTACATTGAACCTGATACATTACCAGACACATCTGTCAATAAGGAAATTGCATCTACCGAGCCTAGTATAGTAACCAAGTCGCAAGAAGAAATTCAAACCGAGTCACAAGAAACTGAGTCTCAGTCTGAAGCTACCGAGTGAATATCTACCGAGCCTAAGTAAACTGAACCTGAAGATGAAATTCAAGAAGATGACAATGTAACTCATTCAAGAAGAAAGGAACCTATATTGGCTAAGTATGTGAGGAAGCATCATACACCAGATTAGATTATTGGAAATAAATCAGATGGTACTATGACAAGAAGTAAATTGAAAGGTACATGTTTACTTGCTAACTTTGAACCTAAAAATGTTAAAAATGTATTGGAAAATGAAAGTTGGATTGAGGCTATGAATGAAGAAATAGAACAAATAGAGAAAAACAAGACATGGACTCTTGTACCTAGGCCTAAAGATAAAAATTTAATTGGAACAAAATGGGTATTCAGGAACAAGCTGAATGAAGATGGTCAAGTATCTAGAAACAAAGCTAGATTAGTGTGTAAAGGGTATTCTCAAGAAGAAGGTATAGATTATGGAGAGACTTTTTCTCCTGTTGCAGGATTAGAAGGTATAAGAACTCTACTTGCATATGCAGCACGTAAAGGATTTAAGGTATATCAAATGGATGTAAAATCTGCATTTCTCAATGGTATTCTTGATGAAGAAGTCTACATTGAGCAACCTGAGGGTTTTGTTGATCCAGACAAAAAGGATATGGTTTGTAAGTTATACAAAGCATTGTATGGTCTGAAACAAGCCCCTAGAGCATGGTATGAAATATTACATAACTATCTTATTCAGATTGGTTTCAAAAGAGCTAATGATAACAATAGTTTGTACATCAAGGAAGGACCAGATAATAGAATTGTTTTGGCAGAAATATTTGTGGATGATACTGTGTTTACAGGTAATGATGATCAGTGTAAATAATTTTCAGAGAAAATGAACAAAGAATTTGAAATGTCTATTTTTGGTCAGATAAAGATTTTTGTTGGTCTTCAAATTCAGTAGAGCAAGAATGGTATCTACGTTACTCAGTCTAAATACATCAAGGAAATACTTAAGAAGGTTGGTATGGAAGATGCAAAACCAGTTGGTACCCCCATGTGTACTGGACTGAAGCTTACCAAAAATGATGATTCAAAAGAAGTAGATCAGACCTTATACAGATCAATGATTGGAAAATTACATTATGTAGTTCATACAAGGCCTGATATTGCCTTAGCAATTGGTATAGTAGAAATATTCTCAGCAAAACCAAGAGAAAATCATATGATGGAAATCAAAAGAATCTTGAGATACTTGAAAGGAACTGAAGATTATGGCTTGTGGTATAAATTTGGAGGCAATCTGGACTTAAAAGTGTTTACTATTGCTGATTGGGTAGGAAACATTGATGACAGAAAAAGTACAAGTGGTGAAGCATTCTTTCTTGGCAAGAGGTTGGTATCTTGGACTAGTAAAAAGAAAAATTGCACATCCCAATCCACAGTAGAAGTAGAATATGTTGCTGCAGTAGTAAACTGCTCTAATATTGTTTGGTTCAAATAGTTATTGGAAGGCATGAAGGTTGAGATCAAAGAACCAATTGTTATATTTTGTGATAATACAAGTGCAATAAATATTTCAAAGAATCTGGTAATGCATTCCAAAACCAAACACATTGCTATAAAATATCACTTTGTCAGAGAATTGGTGTAGGACAAGGAAATCAGATTGTAATATATTCATACAAAAGAACAAATTGTAGATATATTCACCAAGCCACTACCTAAGGATGCATTCTTGTATCTAAGAGGTAAGTTAGGGGTCATTCCCCTATTTGAGGCTCACTAAATGAAGTTTTAGTGATGCATCAACTAGAACATATTAAAGATCAGTTAGTTGATGCAGCTTAGTCAAGTTATCATTGCATATGAATCAGTACTCAAGGTACATTGCTATTCACCTGGTATGTGTTGTCTTTGGCATGTGTTGTCAAAGAGGGAGAGTTTGTTGTCATATTTCAAGAAATTTCTTTAGATTTCTAAGAGGGAGAGTTTTCTTGGAGAGTTTTTAGTCAGAAAGAGAAGTTTGCTGATAGAGGGAGTTCTCATAGATGAGAATTAGATTGAAGCTAAGGATATGTTCCTTACTCTATGTTTTCTATGAAATTTCATTGTGCTATGACATATTGTGTTGCCATCAATGCCAAAGAGGGAGATTGTTGGATTAATTATGTGTTGTCTTTTATGTCACACTAATGTCATATTATTTATCAAGCTCAGTCGGTCAGCAAAGTAGTTCATAGTATTTACCGAGCTTAGTCAGTCAGTAAAGTAGTTCATAGTATTTACTGAGCTCAGTCGGTCAGCAGGTGGTTTTCAGTGTCTACTGTGATATCTTGGGTGTCAAAGAAAAGTATGGCAGAAAATAGTGTTAACCGAGCTTCCTTAGTTAACGAAGGAAAGTTAGTGTTTACTAAGTTCACTCGGTCTCCAAAGGATGTTGTAGAATTCACAGTGCTTACCAAGTTCTCTCGATCACCAAAGGAAATCTTTTCAGATTAATGTTTACCAAGCAAGGTCGGCCCAGTAAAGGATTTTGTTAATTTGACAAATAAAGTTTGATTATTCCAGCCGACTGTTGTGATGACTAGTAATGTTATTAGTGCGAACTTGACAATCTGAATGGTCAATCCGAATGGTATATATAGAAGGTCAAGTTGTGAATTAAAAGTGTGGAAGTAAAAAAAAAGGGGGGAAGGAAACTGTGAGTGAATTTTGAAGGATGATTAAATATCCTTGAGGAGTAGTAGAGATATATTTTGATCAGGAAGGATCTAGTGAAGCAGAACAGAGATCTCTAATCAGCAATTAAGTTGCATCATTATTCAGGTCATTTCATTGTTACTTTCTTACCATTGTAGCAGTGATTTCAAAATCTCCTAACCGAGTTGGTTTAACGACCATTTTATAAATCCTCTAACAAGGTGACAATTCTATTGAATTATTTCAAGACCTCTTACAAGGCCACTCCTAACAGGGTGATTAAATCCTCTAACAAGGTCACACCTAATAGTGTGTTTTGTAACCTTTTACTGGGTTGGCTCCTAACAGGGCATCACTTCAGAAGAGTGAAAAATAGTAACTAGTTACATTGGTGGTTTTTCCCATATTGTGTTTCCACGTTAAATCTGGTGTCTCTTGTGTTCATGTTATTTTCTCTTATGTTAATCACTGATGAATTCTTAAGAATAGTTATAATTAATACTCACTGCAATAACTGAGTTTTAGCATTTCTCTGTATGTTTGCCGAACAACAACAGCAAATGATTTAATAAAACATCTAAGGGATCTATGGAAAGTAAATTTATGGTTAACTGATTCACCCCCCCCCCTCTCAGTTACTTCATCTATATTTCCAACACAAGGTTGGTTTGAATTCCTCTATTGCTAAGAAAAAAAAAGCCCTCTAAATTTATTGGGAAATCCTCTGCTCTAGAGAAGAAATTTATTGGAGACAAAAATCTCGAGAGCTTTGGCTAAAAGAGGGGGATAGAAATACCAATTTTTTTCATGCTTCTACTAAAATAAGAAAAGATTGATTTGATATCCTTTCTACTAAGAATGAGGTATCAAGAGAAATTTTGAACTCTTAGCAGCAAATTAGTAATGAGGGGGTTTTTTTTTTTTTTAATTTGTTAGCTCCAGTCTTAATCCAATCTGATAATAAGGTTACTATGGATGACCTTCTGTAGTCCATCCCCTCTCTCATATTAGAAAGGGATAATGATCAACTAATGAAGCCTTTTAATTTGGAGGAACATCACTTTGTATTTTTTCTATGGTGTCAGATAAGGCCCCTGGTCCAGATGGTTTTACTATGCTCTTTTTTCAAAAATGTTGGGATGTTATTAAATTTGACTTATTGTTGGCTATAGAAGAATATCATAAAAAAATTTATATTCTTAAGAATTTTAATAAAAACAATCTCACATTGATCCCCAAATCCAAAACCCCCAGCACCTTTTCTGATTTTAGACCTATCTCTATGTGCAATTCTATTTATAAGATTTTTACCAAGGATATTTATCTTAGACTTAAACCTTTTATCCCTAGAATTATTTCTCCTTGGAAAGGAGGTTTTGTGCCAGGTAGGGATACATCTGATGGTGCATTAGTCACCCTAGAAGTTCTCCACTCTATTGAGTCCCTTTAGATTCCTTCTTTTGTGCTAAAATTAGACATGATGAAAGCTTATGACAAAGCAAGCTCATCTATCCTCCTAAGGTTCTTAAAAAAATTGGATTTTCACGGGCATGGTGTAAATGGATTAAGAACTATCTATCAGGTGCATCTTTTTAAGTTGTAATTAATGGTGTCCCCTCTAGTTTTTTTCATGCCACTCAAGGAGTTCAGAAAGGAGACCCATTATCCCCCTTTATATTTATTATAATGGCAGAGGCCTTTAGCAGAACTATCAAAAAATAGAAACTCCTATCCAATTGGAAGGGTATAAGGATCCTTAATTTAGACCTATTTATCTCCCATAATATTTTTTGCTGATGACACACTGCTGTTTGGGAAATCCCCCATCCAAGAGGCTAAATGTATCAAGCATATTTTGGACACTTACACATCAGGATTTGGACAAGTTATCAATCCCCTCAAATCCAAAATTTATATGTTTTTTACTCCAAATTCTATTCAGTAGAGAATTTCCAGTACCATTGGGTTTCCTCTAGATAATCTTCCCTCCACCTATCTTGGCATTCCTTTCTTCTTTGGCCAAGTTAAAACCTCTTATTGGGATACAATGATTTCTAGATTAAAGAATAGAATTTCCACCTGGAAGGCAAGATGGCTCTCACTCTCTGGTAGGATTTTATTAATTAAAACTATTTTAACTGCCATTCCTAATTATTACATTTCCATCCTTCAAGCTCCTAAGTTAGTTATATCACAAATTGAAAAAATTATCTATTCCTTTCTTCGGTCCTCTAATATGACTAATGAAAAGAAAGTCCCTCTTGTCTCTCTAGAAAAACTTTCCATCAATAAAGCATCTGGAGGGGTAGGGCTACATGATCTATCCCTTAGAAACAAAGCTTTTGGTGGGAAGTTGATTTGGAATATGTATTACAAGCCACATGCATTATGGTGTCAAATTGTGAAAGAAAAATATTTAGATTCTTCTAACCCTAATAGAATTTTCACCATTTCTAACCCTCCTTCTAGTTCTCCCACATGGAATTTTATGATCTCATCCAGAGAAGTTGTTACAAAAATTTTATCCTAGCATGTTCATAATGGGTCTAGTGTCTCTTTCTGGAAAGATTCATGGAATGGATTCCATCCCTTATGTTCCTTGAACTCTATAGACAAAATTATGTATGTTTCCATAGTTCACTGGGGGCAATTTTTGGTAGATTATGTGGATCATGTGGATATTCTTTCACATAAGGTAACCTAGAAAGACCCATCCGACCTTCCCATAGACATAACTTTTGCTAGGAAATTCTTGGCTATCCTTGCAAATAGATCAGTTTACATGGAAAATGATATTGATAAATTGATATGGTGTTCCTCCAAAAATGGCTTGTATTTTGTTAAATCTGGTTATGTCACCCTCCAAAAAATGACTAACCATCATAGTAATCAATGAGCTTTTTCCTTTTGTTGGGATAAATATGTTCTCCCTAAAGTAGGAGTTTTCTCTTGGCTTGCTATCCAAGGTAGAATTCTAACTAGTGACAGGTTGGCTAGACTTCAAATAGCTCCCCCCTTTATTTGTGTTTTATGCAATATGCATTCAGAAATAGTGGATCATCTTTTTATTCTTTGTCATTTTTCCCATCAATGCTAGTCTTTTGTCATGAGTAAGCTATCTATTTATTTCCCTCTTCCTAATACCCTGTGGGAGCTTTTTCAATCTTGGCCATCTTTATTTTTGAACTCCTTATTTACATTTATGGACTATTATTCCCTCCTCAGTTATTTGGTCGATTTGGTGGGAAAAAAATAAAAGAATCTTTAGGAAAGCCAGTTCAGACATCTCCTCAGTCCTATTCACAATTGAAAGCCTTATATCTAAGAAGGTGAACAACATGTCTTCTCTTCATTTTAATCCAAATACCAATTTTACTTCATGGGATATTTTAGTAACATCTTCCTGGAAACTTATGTCCTTCCCTTCTTCCCCTATATTTCCTTGCATCAGTAAGTCTCCTATTTGCAAATCCACTATTAAATGGAAACCATGTGACCCTCCTTTCATAAAGTTAAATTTTGATAGTTCTTCAAGAGGGAATCCAAGTAAGTCAGAAATTGGTGTTTTCTTGAGAGATCATTCAAGAAAATTTCTTGCCCTCTCTACACTTCCTATTAGTCCTAGCACTAATAATATGGCAAAAGTTGTTTCTTTGTTAGAGGGTTTGGCTCTTGCAAAAAAGATGTCATTTTCTAACCTACACATTGAAGGAGATTCCTCGGTCATCATTAATGCTTGTATTCATAAGAAGATTGATAATAGGTAGTTAGGGTATATTCTTCTACAAATTTGGGGTTTCCTTGATTCTTTGAACATTTTTATTATTTCGCATACATATCAAGAAGGCAATGCTTTGGCAGATTTCTTAGCAAATTTGGGTTGTGATAAGGTTAGATTGGACTCATGTCTCTCATTTAACTCCTTTGATGAATATTCATCTCTTCTTGCAATTACTGGGAATGAATTTGCATAAGTAGTGTGTAGTATTTTTGTGTTATATAGCCTATATCAGAATAAATGGTACTTTGTCACCCTTTTTGCTAGAGCTTTCTATACTGTTTATTGATCTCAGTGATCACTAATATGTATAGAACAAAGCAATTCTAGAGAATAGGGTGTACATTCTCTTATTTATCTACTAATTAATCTATGTCATGCTAAATTCCATTCTGACATTTCCTTTTTTGGGTAGAACTATTTATGTTTTTTAGTGCTATCTCTAGTCAATAATTAGCATAACACATTTTTGGATTCTATGGAAAAGGGCATGCCAGACTGGTAAATATTATTAAGCATTAGATAGCTTAATTAATATCTCTCTTGTGCCTTCATATGGTACTTTCTCTCCATGTGCAAACTAAGTTGGCAATATTAATAGCATCTTTTATGCATGTTGGTCCAGACTTCCTTTTCTAAGCAATGATCGGTAAGATTGGTTTTCATTAAATATACCACTATCTTTCATAATTTTACTCCCACAATTTCATGATGTTTTTTCCTGTTTGGTTGCTAAATTCATCTGAGATTGTATGCTTCAGCTCCCCCACACTTTTTCTTTGTCCTTGGCCATCGTCATCCAATCTCTGAGTACGATCTAGGATTCTGGTTATCTCATCTCTTCATTGCACCTTGCTTACAATTATTCTAATTTTTAATGGGTAACTTGTTTTAGTAGTCATTTCATGTCTGAAGTCATTTTTGTATTATTATTTGTCACTTCTCCTATGTGTTCTTGCATTTTTCTCATCTTTCATAAGATTTTGTATCTTTTGTGTAAGATGTATTTATTAGTTCAGGTGGTGGTTAGATTTTCATTGTTGACATTTGGTTTTTCTAGGGAATTTTGTATTCATCCCTCATTTAGTTTTTTAGTTTTCTTCTCTACCTATTTTGGTCACATTTCTCTTTGTCTGGACTACTTCTCTCCCAGAATTATTCATGATGTTGGGTTGCCCTATTTTTCTTGTGGGTGTTAGCTTGAATGTTGAATTTTGCTCGGTATGTTCATCCTTGCATATGGATTATTACCCTAGAAATTATAGGGTCCTGTTGCAGGTTGAGGATTGGGAGAAGCCATTCCTTGGGGGCATTAAGGATGATATGCTTGCATTAATCTTCCTATGTGATCTTCCTCACATTTGGCGTGGCATTAGGAGGATCATAGGTTTTGATATCCATTCTCCTCCGGGAAAGAGAATCATTTACCCCTCGTAGATTCTGTCTATTTTCCTCTCTAACATTTTAGACCTACTGCAATCCCCTGATCATTTAGATCTAATTGCAAACCACTATGTCAAACCCATTTTTTTGCAAGGAAACAAGATTGGGAAAGCATACCAAAAATATGACTTTTGGGGTGGTGCTTCTTTGATCGGGGGTCTCTTCCATCATCATGTTATTTTAAGAAATCATGGAGTATATATGGTTTTCAAAAGCATTAAAAAAGATTTAGAAAGGAAGTCATTTCATTCTGTCAAGGCTTCCCTTCAACAATATGGGGGCTTCTTGACTAAAGAATGCATCAACAACATTCATCAGGTGGTGTTTGTAATTCTTGATTTATTGGAGGTAGATTCTCTCAATCAGTCAATTGCTCCTCTACAGACTATTTTGGTCCCCTCTCAGCCAATCCCTAATCTAAATCTTATCCTTGGCTCTACGGATGTTTCAAAATCTTTTATGGTGGTTTGATTGCATATTTCTATATGGTGCATCGTGGTCTCTATGCTTCTTTTTTTTTGTGCAGGAATTGGGAGGCTCCACTCCCACCAAGATCAAAGCTCACTATTTAGTACTAGTTGATTCTCTATTTCAGCACCTCCTCGCTCATGTGATTTCTTTGTGGTTTCACTGTAAATTCCATCCTCTTATGTGGATGAGGTTTTTTTTTTGTAATTCTCGATTCTATGTAATGGTTCTATGGGGGAGTATGATTCGCCCTATAGGGTTGTATATAATTACCCTTTGGGTGATTCAGTTATGTATCTTTTAGGTTTAGTTTTCAATTTCTTCACTTCAATGTATCTTGAAGGCACTGTTTAAGGGGGATTTTGGCCGTCCTCATAGTGATCCTTCCAATTTTCTCTTTTTTCTCATGATGGGGTCAAGAACCAAGTTTTTCTTCCTAGTTCTCTCCTCTGTGAGACCCTTATTTTATAACCAGAAAAAAATGTAAATTCTATTAATATATATATATCAAGTGGCACTGCCAACTTTTTCAAAAAAAAAACAAAGGAATGTTATTAAAACAATGTCAAATTTTTTTTGTTTGGTTTTTTAAATAACAAAGTAATGATTTTTTAAATAATTATTTGAATGAATTTAATGTAGACAAAATAAATAATGAGCTGTCAAATTATTTTAAAAAATTTCAAACTAGAAACCAAAGTTAGCAAAGGGTAGAGAATATCATAAATAAACAGGAGACATTACTAAACAAGAGAGATAAGGAAGAATGTTGGTCAGTGCAAAAAAAAAAGAAGGAATCATTCAAACTAAACCTAGAATAGCCAAAATGGAAGTGAAAGAAAGAGAATAAAATAGACTTGAGAAGAGAAAATGTTGGCAGCCAAAGGAGTTACAAAGAATATGTTGTGAAGAGCATACAAACTCGTGAATGGAAGAAAGGATACAAAGAGTGATAAAGATTGATCACTACTCCTAAATGGTGGTGAATTTTGGGAAACTTCCCTACAAAGAACTAAATGGGCTCATTCTGCACAAAATCCATTTCCCATTTTTTCATGATTCATTTTCATTTTTCTATAGCATCTAACACAAAATGGGTTGTTCTTTATTGAAAAAATTGAACTGAAAGATGGGGTATGGTAAGGTCCACCAAGGATAATGGAGATGAAAATGATATTGAATGTGAATAAATAAACTATATCATGCTTCCAACTAGCATAGATAAAAAGAGAAAAAGAGAAACATAGACAGAGGTATATCACGATCTGTTAGAAAAACCAAAGATTTAATCTTGAAAGGAAGTTGTTAATGAAAAATAGAGATTATAACAGAGATACATCTACATGCACAAAGATATTTAAAAGGAAATATGAGACATTATGTATTGAATCATGCTATAAAAAGCACCTTGCATCTAAAAACTTATTAAAAATAATAATTTGAAACCTTGCGATTGCCCAACAGAGGTTAACAAAAGAAATGTAGATTTAAATGGGTTTGGCGGTAAACCAAAAAAAATTTAAACACAACTCTCTAGCGACAAGTCGACAAAAGAGGGTTAGTGAACTAAATAGAGATATATAATAAAAAATTTCAATCACAGATATTAAAATAATGGATGAGTTATGTAATGGCATTCGAGCTTCTCTTTTCAAAGAATATAAAAATTAATAGATATCAAATCTACAAAACTATGAGTGAGATATGTAAAGAGTGTTAAATCTTCTATTTTTTAATTAAAAGTCTCCAAACAAGGAGTTCTCTAATGAACGGTAACCTTTGATACCATCCTACTCAAAATAAGGATTAGTAACCTTCTCTAATACTATGAAAATAATAATAAAGAGAGAAAGGAATAATAAAAAATCCAAGTGAGCTAGATGAGGGAGAAAGAGTTACCATGAGAAAAATATCTCCTAGGAGAATTCACCAAGCCAAAGGAAAAGGAGACAAGATGTTTTGAAAGGGTAAAAGAAAATGAAAACCCCTTATGAAATTATAAATGATGCCATAGCAGAGAGAGAGAGAGAGAGAGAGAGAGAGAGAGAGAGAGAGAGAGAGAGAGATTCTCACTTCTACATTTGGGGTCAAATTTTGATAGAAAGTTTCGACGGGTAATTTTTTTTTATGAATTTGGTGTTTTTTTTGTAATAGGCCCCGATGGTGTTGGTATTTTGATGGGTTTTAAATTGACCATCAAAATTCTGATAGTTTTGGGGTATAGATGACAAAATAAGTGAAGAGTAGGAGAAAATGAACGAAAGCTGAGCATGAGAGAAGGTATGTGATTTCTTCATCTTTCGAGCCTTTGGCATCATATTCAACAGCAAATTTCAAATGCATTGCATTTTATTTGATCATGAATGCTCTCTAAAATGACCACATTTTATTGGTGTCATGCCCTAGCCAGTGTTTTATCTCTATTATTTGATGTTATTGGTGCTTGTGCTCAAGGATATTGATTCACTATTTTGAAATATTTGGATTCACGTTTGTTGATATTACTGGCACATTTAATGACACCATTGTATATTGTTGAGATTCTCATTGAAATGACCACATTCTACTAGTGTCGTGCCCTAGCCCATGCTTTAACTCCATTATTTGATGTTATTGGTGCTTTCTTTCAAGGATATCTATTTTTTTGAAATGTTGACTGTGATTATCAAATGGACAGCCCATGAGCTTCTAGCTAGGCACCATTTGTATTGATAGCTTAGGGCATCAAATATATTGTATCATTGATAGTTGAGACTTTGTTAAAAGGAAATAGGACAAAGAATGATTTTGATTTATTTTCTCTATTTTGATCCCTAAGTGGCTTACAACCCTAGAGAAGTATATGCAAATTTACAGATGTAGTTGCAGGATACATATCAGCTGATAATTCACAAGAAATCCATGCATACAATTTGAATATAAATTAATAAAAAGAAATAGGGTCCTCCAATGGCCCAATCATCTGGACCTTGACTGTCCCCTCAACCAATGACCCTTCAAAACTGGGTTATCATGCAATCAGTGAGTGATCCTTTATTCTCTTGGTCTGCTCTGCATCCAAACATATTGGAAATACACAATACAATGATAACAAGTCTTTCACAATCCCCCTTCCGTCAAGGAACACTATCAACCATCCCTATATATCTCTCTACTATCACTCCATCTTGTGATGACCATAGTGATGATTAAAATTCTACCACTTCCTTGTTGATTGCATTTGATTCCACAACTTGCTGACCAACTTATTTATTTATTGAAGCTATTCTATTAATTAATGGTCTTTCCTTGAATGAACTATGAAAAAACATTGTATTGCAGTCCTCATCTTTCAACCAATTCTCTCTAGATTTTTGGTGTCAATATATTTCTTCTCTAGCTAGAATTTCCTCATATTGTTGTTACAAGTCCTTTTCAGTTAAGAAATTAATTTTATCCATACCTTCCTAAATTACCTTATTTTTTAAAACCTCTAGCTACTCATCCAATATTTATTTCCACAAATATATCCTTGAAATGAATCTAGTTCCAACACTTCTGCTTATTCTTGATAGACTATGATTTTTTGAACAACTAAAACCCCATATTTCCTTAAATAACAAGTACAATCTTCCAATAATTTGCCACCATTTTCTAGAATCATTCTTCTCTTAGCCACATTTTCTCCATCTTCAAAGAGCATAAAATTGGTACCAAATCCTTCTACAAAACTAAAGCATCTGGAAAGTGATTCGACCCGGTCATGGGAAGTATTTTTGCCTCAAAGATCAAGGGGAGGGATCCCCATTCTCTTTCTAGAAAAAATGGTACAATCTCTTTGCAATGTGTGAGAAACCATGTCTCCTATTCATCCATGTAAACACCCCTTTCTTGGTTTTAACTTTCCACAATCCATTTTTGGTGACAAAGATCTGAAAATCAAATTGGATCTTGCTCATAGTCCCCTTGCTCTATTTCTTATCAGCCATATCCAATGTTTCATTGAAGTCATGACCAAGAATGAAGGTCACCTTACCCATACCATTCATCGATTCTGTAATTTTGTTCCAAACTCTTGAAAACTTTTATGTTGCTTCTTGTTCTATTCTAGTTTCTATTAAACATACTACATCAAGTTTTGTCTCAAAATACTTTTTGATTAAACATCTCTAGTTAGGGGCATTGCAACCCCTAAAATTCCATGTTATGAGCTTCATTTCTTTACAAGAGAGAACAAGTCTCTCCCAGATCTTAACTTTCTCTGGTCTTTTCTATTCTCCCTCTCATCCTCTTTCCTCTCGTATTTATCTTTTTGGACTTAGATTTATTTTTCTTGATTGTTCTATTTTCCAAAATTCCTTCCCCATCTCTCAAGACAAATTCATCTTATGCCCCTCCCTGATTAAGACCCCCCTCATCCTAAACATGGTCTTCATCACCTATAGTCTCAATTTCATAGATAGAGGACATTTAAATATCTTTAAATACTTCTTCTACCACAATGTCACCCTTAAAATTATGGTCCTCCTACTCCATCTTCTTGATCTTCTTGGCTAAAGCGGATGAATCCTCTGCATTCTCTAGTCTTTCATCCCTCTCTTCCACACTCACTTATATTACTAATATATCTATTCCTTTTTTAACTTAAGCTTGTGGAGTAAATGTGTTCACAATAGAGTCTTTTGTATTATGCTAAGTTTCCTCTATGATATTTATAGACTCTCCACTATTCCTATCCTTACCAACAATTCTTAAACATACTTTATCTGATATGATAATAACATGCTAAACTGAACCAATGGCATGTTCTTTGTGTGGTAAAAGGAAGATTTGGCTATCAAATCTTCCTTCGTGAATGATGAACGGAGAGAAGGTATGTGATTTCTTCATCTTTGATTGGTATCTTTGACGGGCAACATCTTTCGAGCCTCTGGCATCATATTTGACCACAAATTTCAAATGCATTGCATTTTATTTGATCATGAATGCTCATTGAAATAACTACATTCTACTGGTGTCATGCCCTAGCCCATGCTTTATCCTCTCAACTTCAACAACCACTCCTAATCAGTTAGAGGGATTAGTTGAGTGTTTAGACACTAAAACTTCTCATGCAACTCCCAAAATTTAATATACAAAATAAAATTAAATCCATTTATGAATTAAATCCAGGATGCCAAAGGACTAGTCCCAACAATTCTTAAACATACTTTATCTGATATGATGAATTATTAATAAAGGTCTAATATACAATGGTCATGCCTGTAATATCAACAAATGCAAATCCAAACATTTCAAAATAGTGAATTGATATCCTTGAGCACAAGCATTTTATTTGATCATGAATGCTCACTAAAATTACCACATTCTACTAGTGTCATGCCCTAGCTCATGCTTTATCTCCATTATTTTGATGTTATTAGTGCTTGTGCTCAAGGATATGGATTCACATTTGTTGATATTATTGGCATGACCATGGTATATTAGACCTTTATTAACAATTCATCATATCAGATAAAGTATGTTTAATAATTTTTGGGACTAGTCCTTTGGCATACTAGATTTAATTAATAAATGGATTTAATTTTATTTTGTATGTAAAATTTTGGGAGTTTCATGAGAATTTTTAGTGTCTAAACACTAAACTAATCCCTCTAACTGATTAGGAGTGGTTGGGGAAGTTGAGAGGAAATTTTTCAAACATTCATATTCACTTATTGAATGCTTTGGAGACTACTGGTTTGACTGTCCATGTGTTACCAGTGACTGAGATTCATTAAAGGATACAAAACCCTTCATTTTTGGTTATTGTGCATGGATTCAAATGTAGGTTTGATTTGGTTAATATTTAGAAGAGATTAATAAAGTATTTAAAGACAATATTACATATTTGGAGAGGTTTGAGAGGCACTTATCATGACTGTACCCTCACAAATAGTGGCATAGACTGGTTTTACTAAGTTTCCTTTCTCTATTTTGAGGTTTCCTTTCTCTACCGCAGGGGTACAGTCAGAGGGTTCATTGACAAAATGATCCTTTGAATGGTTACTATGAATATGAATGATTTGATATAGAATATTTCTCATTTTACTTGAATTTTGGAATAGCTTGTGCAAGGGTGAAATTACTTTTGATCGTTTTGGTCATGACTATTCCTCTACACAGTCAGGAAATATAACTGTCTAATTATTATATGTAATGTTGAATGGATTAAATGTTTTATTCTTGGTAGAAGTGAATGGAAGGAATAGTGTTGGTGTTAGGTTTAATTTTTTATTTAATTAAATGGTTTCCAAGATGTGTTGAGGAGTTTTCTCCTTATTTAATGTTAAATGTTCTTGCACAATCCACTCATACAACTGGTCCTTTTGCATGTATTAAATATAATCCACTCATACAAGTGGTCCTTTGGAATGTATTAAATAGAATAGAATTGTTAGCATATTATTATCATTCTTTTTCTTTGTTGTAAACATGCCATTGGTTCACTTTTGTAAAAAAAAAATTGAGTTAATTTTTTTTCTTCTATTTTTTCCATTTGATAACCACAGTCAACATTTCAAAACAATGAATTGATATCCTTGAGCACAAGCACCAATAACACCAAATAATGGAGATAAAGCATGGGCTAGGGCACGACACGAGTAGATTAAAATTGAACCAATGGCATGTTTACAACAAAGAAATAGAATGATAATAAGATGCTGAAAATTCTATTTTGTTTAATACACGCCAAAGGACCAGTCCCAAAAATTCTTAAACATACTTTATCTGATATGATGAATTTTTAATAAAGGTCTAATTCTTTAGACTACTAGCACGAAGGAAGATTTGACCTAGCCAAATCTTCCTTGTACCACACAAAAAACTGTGTGATAATTATGTCTACTCCAACCTTAATTGTTTAAGAATTCATCATATCAGATAAAGTATGTTTAAGAATTGTTGGGAGTAGTTTTCAAACATTCATATTCACTTATTGAATGCTTTGGAGACTAGTGGTTTGACTTTCCATGCATTACCAGTGACTAAGATTCATTAAAGGATACAAAACCCTTCATTTTGGGTTATTGTGTGTGGATTCAAATGTAGGTTTGATTTGGTTAATGTTTAGAATAGATCAATAAAGTATTTAAAGATAATATTACATGTTTGGAGAGGTTTGAGAGGAACTTATCATGACTGTACCCTCACAAATAGCGGCATAGATTGGTTTTACTAAGTTTCTTTTTTCTATTTTGAGGTTCTCATTGCCAAAGTGGCCAAAGACTATGTTAGCTTGATAAAATATGGGGATTCTCTTTACCGTTGCAAATATTTAAAGGTTGTTTCACTTGGACAGATGTGTACCATTGTTAAGAGAATAGGACCGAGTTTGGCTTACCTCAAATAGGTGAGGTAGCATATGGAAAGGTTGTCATCTATTGACCCAAATACTAGGACTATTTTGATATGTGGGTACCCTAATGTTGGCAAGATTTATTTTATTAATTATGATGAGTTGTATCATTCCCATCATGGCCCATGCTTGCACCATGTGTACCCTCAAATATAGGATGTAAATCATTTTTCTCTTCTTGACCAAAGGTTGCCATATCTTGAGGTAGTGGAGTTATGTCATTGTGATGAACTCAGAATTATGGTCATACCCTGGTGACAAATTTTAAATGGATACAAGCACCTTTTTTGTGCAATGGTAAGGCCCAACCTTTATATCTTTAATGCCAATGCTAGATGCCTCTTCTTTACTAATTAATCCATGTGACAAATTTGCAGACTTGTGAGAATGAGGAAAGGAACCTCTACTGTCCAAATTCAAAACTTGGGACTTTTCTTTCCTTCCATCTTCAGATTCACCACACACCACTAAATTTAGATTTTCCTCATAGTATTATCAATTGAGAAGAGGAGTTGGTGTGTCAAATGAATCCCTATCCATATCAACTTCATGTTCTTCACCAATTGCTGATTCAAAATCAATCTTTGAGCAATATGAATACTCATCAAACCTCTCTTGAATGTCCTCACTACAAGGCACATGTCATCTTCATTGCATCTTATTTTTATTTCATGTTTTAATATTTAAGAACTTGATCAAGAATAGAGGTTTTAATTTGAAAGGCTCTAATACTTACTAGGGCGGATGTGGATGTGCAACCTTATGCTTTTACTACTAAGTCTCTGTTTGTTGGGCATATTGATTTTAAGTACTTGACATCTATCAAAAATGTTGCTAATTAAGGTTGGTGGGATGATTACACCTATCCTGAAAAAAGACTATCAAATCATTATGCTTTCAAATCAATTACCCATCGGCATATCCCTTGTGAGGGAGAGAAGCCAAACACATAAAGAACATGCACATAAACATGATAGCTGAAAAACTTAAATGGAATACACCAAGAAGTACTATTGTCACTAAGGATTGCACCCTATTTTGCTAAGTATTGAACCCAGCAATCTTGTGAAACATGGGACTATTCTCAGGTTGTGGGTAACCTATTTGAGAATAGACCTCTGAATTAAGGGTCGGCTTCCCTTTGGATCACTTGAAACTTATCTAAACTTGGAGGGAAAAGGGAGAGAAAATGCATGAAAATGAACAACTGCAACTGAAATGAAACAAAGGTGATCCACAAATTTTGAAGAGAAATCACAACTAAAAATATGTTTACTCCAACAGCAAGACAAAATAACTCACAACTCAATCCCACTTTCTTAACTCTTGGTGAAACAAGGTACTTAGAATGTAGAAAAGGAAGAACACTTCACAAATCTGATATTCTTGATTGCACACAAACCAGACTACTATATTAGGATAGATTCCTAAATACCAACTTGGATTCAATATGCGGATTAAGGATACAAGAACATCACAATAATCATGCATATGAATTCAAAAGCAAACCCAGAATTGTAGGGGAACAAGAAGGATCAATTTTATTGTTGAAAAGAAACAAGTACAAGATGTGTCTCTCAAAGCTACAACACTCCTATTAGAGAAAAAGAAATGAAGAGCTAACCTCAATCACCAAAAGTGAGAGGTATAAAAGCTAAAAATGGGAATCTGCCTGCAAACTCCACTACCTCCTAAGAATAGAAAAGTCAGAACATGGACCCATGAGGCTACATCATGGTTTGAATGCTAGATTCCTAAATTACTAGGGTGAGGAAAGTGGGACCCTAAAAATAAATAGTCAAAAATGACCATTCCATCCACTAATTCATGCCTCTAACTGATAATCTGACAATGGTTCATAAAAATACCACTTGTTGATATCTTACAATAATATTTTGCAATGACTTAGCAATAAAACATATCCCACTATGGCATAAAAAAGATAATTAAAAATTTAAAATGGTCTCAACCAAAAGGGAAACACATTTTAAAAAATTATAACATTAAAAATAAAATCCCCCCTATGCCCTAGACTAAACTATAGGTTATATACATATTTCAAATATCACTAACCCACAAAATGGGAGGATATTCATAAAAATAAATGCCTCACACATAACCTAAAGTTTAAAGACCTCAACCCTAAAAGAAAGGGGAGGAAGGAAATAAATGCTATATCAAAACCCTTTGTCGAAGATGAGGAACCTCTATCATCAAAAATCTTCAACTCAGCACCTGGCAACTTCCATTCTTACTGCAGTTCTCTCGGTTCTGACTTAGAAACAACAACCTCAGTCTTGGCAACATGTTATCGAGGTAGGCATGCTTGATTGTTTACTGGTTTTTCATCATTAATTTCTTTGTCCACTACTATCTATGTGCTTTGATGAGAACGAGGGCATGGAGTTTGAATGTGGATTCAAAATTTATTCATCTGTGTAAAAGCTAGGGCACAATCTTTATGTTCTTTGCATTTGTATGATAGTGTTTGATGTATCACTAGTTTTATTTTTTGATCCCCTTTGAGATAACCTCTATTCCCTATATTGGAGGCTGAAGGCCATGTTTTATGACCATGCTAGGGCATCATGCTTTGAATATGCTAAGGCACTGTATCTATTTGTTATCACTACAAGCTTTTATGATTGTATTCGAGGGCATATGTTGTATTTGGGAATGTGTTATTGAAACCCTAAGGCATCCTCTACTCATGACCTTGCTTCCTTGTGTTTACTATCACATTGAGGGAATGGTATTTTTTATGTTAGGGCATGGGCCTTAGGTGCCATCACTGCTTTTCATCCATACTTTGCAATAATACTAGCTTTGTGAACCAGGAATAGGGCATGCTATGTCGATTTGCTTCTTTGTTCAAATTTGTTGGGCTGTGATGGCATTACCTATGTATTCAATTAATATTTGTATACACCATGATAATGGATTTCTTCATGGTTCTTGTTATTACTTTCTAATTTGTGGCACCATACTATTGGCCCACGAACTGTATCATGTTGTTACAATGCTCACTGTTGCATATTTATAGCACCGAACTTGAGTTAGGGCACTATGGTATCAAGAGCATTGTACATTGAGTGCCGGTGAGTTGTGACCCTTGCAAATTGAGGGCATATGTTTGTATTTTTTCCCCCTTACCATGCCAAGCCGCAGGCATGATTTATGATTACATGTTGTTTGAAGTTTATTGTATTGTTCACCCATCATGTCGTAATGCCCACTATTCTTCATACATAGCTCCCCATGGTGCTATCTCCATTTCATCAGCCCTAGGGCATCATGTTTCTACTTCTATTAATGTCATTACGGCATGGTTTTAGGTGCCATCATTTCTTTTCATCCATACTTTGCAATAATACCAACTTTGTGAACTAGGAACAAGGCATTGTATTATCTTTTGTTTCATGCTATGCCTTGACCACTACTACTTTCTTCTATATAGAACCTAAGAGTTCATGAGGCTTACGCATTACTTAGTCCCCATGAAATTGACACAATATATATTTGTTGTTACTATATTTTCAACCCCCTACTGAGACTAAGGGCTCGAACCACTTGAAAGCATGGCATATTTGAAGACTTTGTATCCATGTTTTAGAGCTCATGATAGCCTGTAAACTCTTCTTGATTTTTATGTGTTTATACTTCTCTGAAGCATCATAGTATTTGTTTGTTGTGGCTATTGATCATTTTTTGTTCATCCATGAGAATAGCTCCATCATGATGATTGTACCTCTCTTGATAGCACCATTAAAATTTCCTTTGAAGCAATGTTACACTCTATATCATACATTTGTTCTCCTATTTGTGGCTTCTTCCCTTAGCCCAAGGTTTAGAATTAAACACACTTCATGCCATGAATGTACCCTTTTCTTGAATGTAGATTGTGTATCCAGTTTCTATCATGCTGATGAAATATACCTCCTAACACTACTAGTCCCCTATTTTTAATACATTCATGTCATAGTAAGGATGATGTTATGCAAATCTAAGTATCCATTTCTCTATTTTGATATTGATTTGATGCACTTTGCAAGATCTTTTTCTAATGTGTGACCATGCTCCATTCATCCTCGTTGATGCTGAATAATCTAGATGTCCCTCCTTTTGTACGATGTGTGCTCTTGGCCCTTGATGGGATCAATTGATAGGAAACCTAGATTTTTCCTGTCATGATCTACATCAAGGGCCCAAGTCATTCATTAAACTTATTGTTGGATAAGCTTCCCTGTATCTGCACATGAAACAAACATGTTAGTGAAAACATGGTGCCTTATGGTTTTTGGAGCCTTGATACACATGCCCTGAGCACAACCTTTGTTAGAGGTACATGGCTGAGTGTATGTATGCATTCTGTGAATATTGTGATACTAGCCATTGCTTAGATCCATTGGATCTAACCCATATCCCTTCTTCTCTTCTTGCAAGTTTTGGATCTTAGGAGCTTTTGGACAAGATCGGGCCTAGGACACCAATACTAGGCAATGTCTGGTACCCCAATATTAATTATTTCTTTATGTATATCTATACTCATCCATTCAATTCTGATAATGGCCAGTGTCAGCCTAGATAGATGCTTTCTTTCTTTCAGTTCTTTCCCTTTTGTACAGTATACATATATGCATGTATAGCATTAGATGTAGTTCATTTCTTTTACTTTCATGTACTTTGCAATGAAATGAACACAAACTTAAAGAAGATCACCTAATAACACAAACTAGGTTACTGTAGCATCACTTAGTAATTAGGTCTTCATTCTAAGAATGAAAAAAAATATGGCAACATTCTGGGGACCTCTTTGGAGTGCTTTCCTGCTAAGCATCCTGACCAGCTACCTGGTAGATCCATTGGGCACAGAGTCATAAAGCCTTAAACTAAACTTAGTTTCTTTCAGATAACCAATCCTTCTCAACAAAATTGCTAACTGCTAGAGATAACTTCTCTGGCTTATTGCTACTCACACCAAACTAAAAACAAACTGAAAGCAACTGAACTGAAAACAACTTGTGCCAGGCACTTAGGGAACATAGAAAATTGGAAACTTCTAACTTACTAATGTATAGGGTAGAAATAGACCTTAGAAACAAGCCTTGAGGTGAATCCCATTCACTTGAATGGGTAGCTCCTCTCCATCCATACTAGCCAGCTAAAAAGCATTATGGGCTTTACATCCAATCACCATGAAAGGCCCACTCCATATGGCATCAAATTTAGTATGCCTCCCTGGTTTGTACTTTTCTTCATCCCACTTGAGGACAAGGTCTCCATCCTTGAAAACCCTGGGTGTGGCTTTCTTATCAAAGATTCATTTCATCTAAGCATGATGATCTTCTAGGTTGTCTTGTGCTAGCTTTCTTGTTTCTTGGAGATCAACTAGCTCAACAAGCCTGACTTGTATAGCATCTTCTTCCATAAGATCAATTTCTTTGATTAAGCTCAAAGTAGGCAACTCAGTAGACAAAGGAATCCTAGCTTCTTTTCCATACACAAGTGTATAGGGTGAGTTACCTATAGACCTCTTAGGTGTTATTCTGTCTACCCATAAGGCCAACCTTAACTTGCTGTGCCAATCCCTCTGGTTTTGTTCTATAGTTCTTTTGATGATTCTCAGTAAGTTCTTATTTGTTGATTCTTCCTGACCATTACCTTGAGGGTAATAGTTAGAAGAGGTACTCAGGATGATATTGTGCTTGAGTGCCCATTCTAAAATTCTAGTTCCGAGGAATGCCATAGCATTTTCTGAAATGATAGAATCTAGAACCAAATCTAGACACAATGTCTTGATAGAAGTTTAGGACAAAGGTCTCATTTGCTTCCTTCAGTGCTACAGCCTTTGTCCATTTGGTAAAATAGTTTATAGCAGCTAGTATCCACTTGTGTCTAGCACTGGATGGGGGGTTGATAGATCCAATAAAATCCAATCCCCATTTTGAGAAAGGATGCTCTACCTTGATAGGATGAAGAGGGAGGGCTGCTAACTTTTGCTTTCTAGAAAACAAAGCATAGTTCTTGCATCTCCTTACCCAATCAAATGCATCCTTGTATAGGCTAGGCCAATAGTACCCAGCTCTCATCACCTTTAGAGTAGTGGTTTTGGCAACAAAGTGCCCACTAGAACCTCCATCATGAAATTCCTCCAGTAGTTTATCTACTTGACTAGTTTCAACACATCTCAACAGGACACCACTATGATCTTTTCTATACAAAAAATCATCAATGATGACAAATGGAATAGCTTGGAGTCTAAAGTACCTTCTTTTACTCCTTTCAAGGCCTCGAGGACATTGACTAGTTGAGAGATAATGTCTCATTTCTACTGTCCAGCTTGTGCTTTGCTCTACATTCTAGTTCATCAGGACAACCTCCTCCTTCTGCTAGTTTGAGTCTTCTATTCTTTCATTTAGCTGCTCACACAACCCCTTTCCTCTAACTAGTTTGGTCACTTTAATCTGAATGTCATATTCCATGACTTTGGCGACCCAACCGACCCTCTTATGGCTCATGTCTTTGTTCAACAAGAAATATTTTATGCAAGGGTGAGAAACCATCAAGTGCATTATGTTATTGGATAACAAGTGCCTAAACTTTTTCAAACTCCTCACAATTGCTAGGACATGCTTTTCTATAGGAGTATAATTAATTTCATAACCATCTAGACCCTAACTGTAAAAAGCTACTGGTTGTTCTTGCTTCTCAGCATTCTACTGAACTAACATAGTAGAGATACTATCAATGTCCCCAAAAGAATATAGGATGAAATCTTTAGAAAATTCAAGGTTTTCCAGAGTAGGAGCAGATGCAATTGCTTCCTTGACTTCTTCAAAAAACCTTTTTCCTTCATTTTTCCAATGAAAGGCTGAGTTCTTCTTAAGCATCTGGGTCATAGGCTTTAGTGCTGCTGCAACATTTGGAATGAACCTTCTTAAGAAGTTGATTCTTCCAAGGAAAATCTATAGTCCTTTCTTGTGAGCTAGCAAGGGTAGTGCCAGGATGACCTTTACCCTCTCAGGATCAATGGTTGTCCCTTGTTTAGAAACAATGTGCCCCAGTAATCTACCTTCATGGACAGTAAAAATGCATTTCTTGGGATTTAGTGAGACTCCAAACTCTCTGAACCTCTCAAAAATCTACTTCAGATGAACTAGGTGATCATTTGTGTCCTTTGAAAAGATAGTTATATCATCTAGGTAGAATAAAACAAACTTATTCATTAGGCCAGCAAATGCCATCTCCATGGCTTTCTGGAATGTAGCACTAGTGTTAAAGAACCCAAATGACATCTTTTTGTATGCCATGGTGCCCCATTTGGTGGTGAATGTTGTTTTATATTGATCCTCCTCCTTAACCAGAACTTGGTTATAACTAGAAAAGCCATCTAACAGAGAAAATATGTTAGACCCTGAGACATACTATAGAATCTATTCCATGGATGGCAATGGGTGATGATCTTTGAGTGAGGCCCTGTTAAGATCTCTAAAATCCACACACAACTGGATTTCACCATTCTTCTTCCTAACTGGTACTAGATTGGAAACCCAAGAGGTGTGTTTAATGGGAAAAATAATATTGGCCTCAATCATTTTCCTCAACTCTGCTTTCATCAAGGCTTCTAGCTTAGGATTTATGGGTTTCTATTTTTGTCTCACTAGTTTGGCATGGGGTTCTAGCTCAATGGTGTGCTAGGCTAAGTGAGGATCAAATCCTTTCAAATCATAGTATTCCCATGCAAAGACATCACTAAATTCTTGACATAGTGAAATAAAGGCTTGTTGTTCTAGCTATGTGCATACATTTCCAAGCTTAAGGAATTTTTCCTTGAGAACTTCCATAGACTAGTAGTGCTCTTCTTTGATTGTCATACTAGCCTTGTCTCCTCTGATCTGATCATCAAAATTAAATATGGACTCAAGTGTGAACAGTCCCTTAGGTAGCTTATTACTTTTCAACTATAGCATTTGGTTACTATACTAGTGAGCATGCTTGTTCTGGTTAACTTTAGAAAACTCAACATCTTCTATCAAAAAGTTAAAAATCTGCTCATCATTTTCAAAAACTTGTCATCTCACCTGACTAATTGGTATAGATGGTCTTACCAGAACCTTTACATGTTGTGAGTTGGGACTTGTGATCTCTTTTGGAATATCATATTCTGCTCCCATGGTAGCCAACTTGTCTACCTGTTTGTTCTAATTTCTTTGAACAACAACCAGATTAAAAGCATGAAAATATTCTATTAAATCCCAAACCCTTTGCTTATACATCTTAAGTGTATCATTATTTGTGACGTTAGTGCCACAAATTTTATTGACCACTAACTCACTATCACCTATAACTTCTAGGCATTTGATTCCTCTTTGTCTAGCCCATTCTAAGCCATGAATCAAAGCCTCATACTCTGCTATATTATTAGTACAGCTAAAGGAAAAATGAACTGCAGAGTAATACCTTTTCCCTTTTGGAGAAATTAGGATAGCTCCTCCTCCCAAACCAACTTTGCTTCTAGCACCATCAAAAAACAACTACCACAACTCATCACTCTGAATTCCAAAATGCTTGTCTTCCTTCTTCATCAAATCTAGAATCACAACACCTTCTTCATAAATGATATACATTCCAATACCAGAAATCTCCATGTTTCTAAAAGGATCATCCTCTTCTAAGTCTCTTTTAGCCCACTCATCTAGGGCAATATCAAGAATCTTTCCAGCAGGGGTTCCGGGTTTAGAATCAGTTGGGTCTTGTTCATGATACATCAAATTGGCATTTATAGGGCTTGGGTATATGGTTCAGCCTGAGTTTTTGCAAAAGCTTTAGACTTGATTCTAACTATAGTCTCATATCTTGTTTTGAAGTATAGATGAGACCAATCAACTGAGAGATATCCCCCCAACCTAGTAGTGAACTCTTTGCTTAGACAAATAGCAAAAAGAGGAGGCAAATCTATGACATAGACATCTTGGGGAATGGAGAAATTGGGGCATTCATGCAAAGTGAGGCTTAGGTCTTTAATAACTCCCAAGGTGCTAATGGATGACCCATCCAATTGAACAATAGACCTATCTATTGGCTCATAAGACAATCCTAGCAGATTTGCTAACTGTTTAGAAATCAAAGAACTACTAGCTCCTGAGTCTATCATACAGTTATGAACTAGGTAATCTCCAATAATAAGAGTTACATAGAAAGGGGGAGGTTTAACCTATGGGGAAATAATGGGCTATGAGTTAGTTTCCTCTTTCTGCTACTCCTTTTGAGGTGTTTCAGCCACTAGGACTTTAGGTTTCTCTAAAACACCTTCCTAATTTGATGAAATCTTAGCCAACTCGCTAAGTATTAAATCCTTTTGACCAAGGATCGCCAGGGTGTCCATCAAAGGTACATTGATAGAGGTCTTCTTCATCTACTCCATAATATTAAAAGATCCTAAACTTACTTTAGATTGTCCTTTTGGTGCAGCAATCTCTATTTGTGTAGACACCAACTATGTAGCTACCTTGACTGGTTCTTTAGCCTCCTTTGGCTGGTTTAGGACTGGAACTTGAACTACTTTGGGTTGTGGATTCACAATAGGAGCTTGCTAACTAGTAGAGGCCACTTGTTCAACTTATAAAGCTTTCATCTTAGACATTGTGTTTGCTGCAACTGGGATATAATTTGAGTTTTGATTTGGTAAAAAATTCACCCCACAAAAATCTTCTTTTTGAAAGTTCACCAATGCCACCTCAAGAGTCTGTAATTTTTTTGTGGTAACAACTAGACCTTGCTGGATTTTTGGCTCTTCAACCATCTCTTGTGGCATTATTACATTGTTTTGTACCATGAGGGCCTGATTAGAGCCATTAAGACACATGCCTTGGATGTGTTGTTGATTGCATGGGCAGCCCCATTGGTATTCTTGTGCTATATTATTCTAAGCTATAGGAACCAGCTCCCTAGAAGCACTAGGAATGTTAGGATTATAAGGTTGGCTAGCCTTTTGGTTATAAATTCTTGCTTGACCTTGCTGGCCTTGTTGGTATTGGGGCCTATTCTACTGGTAGTGATTTTGATAGGGCTGCTGATAAGGCTGTTGATAGGGTTGCTGGTAAGGCTAGGACTACTATTTCTTTAGACTAACCATCTCATTAGTAACCATTTGTAAGGCCTTTTTAATCTTCGTCAGCTTTTGGGATTGATTTACAACTGGGTTAGCAACTTGTTGAGGAGGAGCTGGGAGAGGTGGAATAGATGCCAAGGCTAGAATTGATTTAGGAACAGGATGAAGCTCTGGGAAACTGGGCATTGGGGGCCTTGGGGCTATTTTTCTAGCTTGGATTAGTCTATTTTCAGCTCTTATGGAAAGATCGTATGTTGCAGGTAGATTAGTCCCTCCCATTGATTGGATCATAATAGAGATATCACTGTTAAGGGCTCTTAGATAATACAAGAAAGCATGTTGGCTTGATGGTCTAATCATAGCTAGTATTCTATTCCATGTTCTTTGAAATCTAAAATTGAAATCCATCATGTATTCTTGAGGTTCTCTTTTGATAGTAGTCAAATGCTCAACTAATGAGAGGTAAAATAATTTATCTTCAAATTGATTGGTTAAGGCTTGACCCAACCCATCCCAATCAGCTATAGAACCAACTAATAAGCCTCTAAACCATTGTAATGCTTTGCCTTTGAGGGAAGCTACCAACAACCTCACAGCCACATTATCCTAAGTTATATTATGAAGGGTGCAAAGGGATGCTACATCTCTTATATGCTCAATAGTTGAAGTCTAGTCCTCTCCTGTAAAAGTAGGAAAACTTTTAAGGGCTGATATAGGTATGTCATTATGCTGCTACAAATTCAAGGGGCTACCTTGATCAAAGGCTACAAAAGGAATTTGTCTAGCCATTGGTGGATTAAGGGGAACCTAAATTACAGGTGCCACTTGTACAAGTAGTAATTTGTGTATTGGCTAGATTAGGGAAGCACTTGTAGGAATGTGAGTAGGCCTAGGAGTAGGATTGGGAGTAAGATTTGTAGATTTTGATGCACCAGCTTGGGCTTATTTAGACCTCTTTTTGACAGGTGGCAGCTCTGCATACACAAAAGGATTCTTACTCTTCCTGGTTGGGATCCCACTCATAAGATTATATACTGATCTGTATAAAACATCATTAGAGTCATTAGGTATGATTTCAAAACACTGTCACTACTCATACCACACAATAACTTCCATAAAACTTCTAAAAAATCTGACTCACTGAGTCTTCTATCCCACCGGGCGTGCCAAAAATTGTTGTCACTAAGGATTGCACCCTATTTTTCTAAGTATTGAACCCAACAATCCTATGAAACATGGGACTATTCTTAGGCTATGGGTAATCTATCTAAGAATAGACCTCTGAATTAAGGGCCGGCTTCCCTTTGGATCACTTGAAACTTATCTAAACTTGGAGGGAAAATGGAGAGAAAATGCATGAAAATGAACTGCAACTGAAATGAAGCAAAAGTGATCCACCAATTTTAAAGAGAAATCACAACTAAAAATATGTTTACTCCAACAGCAAGACAAACTAATTCACAACTCAATCCCATTTTCTTAACTCTTAGTGAAACAAGGTACTTAGAATGCAGAAAAGGAAGAACACTTCACAAATCTGATATTCTTGATTGCACACAAACCACACTACTAAATTAGGATAGATTCCTGAATACCAACTTGGATTCAATATGCAGATTAAGGATACAAGAACATCACAATAATCCTGCATATGAATTCAAAATCAAACTCAGAATTGTAGGGGAACAAGAAGGATCAATATTATTACTGAAAAGAAACAAGTACAAGATGTGTCTCTCATAGCTACAACACTCCTATCAAAGAGAAATAAATGAAGATCTAACCTCAATCACCAAAAGTGAGAGGTATACAAGCTAAAACTGGGAATCTGCCTTCAAACTCCACTACCTCCTAAGAATAGAAAAGTCAGAACATGGACCCATGAGGTTGCATCATGGTTTGAATGCTAGATTCCTGAATTCCTAGGGGTGAGGAAAGTGGGACCCTAAAAAACAAATATTCAAAGATGACTGCTCCATCCACTAAGGCATGCCTCTAACTGATAATCTGACAATGGTTCATAAAAATACCACTTGTCGATATCTTACAATAATATTTTGCAATGACTTAGCAATAAAAACTATCCCACTATGGCATAAAAAATATAATTACATTTTAAAATAGTCTCAACCAAAAGGGAAACACATTTTAAAAAATAATAACATTATAAATAAAAACTCCCCTATGCTCTAGACTAAACTATAGGTTACATACATATTTCAAATATCACTAACCCACAAAATGGGAGGATATTCATAAAAATAAATGCCTCACACATAACCTAAAGTTTAAAGACCTCAACCCTAAAAGAAAGGGGAGGAAGGAAACAAATGCTATATCAAAACCCTTTCTCGAAGATGAGGAACCTCTGTCATAAAAAATCTTCAACTTGGCACTTGGCAACTTCTATTCTTAATGCACTTCTCTCAGTTCTAACTTAGAAATAGCAACCTCAGTCCTAGCAACATGTTATCGAGGTAGGAATGCTTGATTGTTTACTCATTTTTCATCATTCATTTCTCTATCCACTACTATCTCTATGCTTTGATGAGAACAATGGCATGGAGTTTGAATGTGGATTCAAAATTTATTCATCTGTGTAAAAGCTAGGGCACAATCTTTATGTTCTCTGCATTTGTATGATAGCGTTTGATGTATCACTAGTTTTATTTTCTGATCCCCTTTGAGATAACCTCTATTCCCTATATTGGAGGCCAAAGGCCATGCTTTATGACCATGCTAGGGCATCATGCTTTGAATATACTAAGGCACTGTATCTATTTGTTATCACTGTAAGCTTTTATGATTGTATTCGAGGGCATATGTTGTATTAGGCAATGTGTTATTGAAGCCCTAAGGCACCCTCTGCTCATGACCATGCTTTCTTTTGTTTAATGTCACATTAAGGGCATGGTATTTGTTATGTTAGGGCATGGGCCTTAGGTGCCATCACTTCTTTTCATCCATACTTTGCAATAATACTAGCTTTGTGAACCAAGAACAGGGCATGTTGTGTCGATTTGCTTCTTTGTTTGAATTTGTTGGGCCGTTATGGCATTACCTCTATATTGAATTAATATTTGTATACACCATGATCATGAATTACTTCATGGTTCTCATTATTACTTTTTAATTTGTGGCACCATACTGCTGGCCCACAAATTGTATCATGTTGTTACAATGCTCACTATTGCATATTTATGACACCAAACTTGAGTTAGGGCACTGTGGTATCGAGAGCATTGTACATTCAGTGCCAGTGAGTTGTGACCCTTGCAAATTGAGGGCATATGTTTGTATTTTCTCCCCCTTACCATGCCAGGCCACGGGCATGATCTACCATTAGATGTTGTTTGAAGTTTATTGTATTGTTCACCCATCATGTCATAATGCCCATTGTTCTTCATACATAGCTCCCCATGGCACTATCTCCATTGCATCGGCCCTAGGGCATCATGTTGCTACTTCTATTAATGTCATTAGGGCACAATTTTAGGTGCCATCACTACTTTTCATCCATACTTTGCAATAATACCAGCTTTGTGAACCATGAACAGGGCACTGTATTGTCTTTTGTTTCATGCTATGCCTTGACCACTACTACTTTCTTCTATATATAGCCCGAGAGTTCATGAGGCTTATACATTGCTTGGTCCGCATTAAATTGACACAATATATATTTGTTGTTACTGTATTTGCAATCCCCTACTGAGACTGAGGGCTCAAACCAATTGAAAGCATGGCATATTTGAAGACTTTGTATCCATGTTTTATCATGCTAGCCCATAAACTCTTCTTGATTTTTATGTTTTTATACTTCTTGGAAGCATCATAGTATTTATTTTCTATGGCTATTGATCATTTGTTGTTCATCCATGAGAATAGCTCGATCATGATGATTGTACCTCTCT
This sequence comes from Chamaecyparis obtusa, assembly GCA_027943335.1. Taxonomy (NCBI): domain Eukaryota; kingdom Viridiplantae; phylum Streptophyta; class Pinopsida; order Cupressales; family Cupressaceae; genus Chamaecyparis; species Chamaecyparis obtusa. The sequence continues at coordinate 1,114,222 of BSBK01002620.1, forward strand.
TGATAGCACCATTAAAATTTCCTTTGAAGAAATGTTACACTCTGTATCATACAGTTGTTCACCTATTTGCAGCTTCTTCCCTTAGCCCAAGGTTCAGAATTAAACACACTTCATGCCATGAATGTACCATTTTCTTGAATATAGATTGTGTATTTGGTTTCTATCATGCTAATGAAATATACCTCCTAACACTACCAATCCCCTATTTTTAATACATTCATGTCATAGTAGGGATGATGTTATGTAGATCTAAGTATCCATTTCTCTATTTTGATATTGATTTGATGCACTTTACAAGATCTTTTTCTAATGTTTGACCATGCTCCATTAATCCTCATTGATGCTAAATCATCTGGATGTCCCTCCTTTTGTACGATGTGTGCTCTTGGCCCTTGATGGGATCAATTGACAGGAAACTTGGATTTTTCCTATCATGATCTGCATCAAGGGCCCAAGTCATTCATTGAACTTATTTTTGGATCAACTTCCCTGTATCTACACATGAAACAAACATGTCAATGAAAACATGGTTCCTTATGGTTTTTGGAGCCTTGATACACATTCCCTAAGCACAACCTTTTTTAGAGGTGCATGGCTGAGTGTATTTATGCATTCTATGAATATTGTGATACCAACCATTGCTTAGATCCATTGGATCTAACCCATATCCCTTCTTCTCTTCTTGCAGGTTCTAGATCTCAGGAGCTTCTAGACAGGACCGGGCCTCGGACACCAATACCAAGCAATGTCTGGTACCCCAATATTACTTATTTCTTTATGTCTATCTATACTCATCCATTCAATTCTAATAATGGCTATGCTCACAGCTTATGTGAGCTTAGATAGATGCTTTCTTTCTTTCAGTTCTTTCCCTTTTGTATAGTATACATATATGCATGTGCAGCATTAGATGCAGTTCATTTCTTTTACTTTCATGTACTTTGCAATGAAATGAACACAAACTCAAAGAAGATCACCTAATAACACAAACTAGGTTATTGTAGCATCACTTATTAATTAGGTCTTCAATCTAAGAATGAACAAAAATATGGCGACAACTACCAAATGAAGAATTCCCAATTGTTGTAATTGAAAAACATCAAAACTGTCCATTTTTAGAACTTGATTTTCTAGTGTAAATGATTTTTAGAACTTGATTTTCTAGTCTTAATGACTTTTCTATAATCCTAATGATTTTTCTATAGTCTTAATGATTTTTCTTTCGTCCTAATGTTTGTTTCTCTTGATAAATTAGGCCTTGAATTTGAATTTTTGTTCACTATTTTATTTCAGCTTGATATTTCATTCATTTTTCATATACACAAAGACTACACATGCTGATAAAAAAATGAGCTATTTGATTATTCACTATTCATGATTGTAAATGGTCAATATTTCTGATGGTACTCCTTGGTGTATTCCATTTAAAAATAATCACATTTCTATGACTATGATAAATGTCCCTCTATGGGCCTATGAATTGTGGTCTTAGTTCCATGTTTTCTTTCATTCTTGCATTTGAAATGTTAATGGGCTACATACAGAGGTATTATGTGTATCATTGTCGATGATTATTCAATTGCAGTATATTCTTTTTCTTTTTTTTTTCTTTGTTTTCTTACTATTTATTTTCCATTTCTACAATATGGACATGTACTTTTCTTTGAGCAATGTGCTTTATGTTGTGGGCTACAAGGCAGAGCCATTAGGCCTCTGTGATAGCCTAAAGCTATTTAGCCTATTGATACCCTTGGTATTTTGGACCACCCCTTGGAGGACAAGAACACCGTAGAGATGCTCAATATTATTACCTTGGCTAATTTGAAGGTGGTTGTTTTGTTTTTCCTTGATGTTTCAGGGTCCTGTGGTTATAGTACTATGCAACAGGAAGCTTTATTTCATAGCATAAAACCTTTGTTTGCCAATAAGCCTCTTATTGTAGTTTGTAATAAGATTGATTTGCAACCACTAGAGACACTACCAGAGGAGGATTCAAAATTGGTTGCGGAGATGAGATCTAAGGCTAGAAAAAATATGGGTGCAAATTTGCAACCACTAGATGCTACTCTGTATGAGTGCTTTGAAGGAAGAAGGGGTGATTCTGGTGAAGAATGTGGCATGTGAGAGGTTGTTGGAGTAGAGAGTGTAAATTAAGATGAAGTCGAAGAAGATCAGTAGTTGTCTCAATAGGATTCATGTTGCAATGCCCAAGATGTAAGATGGGAAAGAGAGGCCCCCTTGTAGGATTCATGTTGCAATACCCAAGTGAGTTGCAATGACTAAGGAAGTTTGACAAGAACAAGGAATATGGCTTAAAAAAAATAAACCAAAGATTATTGTCAAGTTGAAACCTTGACAAATAGTTATGAAAGCTATGAAGTGGAGAAGAAGTTATGAAGGAATTTTAAAAATGAAAATAAAAGTAGTAGGCTTGTGGAACATTCTCATGTTGGAATCTAATTTTAGATTTTGTCTACATTAGTATGTTACTTTTTATTGCAATTATAATTAGATCCTTGGCTCCTTGTTAATTTCTTTTTATTGCATGGTTGTCTTTGGTTTGTCATTTTGTTTTGATTGTCATATTGTTTTGATTTGTCAAAATAGCGTCGATGACTTTGGTCAATGTGCCTATGTGTCAATGTGGTGTTGGCCCATGCATGTTGAAGATTTCACGCACAACAAGTAATCCTGGTCATTAATTTTGGGTTTGCCCAAATTGGAAAAAGGTCTAGATACATAATTATATTTTATGTTTAAAAATAATGTGACAACTAATCATTTTATGAAGAACTGATGTACATTTGGTATTGCAGGGAAATAGTGGATGTCAATACTTTTGCTGGGTTGATGAAACCGCATTTACATCTACCCCATCTACATCTATACCCGATGTAGGAAATGAGTGCAACTTGTGCAAGGCTCGAGAGGCAGCTAGTGCCACCAAGATTGCTTCAATGGAAAAAGCAAAAATCATATTTCTACAATGCCTTCTTTGTGTAGTTTGTGCACTACTTTGTTGGGACTATATGTGTAAATGTGGTTAATAGAGGGCTATTGTAGATACTAAATTTTTTTTTAGATTTCAAGTAGATACATTGGACATATTTTGATAAACTCATAAACTTTTTTGTTATTTATGACTTCGTTATGATTTTCAATATAAAATTAAAAATTAACCTTATTATCGAGCTAATTGTTGAAGGATATAGGCCCAGGCTAGAAAGATGTCTTCCCATTCTATTGTCGATAGGTGTTTCATAAAACATACATACCTATTGTACATGCATTCTCGATTCAGAGTGGGAAAATCTTATTTTGGATGTGAGGGAGAGAAGCCAAACACATAAAGAATATGCACATAAACACAACAAGTGAGAAATATAAATGTAGATATCACAACAACTGAGAAACATAAATATAGGCATCATGGTCACAATTTTTTGGAGACACAACATAATTAAATGGTATACCTAGATGATGCAACACAACTACTAGTCCTCCGGTTCCAAGTTGATGCTGCGGGATCCAAAAACCATAGATAAGGAATAAATTTAGAGAGAAGAGGAGGACCATAATGACCAAAATAATATAGGGTCCCTATATTATTTCAATCATTATGGCCCTCCTCCTTCACTCTCTAAATTTATTCCTTATCTATGGGTTTTGGATCTTGCAGTGTCGACTTGGAACTAGAGGAGTAGTGGTTGCATTGCATCATCTGGGTATACCACTCAATTATGTTTTGTTTCCAAAAAATTGTGACCATGATGCCTAAGTTTATGTTTCTCATCTATTATGTCCCAAGACCTCTTATGACCCTTTACAACCCTTTACAATCCCTAAGAATACATCTTAGAGGTCTTAAAATGTCGTAAATGGTCATAAGATGCTCCTAGGAGGGGCCAAATGAGCTTCCACCTTCATGTGTTTGACCTTGTTAAGTAGAGAATGTTAAAATATTCTCAAAACAAAGAGAAGCTCAATAATTTAAGGTCTAAGTCAACAGAGATGCTGAAAAAATGATGTGAATCAATGATGGAGAGTTTTTAGATACTAAGAAAATGTATATGTAGTGGAAATTAAGATGAAGTTGAAGAAGATCAATAGTTGTCTTGATAAGATTCATGTTGCAATGCCCAAGCTGGGAGATGGGAAAGAGAGGCCCCCTTGTATTCCTCAAGTTGTTTTGGATGCTAGGGTGCATGTTGCCAAGGAGGCCAAGAAGATGCAGAAGGATATTGAGAATGAAAATGGTGGGGTTGGAGTTTACCCTGCAAGCTTGAAGAAGAGGTATGTTTTGGCAAATGAAGACTGGAAAGAAGATAATATTTATGAGATCATTGATGGACACAATGTTGTAGACTTTATTGATCTAGATATCTTGTAGAGGCTTGAAGAACTAGAGAGGGAAGAAGGGCTTAGGATGGAAGCTGAGGGTGACAAGGATGATGAGATGGGGGAAGTGGAGTTTAATCTTATCAAAAGGAAGCTCTGGTTGCAATTAGAAAGAATAATAAGATGCTTATCCTTGAACATATATTGAAGAAGAGTACTACAGAGAGAACACCTACCGTACCAAGGAAGTTTGACAAAAACAAGGAATATGGCTTAAATAGAATGAGAAGACATCTTTCTAGCCTGGGCTTGGATCGTTTGACTAAAGATAGCAAAGCTCAAGAGACCATCATAGTTGGTCTCCATATTTGGTCCATATACTGAAAAAACATTTTACATTTTGTTAGCTCATCAAATGCAGTGATTTGAAAGAATTTAATGGATGATATTTTCATGTATAACATATATTATTTTAGTTTGATGGTGAAAAAATTTATCCACTTCACACACTTCTATACATCAAGCATAACCATAAAGAAACATCCCCTCCCATGGCTTGAGTAATGTAGGCCATGGGAGGAGATGCTTATTTATGGCTATGCTCGTAGTATACAAGTGCACGGAGTTGATAAATTCATGCAATGTCAACTTAAATAATATACATTATCATGAAAATATTCTATTAAATTCTTTCAAATCCCCTCATTTGATGAACTAAGGAAAGGTAAAATGTTTTGTCAGTATATGGACCAAAGATGGAGACCAACTACATGTTGGTATAATGGTCAATGCTCCCCTAGGGATTCATGACATGGCTTAACCACCTCTTGTGTCTTCTATAAGTCTAGCAGTTGTATTGGGCATTAACAAGTTGATCTTTTGGTGCAACAGAAACTACTACTTGTAACAAGTGGTATTAGAGCTTGGTCATAGGTTCGAATCCCCTTGGGTAACATTGAGGGGGAGATTGTTGGCATAATGGTCAGTGCTCCCCTAGGGATTTGTGACATGGCTTAACCATCTCCTATGTCTTCTATAAGCCTAGTGGTTGTATCAGGTATTAACAGGTTGATCTTTTGGTGCAACGACAACTACTAATTGTAACACAATGATGGTCTCTTGAGCTTTGTTTCCTTTACTATGCTAATCCGTCACTTTTTCGATGGGTAGTTAATTTATTTCAACAAAATCGCTATATGTCCAACAGATTCTCCTATTGGTAGTTTACTGAATACCATCTGATTTTTGACAGGTTCCATTTGAGGGAACCCCAATTTGACAAATTTGTGTGATGAGACTACTATACATCTGATAGGTTCTCCTGTCAGACATCTAATGCATATCCATCATAGTGCTGATAGAAGTTATGTCATAAAGAACATGTTTTTGACAAATCTATCCCATAGTAAAGTTTCTATTTATGTGGCTAGTTCTAATAGGAAACTACATCGAAAAACTAATGGTGATCACTTATGTCACCATTTCCAATGCAAAAATGCTGACGGATAAATATCTCAAAGTTTCAACAAATAGGCATTGCAAATCTGACACATGGCTGTCAGAATTTGGCCTCAAATGTACTAGTGTCTCATTACAATAACTTCATCACTAGAAATGAGAGAGGATCATCTCTTAAATAGAGATGAGGAGAGCATTTACTATGTAACTCCCAATTCTGTGAATGCCATCATTGACAATAGATGTGTTCCAAGTGTCAACCCTCTTAAGGAGGATAGACTAAATAGAGAAATTACTTAAAATTATTTGTCCTCCTATTTAGAATAGAGGAAAAATTACATGTAGGGTTTCCATAGGAACCTCCTAATTACAATTAATAGATATAGTAAAATATTAATCTTCTAACATACCTTAGTGAAGAATATTTTATAAATTTCTCCCTCCTTGTATTTCCTTCCTTGCCTTTCCATGATTTATTGCTACCATTTGATGAATAGACTAGAAATTGACATTATTGCTTATATCTAATATATATGATGTTATCTATGAAATACATTATTTATTTTACTACCTATATCAATATCTAAGGAATTATGAGTTTTAACATTATCTTGCTACATATAACAAGAATACATATTAAACACATATTAACGCATACCATAATGAACAAGAATGCTACTACCTACAATTAATAAATATTTCTAATATGATCTCGAATGCTAATATAATGTTTTGATCTACTCGTATGAGCACTGATGCTTAATAGATTACTTTCCTTAATTGATTGATAGCTTATGACCGATCTACTCTTTATGATCACTAATCATCATTTAATTATTTCCCCTGATTATTCGATGGCCCTTTCACAAATAAATTCCCCTCCTTTATACCTTCCATCACTGGGATCCTTCCTTTATTACGTAAAATCGGGTTTTGACAGGACCTGAAACCTTTTACATTGAAACTAAAACATAAGAAATAAAATTCTAGTAGATACAGTAAATAGAAAAACAAAGAAACACCAAAAAATAGACAAGTCCTCCAAAAAATAGAAGACGAGGACAACAAAAAGACATCTGGACAGCAAAAAGACAGCTAGATAGTCTTCATAAGTTCAGCCACTTGATCAGCCAGCATCTGCATATTTGCTAAGGAAACCTTCAACTCCTCCAAATATTTGTTCTTGTTGATCTCCAACTTTTTGAAGCTTGATCTAGTCCTCTTATTAGGCCCTTAACCCTCCTTGACCTCCCTGGGCACCTACTCCCCTTTACCCTGTTCCATCTTATCCACCAAGATTCTGACATGGTCAACCGAGGCCTTAAGGATGGAGAAGATCTGCTCAGTAATATTTCCAATAGTCTTCTCCAGTCACATAATGCTACTCTCCATTTTATCCATCCTCTTAATCAAATTCCCTCCTTTCAAAGCATTGTCCACTTCTTTCATTTTATTCTCCATTATTTGGACTTTTTGTGTCATAATCAGAAACCCCTCAGTTCTGCCAATAACCTCCTTTAGCTCATCAATACATTGTCCCATAGTATTATCACCCAAATTCAACTTGCCAAGAGCCCCAACCTCTCATTGAAATTTTTGAATTTGGTATTTCATAGTATTGATGTCATTTTTCATTGAACTCAGGTTATCGAAGAAAGTAGTGCATCCCAAATTATCAAAGGCCTTATTCACACAGGTCATATCCTCCTTATAGCTTCCCACCCTACCCTTATCATTTTTTGCTCTGTCCTTCTCAACATTGGCCACATCCTATAAAATATCCTGCAAGATATTCTCCTCCACAAGCACATTTTGGTCTAAGTTATCATCATCCCCCATATTGGGTTCATTCTCCGAAAGCTTATCCTACTTTCCCTAAACATTCTCATATGAGGAGGAGTCTTCATCTATGGAAATAACCACCCTCTTACCCACCTTCTTATTCTTATTCTTGGCTCTGGTGTGGCTCCCAATAGTCTCCATTTCTTTTTTACCTTTCCCCTTCACACTGTCATCCCTACTTTCCTCCTCCTCTGTCTCCATTTCCGTGATAGAATCTTTAATCTTCGCCTTCCTTTTTTTAATTTTGGATGAAGAGCCACAATGTTTGTAGGGTTTTATGGGTTGAACAGATTCAACCTCTTCATCTTCAGTATCCTCCACATAGGCCTCCTCCAAATCCTTTCCATTGGTATAATACTCCTCTAGAGCCTTCCTATTAAACCGTGACCTCTCAACCTTTTTGTATTTTAACACATCATAAATTAAAACCATTAACCCTTCATGCCAAGCATGGTCACCCTCAGGATCCTTTTGCAAGCTATTTATGGTAGTATCCAGGGAGCTGAAAAGATAAAAGGGGAAATTAACTTTAATCCCATGTCAAAAATGATTCAATAGAATAAGATGATGGTTATAGATTTTAGTGTACCTCCCATCAAACGTAATGTAGCTAATAAGAACAAAAAGAACCTATTGGAAATTTGACTATAATAATGTATATGACTAAGATTCAGTGTTGGCATTATGGCAACAAAGTCATATAGAGTTTTGGTGTCAGCAAAATAACTTAGAAGATAAGAAATTGGCTAAGTATGGAAGACTGGATAGTTAGTGAAGCACCAGATGAACAGAGCATCATCGCACATGCGTATGATCAAATTTTGGTATCCACCCTTGAAGATAAGCTTTTGATTATGTAAAAATGTGAATCTCATTATGTGTAAACACACTTGAGCCAATTCATTTGGAAGCGTTGTATATAATTATTTATAGTCTGACTTAGTGAATAAGTTTTGGTTGTGCCTATATAAGACATGCACTTTTATATTAGAGCATCTGATGTAGATAAAAGATGAAATAAGTAGAAAAGAAGTATGCAAAGAGTAGTAAGAATGAGATGGATCTTTACAAGAGGCTAAAGCATAAGTGCACAAAAGTAATTGATCAAAAAAGAAGTGCCACAATAGCAGTTCACCCTTGCTTGTGAGTATCTAATTTCTAGGAGGTTGCAGCCTTCTCTATTGAGCAATGAGCTCTGGCAATGAACCAACCACCCCTAATAGGGTTATACCCTTGATAAGGTCTTTGTACTTAAGCATTGTAATGACAACTCCTAATAGGGCTAATGAACATTAACAAGTTCATAATAGACAAGTATATTTATTAGTGGGTATTAATTCCCATTGAGGTTTTTCCTTTGGCCAAGGTTTCCTCGTAATCATATCTAGTGTTATGTGTTATGAATGTTTACTTTACTTTCTTTAATATTCAATTCAGTAATCAAGCTATTGAGTTAAGTTTCAAGTATCATAAATTAATATTATAGAACACTGATTCACTCCCCCGCTCTCAATGTTCTCATTCCTAACAATTGGTATCAAAGCTTTGGTCCTCTAAAAGAAGTTTAACCACTTGAGGAGATCATGGAAATAGGAGAAGTGAAACATCTAAAGAATAATCTTGAAGCATCTCTTGAAGATCTAAAAAGGAAATAGAAGAACTAAAATTGAAGGTCAATAGCGCACAAGTATTCATAAAGAAACTTAGAAAAGACATGAAGGATTGTTCAAACAATGATTTAGGAAAATGGTCAAAAAGATGAATGAAGAAAACATGTCTCTAAAGGATCATATTGAAGAGTTGGATGAAAAATTATTCAACAATTAGGAAGCCTATGAAGAGCAGATCAAAGAGAACAAACAGTTAGATGAAGAACTTGTGTGTGTGAAAATTGTACCTGATCTGTAGACACAACACTTCAGTAAAACATTAGAGGTTAGCTATAATCAAAATCATGCAAAATTGAAATCTAATCTAACCAAGTGATTTACTACCTTCTAATAGGTGTGAGATTGATGTTCTCAAATTGTAATCAAGATTAGTGACCTAGACGACACCTAAATGAAGGATTTGAATGCAAAAGATGGATATGAAATTGAATGCAATTAATCTATATTTTTGATATTTTCTATGCAATAAGAATGATAAACTGATATGCTATGAATGCTATTGAAAACTGATATGAAATGAATGCTAAATGATCTAACAATGAAGATTCTAACAATGATATGAAAACTATGAAATTCTATGCTAAGATATAAAAACTATGCAATTGAAATTGATCTCACAAAGCTTTGAATTCGCAAGTTGATTCCTCAGCCTCCAATTCTCCAGCGTGATTGTGCAGAAATATGAGATAATTTGTGAAGAGCTGAGCCTTTAATTTATAGAAATCCAGGGCTTTGGAGGTGCATGGAAGAAAGCCATAAATCACTCAAATAACTCAACTTGATTTTTGAGTTATCTGATAATAACAGATAATTAAGTCACAAAAATATGCAAAAGCTAAGTTTTAACTCAAATTAGAGTTTAGCTTTAATTGATAATTGATAGTTGTCTGCTTTTATGATTGTGCATGTTTTATTTATGAATTAATTTAATAATAAAGTGATTTATGCTCAACTTAACTGCTTTTAAAAATAAAACAATTGATTTATGGGTTAATCAATTATTTAATCAAAATTTTATTAAAAACTATATTATTAAATAATGACAACTTGCTTTAATTAATTAAATAAGAATTTAATCAATTATTCATAGGATATTGGATTTATTGTCAAAATTAAATAATACAATTAATAATAGAGAGAATTAAATTTAATTACATAATTAAGTGGCAAGATATTAAATCTAATTATTTAAATATGAAAATATTCAATTAATCAAACTTAGGATAAATGTGATTTATCGCCAAATAATCATTAAATTAAAGATAATTAAGATAATTAGGAATATTGCTAGGAATATTCCTCGATGTAGAATTTAAGATAATCAATTAGGATTCGATGATGTTTAGATGTGCCTTAGGTTAGGACTTTGATGTCGATTTCATTCAAATTATTGATGTAGAAAATTAATGAACTTATAGCCCATTTTTGGGGTATTACATTTTGCCCCTCTTTGAATTATTGTGCGAAGCGCAGTGGTTCAAAGATAGTTTGTGTTTGATAAAGATATGAAACTAATGTTTCAAATTAATAATTGATATGAGACAGAAGCTAAATGATATTGATTTGAGATAGAGATAATGGGTCTTGAATGACCAAAGATAATGTTCATTGTAGCAGCAAATGAACCTATGATTGCGAAAAAGTGTCAAAATGCCTGATTCTGAACCTTAGGATTGATAAGAAGTGAGTGACCCGTTCTAGACTTGATTGTCTTAGTAGAACTAGCAGGTATCACATCCGAACCCTTCAGTTGCCGAAGAACCAAGGAAAGAACACTATGATCTGATGGTTGCAAAAACTGATACAGTTTACAAGATTAGGAGAATACCAGATTGATATGGATCTTGATGAATCTGATATGCCCCAAGTGATGATAGATTTGCCCCGAGCGATGAGGACTTTTGATGAATCAGTAACTAGACGTGATTGTTTGTCTTTATTACTGATGAAAGATATTGATAGATTTGATTGATAGACTTTGAATGATGTGCAATACCATGCCTCCTTCGGGATTAAAATTGAAATCTGACAAGAAAAGTCAGCATTATAGTTTAGAAGCATGTGAATTGATTTGAGAAGTGTGGTGAAACACATTCAAGAACACATTCTGCATCGTTGGAAGGTCCTGGAGACCGAATTTGACTAGGTTTGACCATGAGTTGACCAAGTTGAAATTTTGATAGTTTGATGTAAGATAATCAGTTAAGTTGAATACTAGATTTCTATGATGATCGAAGGTTGATTATGCAAGTAGTAGACAATATGAATGATCTCAGATTTCAATTTTGATCCCGAAAAAGGATTCTACCTGCTATTTCATTGGATGGACCTTCGTGTAAGATTCAGCTCTTGTTAGATTTGAAGATGTGATTTGAAGAATTGTTTAAGCATTGAAGTTCATTTAGCCATTATGAGATCATGCAAACATGCAAAATGCAATGAGATATGCAAAATGAAATGAGACATGCAAAATGAAATGCAACCTAAGACCTAGGACCTAGTCACTGATCATATGTCGATTTGTTATCATCATTGAACTTTTAGGTAACTGGATAAATCAATACAATGCCCACTAGCCATGAAACCATAGACATATGAATATCGATTTGTATGCGCAAGAATCAATACAACACCCACTGGTTATACAACCATGGACATATGAATATTGATTTGTATTCAGAATGTTGGATTAGATATAAGCACCAAGGCACAAACACCAGGATGACCTGAATATCATGTCCATTTTGATATAGTAGTTTGTATAAGCATCAAAACATAAATGTCATGATGACCTGAGTACGCCTTGCATTGCAAACACATCAGATAGTCAAGAGATCATTCTAAATCCAATGTGAATTACCTATAGTGACCCTTTATCATTCACATCCTTAGGCAAGATTGCGTTCCATAGTAGGAGAAAGAACTTACTCAAAAAGACAATAGTTAGATCAAACTTCCTTGAACTGTCTGGGTATCAATGGTCAAGGTACGCATGGCCATCCAATTTGAGATAGAGGCTCTTATAGTTGGACACCATTTTAATCCAGAATTTCCAAAGTTGTTAGATTTTCACATACAAGCAGAAGACAAAGAAAAGATTATGCCCCCAGTCATCACTCTCTAAATCCTGTAAAGGACATCATTGAGGAGCTCAAAGGGACACAATATGAAAAAATCTCAAGGTGAATCAGTAAGCATACAAGAAGATAAAAGCATGTAAAAAAGCATAGATTGTTTTCAGTTGAGTGTTGATGTTTGATTGCGTTGTTGTAGATGCAAAATCCTTTTTGGAGACAAGACAGACTTGACTGACTCAAATGAAGCTTCAAAGGACTTTGAGTGGATATGACATGTCTAAGATACATTGGAGACTATAAGATATGACATTGATTGCCCCCAAGTGTTAAACATTGATAGGATACAGACGCTTGAGCTAGTTGGTGTATAGACCGACTTATTGAAAACTGGAAATGCAGAAACAAACCGGGAGATATGTACAAACTAAAGCAAGACTGAAAGTTGGGAAAGACCAAGATTGCACTGATAGATGAAGCATTTGGAACAAGTGGCACCCATTTGCTAAGTTTTCACCATCTTGGCAGAGATTCTATTTTTGCTACCAAGGTGCCTGTTTCCAAGTTTTCACCAAGGCACTTTTTCTCTTTTTTCATTTTTTTTTTGTATTTTTCATTTTTTCAATTTTTTTGTACTTTCGATATTTTTTTATTTTTTTGAATTTTTGATATCTTTTGATTTTTTTTGTGAATCATCAAGGTGCCTATTGCTAGGTTTTCACCAAGATGTTCATTTTTTAAGGACTTTTTCTGATTTTTAAGATTTTTTTCAAGACATTTACCAAGCACTGAATGCCTTAGGCATAGAATTTCTTCAGATGGAGAATGTTGATTGGTTCACAAAGCTGTTCTCCTTCCGTCATTGAGAGTTGATAGGCACTAGAGCCAAAAGTAGCAGTGATGACAAAGGGACCCAGCCAGTTGGGTTCAAACTTTCCCTTGCGCTCTCGATGGGATTGATTTTTAGGATTTTCTCTCAAGACTAGATCACCAACCTGAAATTCTCTGTGTCTGACTTTCTTGTTGTAGCCTCTAGACATTCTCTTCTGATATACTCTGAGATGATCATACGCTGCTTGTCTGCGCTCATCTAGTAGTTCAAATTCTTGTAACCTAGACACTCTGTAGTCTTCATCAGTGACAAGTCCATGCATTTTGATTCTGAGTGATGGGATTTCAACCTCAATAGGCAGTAGTGCTTTAGACCCATAAACTAAAGTGAAAGGTGTAGCCCCTGTAGGCATTCTGATACTAGTTCTATATGCCTAGAGAGATGGATTGATCATGAGATGCCAGTCTCTTCCTATTTTATTCACTGTTCTGTGTAAGATTTTCAAGATATTTTTGTTTGAAGCTTCAGCTTGTCCATTCCCTTAAGGATAGTAGATAGAGGACCAATGTTGAGTAATCTTGAATTTGGCACATAAGTCATCTAGGTCCTTGTTTTTGAATTGTCCCCCATTGTCTATGACTATGGAATGAGGGATCCCATATCTACAAATGATGTAGTTCAGGATGAACATAGAGATCCGTTTCCCTGTTGCTTGTGTTAGAGGAACTGCTTCTACCCATTTTGTAAAATAATCTGTAGCTGTGATTATATGGGTATGTCCATTAGAAGAGTGTGGATGGATAGCACCTATGAGATCAAATGCCCATTGTTGAAAAGGCCATTGTGTAGTAAAGGGAATTAGATCTCTCCCTGGAGCATGAATCAAGTTGCCATGTACTTGACACTGTTGACAGTTTTTAGAAAATTTAATAGCCTCTTTCTCCATTTCAGGCCAATAGTACCCAGCCTTAATAAGTTTTTGAGCTAACGTTAAACCATTTGAGTGTGAACCACATATACCCTCGTGGACTTCCTCTAATGCACGTTGAGACTCTTCCCATTCTAAACATCTAAGCAGTGTACCATCTAGACCTCATTTGTACAGATCATTACCAATGATGACATATCAAGATGCAGATCAGATAAGGTTTCATTTCTCAAAATGGTTAAAGGACTCAGGGATGATTTGGTCATGGAGATAGGAGAATAGATTTTTGTAGCGAGATGATTCATAACCTATAACAGTGTAGATCATGTGGGTTTTAGGGGAGTCATATGCAAGATAAGATAGGGCTTCCACTAGGAACTCATAGTGTAGCTCATGTTCCAGCTGGTGTAAGAGAGTAGATAGTGTTGCCATTGCATCGGCAGCCTTATTCTCCATTCTGGGTATTTTCTCAAATGTGATAGAGATGAAGTATTTCTTTAAATCATCTTCCATTCTCTTGTAAGGAATGAGCTTTTCATCTTTGGTTTGGTACACATCATTGACTTGGTAGATAACCAATTGTGAGTCTCCATGGATGTGCATCTCTGTAACTCTCCACTGTATTACCATTTTCATACCATTGAGAAGTGCCTCATATTCAGCAATATTGTTTGTGCAAGGAAAATTTATTCTAAATGCTTTGGGTATCAAGTATCCTTGAGGAGTGATGAACAATATGCCTACTCCAGATCCATTCTGTGTGTAGGAGCCATCAAAGAATAACCGCCATGCTCTAGAAGAGAGGTGCATGATAGAAGAATTAAGAAATTCCATTTGCATGGGTGTATCATCAAACAGTGGTGTTTCAGCTAATTGATCAGCAATGACCTATCCTTTGATAGCTTTTCTTTCAACATATTCAATGTCAAATTCGCTCAAGAGCATGACCCATTTAGCTAGTCTACCTGTGAGGGTAGCTTTGCTTAGGAGATATTTCAGTGGATCAATTTTAGCTACCAAATGAGTGGTATGAGCTAACATGTAGTGTCTCAGTTTCTACGATGCAAAGATCACAGCTAGACATGCCTTCTCTATCATTGAGTAGTTCTTCTCATAGGCCACTAAAGTTCTGTTGATATAGTAGATGGCTCTTTCTTTCTTGTCTTCATCATGTTGCACTAGCAATGCCCCCAGTGATGTGGCTATTGTAGAGACATACAAGATCAATGGATTCCCATGAATAGGAGGCATCAAGATAGAAGAATTTTATAGATACTTCTTGATATGGTTAAAGTTGTTCTTGCATTCTTCATTCCATGGAAAGGTCACGCCTTTCTGTAATGTTTTTGTAAAAGGTTGTGATATGTCAGCTAACTATGATATGAATCTTCTGATGGACTGTCCTCTACCTTGCAACGTCCTCATTTGACTGATATTTGTGGGAGGTTGCATCTCTATTATAGCCTTGACTTTAGCCGGATCAACTTCAATGCCTTTCTTTGAAATTATGTATCCTAAGAGCTTTCCAGAAGTGACACCAAAAGCACACTTCTTAGGATTTAGTCAGAGACTAAACTGTTCCATTCTATCTAGGATCATGCTCAGGTGTGTTAGATGTTCAGTTCTAATCATGGGTTTTTCCAAGGTATTATCCATGTAATCCTCCATTGTTTTATGCATCATATCATGAAAAATAGATGTCATTGCTCTTTGATATGTAGCTCCAGCATTTTTGAGTCCAAATGGCATAACATTCCAATAGAATGTTCCCCACGCACATGTGAAAGCTATTTTCTCTTGATCTTCTGGAGCAATTTTGATTTGTTTGTACACAGAAAAGCCATCCATTAAGGAATACATTTCATAGCCCACAGTCATGTCCACTATCATATCAATGTTAGGTAGCCAAAAATCATCCTTAGGGCATGCTCTGTTCACATCTCTAAAGTTCGTGCACACTCTGATTAAACCATCTAGTTTTGAAATAGGTACAATGTTAGAGATCCACTTAGCATAGCCTATGACATGGATGAATCCAACTTTTAGGAGTTTTTCTAGTTCTACTTTGACTAAGAGTGCAACATGAGGATGCATCTTTCTTAATTTTTGTTTGATTGGTTTTACTCCAGGAGCAATGGATAGATGGTGCATAATGAGATTGGGATCCAATCCTGGCATATTTGAATATTTCCATGCAAAGTTGATCTTTTTGTCTGATAAGAATGTAGTGAATTTCTATTTCTCTTCTTCTGATAGAGATTGTGCTACATGTACCAATTGCGGTTCCTCTGTTGTACCCAAATTGATGGATTGAGTTGGCTCAATCAAAACTAGAGATCTATCCTATAAATGACTTGGAAGGACATCAAATATCTCATCCTTAGGTGCCTCAGAGAGGTTTTCACCTTCAGATACATCTTTTCTTTTTACTTTTTTCAGTTCTAAGACTGCCACAAAGTGGTTTTCACCCTCAGAACTCTTTTTCTTTTTCTTTTTACTCTTGTTTTTCTGACTAAGATATTTGATGTCTGACTCAGTCATGCTGACACTCGGTTCACTGATGGAAGTACTCATAGGCTCAACTACATTGAGGTTGTAGGCAAGGGCATAGTCATTTAGGAAGGTATAAATACCATGGTTTGGGTTTGTGGAAGTTTGGTTGATAAGATCAGGGCGTTGGATAGTCAAAGTGGGAAAGACTTGGGATATGGTGTTCACAGTCATGGATATGTCATCATTGGTCCTAACCCAACGCTCAAGTTCAAAGGTGATATTATAGCTCAAAATGTTCAATTCATGAATAGGCTCAACATCATCATGGGAGTCCTCTTCAGCCATAGGTGGATCAGACACGTTAAGTTCATTGTTTTGCTCTAGACCTACGTTGGGTTGAGATACATATTGGTGAATAACATTAATATATTTCTCTATTATAAGCTCATCTTCTTCTGGAATGGCACCCCATTCTTAGTCATTTGACTCAGTTTCTAATTCAGGATCTCTAGGAAATTTTAGAAAATGTGTGAAATCAGGATGAATACCCCAAGAAGGATTACCATCAGTCTCTAACTTGAATTCATATTCATGGGAATTAGTGTCAGAATAACTATCCCCTTCTTCTTGATCAGTTTGATTACCTTCGAGAATAACCATCTCTTGCACTACAGTAGGTTCTTGTGTTTCTACTACATTAATTCTTCTGATAGGATCATATTTATCATCAAGAAGATCTTTGATCTCTTTAGGCAATTTTTCATAGGTGATAAGCTCAGAGCTATCTGAATCATCATCAGAGGGTTTTGTTTCTTCTTTCTTAAGAAGGGGTTCTCCTGGTGCAATTTGTTCTATGACATGAGAACAACCACCTTTGAGATGATAGGGTTTCTTCTTAAACCCTAAGCCACCAGTATCTTTGTTGGCTCTACCAATATGTGAAATGGGTGTCACAAGACCCTTTCCTCTGATTCCTAGAGGTCCTTGACCGGAATATCCCATCTTGGCTATCAATTTGTTTCCTGGACCATATGAATTAGAAGGGATTGTAGGTGCTATAGATTCACTAGGTTGAACAATTTTAGATTCAGAATCCTCTTTATATAGCCATGCTAGCACAGCTTCATCCTCTTCAAATTCTTGTTTGGATACTTGCTCCACCACAAAATTTCTTTTGTATGCTTCCATAGGTTCCTTAGGTTCTGATTTAGATTGCTTCAAAGATTGTCCATATGACTTGGGTGAGATAGGGAGAGATGTCAGAGACAAGACTGGCTCTATAGTGTATTCTCCCATCCCATTTTCTTTGATATTGATCTCTTTAGCAATGTCTTCCATCTTGGATGTGGAAGCCACATTTTGTTGCTTGATGGAAGATTCTCTATTATTGAGAACAAGCTTATCGGCACTTTCCTTCAATGTATTGTAAGTTGTACTCAGATCTACTGGGATAGTAACCTCCACTCCTTCATAGGGAAATTTCAAGCATTGATGGTATGTAGAAGGAATGGCTTGCATTTCATGGATCCAGGGTCTCCCTAGAAGGATATTGTAAGCCAATGGTAGATCAAGCACCTGACATGTGGTATCTTTGATGACCGGACCCACTCGGATGGGTAAGACAATGGTGCCTTTAGAAGGTCTTTCCTATTCACCATAGGCCTTTATGGTGATCTTCTTTCGAGGATCAATAGCCATCTCTGAGAATCCCAACTGTGTGATTAAGTTGTAAGAACAAATGTTGAGGCCTGTGCCCCCATATATCAACACATGTTTGACTCGACAATTCTAGATCAAGACTTCTATGTGTAAGGGCTGATTATGTGGGTGACTCAAAGAGTTGTCATCTTCCTCTGAAAAGGAGATATATTGCGGAGATGTTAGATGACCAACCATAGTCTGGAACCTGTCTAGATCTAGATCATCAGGAACATTAGAGCCAAGAAAAGCTTTGTCTAGGATATCTCTGTGAGCTAGAGATATTCAAAGTAACTCAAACATAGAGATTTTGGCATTGGTATGCTGGAGTTGTTGGATGATGCTGTAAGATGTAGGTCTTGTATCCTTTGGATTGGAAGATTTCAAGGCAGCCTTCTGTTTAGAAGTAGATGTGAGATTGAAAGGTATCTTAGGGACATTAGATGAACTTGGTGTTTGTCCTTTCAGATGAGCCTGAGCTTGTGATCTGGTAACCACATTCACTGAGGAATGATTTCTATCTCTTCGTACAATCATGATGACATTGCAGCTCTCAGAGAGACATGGTTCAACCAAATTGATGATAGCATTGTTTCCAGGGTAGGCATAGTTGACTTTTGCCCCCATGTTAGGCTGAGAAGTGGAAACTCCCTTGCCATGTTGTGGAAACGGTTCTGTAAATGCTATGTGATCATTATTGCTGGTAGGATTATTGATCATGATGTCCCCTTGATCTATCAAGTCTTGAATGGTATGCTTCAAGTGGAAGCATCCATTAGTTTTGTGGCCTTTAGTTTGATGGAAAGCACATAATTCATTATCTTTCCACCAATATGGTTTTGGATCTAGATCAGGGTTTCGGATTGGTGGTAAAGAGATCATGTTATTAGCTATCAGGGTTCTCAGGGTAGATTCCAAAGATTCTCCCAAGGGAGTAAACTTTCATTTATTATCCCATCATTTGAATGGCTTCTTTGGAGATGGTTCAGTAGATTTTTTCTCTGAAGCTTCAATGGCTTTGGTGGCAAGGGTGAGATTGTAGGCTGGTGCCTTTGATGGGGTGTAGATAGTGTCAACAAAACCATCAAAGATGATACCTTTATTTCTATTCCAGCTCTTGTTTTTATCTTTTGAGCTAGATCCAGATTCAGACTTGTCCTTTTGAAGTGTGATTTCTCCTTTCTTGACAAGTACTTTCTCAATCTTGATTGCATTATCCACCATTTTAGCAAAAGATACATGATCTTGCATTTGTAATGGATAGTTGAGCTCTGGAACAAGGTTATTGATAAAGATTTCAAGTTTCTCCATTTCGAGAATTTCTCTACCATATAGAGAGAACTTCTTTCTCCACCTCTTGAGGAAAGTTAGGAATGATTCCCCTAGATATTGCTTGAGGTTACAGATATCGATCATGGTAATCAGATGTTGAATATTGTAGGAATATTGTTGATAAAACAATTTAATCAATTTCTCAAAAGTTTTGATCGTAGAAGGTAATCTTGAAAACCATTGAATGGATGCTCCTCCCAAGGATCTAGGAAAAAGATGCATCAGATAGGTCAGTTCATGCATGAATTCCATGGAGTGCGTACAGAACTCTCTAACATGATCTTGAGGATCAAAGTGTCTATCATATTTGTCATACTTTGGTATCTCCACTTTCTTTGGAAATGGAGGCATATACAAGTCTTTGTCAAAAGGGAAAGGACAAAGGGCCTCCATGGAGAATTCCTTGGGTTCTTTCTCTTTCTCAATTTTATTCATTTTGACCTGCATAGCATGCAGCTGGTTCATTATGGCTGTCATCAGAGTTTCTTCCTCATGCGTGATGATATCTTTGACATTGAAGTGAGGAGGAAGTTTAGCTCCTTCCTGGGCTAATTGCAAAAACTACGCCTCTCTATCCACTTTCAAGAAATGCCTCATCATTCTCTTGAATTCATCGTCATTCTGACATCGATGGATTTCAGAGGGTGTAGGTTCTTGGTTGGCATTATGTTGAGAATGGTGTCCCTAGGATCCTCCTCCTAGAGAACCACGGTTTGTCCCTACTTGAGACATGGTAGGAGTTTTTGGGCTCCCTGGAATAGATTGAGGAGGAGTTTGCTGATTACCTCTGTGAGTTGATAGAGGAGGTATGTAACCAGTTTTCAATCGAAAGTTACCGAGACCATCATCTTCATAGATACCTGACTTGATGAGTTGTTCAAGAGTTGGACCTGGGGTATTGGTCAAAAGTAAGTTCTGAGATGTTTCTTCTAATTTCTTGTGTGAAGAAGCTCTAGTCTCCACCATTAACTTTGAATGAAACAGAAGAAAAGGACGAAGACAACTAAAGAACAATTTCATTCGAGAAAATTGAATGACACAACCTTGTCAAGATTATGATAGTTTTGAAGATCTGATGAGATGTGGGTGAAGGAAACTGTGCCCTGGATGTATGGGATAGATCACCCAAAAGATAGCGGACATGAGTTCTCAACACTTAGTCTATTTTTGAAGATTGATTGATTGAAGATTGATAGTTATGACAAAGTTTTGACACGAGATAAAAAGGACTCAAATTGATCAAACAGAAGGCCAGATCATATTCAAAAGATCAATCTTGGAAAATATTAGAATGATCAATAGCTACTGCTCTGTTCTTGACACAATGATATTTTTAACAGATTCTGGAACTAGGCTGGAAACATTGGATATCTTGCAATTTGACAATTTCTGACAACTCTCTCAAATTTTTCCAAACGACACTCTACAGACTCGTACGACACTGGGTAGTCTATGAAATGACAGTTGCTAAACTTGTATGACAGTTGGGTAGCAATGAAATGACAATTGACAAAACTCGTACTATAGTTGCTAACAAGGTTTTGACTTTCTTGAATTGACTTTTGACTCCAGAAAGATTTTACGTCAATTTTTGCAAAATTTAAGGTCTTCAGTTTTGGATTGTTTGCAAATTGTACTGTCCAAATTTTGAAGGTTATACCAGATTTGATCATTTTTAATAGCCAAGTAGATAAACAAGCACGCAAAATAGCAAGCAAGTGATTCCAAGAACATCTGAAAACAATGAACAAGGGCAAAAGCAACCTTGCACATGAACAATCAAGTGACCAAATTGTGCTAATCCCTGAGAGTACTAATTGTGTATGTTCTGAAAAGTTTTGCAATAACACACATATACCTGAAAGTGAAAAATTAGCCTCTCTAGGGTTTTTAGTAATGGTTTGACTCTACAACTTTAATGATTCAAAGGGGTGAACTCCAATCCTGGCGCACCAGGGTTTTGACATAGTCTAAGAACTTAATCTTCAAGAGCTGCTAGGGAGATCTGACAACCCAACAATGAACCATACCCATGGAGATTTCTTCCACAAGGACATTTATATAGCGGCTGTCACTACCATGGTGAAAATGGCTATTACTGCTTGAGGTTCCGTCAATGCAATTTTCCCTATGAAGGGATTGTCCGCTACGGTTAACCCTCTCTAAAGGTGACTCATAGATTTATACCACAAGGGGACTTGGCTCCAGATCCAAGGTTTTTGACACCTTTTCACTTTTAACCCAAACAAAGCAAGCAGATTAATCTGACACACTAAGACAAAGTTTTGTTCCACCAAGGTCTGTGATATCAACTCCACGTGATCTATCAACCTCTCTAGGGAGAGAATATATCAATCAATAAGAGAAGATGCACTAACCAATTTTGATTCACCAAAGCTCATGATATCAACCCCATGTGATCTATCAACCTCTCTGGAGAGAGAATGTGTCGATCAATAAGAGAAGATGCACTAACCAAGTTGAATGTGAAACACACTAAGTATCCTCCCTACCTACAAGGATTTTGTCATCAAGAAATATTTCTCTAGGAATCCAATCTCTCAAGAATCACGAATAGTGTTCATAGGGCCTAATTACTATGTGAGCACAGATATATTCCTGAAAGTAAATCTACCAAAAGTACCCAAAAAGAAGAAAGAGGAACACTTAACGCTTAAAGTGAATATGAGATGAGTCCATAAGGTGGAACATTTAACACCTCACACAAGCTGAAAATGAGTCCTCAACTTAGAAAACAAGTGAGTTCCTAAAAGCACAAAAGGGTTGCCAAGTGGAACATTTAACACTTCTATCCTATTGACCCCTCCCCTTTATGGCGCTGAGATTGCAACCACAGGGTGGAAATGAGGGGCTGGTGGATTAGCGAGTCCAATAACCCAAGATAGCAATCAAGATCAATCACAAGTATTCTAAGACTACTTAATGAATCCTTAAGGGATCACAACCTAGTATCAATTATGCAAGTGTGTAGAAATAGATAAAAGCATGAAAGGATGCACACAAGCTTGACACATAAGAGATTTATTTTAGGATCCAAATTGAAATATTATCAACTTGAGAAGAATACCTTAGGTCCAATGCTCTGCAATCCAAAATTTAGCACA
Organism: Chamaecyparis obtusa; assembly: GCA_027943335.1. Classification (NCBI taxonomy): domain Eukaryota; kingdom Viridiplantae; phylum Streptophyta; class Pinopsida; order Cupressales; family Cupressaceae; genus Chamaecyparis; species Chamaecyparis obtusa. The sequence continues at coordinate 1,137,012 of BSBK01002620.1, forward strand.
TGTCTGAAAGTACAAAATCAAGACCAATCAACAGCAAACTGTAAGTGTTAGAAATCAATAATTTGAAAGTACAAATCTGCAAATTATGTGTCTCTGTAGCAAAATCTTGCGCGAGGTAGAATGCGGTCCCGCGCGAGGAAACACTGTCTCGCGCGATGAAGAATGAAGTCTCACGTGAGGAAGTACTATCTTGTGCGATGAAGGATGAAGTCTCGCATGAGGAAGTTCAATCTCATGTGACAAAATATGAAGCCTCACCTAAGGAAGTTGAGTCTCGCGTGATAAAAGATAAAGTCTCATGCGAGGAACTGCAGTCTCGCGCAAGAAAGTGATTTTTTTACGCACAAAAATGATACCAGTGAAATTTCGTGTGACACAGAAAGAAATCTCGCGTGACGCAAGTGAAATCTCACATGAGAATTCATACAGAGATGTACGGAAGTATGGATAGAATGATAAAAATCATTGTGTACGGACAACTTTGATAGAAAAAGTGCCAAAATTTTTATTTTTATTTTTCCTTTTTGTAGGCAAAAAAGAAACAAAAAATAACGTCCTACTGAGTATACCAGGACCCTTGAAACCCTTATCCTCAAAAGATAGAAAATTGATAGAAATGAAGGGAAACCCATTTCAGGGCCCCACGGTGGGCACCAGAAATGTGTGTGTGAAAATTGTACCTGATCTGTAGACACAACACTTCAGTAAAATATTAGAGGTTAGCTATAATCAAAATCGTGCAAAATTGAAATCTAATCTAACCAAGCGATTTACTGCCTTCTAATAGGTGTGAGATTGATGTTCTCAAATTTTAATCAAGATTAGTGACCTAGACGACACCTAAATGAAGGATTTGAATGCAAAAGATGGATATGAAATTGAATGCAATTAATCTATATTTTTGATATTTTCTATGCAATAAGAATGATAAACTGATATGCTATGAATGCTATTGAAAACTGATATGAAATGAATGCTAAATGATCTAACAATGAAGATTCTAACAATGATATGAAAACTATGAAATTCTATGCTAAGATATAAAAACTATGCAATTGAAATTGATCTCACAAAGCTTTGAATTCGCAAGTTGATTCCTCAGCCTCCAATTCTCGAGCATGATTGTGCAGAAATATGAGATAATTTGTGAAGAGCTGAGCCTTTAATTTATAGAAATCCAGGGCTTTGGAGGTGCATGGAAGAAAGCCATAAATCACTCAAATAACTCAGCTTGATTTTTGAGTTATCTGATAATAACAGCTAATTAAGTCACAAAAATATGCAAAAGCTAAGTTTTAACTCAAATTAGAGTTTAGCTTTAATTGATAATTGATAGTTGTCTGCTTTTATGATTGTGCATGTTTTATTTATGAATTAATTTAATAATAAAGTGATTTATGCTCAACTTAACTGCTTTTAAAAATAAAACAATTGATTTATGGGTTAATCAATTATTTAATCAAAATTTTATTAAAAACTATATTATTAAATAATGACAACTTTCTTTAATTAATTACATAAGAATTTAATCAATTATTCATAGGATATTGGATTTATTGTCAAAATTAAATAATACAATTAATAATAGAGAGAATTAAATTTAATTACATAATTAAGTGGCAAGATATTAAATCTAATTAATTAAATATGAAAATATTCAATTAATCAAACTTAGGATAAATGTGATTTATCGCCAAATAATCATTAAATTAAAGATAATTAAGATAATTAGGAATATTGCTAGGAATATTCCTCGATGTAGAATTTAAGATAATCAATTAGGATTCGATGATGTTTAGATGTGCCTTAGGTTAGGACTTTGATGTCGATTTCATTCAAATTATTGATGTAGAAAATTAATGAACTTATAGCCCATTTTTGGGGTATTACAGAACTAAGGCAAGAAAACATGAAAATATTGGAGTTAGAAACATCAAGAAGAAGGTGGAATCTGAATTGGCTGAAGCAAAGAATCGCATTGAAAAATTACACACAAGTAAGGATCTAATAGAGTCACAATTGTATGCATAGAAGATTAAAGGAGATACCACTGGTATTGGATTCAATGAAGCTCAAGTTCAGATTGATGCTATGTGAGATAGATTGAAAACTCCTCAAGGATCTACAGAAGCCAAGAAGATGAAGAATCAGACTGAAGCTTTAGCAAAACCATCTAAAGATGAGCGCAAGCCAGTAAAATGAACTTGTTATGCATGTAACAAGCATGGACATATAGCAAGTGATTGTAAAGAGGTAAGACCTTTCAATGGTTATTTTTATTCATGCAATAAGTTTGGTCATAGAGCTATGAATTGTAGATCAGATCAAAGGAGTCAGAATCAACATAATCAGAGAAATCATCCACAATAAAATGTTAGAAGTCCTCAAAACATTACATGTCAGATATGTAATTATAATGGTCACAATGATAGACAATGCAGTATGGTAACTTACATCAATGCACCAAGGAATATAAGGCCTCTAGTTATTTGTCACACTTGTAACAAGGCTAGACACATCTCAAAGTTTGGCAGATCATGATTGCAAGGACAAGAAAGACCTAATGAGTCACAAAAGTCAATTTTGGATAAATCTTGAGAATTTGAGTTTGTGAAAGCTACAGAAGATGCGAGCATGATTTGGATAGAAGTAAAGAATGATAATGTTGATGAGTATGTATTGGATGCATCTGTAATGGATGCACTCTCTACTTCTGGATGAATGACCCTCATGGTCATAGGGGAGCTAGATTAGCTCTAGACCACTACGCAGCTAGTATACTCACCCTCAGAGTATGTGCCTTTGTTTATAGAAGTTTGGATACTATGTGATGTAGTATGTAAGAGCACACTACCTAATTGATAGCAAAAATAAAGAATGGAATTCTCTATTGCATTCTGTGTTTACATGGAAAGCATTAATGGTGGAAAGTTGTTTTAAAGTCACTGAAGATCCATTATTCACACATTTTCATTTGAGTTTGAGCCTTTGGAGAGCATAGGAGATCAAAGCAATTTGTGTTGAAAGATTTGAAGTTAGTTTATCAATGAAGAAGTGTGAAAGTTGTTGTGGAACCCTAGTTCAGTCACGATGATTCAGAAAGCCTTGGAAACATAAGTGAGTGATTACCAAGTAATGGCCACTCTAGTTGTGTTTGATGTTGCTGAAAGGAAGAGATACATATTTAAGAAGCATCCTTTCAATTCATTCCTAGATGACCTTGAACAGGCATTTTCTAGAACTCCTATGGGGGTAATGCAGATAGAGGACATACATGCATACATTTACTGCAAGAAGGAACCAATAGGTTTGGATAGAATAAGGTTGCACATGGAAACAATGATGAAACTAGACTTGACATTCATGGATGAGTTCACGCACCTTGCTAATAACCCTATCATAGAGTATGTGATGCATTAGAGTTCTATGAATTAGAATGGATTAATATTTTATTGAGCAGAATAAATGATGAGCTATTCTAGATAGGAGAAGTCCCCATTAGAATAATTACTGATCTCATATATGAGATGACCAAACTTCCTAAGACCAGTGCCATTCTTCCCACTAGAAAGGATGTCAGGAAACTAGTGGAATAGGCTTGTAATTCCCATAGTGATAAGCATGGCATGACCATAGAGCCAATTGAAGAGAAGGATATCAAGCTTATGGTGATGATACTAGGTTATAAATTTTAGCATGCAAACAGGGTGAATAGTGTGTCTGCAACCACTATTTTGGTAGCTATTAGGATTGTAAAGGAAAATGGAGAGTTCAACTTGTGTGAGATCTTGCATGCATAGTTGATGGATAACTTAAGGGCTATCAAACATGATAAGAGAAAAATATTTAGGTTTGGGTTACTTATCATCTATATGTCCTTCCATATAGTTGGAAAAGTATTAGATCTCTATCTAGATAAGAGTTTACCTACAATGCCAAAAATTTCATTCAAGGCATCATCTGAGAGCACCTTGAAATACTACATAGAATTAGAGATAAAGACATTCAAAATTAAGATGAAGAGAAGGTATAGGATACATGAGAGCATAGTGGAAAAGTATAAGGATAGCATTTGTTTCATGGTGGAGATAGATATTACATGTATGGAAGTTGTAGAGCCAAGAACTAAGTGGATTCATCCACTTGGTTATGAAGTGGAGGAACATATTCTGGAAGCTTATGCATAAGTTCTATTATCTGCACCTAAGGATCCTAATGAGCCAAGATGGGGTACCTATGAGGAAAAGACAAGACAAGTAGATTAAGTCTTGTACAGTGCTACGACCAAGAGAAAAGAATCAAAGATCACCTTCGAGATACTAAAAATCCATGGTGTAGCATAAGAAGAACTAGATAACACAAGGGAAGCCAAGATTGTAATGCAACTTGAGAGCGTACCCTCTTCAGAAGTGAAAATAGAGAAGACTGATGATCCTATGGAGAAGAAGAAAAAGGTAGAAGAAAGCACATCAGTGCCCACAACCACTATTGATCTAGAGTCCACTCCATCTCCTGAGCCAAGTAAGATACCTAAGAGGAAGAAGAAAACTATCACAAGCCATCCATCTTCAAGATGCACAAGAAGCTGAGGTAGAAAATCTCAAGCACCTCTTGAGGTAGGATTCTGACCGAATCTTGAAGTATTGAGAATAAGAGTGGTAGATGAAGGAAGGATTGATCAAATTTCTAAGTTCTATGACAAGTATCATGAAATAGATAAATCAAATATCCATAGCATGATAATCAGACATATGATTAAGTTCAAAAAGTTAGTCTTGAAACTTAAGACAGTAGTTCTTGACCAAGTATGGAATATACTTGATTCTTTGAAGAGACAAGAAATAGAAGAAGATTTTTGAATCAGAGAAAAGACACTAGATGATAACCTCCCTATGTGTTCAGTTGAAGAGAAAATATTGTTGTTGGAATTGGTGAAGCTTCACCTTAGAACCAAGATAAGAGCCTTGTAGATCATGAATAAGGACTATGAGTTGGTTGCCAAAGAAACTAAAAAAGCATTTGAGAAGGTACTTTTGGAACAACTCATGCATCCATCATCTGCACCTACAACTCAAGTTCCCTCTAAGAAAGAAAATATATTTGAGATCCCAAATTTACCTATGATAGGTCCAGAGGATTCTACACCTATGCCTGAAGCCAAGGAGGACACAATTATGACAGATAATGTAGAAATATCCATGGCTGTGATAGAAAAAGACTTAGACAAGTTTGAGGAAGCATTTGTGAGCACTGAGGAAGTAGATATTTTATGCACTGAAGAAATTCCCAAGAAGCAAGAAGAAGTTCTGATTGAAGACATAACTAGACAAGAAGAAGAAGAGGACAAAGAAGAAGAAGGGGACAAAGAAGAAGAAGAGGACAAAGAAGAAAAAGAGAAGGAAAATGAACCTGTAGATGAGCCCTCTATTGAAGTTCCTATGAAGGTAAAGACTAAAGTTATGGACATTTCACTCCTTTCCCCTAAGCCATCAATCTCATTATTGTCAAGTTTGACTCTTAACACAACAAGTCTAGATTCATGGGGAGAAGAAGACCTGATAAAGATCAGTGTGCTAGAAATGGAGAAAGAAAAGGAGAAACAAGTAATGTGGAATCCATTATTTGTTGAATCAGTAAGAATACTGAACAATCTACTGCATGCAGACAAGATAGTATCAAAATTTCATTCAATGGATGATGTTAGCACCATCCTAACAAGCTTTAAAGAAAACTTCTTAAGCCTAGAAGAATCAACATCCAAGGTTGTAGAAGAAAAATATCTCAAGAAGAGGCTAAGAGAATTGATAGGTAACTTCACACTTGACCTTAGTTCTTTAAAGTTTGGTCAAGCTTTACTGAAAGACTTAGCAGCTAAAGGAAGAAAGATAATAGCTAATTGTATGGATAAAGACAAACTAACTATAGACCTCACAAAGAAGATTTAGGAAGCTGAATCTGTGATGGAAGTAGTAAGGAAATCAGTGGAAGATCCCTCCATAGATGTAAACATGTGCAATAATGTCTATCAAGGATAGTTAAACAAAATTGACAAGGCATAAAAATAAATGGCCAAAATAAGGGCTAGGTAAACTTAGTTAAGGAATGCACTTGTGCCCTCTTTAGATGTGCTAAATCAGAATATCAAGGAGACAGATGCCACGATGGTGACATATCCTCAAGGTTTGAGTTCAAATTTGGAGAAGATGGAGAAGCTAACTTATGCACTATGTGCCCATCTCCAAATAGTAGATGCACTAAAGGCATTTTGGCAGTAAGAAATTGCAAACCTTCAGATTGCATACCCAGATGTACTCACTATGTAAGTACTTGTAGTTTCATTTTTTAGCACCTTTTTATTTAATGTCAAAGGGAGAGTAGAGATATATGGGATAAATATGGAGTAGTGTATATGATGTAAAGGGGAGTAGAGTATATAGTATAAGGGAGATAAAAGATAAGAGAATATGTTAGAAAGCTTTTTGTGTAAGATACAGTTTAGGAGCTTCACCATATTCCTTTGTTGCCATTAATGACAAAGGGGAAGATTGTTGGAAAGTTGACTATATTGATGTATATGACTAAGATTTGATGTTTTCATTATGGAAACACAATCATATAGAGTTTTGGTGCCAGTGCAATAACTTAGAAGATAAGAAATCAGCTAAGTATGGAAGACTGGACAATCAGTGAGGCACCAGATGAACAAAGCATCAACGCACATGTGTATGATCAAATTTTGGTATGCTCCCTTGATGATAATATTTTTCATATGTAATCATGCTAAGTCTAAGAATGCATGATCAGATGAGTTAGTATGAAGAAGTTACGAGTTGAAGTGACACAGTCAGTGAGCGGTAGAACATAATAGAGTATGCAACCGATGGGAAGTATTTTGATTAACAGTTATAATATTGTTTTGTGAGGGCTATGCACCTATTGTAAATTTATTGTAAACATTTGAATCTCATTGTATGTAAACACGATTGAGCCAATTCATTTGGAAGTGTTGCATGTAATTAGTTATAGGCCGACTTAGTGAATAAGTTTTGGTTGCACCTATATAAGACATGCGCTTTTGTATTAGAGTGTTTGATGTAGAGTGAAGATGAGATAAGTAGAGTAGAAGTATGTAAAGAGCAGTAAGAATGAGATAGAGCTTTAAAATATGCTAAAGCATATGCACACAAAAGGAATTGATCAGACAAGTAGTGTCATAGCAGCAGTTCACCCTTGTAGATATTGTGAGTATCTGATTTCTAGGAGTTTGTAGCCTTCTCTATTGAGAAGTGAGCTTTGGCAGTCAGCCAACCACCCCTAACAAGGTTTTTAACTAAAGAATCCTAACAAGGTCTGACCCTTTACAAGGTCTTTGTACTTAAGCATTGTAATGACAGCTCCTAACAAGGCTAAGGAACATTAACAGATTCATAATACACAAGTACATTTATTAGTGGATATTAATTCCCACCAGGGTTTTTCCTTTGGCCAAGGTTTCCCCGTAATCATATCTAGTGTTAGGTGTTATAAATGTTTACTTTACTTTCTTTAATATTCAGTTTAGTAATTAAGCTATTGAGTTAAGTTTCAAGTATCATAAATTAATATTGTAGAACACTAATTCACCCCCCCTCTCAGTGTTCCCATTCCTAATAGAACCAACCTCCATGGCCTTGAGATACACTTAGGACTGAAGTATGAATTGTCAATCTTCACCATTCTTTTCCTTTCCTACCCCATCTCCACAAAAACCTCGAGGGCTTTGTCTGAAACCTTCCTATCTCTGTAGAAATTGATCCCTTCAATTTTTAGACTAGTGGCCTCAATGATGATCTCCTCTATTACCTCCATATACTGTGTACCCACCATGATTTTACCCTTATTCCAAGTTTTAAGGAACTTCCTAGTAACAAAAGTTTTATTACTATATAGCCTCTCTAAATAATCTTCCACACCCCCATTCTTCACAATATTCCAAACCTCTAGATTTTGGTTCCATTTCTTGCAGTTTCCTGGCTCATACCTCTTATTGCATCCTCCCATGGCTTTAGTTTTGAAAATTTTCCTTGTCTCAAAATTTCTCACAGAACCTTATTTCATTAACTTATAATCATAATTGTGCCCCCTAATGCCTAAAACAACCCATAAATCATGCGAATTAAAGGCAAGAGTCACATTATAATCACAAAAAGGCCATACATCCCCTTCACATGGATAACTTCCATTCTTAAACATTAATGTGAACTTCATTGATAATTTTTTGCCTTCTTTGAAATCGATCCCTATTGATTAATGATGACCCATCAAAGGGAAGGACAATCTAGTCATCCCATTCAATATCCTCCTCACTTCTACATGCCACATTAGCTACCCAGTCAGTAGCTAAGTTGGTCTCCCTATAATTGTAAGTAATGACACAAGCCTCAAATGTCTTTATTAAACTTTTTTCTTTTTTAATGGTATTACATATTGTCCATGAGGGGGTCATATTTTAGTTGTGTTGGAACCTTAAATTTTGTGATATTTTGAGTTCCACATTCTAGGACAAGACAAAAATTTCACTCTCCAAACACATACAATGCCTATGATCAAGCATAATATCATACTTCCAACTCCTAGAAAATGGCTCTGATGCATGTGTCAAATGGTCAATTTCTAGCCATGAGGGGTCATGATAGAATACACTAATGAAGAAAGAAAATGAACTAAGGAAAAAACATATTAGCAAGACCTATGGTGATGACATCAGATGGGAAAAATGAAGCATCACTTATTGGCATAACAAATACCAATCAGCTCTATTGACAAAGAAAACAATAGAGGCGTAATGGAAATCTTGTATTGTCGATAGCTGATAAGGTTATCAGTAAGACATATCCCTATGAATGTAAACTGATTTATTGGTGAGTGTTATGGTGATAAAGGGCACCAACATAGTGATAGTGACCGAGTTGAGTACTTTTGGGTTTCCCCAATACCTGATGAATACATCAGCATATCCTATAACACTATGAGATGTATGAAGGCCATTGTAAAATAAGCATCAGGAGGAGATATATCGATGGAATTATTGGTATAGAAATACTTGTCAATGATGCATATTATGAGCTACAAATGATGTGTGATAGAATTTTTAGGATGACTTACACCTTACTTGGAAAAAATTTCTATATTTTTTTTAATTGTTAGGGTTTTTCAGAATAACGATGAACACCAGAAGATAACCGGTGAGGTTTCCATACCTATGATGACACAAACATTGTAGGTATGGCAGCATAATCATCATCATTATCATTGAAATTCTGGTGAAAAATAGAAGATAACTGATGAGGTTGCCATACATGTGATGACACAAACATCGTAGGAATGACAACATAGTCTTCATCATTCTCATTGTAATTATGATGATGTTTTTTCATAATTGTGATGTGTACTTGGTAATTGGAAATTCTAACAAAAAAATGATGACAAGGATTCCCTTTGATTTTTTTCAAAATTTTGACATGGTTTTGTCTAAATTTTGACGAAGATCCATCAGAAATCTGACCCAAATGTACTATTGATGATAAGGTCTATTTTTTCTCTGGTAAGGATTGATTGAGTCCCTTGTGGGCTAGGAGGAGGGAGACATATATTTTCCTCTATTATCTTCCCTATTACAAGAGTAATTCAAGACCTTCTTTATCCACAACAAATAATTCCCTTAAGTTATAGATGGCATCTATAGCTTTAGGATGGGACTCTTTTAATTTAAGTAAGTTCATAAATTTCTTTATATTCTCCTTCAGGGATTGGATCTTATCAAATTCAATTGTGGGATTTGAATCGTGATATACTAGAGGAGGAGAATTAGCTGGAGAACTATTAGGTGTAGAATGATGGGACCTAGATTTTGGAGAAGTATTATGTCCCAAAATTGGTCTTGAAAATAGTTTTGACCCACTTGGATTGTTTACATGCATGTTTTTAGTGAAAAAATATGTTGGTTGAGTAAGACTGTACTGATTAGGAGAGACACCACACCTCACAGATCTTTGAACAATATATACCAAAGTGGTCTAAGTTGTAAAGCTAATAGAGATTTACCTCATATAGGCTATCAGTGGAGCTTATCACAAGTAAGCTTCATGTTGGGCTCATCAAAATGTGGGGAATAAAATAATGCACCTACCTAGAGGTCAGTTAAAACCTCAAGGGATGCACAACTTCCTTACACCACCTCATGCTTATAGCTAGGAGTGCTAGGGAGATCAGACACAAGATAAAGAGTTCTACTTGGAAACTTCTATGTGTTTTAGTATTTATGTGTAGATATCCAAATAAAACTTAATTAACCAAATGTAAATTATATTTTATAACAAGAGAGAAAAAATGGGTAAAAAATGTTCTGATTACAAGAAATGAAAGAACTAACTACGATGAAAAAATCTTGAGCTTCGCAAGCACACTATATTGGACAAAAATACAACATAAGGACACTAATGTGGATTTTAAACACCAATGCACCACATTTGTGTCTCATACAAATAGGGTACATATGGGTAGAAATAAATTGAAAAATGAAATAATAGAATGTACTAAACTACAAATGTACGATAAAGGCAAAGTAATAAAATATAAAACTAACAAAATGAAACTATCCTATGGATGTAAAATGAAGAGAAAGCGATGTAATGGAAAATAAAAAATATAAAGTAAAGGTAATATAAAGAAATGAAATTCTAACTAAGATATACGTGTTTTAAATAACAAAATAGAGAGAGAGAGAGAGAGAGCCTTTTTGGAGGTTGATAATGAGATCCTTTTCTAAGTCCAAAAACCCATGAAGAAAACCTACACACAAATGAAGAGAATAAAAGATTTGGATGGCTATTTGGAGACTCTCCTCAATCAAGTCCCTATTTTGGTGTTTCCACCTCCACAACAACTATTTAGATACATAAAATTGGTGATAGATAACTAATTTTATGGAATGAATGAACAATAATGCAAGTACAAAAATTGATAATAGTGATAATATGCTCTAAAGACACAAAAAGGAAGACATGATGACTCCACAATAGAAGAAAGAATCCCAAAAGTCTGATGTGAATGCAAATAAGTGAGCTTGAGTAACTTGAAAATGGAGAACCTATAATTATTGGATATTGCTAATGCATTGGGGAGATGGTTGATACATTTAATATTTTTAATCACTACATTGAGTGATGTTGGAATTGATGTTGTTGTCATTTGTGTTTTGTCACTGATGTCAACATATATTTCTATGAAGAGAACATGCTGGTTATTATAGTGTACAGACATAGTATGAATGTTTCAGAATGTACAAAGTTATATGTGAGTATATGAAGATTTTGTGATCCTATATGCAAGATCGCATCATGTAATGTTGTGTATTGGCTAAGTTACACATGGTCTAGTGAAGACTCATTACTCGATAGTGATAGTGAAAGTTGACAGAGCTAGTCTTTATGTTTCTAGTATATCTTATAGAAGGTATGGATTCATTCTATGTGAGCTTAAGAGATGATAGTTAGTGTATTGAAAAATGTTCTATGGTTAGCACAAGGTATGAAAATAAGGATGATGCCTGTTGTGGCGTGTGATCTGGAGAAGACTTATTTGGGAGTTGACTTCAAAGATGTAGCATGAATTTTGGATGGAGAATGTGAATTAAGGATGTTGGTCCTTAATTGTTGTAATATAATTATTCTATACTTGTTTTAGATACCGTGTGTATCTTAGCAAGGGGTTATGTAATTGTTTGTACATTAGGAAAGCCTAATTGGCCACTCTAATCATGTAGAATATAATAGGGTATATATGTAAGATATTTTCTTTGGAAAATAAAAGTACAAAATGTATGTAATGTGAAAGAGGATTTTGGAAGTTGTGTGTTTGTACCTATTGGATATAGAGAAGATAATTGTATGTACTTCATTGGAACTAATCAAGAAAAGATAGTTTCTATTAGACAATTCATAAGAACTGTATATTTCCTCATATACACTTGTGTTATGAATAGTGTGTTTTGAAGGTGGAATTAACCTTCTTTGGGCAGTGGGCCTAACCCTTTTTCTTTGACTCCTAACAAGGTCTGTCCTCTAACAAGGACTATGTACTATAATGCTTTAATTAGCTCCTAACAGGGCTAGATCTTCTAACAAGGATAATATACTTATAGTACATCATTAGTGGATGATAATTCCCACTGGGGTTTTTACCTATAACACGGTTTCCCCAAAAACAAAATATTGTGTTATTGTATTGGAATTCATTGTGTTCATTGGATTTGATATTGCAACTATTCAAAGTTTAAAGTTTAATATTCTAGATCATACAACTGATTCACACCCCCCCTCTCAGTTTTATTGCGGAATTTTATTTCTAAGAACTAGTATTAGAGCTTTTGGTCCTTAGAGAGAAAGCTTAACATCTTGAGGTGATCTTGGAGATGGAATTCTATAGGAAGGATAGTCCAAAATTTGATCTTGAAAACTTTAACAGATGGAAGAACAAGATGTAAACTCATTTTCTATGTTTGGGCATCGACTACTAGATGGTTAAAAAGAATCAGGTAGCTATGAAGGCTGAGGATGAACTTCCAAAGGCTACTAATGATGAAAATAAGGCATTCTCATAAAACATGGTTTCAAGGAAAGCATTGATCAACGCACTCTCTAAAGGAAAATTTACTGAGGTTAAAGATTTGGATTCGGCACTATAAAGAATAAAATTGTAAATGTATGAAAAAGGGAATGTTTATGTAACATATAGGATTGGGAAAGGTAAGATATTCTTCTTAACCCCAAATTCTCAAAGGAAAGATCCAAATTGATTAACCATAAGAAGATGGTCAATACATAAATGAATCAATCGATGGAGTATATGAAGAAAGGAAAAAACCTTATATTCCATTATGAAAAGGAAATATTTAAATCTTAATTGAATTGAAGACAAATACTAACCTCAAAATAGGAAAGATCTAGAAAATGCTTTTTCCTAGTGTCTGTACTCAGTTTCAGGAAATTCTGCAACCGAATATGGCCTGGAAACACATAAATAGAGAAAACCCAAAAACCTTCTATTATTCTAAGAAAGGTTGACCTTGACCCAAAATAGGGGTAAGATCTTACCTCGGGGCACAATCTTACCCCTTTATGTTAACCTTGACCTGCACTATTCTGATGAAAAATCTGTTCACAGATCCCAGAAGTTTGTCAAAAAGGGTACTTAGATCTAATCTGCAATTCATTTTCCTGCACCTATACCTGCAAGAAAAAGGGTTTTATTTGTTGGATGAGGGGTTTTCCTTGGTCAAACCCCCATTTTGGAATTAACCTTGAAATGTATTTGAAATTGCAGCAATAAATAGAGTAAATGGAACAATTCACCTTGCTTATGTTGAAACCCTTGTGGAGGATTTGAATCCTTGAATCCACAAGTATGGATGCTCCAAATGAATGTAGAATTGTATGTAGGATGTCTCAAATTAATTTCATTAGATCTTCAACACCAATCTTGAATGGATCTTGGAATAGGAAGAAGCTTGAATGGACATGGATAGAGAAATCTTCAACAAAGGGGATCCATAGATATTGAATCCTTCAATGGCTACCAATGGATCTCCTTGATGAATTGAATCTTGAATGCTTGAATGCTTGAATCTTGAAGATGAATGAATGATTCAATGCTTTCTTTCTCCTTCTTGATTTCTTGATCACTTGATTTATATTTATGCTTGAATTCAATGGATTATGGATAAAAAAAAAGATGGATTGAAATGAGAGAGGAAGGCTTTTCGTTGAGCATCATTTTTACATGAAGACAACAGCTAGGAATTTGCGTGGGAAACTTCCCCTCTTTGAAGACTGACAGAATCAATCTCAAGGTTCCTTCTAGCTAGGTCTCAACTTCTTGGATAGCTCAACAGAAGACAAATGTGAATTTGTTAACAAGGAGGCCTTTGCTAGTTCTTCTCTCAAGGGAAACTGTAAAACAAACTTTAGGAAACCAAAAGTTCTCTTTTTTGATACGATTTTCAGATTTAAGAATGAAAAGCAATGCTAATTTAATTAATCTACTAAAAGTAACTTGCAAGGAGTGTTAGAAGATATAGGGTAACAAGATATTTTAAATGAATTGCTGAAAAGGAACCTAATGGACATATTCTAGCATCACACCACCATGTGAATTAAATAATCAAGAAGATGAAGAAACCCACAAAACAAAGATTAGATCATGTCACAATCTTCACCTGAATGGATGCAATCATCAACAGATTTGAACAAATGTAGATGTATGATAAGCCAAAATGCATCCAATCATGAAGCCACCCTAGATGTGTGCACACATGAGACAAGTTAATCTTTAATCACCAAAGAACAATCTTCTCAAAAATTCATCACAACACAGCAATGCAATACCAAAAAACATCGAACTAAAAGATCGTAGACTTAAAATCATTAAACAACCAATTGGATCTTTGAAATAAAGACTGAGCAATTCACACATTCATAAATTTCACATAGATAGCAGATAAATCACACCATGAATGAAGCAACAATTATATCTATTGTATTAATCATCAAGTCGACCCTCATTACATCATTTTATTACAATTTATAGAGCCATGCTCTTATTTTTATAGCTAGGGTTTAGCTGCATCTAAAACTTGAAAGTAAATCTAAACTAAAGCTTGCATTAAAGAAACTACTTCTAAGGCTTAGCTAAACTATCCTAGCATGGAATTAATCCTTGTGCATTACAAAGATTTGAACAAATTATGCATTAGATGACTAAAAAATGGAGCTAAAAATTGTGCATGCACTGGATAATCTTCATGTTTGCACCCTTGATCCTTGGTTCCAACTTCTCCATGTGGACCCAACTAGAAGAGATCCAAAAATCATGCACAAATGATCCCAAAAAGGAAGCCAAGATGACTAGAAAGTGAACTCTAAGATAACTGGAGTTAACTTTCAGATGTGCCAAAAAAAACCCCAAATCCCGATAGTTGGTCTGGAAAACACAAGACCCAAAATTGACTAAGTACCAAGTCCTTTATCCCGAAAATTTTAGACTTGCACACTTTTCAGAGCCTGAAAAATCCATATGACCAAAATGTCAAAAATTAGGCTCTGCAAAAATGGCTAAGTGTCAAAACTAGATTTTCTGTACACAAAATTTGGCAGATTTTAGATTGGAGGCTTACTAGATGGGAGGCACTTTTGGATGTGCTTCCCTGAACCTATCTACTATCTCTAGTACCTCATCAAAGTCTAACATCTTAATTCCTTGAAGGATCTCTTGCTACCTATCTCTTAAGTTGGTCAGTTCCTATGCAAAAGCTTTTATTTCTTCTTCACGAGATAGGATATTATGAATTTCCTCCTTCTGGTAAAACATCTACTAGAGGTCTTCTTTAGTCTTCACCCCTCATAATATTCCTAGGTACTAATCGATGATGTCATTTATTGAATACATAGTCTTATCATCATCTTCATCAAACAAATCTAGATCTAAACCTTCAAAGAACACCTGCAGCTCCTTTGCAAAAAGTGTGATGTCATGTCTCCTCTTGTTCAGCCTCTTGAGAACCTTTTCAAATATAGCCAATGTCACTACAATCTCTTGGATCCATTCTTCAAAATTATCCAATTCTGATCCTTCATATATCTTCATTAATACTTGAAAGCACTGCTTTCTTATCCTTGTTAGCTCATCCAACACCTTTTTCCAATTAAGAATGGTTTCTTATACACCATTCTCCTCACTCATGATTTCCACCAAGGAGGTTATTCCTGCCAAAATGTTTTGGAAGGGCCTTAGGATCCTCCTGAGGGACAAGCTAGCGAACTGCTCAAAATTAAGCTTCCACTCAGCACAAGCCTATATAAAATAATGTGGAATATCTGTATTTACTTCCCCCTTCTTCTCCATAATCACCTGTAATGAGGCTTCAGGGTTATTTGGGTCAATTGGACCCACTTTCTTTAGAATGAATTTCTTCATAGCTTCATTTTGTTCTTCCAAAGCTTTTATGTTTTCTTCATCTTTATCCATAAAGCCTAAAGCATGCTTCAACCCCAAAGTATCCAAGTTTTTGCTACCTTCCCTAGTGGGCTCCCCTAAATCTACCTCCTCCAACATGTAGTCATGTGGAGTGATCTCATTTGTAGTAATATCCATTATGTGGACAACCACCTTTGCTTTCCACCTACTTGTTTGGTCTTGAGTGACATAAGACATTGTTCTTGCTTGGGGAATTGGTGTTGTTTGATGGAAAGCATGCCCTAACATGGTCACATCAACCTCATCATCTATGTACACTCTAAATATTGGTTGTACATCTTTAGTGAACCAAGTGGGCTTTGAGAATGCATTTAAAGGCTCATAAAGAGCAGCCAATGTGGAAGAAGTTGCTAGGCATTCTATCCTTATTTCCTCTTGACTTTCTTCTTCTTCTCTTGTTTCCTGCTCATTCCCAACATCATCTTCATGTTCTTCCTCATCAGCCATTTGTTCCTTAGTCTCTATTTGTGGCTTCTCTTCTTTAGTATGTGGCTCCTCTTCTGCCTATGATTCTCCCTTGTCATCTAGCTCCTCGGATCCTATATGATTTTCTTCCATTTTCTCACCACCAGTGACTTATGCTTCTTTCTCTAGCTCCTATGAGTTCTAAGGCATTGATTCACTATGGACCTATGGTAAGGGCACATGAACTCGGGGAGGAATATTGAGTGGGGGAGGCATAGGAGATACAAGGGGAGTGGTTGAATGGGCTGGTGGAGGTGGAGTTGAAAGAGGAACATGGGATGAAGAAGGTTGCTGAGGCAATGAAATGTTTTGCATTGGAGTGTTAAGTGGGGTAGTAAGAGGGCTCTTGAAGTGGAACTATAGGAGGATTTGAAGGCTTAGGTGGAGGTGGAGGTGGAATGGATGAATCCAACAAGACCTGTGTAACTACATCTTCTTCTGAGGTGACCCCAATAGAAGAGTCATTTTCTAGCTCTGTAGTTTCCTTCTGGGCCTTGGTTATCCCCACATCATCTTGGCCATGAGGTTCTCATTGGGTTTCCTCTCCCAAGCCACTGAAAACACTTGTAAAACACATAGGAGCTTGTTTCTCAAACTCCTAGAAACCATTCAACCCTGCAAAATCTGAGATGTCAAATTCATCATCACCAAGGGCATCTAGATTTATTGGCTCTCCCTATGTAGCCCCTTCAGCATCCTGAGAATCATCATCCACTATCCTCCTTTTCTTCAAGGATCCTATAGACCAAGTCCTCCTACTGAGGGGAACATCATCCAATTCATCTTCTTGTCCTCCACTAGGGTATCCATTTGTGTGGGCATTGAGCCACTCTTCCTCTTGTACACATCACCCTTGATCACTCCAGATAGCTTGGGCCCTATGATATTGAATTTTGTTCTCTTCACTGAGCTTGGAGAATCTTGGTCGCTAGGTGAAGGTGCTTCTAGCGGTGCAATACTTCCATTCATCCTAGTTTTTACCTTCTTGGAGTGCATGGCCAGACCATATGCGGTGGGGCGCTCATGTCAATATACAATTTCCAGCTTCAGAGGAGCAACCTCTTTGAATTGTGGTTTTAGTATCTTTTCTCCCTTCTTCTTCTTTTCACAAGAGTGTTTCTCTGGGAGTTTCTTCATGGGAAGTGGCTCCATTTAGAAAGGATGAGCAATCCAAGATTTAGTCAAATTAATCACATGTAGGGCTCTAAAATCCATACTATTATTTTCATCTTGATCTACCTCCGCATTAAGGATAGCCCTTGTGTACACCTTGTCTATGTTATATATAGAATCCAAAATTTTGTCTTAGTCAACATCTACCACCTTCTAGAGAATCCTTAACAAAATTGGACCCTGTACCAGCTCTAGACTCATCCAAAAATAGTCACAGACTCTTACCTCATAATCATCTACACAATTAGCCCAATGGTCTTCAATATGCAACTCATGAACATAGTATCTTCTCATTATGTGGCTATAGGTACCAATGGGATCAAAGTGAGGCCTTACTAGGTTGTAAGGTAATAGTGTGAATTCATCCCATTCTCCAATCAAAGACTTGCAGACTTTCATGTCTGGTACATAGTGGGGGCCGATGGAAGTAGGAAAATCTCAGCAATGCTTCTTCTTGTGCTTGATGTTCTCATGGGCATCAACTAACTACCTTGCGATCTCTAGGAGGACTACTCTATCAAAAGGGTACCTTGGTAGCTTCTTTGGTGCTAGGGTGCTTCCTACCACCCAAATGTAAGTAGAAAGCCCCAATGGCCTTTACTTTAGCCATTGCTTCTATTGATAGCCTTTTGGCATAGTCTCCCTCAATGGAGTGTATGATCGCAAAAATGAAGGTATCATTGACAATTATGAAGTCAAGGCTATTGTGAGTGTAGAAATCCTTCCTGACCAATTGAGGGTATAGAGTGAACGACCATGTGTTCAGTTCTCCAATGGCTCCAACTTTGATTAAACCTGGGTAAACTGCCCTGGTGGCTAGTAAGTACACAACATAAGACATCATGTAGAAATGGGGGTCTGTCTTCACCTGAATCAGTTGTTCCTCCATTTGGTCACTTAAAATGGAGGCACAATCAAACCTCACTTGTCTTTCTTTTATCTTTTGGATTAGGAAGATCATCCAAGGCTCTAGTTGATGGGACTTAGGCAGCTTGTACACCTTGCTGATCATTGTTATAGCTGCTTGGATATCTTCTTTCATATAGCCTCTCATATCAATTCTATCCAGCCTATTCTTGGGAAATGGTTGCATCAGGTACTCATTGTTAATAATGTTGTGAGCCCTTTGTATGTCCTTGTTGTGAAACTCCATTCCCTTATTGATATTGAAATTAAAGAACTTATCTTACCCCTTGGGAAAGTGGAAGACATCTTCAATATTATTGGGCCTCAAGTCCAAGACCACTTCTCCAATGTTGTTCTAGACCATGCACTCATCTGGCACATGGTTATTGGCTACTGTATTGATCAGTTCTGCTGACTAGATGGAAACTAGGTACATTACCGCATTCACTAGAAAGCAATGGACTAATAAAGTGCAGTCCTCTGAATGCCCCACCAGCTGCACATGCTTGTTCAGGTATTCATTCCAACTTACATTTCCAATATCTGTATCAGTTATTCCTGCACATAGGTTGGTCACTTTGGATGGTGGGTGATAACCTTTGAATTGATACTTCATCGCTAGTGATGCCAATACCTTTTCAACCATACCTGTAGAGAGCACAAGACACAAATTAGAAACATAGTGGGAGGGAAAAATCAAAAAGAAAAGTATATTACTGAATTTTAAGCTAAAAAAGGGGGTATAAAAGTGATTTTGGCCTTTCAAACTTTCAGAGGTACCGAACCTCCGAAAGGCCAAAAAGGCCGAAAAGGGAGGCTTCTTAATACCCTTGGACTATTCATTGGCCCTTTCAGTGGGATGGAGGTAGAAAACCTTTCACATGTCGAAAAGGCCAAGCATGACTTGGAATAAACTCTCAGTGATATGAAGATAGAGGAATCTTCAGCGTGTGATAAACCTGAAATGGGCAAAAAAGCAAAAGATGCACTTTGGGGGACCTTACCTTTGTCACTTCGAAGGTATGGATGTTTTAGTGTGTGACAACACCGAAACACCAAAAAGGTGTCAGCACTTGGGAGAATTTGTTGCAAGGTGCTTGAAAGTTTCAGACTCTAAAAGTCTGAAACTAGGGTTTTAGTGGTCAGACTAAAAAACAAGTTTGACGATGAGTTTGACCACAAACTCATCATGGGGAGGCAAGGTGACTACCTTGACAATCCCCAAGGCCCAAAAGGCCAACTTTGAACAACCTAGACCTAAGGACAAGGCTGAAAAGGCTGCAAAGACACAAACTTCTAAAACTAGAACAAGCTGACAAGACCAGAAACAAGGACCCTAATCTAAGACCCAAAATAAAAACAAAGAGGGTTGGAGGACCACCAACCTAGAAGATGACAAACTCAAAGATGACTAGGGATGACAGGAAAACTAAGAGGGAAAAAAAATGATGAGTGGGGAGAAAAATTGCCTGGAGGTGGAGGAGCGAGTGTGAAAGTGAGGGTTTTAAAAACCTTCACGCCTTTTATAGATTACCTGGGTGGCTGATGTAAGCACCCCAGGTGTTGGCCTTTTATGCTTTTTAGGGGTGACAGACCTCTGAAAGGCTGAAAAACTGGAAAGGCTGACTCCCTTGCGAGAGTCAGACCTTCAGGGTTCTGGACCTCCTAGAGGTCCAAAAAGGGGGTCAGAGCTGAAAGACCCAAAATTAAGGTGCAACTTGCTCCACCATCCTTTTTGCACTTTCAGACATCCAAAAGTGCGAAGGGGTGACAAGGAAAAAAATTAAAACAACTAATGTCAAAACCAAAGACAACAAGAAGCAAGATAAGTAGCAAGTAGGAGGTGGGCCCCTAAGGCCATAAGGGCCATTAGGGGAGCATGGTTGTGGGACCTGTTGGCACTTCAAATTTTTAGTACATGAGTCTTGTGAAATTCTTATAAATTTGAAGTGTGTATAAATGTTCATGAAGTTGTGATAATTTTGCTACAGAAAACCCATAAAAAATCTTACAAAATTATCTATTTTTCCTCAGTATCTAGTGAGCCCTAACTAAGAGTTAAACCTGAGAAAAACCCTAAGTTTATGCCATGTTCAAAAACCCTAGGTTGTTGTATTCATTTCTATTTAAGCATTACCTTTTTGAATCACTTAAAGTCTCAAAAATGCATGTGCATAAATATTTTCCTAAGTCTCTACGACTGGAGGTTTTATTTTTCCTAAATCTGGCAATGATTAATATTTCCTAAGTCCTATGCCTTTTATTTTCTAATGTTTTGGCTTTCATTCAGCTTTGATTCTTTAATGAAGATCTAATGGCAGTCGTGTGTTCACATGGAATCTTTCCAAGCCATGCGAACATGCGACTAACCGTTGATCTTATAATGAAGCTTGATGCGGAAACCAAGTGGGACCACTAACATGTATTTCACAAGTGGTGGCTTTTTATTTGTAGAGGACAGTGGGGCTGGTGGCAAAAGGATCTTTAGAGTTGAAAAGTAATAAGGAAAAGATCGGATGGCTATCATATAATCGCATGGGATCTTAGAGGCCTATGCAATCATGTGACATGTCATTGATCTTGCATAAGGCCAAGCATGATTCTCAGGTGGGACCTTTGATAGATGTACATGAATAGCATTTTCTCATTGGCTAATATCAGTGGGACCGGTGTCAATTTTTGCATATGGTTTTTCCTTGATTGATCGATACTACTTGCTGATGTGGAGGATGTCAGCAAAACACCAGTGCTCGAAAAGAAGGAGATTACATGACAACTTGCCAGGTATTGCCAGCATGGATTTTTCTTTATTAACAAAGAAAAGTAGGACCAGTAACTTGAAGAAAAGATGACGATGAGTGAATGCTAATGGTTTTTCGCATGTTTGCATGAGAAATTTTCAAGCTATGCGATCATGCGACTAACATTTTGTTTTAACAGTGAAATTTGTATAGGACTACCATCAATAGAGAGAGTAAGTGACAGCTTTTCGCATGTTCACATGAGAAATTTTCAAGCTATACGATCATGTGATAGGCCATTAGATCATTTTCTAATGATGATCGATGGTTCTGGAGATAAAGTAATGCAAATTTGAAGTTTCCTATTGAGAAGTGGCAGTTCATTCTTTCAGAGTAATTGTTGAATCGTGCTAAATAAATTGTTGAAATGACTACTTTAATTGCTCATATATCTAAATTTCACACACTCTCAGAAGTACAAAGAAATCAAAAAATTGGAGAGACTCAAGCATGAAGAATTGCAAGGACTGGCTATTGTCTCCCGGTGATTTCCTAGAAAGAGGTTGGTAAAATACTTGTGCGAATTACTTCCCTGCTAAAAGAGTCATAGTTTTGTAGTTTGTATATCTTGCAAAGGTTTCTTTTAAGATAAACCCTAAAAATGGCACCAAGGAAAGAATTATCCAGTAAAATTGAGTATAGTGAAAGAGGTTTGCATGAGGATTTGTTGCAGTTACTTCCTGGCTCTACTACTAACCTATTGAAAACCAAGAGTCTGATTCCCAAACACCCTAGGGTAAAAATAGCGGAGGGTTTATATGACACAGCAAATTTTATTAGGGAGGCTAAAATTGGTACAATCAATGCAAGTGGTGACTCTGATATCACTAGATTAGATCTATTCAAAGTAGGTTTTAGTCAGAGAAATGCTCCTCACCCTGCAAGCAATATATGGCAATCTGACCTAGGAAAACTTGTGGTACCCGGTGTCTTTTTAGATGTTGATTTGATGATCCAGGTTGCGAAGAGTTATGACCCAATCATTAGGGAGGTTAGGGATGCAAAGGGAATACTATTGATCAAAATTTCTACTGAAAAGATTAGGAAGGTGTTCAGGTTAAGTGAATCCTCAGATAGTTTAGAGAATATTGATTTTGAAGAGCTAAGGCAATTATATGATGCACAAAGGAAATATTTCAGAAGCAAATTGTTGAAGGATTTCTGCACCAAAATTGGGAAAATGGTTATTATGGGATAGAACACACAGGAGCCTTTTAAAATAGAATATTTTGATTCCAGAGCTAAGGGTACATATTGGTCATTATGTCAGGCTTTTGGAGAGGATGTTAGTGAGAGGATGCCAATACATTTGATGTACATGGTGATTCAAATTCTACATTCACATATATCTATTACTTTTGATTTTGCTCCATTCATTGCTAAACAAATCCATAATGGATTAGTGAAGATTCAAAAGAATGAAGATGACAGAACCTTCTGTTGGTATTCTTTCATAATGTACATGTTTTTGTTTAAAGGAGCAAGCTTTTTTGGGCAAGAAATGGAACTAATGAGATAGAAGGGTGGTGAAGATATGCCAGTCTAATTATGGAGCCTCATAATGACTTGGGATAGAAAGGATAATAGTTTCACAAATTTTGATAAATGTTTTGCAGCCAAACTCAGGATGTTGTTTGTCTTAGACAACCCAATAATCCCAACAGTATTGGCACAGCTCATTAGGCCAAATCAGTTTGCTAAGAATCTGAATATTATTCACAATTGGGGTGATGTAATTTTCTACAATGTATCAACTATCATCAAGTTGTATGGTTTCAGGGGGACCCCTTTTATATTGCCTTATCATGTACCCCTTAGGATTGGAATTGAAAAAAATTTTAGGCAATTGGGAGATATTGAAGAGTATGCCCTCATTGGAAAAGGCAAGGGAACTTTATTCTCAAATGTTACCATTGCCCACCAATTCATAATTACCAAGGGTGGATGGGTTCACATGGATAAAATCTTGGCTCCATACCATATGGCCACTGCAATTGCCAGAACAACAGATCCAGAAGGGTTCTATAATGAAATGTTCAAGAAGAGAGCCAAGTGTGCCATGATTAACCACATTTTTAATTTCCCTGAGGATATTGTCAGAAATGTCCCAAAGTTGCAGGATCAAGAGGTTAGGAAGGAAAAGTGGCTTGTGTACAAAAAGACATTAGATTTTATCCGGGAGTTTGATTCTGGATGGGATCCCCTGAAAAGCATAACTCCAATGGGGAAGAAAATAGATACCCTCATGAATTGTTTTTAGGGTATTTTTCAGACCTTAAATGAAAAGAAGGAAAAGGTTATGAAGGATGATCTAGAAAGGGCTAAGCAATTGTTAAGCAAGCCCATATTTGCAAAAGGTTTGCCCCCGGGAAGGTACATGGTGCAAAAGAAGACTAGTTACAATGTTGTAGTACCAGAGTGAAGCTAGCAAAGGCAAATTGATACAAGGAATATCCCATCAACTTCACAAGTTGAGAAACAAAAGAAAATTGTAGAGATCCCTGATTCTCCTCATCCTCAAACCTCTAAGGATGTAATTGATTCTCCACCCCCATCAAAGAAATAGAGAGTGGAAGAAAGACCTGTTCATGTTGACAAGGAGTATTCTCCATCACAGTCTCCTCTAAGAATTTTTTATGACCAAGAGATTGCAGAACAAGTACAACAAGTAGATGCTCTAGGTCAAATATTTATGACCTATGAAGAAATAAATGAGGGAGTGCCAGAACCACCAGAATAGCCCAAGTTGGTTTTAACAGTAGGGGAATTGGTAGGTATAGAGTTAGACCCTATAATCAAGCAGGCTTGTGAGGAATTTTTGGTTGATGATACTTTTGTTAAAACTAGGGCCTTCATGCAATTTCTTTAGAAATTAAACATCAGGAAATTTCAAGAAATCTATGAGAAGAAACATGAAGAGAATCTAGAGAAGGATTTACAAATCATAGAGGAGGAAGTGAAAATAGAGATGACTACAAAGTTTAAACAAATCACTCTAGAACAGGGAAGAGATATGGTAAAAGTGTCAGGAGTGCTAATCCTCCTAGAGTGGGATATAGTTGATGTAGTAGTTTTTGATGCAGTTAGAAAATAGACCACTCCTTTCCATAGAACTCAAGAAGAAGTAGAACAGGTTGTTAAAGGGGTCACTTTCAGTGACAATCACCAAGCTTTGGTAATGTGGTCCTTAAGAAAGAATGAAAGTAACAAGGGAGAACAAATTGTCAAAGATGACCTTTCAAGGAGTCTAATTGTAAGAAGGGTTATTGATACTTCTTTGATGGAACCATTAGGTATGGTAATGGCCACAACACAATTAATAGAAAAAGTGGTAGAGAAGGAAGCTAAAGAGAAGGAAGAGCTCACTACAAAATTGGAAACTATTTTGAAGGTTTATGGTGAGTTGAAATAGGGGATTCTTGAGAGAGATATTCTGATTGCAGATTTAAAGAAGAGATTGGGAGAGCATGCCCTAATACAATTATCAGAATAGATGCAGATAGCATCCTCCCCTACTGGGCCTTCCTCATCAATCCCTATTGTTTAACTTCCTCCTTCCCCTCTTCCTCCTTCCATAGATGAGGAAGACATTGATCAAAAAGTAAAGGAGAGGTTTGATAAGAAGATAAAGGATGTTGTTTCACATTTTGTTGCAAAGGTGAGATCTAAAGAAGGTCTGCACAACAATGGGCAGACATCTTAGCATCTTTTCAAAAAGAAGTGGCTACTGTGGACAAGACCTTGGAAAGATGGTCTGCAAGAAGAGATAGTCTGAAGTCATTTTTTGACCAAATTAAGGATAAGTGTATTGTGAATATAGAGCTAACAAACACTTATAGGTTTGTTAAGCATCTTTTTGATTTTGAGGTAAATAGGGGGAGTATAAGAAGAAAGTCAGAAATCTTAAGGGTGAGATATTTCCAGGATGATTTTCAAATTTTTCTTGGTCTTATTAACGCAGATGGGGTAATTAAAGATAAAGGTCAATGGACGAAGTAGATAGATAGACAAGTATTGTCTAAAGTAGACTCCATTTTATGTATAGATGATAATACCCCATTCATACAATTTGTTGAACTCCTTTAGGATGCTAGGATACATTTTTCTAATCTAAGAATAGAGGTTCCCCAGTTGTTTGCTGAGTGGAATAAATTACTACAGAAGAGGGATGAAGTCCTTGCCTTTCATTGGCCGAGTGAAGAGACCTATAAGATCTAGGAATCAACATATCCCTCAAAGTGTTCAGAAGAAGAAGAAGCATTAAATAAAGAAGTAGCAGGTGGGAGTATTTCAAATCCTCAAGATCAAAGCTAACATGGACAAAGATGTCAAGAAGATATCATAGGCATGGATACAACACCTGGCAGAAGTTGAACTGACCTTGGGAGCTATTGCAAGATTTTGACGCTCATCTTTACGATCCATCTCAAAGTTTTGTAACAAGAAAGTTTTTATTTTCATTTTTTGTCTTATCTGAGGATTTCTTTCTGGTCTTTTCTAAGATGATCCAGAGCTTGTTTGCAATCCTTATTCTATAAAAGGATTACCAGGATCAATGTAAAAGGACTGAGAACTTGATCAATTTTATTGATAAGTTTCTTGAGTCTGGGATATCATAGACCATTTTTAGACATTATTTCTATAGAAGCATAATATTTTCTGGTTCAAGTTATTTTCAGAAGGTTATACTGTAAAGAATTTTGTAAGCATGATATAATATAGCATTTGAATAAAATCTAGGATTTATATCTCTCCTTGAGTATTTCTATTTGAGTTATGAATTGTTCCAATTCATTGCATAGACAATCTTTGTGTGTATGTCTATATTTCTTAGCTCTGATCTAGGATCAGATTAAATAAGCTTTGAAAGGGACATAAATTCTTTGAAGTTTTTCTTAAGGATACACCAGCAAGTAGTGTGAATCTAGGAACCTTTGATAAAATCCACCATAGGGTGATTAGTATTTTCAAAGGGGAATAAATTTTCAAAGTTTAGTATATTTGTTCATGCATAACAGTCTTGCAGTGGAGGTGTAGCCCAATGGATAAGACACTGGCCAGTAGTGAGGTTCTTCTCATAGAGATAAGTGTTTAAGGGATTCTATTGGTATTTCCATCTTAAAACATAAAATTGTCAAAATTCTTTGAAGTTCAGTGATTTGCAGAATAAATTACCACGTAGTGATAGAGAAAAATCTATGAATGAATGGTCATCATTTAGTTTTTTCTTATCATTTATCTATTTCATCTAAATCTAGTTAGTGAATCAGTGAAGCAAGTTTTGTTACTGGATTAGGATCACCCTCCTTGGTTTTGTAGAGCCAGAAGTGCAAAGGGCAAACTAAGACCCTATAGTTGGTTCAATCATCTCTAGAGTTAAATATTTGGATCCAACCAATCCTCAAAATCTGTAGATGTATTGGTTGCCTATTAGAGCATAAAATCCCATTTTGGAAACCAACAGGACCACAACAAATAGCCCAAAAAAACAAAGGAAAACAACTGAAGCTTCCCAGAGCTAGTCCACCTAGAGACAATCCCGATCTACAATGAGGCAAGTATAAAAATCTTCTGATCCAGCATGTTTCTTATTGTCATCAAGGTAGAGAAAACCATAATGTCTACATCTAGTGTGTGAGAGTGTGTGTTCAAGTTTCCTTGGAAACCCCTTATCGTAAGTTCTTGCTGGTGATCACCCTGTCATTGCCAGATCACTACCCACTAATCCAAAGTTGGCCATAAGTCAATTTAACCTTTCTCTATTTCCAAGCAGGTGTTAATAGCCCTGATAGAGGTTGTTAAAGTCACCCTTTCCCAACTGTAGATGAGCTTTGGTAGAAGTTTTAGGCTTCACAGGAGGGCTCTTATACTCAATTTACTTCAGCTTTAAGCTGATCCCTTTGAAAGCATCCTATTATTAGAAAAAAAATTTCAATGTGGACTGCTTCAATGCTCCTTGTAGCTTTGTAAAAATATCATCCATTGCTCTTTTTTTTAATTCTTTTTTTTTGGAAAACTGGGGCAGCGCTTAGACTATGTTGTCTTGGTTTCGAGCATTCCTTTGTTTATCTCATCCTTATGCATTCCTCCTTTTTATTCTCTTTCTCTTTTCTTTTAGTCTACATTTCAGTCAGGAAAGGGTTTTGACTTTCAAGCTTCCTTTGTGACCATGGGCATCTCCCAGTGCAGATTGAGATCCTATTTTGAGAAGCTCGTGGCTTGGGATTTTCTTTTAAGTGCATTTTTTAGTGTTGAGGATGGTTGCTTCTAGTAAACTCCCCCAAGAAATCTGAAAAGAAAGTACCTTACCTTTGATCACTATCTCCAGCTTACTACAAAATGAAACTACTTCCAACATTTTGGACCATGGGAAACTTGTATTCATTACTTGGACCACCTAAAATAGACCACTAAAAAATTAAAGCACTCACCCCCTGCAAGCAAAGACCTAAAGAAAAGATACGGATGACAAGACCAGTAGGAAAAAAAGAAAAGATAATAAAATACAAAGATATACAATAAAGTACAAAGGGGCCTATCAAGACCTGAAATAATGCTTTTGAAACTGGCTATTGATTGGTAATGGGACCGATTCTTTGTCAAGAGAACTAATCTAAAAGGTATTTTCTCCCAAGATCTCTGTGATCTAGAATGGACCTATCCAAAAATGTTGGTACTTAGTGTGGCTATCTGGTTTTTCTTTTTATTTGTCCCACATCAAAACTAGATCAAAAATTTAGAAGGCTTTTATGGTCACTCTTTTGTCAAACCATCACTTGACAATAGCCTAGTGTTTAGCTATGTGTTCCAAGGCCATAGTTCATTTTTCCTCAAGGTTCAA
This sequence comes from Chamaecyparis obtusa, assembly GCA_027943335.1. Classification (NCBI taxonomy): domain Eukaryota; kingdom Viridiplantae; phylum Streptophyta; class Pinopsida; order Cupressales; family Cupressaceae; genus Chamaecyparis; species Chamaecyparis obtusa. The sequence continues at coordinate 1,165,269 of BSBK01002620.1, forward strand.
CAAATTCATGAGGTGAATCTACACCTAGTTCTCACCCTTGATGTATTGGTCCATGAATCTCAAGATTGGTATTTTTAGGTTCATTGGAAAAATGGGCTACAAACCATAAACTAACTGGTAGGGAGAGGTCCCTAAGGAATTCTTGACTCTAACATGATATGTCCATAAGGCATATTTCAACTGGGTGTGCCAGTCTCTGGGATTGTCATCCAAAAGATGTTTGATTACCGTTATTAGGTTCTTGTTGGTTGACTCAGCAATTTCATTCCCTTGTGGGTAGTAATTGGATGAGAATTTTAGAATTACCTGGTTCTTGAAGGCCCATTGAATGAGACTTGTAGATGAAAAGTAGGGGGCATTGTCACATACTAAGAAAAAAGGCATGCCAAATCTTGTGATGATGAAATCCTCTAGGAATTTTTTGATCACCTCAGTGGTATAATTTTTTAGAACCTTTGCCTTTGTCCAACATGTGTAGTAATCAGTTGTAGTCAAGATGTATTGGTGGCCTATTGAGGATGAAGGATTGATCATTCCTAAAAAATCTAGCCCCCATTGGGTGAATAGACACACTTTGTATACCAACTGTAAGGGCATCTCTGGATATCTTTCTCTAATGGCACTGGTTTGGAAAACATGGCATGAGCAAACATGCTCATGAGTATCTTTGAACAAAGTTGGGCAGTAATAGCCACATCTCAGTATCTGGTGAGCTGTAGCTTCTATTGATCCATGTCTAGTACCATACTTATCATGAAATTATGTGAGAACTAGTTCAGCTTCTGTTCAATCTAAACATTGTAGATACAATCCATCATAATTGCATTTGTAGAGCTTCCCATTTTTCAGCATGTATGAACTTCTCTTATTCTTAAGTGCTCTCCACTAGGAACCATTCAATCCATCTGGGCAACAATTTTGCAGCAAGTAGTAGACCATGTCTTGATACCATATGTCAGTGACTATTCCTTCATTGGTGTACACCTGGCACACCAAACCTTGATCCATTTTAGCCATCATCTTGGTGAGGCCTTGGCCTCTCACCAATTTCATTAGTTGGATCTCAATGTAAAATTCCTACTATATTGCCATCCATTTGCCTCTTCATTCTCTGAGTTCATTTTGCATTAGTAAGGATTTGACTATTGGATCTGGAACAATAACAATGACCGTACTCCGAAGTATGTAGTGTCTAAATTCCTTGATAGCCTTGACCAAGGAAAAATATTATTTATCCAAATTAGGATGTTTGAGCTCTACATTCTTTAGTGGGTAGCTCATGAAAGCAATCAACCATTCATCTTCACCTTCTTTCTTCTGCGTGAGGATTCCTACATATGAATGTTCCAAAACAAATGAGTAGACTTTAAATGGTAGAAGATAATCAGGACTAACCAAGACTGAAGCAGTGGCAATGGATGTCTTGATTTCTTCAAAGGCCTCTTTAGTCAGGGCATTCCATTTGATTTTAGCATCCTTCTTCAACATATCATTTAGAGGATGCACTTTTTCTGCAAACCCACTGATGAACTTCTTGACAAAGTTGATTTTCCCAAAAAACAACTTCAACTCCTTCCTACTATTGGGTGGAACCAATTTGAGGATAGCTTCAACCCTTTTAGGGTCAATTAAGATGCCTGTCTTGGATATGATATGCCCAAGAAGTTTTCCTTGAGTCACCCCAAAGACACACTTCTTAGGATTCAAAGAAATTCCATAATGTCGACACCTCTTCAAAACCTTTTGCAAATCTTCAATGTGGTATGCCTAATTCCTAGAGAAAACTATGAGGTTGTCCATATATATAACAATGAACTTATTGACCAGACCCTTGAATGCCTCATCCATAGCCCATTGGAAAGTGTCTCCTACGTTGATTAGACTGAACGACATGCGATGATAGGCAAATGTCCCCCATTTTGTAGTGAAGGTTGTCCTCAGGTGGTCCTCTTCCTTCACCATGACTTGGTTGTACCTTGAGTAGCCATCTAGGAAGGACATCATTTGGGAACCGTTGACCACCTATAACACTTTGTCTAGAGAAGGAAAAGGATAGTTGTCCTTCTGGGAGAACCTGTTCAAATTTCTGAATTCTATGCAGAGTAGAACCTCTCCACTTTTATTCCTTACAGGGATAAGATTGGCAACCCAAGTTCAATGCCGATGGGAAAAATTATCTTGGCATCAAGAAAATTTTGCACCTCCTTTTGAATCACTGGCTCGATCATGGGGTTCACTGGTCTTTACCTCTAGTGAAAAGGTTTAGCATCTGGGTTTAGTGGGATGTTGTGGACAATAACACCAGAGTCATAGGTTTTCAAATCCTCATAGCACTAGGCTATGACATCTTTGTATTTAGTGAGTAACTTGACCATCTATTTCTTCTCCTCTGGTGTGCCAACTTTTCCTATATGGACCTCCCTGGCTTTGAGTTGTGTACCCAAGTTGTAGAGCTTGTAGTCGTCTCTACCCACAATTGGTGTTTTCCCTCTTTCTCAAGCATGTTCATCTTTATCAAAAATCCTCTCTAGAGCCACCATACCCTTCAGAATGGAATTTATTTTCAAGTTTAAAATCCCTAAGTCATCTGACTCTTCTATTTCATCTTCTTCTTCATCAATTCTCTACTTGTCAAAGATCCCTATGTTCATAATGAATTCCAAGATTTTTTGATCATCTTGAAATACCTATAAGTTCTTTATGTTGTTAGGGATAGCCGGTACAACCACCAGTTCCATAGAGAATTTCTTCAATTTGGATTTCTCTAGCGGTTGTAGGGAGCTTGCAGACACTGCTAAAGCATTGACAATAGTATTCTTTCTTCTTGGGATGCTCCAAATGTTAAAGGCTTTAAAGTATTTGATTAGGTCCCAGATGTGGTTGTAGTATAAGACCAATCATTTGTTAGTGCAGGAATACTGGCTCTTGATCTGCTAGACTATCAATTGTGAGTCACCTTCCACTATTATTGCTTTCACTTTCTTTTCATGGGCCAGGAGGAGACCATAGACTAGAGCCTCATACTTGGCAACATTGTTAGTGTAGTAGAATTTCAACTGGTAGGCAGCATAGTATGAACCCCCATGAGGGTTAACTAATTCGATCCCAGCTCCTACTCCTAGCTTTCACTTAGAGCCATTAAACTAAAGTTTCCACACTAAATGATTCTTGCTAGAAGATATTTTGACTTGGGGTTCTAGGATTACTTCTATCATAGGTACCTCAGTCTGGGGTCCCTCAAGGGCCATAAGTGATGATAGGCCTTCTTTACTTGGATTTTGCATCTCTCCTTCATCTAAGATTTCTCTTTTTGAAAGTGGAACCCACTTCATCTTTTGTTTGTTCTTGACATAGCGCTAAACCTCATGGCACAGAGGTAGGAAACCATCATTAGAAGAGCTCCACTCCTCTTGTATAAAGTGTTCAGTCATAGGACCTTGAGGTTCTTCATTGAGGGGAGAATCCTCTTCACTCAAAGATGTGACCATATTTTAGGGAGGTTTGGATATGTCTGATATCTGGTTCATAACTTGGACCACCACCTCTTGGCAGTCTTGGCATGTAAACTCTAATTGGTTCATCTGATGAAGATGACAATACCTGAGAAGCATTAGTATGTTGGGATTAGCGTCTTGGCCTCATAATATTTTTCATATCATTTATGAACTCTGTGAGAGTCTCTTTGGGGATCTAGACATCTATCAACTGCTAAACAGGGCTAATGTTCGAGTCTTCTTCTTCCTTGAGCTGAAATGTGAATGCTTTGCCAAAATGGTATACTCCTAGATTAGCTTGTGAGAATAAAAATTTATTCAGGGAATTGTACTTAGTTATCATTTATTTGAGCTTAGGTTCCACATCTATCTTGATCTGGTTATTGAGCCCTTTCCATGGCAACCAAAGTTGGGTAAAGTTTGTGAAGAACCACCCTCTCAAAGATTGGGTCCATTCTCAACTAAGCAGCATGCCATAAGTCTCTAGGATGTATACTACATGAAAATAGATGCAATCTTGGATCTTAGGGTCAGTTGTTAGTTGAATACGTGTGTCCTTCAAAACCCTGATGATTTTGACTTCTATTTTATCAAGTTGGATCACCACGCAGTTAGTTAGCTGAGGATTCATTCCTAACTTTCCGCATATGGACAATGGCATCACATTACATGAAGACCCTGAGTTGATTAAGGAATTACGTAGGTTCTTTCCAAATATTTTGAGGCTTAGTAGAAACAAGGGCACTTCTACCCTATCTTTGAACATAGTTAGCATTACCTCTATGACATTTACGTTAGACAGATTCTTGCTGGATGAGGCTGATTTGGAATGATCCAAAGACTTTAGGAGAGCTTCTCTTTAAGTGGGACAACTCTATAGCATATCATACATTGACATATTCATTCTAACTTTCTTCAGTTCCTCTACCATGTTGTATTTCTCATTGGCCCAGACTGGATTTCTCAATATGGTAGGTTGTTGTTGTGTTGTTTGAATAAAAGTGGCACTGGGCCCCTTCAGAGGCATACGATTTTTAATAGCCTTTGGATCAGGTGGGGTGGGCTACATCCCTAGAGGAATGTCATCTGTCAAAGGCTCTCTTTAGCTTCTAAAGTTATAGGTATTTTTTTTGTTGTTCTGGAAAGCATGGACTTTAGAATACTCTGATTGGCTTTCTTGGTTGAATAGGAAGATGAACTCTTCCTTTGAAGTGTTATTGACCAAAGTTCTATTCAAACTTGGATCGTATGACTCAAAAGCCATGCCACTAAAATGGGCCTGGGAACTCTCAAGATCCTAAGTTTGTTGATTGTCAGACTCCCCCCTATATTCATAATTTGGTTGATGCATGCTGGGACCTTGGGCATAGCTAGTTTCTGATGAACTAAAGAAATTAGCATTGTCCAAAGGGATACTACCATTATTTAGATGTGTGTTCCATGTCCTATTCATCCTTTGTTGCCCAGACTATTTGTCTTGAGAGATATTCCCATAACCTCCTCCATTGTTATTATTATTGTTGCTGTAATTTCCATAATTATGATTCTAGTTTTGAGAATAGGTATTTGGGGCAACAGCTAACCATGGATAGTTTCCTTGATTCAAATTTGGGTTGAGCTTCATCTGGGTGATCTCTCTAGTCAACTAGGATAGCATCTTCTTCATGGCATATAACTCATTTACTAGAGCTTGATTTGGTTTTCTCAAGACAACAACCTTTTGTTCACACAAGGTAGCCCTATGCGTATCATATCCTGGGTATGTGATGGCCAGTGGTGGGGCAGCAACATACGGAGCTGATACCGAATTGATCCTTGGGGTTTGTTGTATTGGAAGTTGATTGTTTTTTGCAAATGGACCAATTGCAAAAATGTTCCCCAATTTTGGTGGGATGCCATAATTCCCACTTGCTTGTGGGTCCATTTGTTGGGTGAATAGGATAGCTTCATTGCACACTTTCTCCAAAGTGTCAATATCTCCTAGAGGTAGCCTTTTCAAGAATATAGATGTTAATGGGTCTAAGGCATGCAGGTACACATGTATGGTAGTGTTGACTGGTATAGTGTATGGAGCTTCAAGCTTTTGGTACATCTCGTGAAAATGGTGATTGAACATAGTGATTGATTCACTGAGGTCTTTTCTCATTGAGATGAACTGGTGATGGAGAGTTGCCAGATCCAGATATAATTTGAATTGATTTAGGAACTTCATTTCAAATTCCCCCCATGTAGCAATGGATCCTCACGGAAAATTCAAATACCAATTATATGCAAACTCCCCTAGTGTGTAGGTGAAGAGGTGGCACACAATGTCTTGATGAGAGATCTCTTTTCGATTACATAATTCCTTGAATACGTAGACGTGTTCTTCCATTGTCCTCAATTCTGCATAGATGAAATGTGGGAAGAATTTCTCAAGATATTTGGGTAGCTGATGGAGATGTCCCTATAAGTTCAATGGTGAACCTTGAGAATTTGCAAAAAATTCCATTAGAGCTAGTGGTGGAGGAGCAGTAGGTAGGGCAGCAACGGTTGGAATTGGAGGAACATTCAGATGGTCTGAAGTATCCTCTCTGTGCACTATTTTGTTGCTATGAGGTCTATGAAACTCTATAAGTTCAAGGAACTCCCCTTTGTTGGGTGAAGATCTAAGGACTCATTGAAATCTCTTGGGAGAGAATGATCCAATATTCTAGGGTGTCCCTTTCGAGGGCCCTCCTTCTAGCACCACTTTTGTTGAGCATCATTTTTACACAAAGACAACGGCTAGGAATTTGCGCAAGTAACTTCCCCTCTTGGAAGATTGATGAAATCAATCTCAAGGTTCCTTCTGGCTAGGTCTCAACCACTTGGATAGCTCAACAAAAGACAAATGTGAATTTGTTAACAAGGAGGCCTTTGCTGGTTCTTCTCTCAAGGGAAACTATAAAACAAACTTTAGGAAACCAAAAGTTCTCTTTTTTGATACGATTTTCAGATTTAAGAATGCAAAGCAATGCTAATTTAATTAATCTACTAAAAGTAACTTGCAAGGAGGGTTAGAAGATATAGGGTAACAAGATATTTTAAATGAATTGCTGAAAAGGAACCTAATGGACATATGCTAGCATCACACCACCATGCAAATTAAATAACCAAGAAGATGAAGAAACTCACAAAACAGAGATCAGACATGTCACAATCTTTAGCTAAATGGATGCAATCATCAAGGAATTCAAACAAATGCAGATGTATGATAAGCCAAAACTCATCAAATCACAAAGCCACCCCAGATGTGTGCACATGTGAGACAAGTTAATATTCAAGCACCAAAGAATAATCTTCTCAAAAATTTGTCACAACACAACAATGCAATACCAGCAAACACTGAACTAAAAGATCACAAACTTAAAATCATTAAACAACCTATTGGCTCTTTGAAATAAAGAATGAGCAATTCACACATTCATAAATTTCACATAGATAGCAGATAAATCACACTACGATTGAAGCACCAATTGTATGTATTGTATTAATCATCAAGTCCACCCTCATTACATCATTTTATTACAATTTATAGAGCCATGCTCTTATTTTCATAGCTAGGCTTTAGCTACATCTAAAACTTGAAAGTAAATATAAACTAAAGCTTGCATTAAAGAAACTACTTCTAAAGCTTAGCTAAACTATCCTAGCATGGAATTAATCCTCATGCATTACAAATATTTGAAAAAATTATATATTAGATGACTCAAAAATGGAGCTGGAACTTGTGCATGCACTGGATAATCTTCATGTTTGCACCCTTGATCCTTGGTTCCAACTTCTCCACATAGACCCAACTAGAAGAGATCCCAAAATCATGCACAAAAGATCCCAAAAAGGAAGCCCAGATGAATGGAAAGTGAACTCTGAGATAACTGGAGTTAACTTTTGGACATGCCAAAAAAATTCCCAAATCTTGACAGTTGATCTAAAAAACTCAAGACCCAAAATTGACTAAGTACCAAGTCCTTTATCTCCAAAATTTTGGACTTGTGGACTTGTCAGAGGCTGAAAAACCCATATGGCTGAAATGCTGGAAATTAGGCTCTGCAAAAATGGCTAAGTGTCAAAACTGGATTTTCTATACACAAAATTTGGTAGATTTTAGACTGGAGGCTTACTGGCTGAGAGGCACTTTTGGATGTGCTTTCTTGAACCTATCTACTATCTCTAGTACCTCATAAAAGTCTAGCATCTTAATTCCTTAAAGGATCTCTTGCTGCCTATCTCGGAAGTCGGTCATTTCCTCTGCAAAAGCTTTTATTTCTTCTTCACAAGATAGGATTTTTTGAATTTCCTCCTTCTGGTAAAACATCTACTGGAGGTCTTCTTTAGTCTTCACCCCTCAAAATATGCCTAGGTAATAATCAATGATGTCATTTACTAAATACATCATCTTATCATCATCTTCATTAAACAAATCTAGATCTAAGCCTTCAAAGAACTCCTACAGCTCCTTTGCAAAAAGCATGTTGTCATCTCTCCTCTTGTTCAGCCTCTTGAGAACCTTTTCAAATATAGCCAATGCTACTACTATCTCTTGGATCCATTCTTCAAAATTATCCAATTCTAATCCTTCATATTTCTTCATCAATACCTAAAAGTGCTACTTTCTTATCCTTCTTAGCTCATCCAACACCTTTTTCCAATTAAGGATGGTTTCTTCTACACCATTCTCCTCACTCATGATTTCCACCAAGGAGGTTATTCCTACCAACATGTTCCAGAAGGGCCTTAGGATCCTCCTAAGGGACAAGCTAGTGAACTACTCAAAATCAATCTTCCACTCAGCACAAGCCTATACAAAAGAATGTGGAATGTATGTATTTACTTCCCCCTTCTTCTCCAAAATCACCTATAATGAGGCTTTGGGGTTATTTGGGTCAATTGGTCCCACTGTCTTTAGAATGAATTTCTTCATAGCTTCATTTTTTTCTTCCAAAGCTTTTATGCTTTCTTCATCTCTACCCATAAAGCCTAAAGCATGTTTCAACCCCAAAGTAGCCAAGGTTTTTTTACCTTCCCTAGTGGGCTCCCCTAAATCTACCTCCTCCAACATGTAGTCATCCAAAATGATCTCATTTGCACTGATATCCATTATGGGGACAGCCACCTATACTTTCCACCTACCCATTTGGTCTTGATTGACATAAGACATCATTCTTGCTTGGGGAATTGGTGTTCTTTGATGGAAAGCATGCCCTAGCGTGGTCACATCAACCTCATCATCTATGTACACTCTAACTCTTGGTTGTACCTCTTTAGTGAACCAAGTGGACTTTGAGAATACATTCAAAGGCTCATAAAGAGCATCCAATGTGGAAGAAGTTGCTAGGCATTCTGTCCTTATTTCCTCTTGACTTTCTTCTTCTTCTCATGTTTCCTGCCCATTCCTAGTGTCATGTTCATGTTCCTCCTCATCAACAATTTTTTGTTCATCTGCCATTTGTTCCTTAGTGTCTATTTGTGGCTTCTCTTCTTTATTATGTGGCTCCTCTTCCACCTATGATTCTCCCTTCTCATCTAGCTCCTCAAATCCTATATGAGTTTCTTCCATTTTCTCTCCGCCAGTGACTTATGCTTCTTTCTCTGGTTCTTGGGATCTCTGAGGCATTGATTCACTGTGGACCTGTGGTAAGGCCACATGAACTTGGGGATTAATATTGAGTGGGGAAGGCATAGGAGATACAAGGAGAGTGGTTGAATGGGCTGGTGGAGGTGGAGTCGAAAGGGGAACATGGGATGAAGAAGGTTGCTTAGGCAATGGAGTGTTTTGTGCTAGAGTGGAAAGTGGGGTAGTGGGAGGCTCTTGAAGTGGAACTGTAGGAGGATTTGAAGGCTTAGGTGGAGGTAGAGGTGGAATGAATGAATCCAATGGGACCTATGTAGCTACATCTTCTTCTAAGGTGACCCCAACAGAAGAGTTTTTTTCTGGCTCTGTAGTTTCCTTCTGGGCCTCAGTTATCCCCACATCATCTTGTCCTTGAGGTTCCCATTCAGTGTCCTCTCCCAAGCCACTAAAAATACTTGTAAACTATATAGGATCCTTTTTCTCAGACTCCTTGAAACCATGCAACCCTCCAAAATCTAAGATTTTGAATTCATCATCACTGAAGGCATCTAGATTTATTAGCTCTCCCTATGTAGCCCCTTCACCATCCTTAGGATCATCATCTACTATCCTCCTTTTCTTCAAGAATCCCATAGATAGGGTCCTCCTACAAAGGGGAATATCATCCAATTCATTATCATCATCCTCCACTAGGGTATCCATTTGTGTGGGCATTGAGCCTCTCTTACTCTGGTACACATGACCTTTGATCACTCCAGATGTCTTGGGCCCTATGATCTTGAATTTTGTTCTCTTTGTTGAGCTTGGAGAATCCTCATTGCTAGGTGAAGGTGCTCCTGGTGGTGTGATACTTCTGGTCATCCTGGTTTTTACATTCTTGGAGTGCATGGTCAGACCATATGCGGTGGGGTGCTCATGCCGGTATATAGTTTCTGGCTTTAGAGGAGCAGCCTCTTTGAACTGTGGTTTTAGTATCTTTTCTCCCTTCTTCTTTTCATGAGAGGGTTTCTCTGGGAGTTGCTTCATGGGGAGTAGTTGCATTGGGAAAGGATGAGAAATCCAAGATTTAGTCATCTTAATCACATGCTGGGCTCTAAAATCCATATAGTCATTTTCATCTTGATCTACCTCTGCATTAAGAATAGCCCTTGTGTACACCTTGTATGTGTTATATATAGAATCCAAAAAAAATTTTGAGTCAGCATTTACCTCCTTCTACGGAATCCTAAACAAAAGTGCACCTTGTACCAGCTCTAGACTCATCTGGCAATAGTCACAGACTCTTACCTCATAATCATCTACACAATTAGCCCAATGGTCTTCAATATGCAACTCATGAATGTAGTGTCTTCCCATTATGTGGCTATAGGTACCAATGGGATCAAAGTGAGGCCTTACCAGGTTGTAAGTTGATAGTGGGAATTCATCCCATTCTCCAGTCAAAGACTTGCAAAATTTCATGTCTGGTACACAGTGGGGGCCGATGGAAATAGGAAAATCCTAGCAATGCTTCTTCTTGTGGTTGATGTGCTCATGGGCATCAGATAACTACCTTGTGATCTCTAGGAGGACTACTCTATCAGAAGGGTACCTTGGTAGCTTCTTTGGTGACAGGGTGCTTCCTACCACTGAAATGTAAGTCAAGGTCTGGAATTGTATGTAGAAAGCCCCAATGGCCTTTACTTTAGCCGCTACTTTTGTTGATAGCCTTTTGGCATAGTCTTCCTCAATGGAGCATATGATCGCAAAAATGAAGGCACCAATTGAGGGTACAAAGTGAATGGCCATGTGTTTTGTTCTCTAATGGCTCCAACTTTAATTAAACCTAGGTAAACTACCCTAGTAGCTAGTAAGTACATGACATAAGATGTCATGTAGAAATGGGGGTCTGTCTTCACCCAAATCAGTTGTTCCTCCAATTGGTCACTTAAAATGGAGGCCCAACCAAACCTCGCTTGTCTTTCTTTTATCTTTTGGATTAGGAAGATCATCCAAGGCTCTAGTTGATGGGACATAGACAGCCCGTACACCCTGTTGATCATTGTTATAGCTGCTTAGATATCTTCTTTCATATAGGCTCTCCTCATATCAATTCTATCCAGTCTGTTCTTCGAAAATGGTTACATCTAGTACTTATTGTTAACAATGTTTTGAGTCCTCTGTATGTCCTTGTTGTAAAACTCCATTCCCTTGTTGATATTGAAATTAAAGAACTTATCTACCCCCTTGGGAAAGTGGAAGATATCTTCAAGATTATCGGGCCTCAAGTCTAGGATGACTTCTCCCATGCTATTCCTGACCATCCACTCATCTAGCGCATATTTACTGGGCAGTGTATTGATCAGTTCCACTGACTGGATGGAAACTGGGTACACTATACCATTCACTAGGGACCAATGGATGAATGAAGTGTAGTGCTCTGAATGCCCCACTAGCTGTGCACACTTATTCAGGTATTCATTCCAAATTACATTCCCAATATCTATATCAGTTATTCCTGCATGTAGGTTGGTCACTTTGGATGGTGGGTGATAGCCTTTGAATTGATACTTCATCACTGGTGATTCCACTACCTTTTTGGCCATACCTACAAAGAGCACAAGACATAAATTAGAAACAAAGTGGGAGGGAAAAATCAAAAAATAAAGTACATTACTGAATTTTAAGCTAAAAAAGGGGTATAAAAGCAATTTACAACCTTGGATTATTTGTTGGCCCTTTTGGTGAGATGGAGGTAGAAAACCTTTCACAGGCTGAAAAGGCTGATAACACCAAAAAGGCTAAGTGTGACTTGGAACAAACTCTTGGTGATACGGGGATAGAGGAATCTTCGGCGTGCGATCAACCCAAAATGGCCAAAAAAGTCAAAGATGCACTTTGGGGGATCTTACTTTCGGTGCTTTAGAGGTATGGATGTTTCAGTGTGCGACAACACCAAAATTCCAAAAAAGTGTCAGCACTTGGGAGAATTTGTTTCAAGGTGCCTGAAAGTTTCAGACTCCAAAAGTCAGAAACTAGGGTTTTCTTTGTCAGACTCGAAAATGAGTCCAATGATTAGTTTGACCACAAATGCATCATGGGGAGGCAAGGTGACTACCTTGACAATCCCCAAGGCCCAAAAGGCTGACTCAGAACAACCTAGACCTAAGGACAAGGCTGAAAAGGTCGCAAAGACACAAACTTCTAAAACTAGAACAAGCTAACAAGACTGGAAACAAGGACCCTAATCTAAGACCCAAAAGACAAAAAAATAGGGTTGGAGGACCACCAACCTAGAAGATGAAAAACTCAAAGATGACCAATGATGATAGGAAAATCAAGAGGCCAAAAAAATGATGAGCGGTGAGCAAAACTGGCTGGAGGTGGAGGAGCGAGCGCGGAAGTCAGGGTTTTAAAACCCTTCACACCTTTTATAGGCTACTTAGCTGGCTAACGTAAGCACCCCAGTTATCATCCTTTTGACCTTTTCAAGGGTGATGGACCTCCAAAAGGCCAAAAAACCTATAAGGCTGACTCCCTTGTGAGAGTTAGACCTCCGAGGTTCCAAACCTCCGAAAGGTTCGAAAAGGGGGTTAGAGTTGAAAGACCTTAAATTAAGGTGCAACTTGCTCCACTGGCCTTTTCTCACTTTCAGACATCTGAAAGTACGAAAGGGCAACAAGGCCTAAAATTGAAACAACTAAGGACAAAACCAAAGACAACAAGAAGTGAGACAAGCAGAAAGCAGGAGGGGGGCCCCTGAGGCCATAAGGGTGATTAGAGGAGCATGGTTGTGGGACCACAACACTTCCTTTTATACAAGTTAGGGCACAAAATTCTAGAGAGGCCTACATAAGATAATTAAATTCCAATTAAATCCTTTACTCTTCGAAGTGGACCTAATTTAAATATCATTTAAGAGTTTACCATTCTGAAATTTGAAACATCTGACCCGGAAGTGCAAAAATAAACTTTCTGAAGGTCAACATTCAGAAAATTTCCAACCTTAAAATTTGGACACATGGTCAAGGTCAAGGTCAACTTTGACCTAGGTCAGGGTCGAGGTCAACCTTGACCCAGAAGGTTGACCTTGACCCTAAGGTCAAGAATCTCAATTCTCAAGATTAGGTGTGAGAAACAGGCTGGAAATAGGTGGAAAGAGAAGAAAAATAGGGGGTAAAAGCTAGATCCAAGTCAAAGACCCATTCAAGGCATTTTACATGACCCCAGACCACTTACTCAGAGGGTTAAACTGGTCCTAAATGGATGTTCTTCCATTTTTTGACAATACATTTAGCTCCCACTTTAGCAAGAGTATGGACTCGATGCAAACTCTTGGTAAAGTAGATCACAATGAAAAAGATAATCTTATCAAAATCAAAGGGACAAAGGAATCCTCAAGCCCCCGGGGACTCAAGTCTTCATCAACTCCAAGATTACAATAAGAGATACATATCTAGAAAAGAGAGAGAATAGGGTGTGATTACCTTGCCTAATGAGAACTTATGTCCCATTGTGAACCACACAAGGAAACAATGCAATTGGAAAGATAGAATTGAACCACCTAGTGAATGTGGCTACTCACTAGTCAACCCATCAAGGATTCACCCTTAGGAATATTCTATTCCAAAAGAGAAAAACCAAAAACAAAAGAGATCCAGTCTTAAGGACACCTCTGACCTTAAGGGATCAAAAATTTTAAAAATTTGAAACTAGAGGGATCACGAGATCCTATAAGATAAAAATCCATGCTTTAAGGATTAGTCACTAATCCATAAAGGGAAAACAATACCTTGAAAAATATATATATTGAAAGTGTGTGTGTGCAACATGTGAGCAGCGTGTATGCCCCCATGTTAAAGTCATTGCTAACACTTTAACAAGAGAAATGGCTTGAACAGAAACATAAACAACTCCACTAATTACATTTCCACTATGAGATGCCCCTAAGCAAAGACAAATCAAGGGAAATACCACAAACATATAGAGAACACAAAAGGGATCTACCTTCCATGGGGTCAGTATGATCATAAGATAATATAAATATGATATTATTCAAATGAATTGACATCGTTCCCCAAAGAAAGTAGAACTACAATCACAATGGAGGAAAGAACACATAAGAGTTGTCAAGAAGAGTCTTTTTGGACCATGTGTGCTAAAATGTTGACACACTTCTATGAGTCATTAAATCCAAGATTACTCAATAATGAGGTCTTGAATGGAGACTCATACCTCTCTATTCATGGAGTGCAATGGTTTGTAATGGAGGCCCTCAGTTTAGACCTAGTTTGTGCCCATGCAAGTACACCATAAAATGAGAGATTAAAAGAGGAAAAGAAAGAATGCTAGTCTCCATGATCATCAAGTATGCATGAAAATGAAAATGAAAGCTATTCTATATGATAACAATGCATGAAATTAAACTAATCTATGAAAGGAAATGCTTATGCAAGATTAATCTATGAAAGGAAATATGAATCTAATCTAATATGCAAGTGCAAGATTAATCTAAATGGATTTCCATGGGGCATGAGAGAAGAAGAAAAGAAAAGAGAAGTTCCAATGTTCAAGCTCAAGTGCACAAAAATCTTCTCCAAAATCACTCTCCAAACCTGCAACATAACAATACTTAAAATCTCGGATCCTTCAATGAGAAGGAGAGGGCACCTTATAAAAGATTTAGAAATGAAATGGATGGTCAAGATTAAGATGAAAAAAGAAATGAGCAATGGTGGAGATTAAATCTTGGTTGATCCATGTGCTCAAGATTCTCAAGAGGCAAAATAAAAAAGGCATGGTTAAGAGGCAAAACAATGAGTGGTTGAGATAAAGAGGCAAAAACCTTTTTCAAAAAGTCAAAAGATTCTATCTCATTGGAAAGTGCACTTTTCTTTTTATTTTTATTTTATTATTTTTAGCAAAGTGGTTTCCATTATTTAATTAAAAGATATTTTATTTATTTAAAAGGGATTTGTTCTTTTAATTAAAATGAGACTTAGGATAAAGTGATCAGACTTTAGGAAATATTGGAATAATTGAATTAATTATGATTTGATCAAGGAAATTGATTTGAATTGAAAATATTGCAAGGCATTGATTCAAGAAATCGATAAATTGGTTCCATCATTTGATAAATTGAAGAATGGGGACCCAAAGTCTAGGCAACCATTTTAGGGTGCATACAGACCACAACATGGAGACCAAAAAAAATCAGTGCTACCAAGCCACAAATCCAAGCAGACTACACAAGGAAAAATTTACAAACAACAACATAGGTACAATATAACATGAAAATAACATATAGAAGAATAAAGATACATATAGAGGAATTATATGACATGTTCGATTCCTTTATCACCTTGCACCAACAAAGTAACAAGGGTTGTATAAAAGAGTCTAACAAAACATTTAGCAAACACATTATGGGAGAAGCACATTACAATAAGCAAACACACAAAAATCTACCATGAAGGACAACCCAATCAAGCACATCACCTAATCTCCCCATCTCGTTCTATATCATTTCAAGAAGGTGGGAAACTCACAAGAGGGACTATATCCAATACAATAGGAATAATAGCTAGTTCCAAACAAGGATCCTCTTGAGAATTGTAATGTTCAATACTAGGTGTAATTATCAATTGTGATGAAATCATATTAGGTAAATCAATGTCAATGTCGATAGTTTCATATTCATCATTAACACCATTAGTATCATCAATAGTATCTTCTTCATCCAAATTAATCAAAATAGGATCTAAGATATGAATAGAATCATCATTATTAATATTAACTTCTTCTAACACATCACGCATAGGCTGGTCAAAAGAAGGTAAAGAATTGGGAAGAATAGAGGCATTGGCTTTTGCTTGAGCTTGATGCTTCTTACGACATTCATTAATAGATCAGTTATGTTTTGTCTTGTTTGAAATATGTTGAGAACAAGGAGGGAAAACAACCAGTTCCTTCAAAGGTTCTATAGGAGGGTATGTGCAAGATCATGAGGGGCCAAAAAGTGGCGATGTTAGTTCAAAACTTTGACAATGTAGCTGACAACTTTTTTTTCACCTGAATTTGATAAAATGAAAAGGGTATCTTAAGGAGATTATCAGCTTTCTTTCGATATAATTGCTATCAAATTTTGAATTCAGTAAGTAATTATTAGTTATTTTCTAATTGAGCTACCTCTAAAGTGTTGATTTATATACTGATTGAAAAATGACTATAACTTTTAGACAGTATAACATTTTTGAAATCCAAAAAATGCGTCACATTCTATGCTCCTCCTGCTATAAGGAAAAAAAATAAAATTTTGAATTTTGTAAAGTTTTGAATGAGTTAAGGTGGTCAGACACGGGAGTTTTTTTATTCTGAAAATGTTGTAGCAAAAAATTCATAATTAATTATTTTTTTGGAATAAAATTACAAAAAAATATGAGTCACATTCAGGCATGATTCTACTACTTATATATAAAATCTTATAATAAAATATTATCATTTGATTATGATTAAGGTGGTCAGACATACACCTACTTCTTATTTTTCTCCTAAAATTTTTGTACTGCTGCATTGAAATATATACTTTCCACCAATCATACTAACTTTTTCTCAAAAAAGGCCTAGTAGTTTAGAAACTACATTCAATTTTCTATAGATTCTATTCTTACAACTTTTTGATATTAGGTCCATAGCTAGTTGAAATTTTCACGTCAAGTTGACTAACCCTGATTTGCTAATTTTTCATTGCCACTTAAGGGCATAGTTTGGCCCCTCATGATCTTGCACATACCTAGGAGGATCAATAGAGTTCTCAGTGTGTGTGTGAATTTTGTACCTAGTTGTAGATACAACACTTCAGTAAAACATTAGAGGTTAGCTAAAATCAAAATCATGCAATGAAATGAAAACTAATCTAACCAGATGATTTACTACCTTCTAGTAGGTGCGAGTATGTATTCTCAGATTGGACCGAGATCAGTGACCTTGACGACACCTAAACGAAGGATTTGAATGCAAAATCTAGATATGAATTAGATGCCAATTAATCTATATTTTTGGTTTTTTTATGCAATAATATGAAAAATGATATGAAATCTAATCTATATGAAAAAATAATATCCAATACAATTAATCTAACAATGATATGCTAAATATGAATGATCTCACAAAAGTTGTTGATTCGCAAAGAAGCTTCAATTCTTTAGATACCAATTCACCAGCATAAGTTTGCAAATTATGAGATGATTTGTGAAGAGCTAAGCCTTGATTTTATAGAAATCTAGGGCTTTGGGGGATGCATGGAAAAAGACATAAATCACTCTAGTTGATTTTTGAGTCAACAAGGAATTAAAGATAGTTAACTCACAATAAATCATGCAAAAAGAACTTTTTGATTTAAATCAGAAGTTGAGATCAACTTTCAACTCAAAATAGAGGTGAGTTTATTTTTAAAACAACTTGAATTGATTTTCTGATTTATAGTTTAACTATTTTTTGGATGTGCATAATTAATATGAATTAAATAAATAAATAAAGTGATTTATCCTCAACTTAACTGATTTTTAAAATAAAACAATTGATTTTTGGGTTAATCAATTATTAAATCAAACTTTTATTCCAAAATAATATCATTAAATATGACAAATTGCTTTAATTAATTAAATAAAAATTTAATCAATTAATGATAGGAATTTTGATTTATTATCAAATTTAAATAATAATAATTAGGAATAAATATAATTAAATTCAATTAAATAATTAAGTGGCAGTATTAAATCTAATTAATTAAATATTTAGAATATTCAATTAATCAAACTTTAGGATAAATAGAATATATCGCCAAATAATCATTAAATTAAAGATAATTATGATAAATAAGAATATTGCTAGGAATATTCCCCCATGCAGAAGTTTGGATAATCAATTAGGATTTGATAATGTGCAGATGTGCCTTAGGTTAGGACTTTGATGTCAATTTCGTTCGATGTGTCAATATAGGAGGTTAATGAACTTATAGCCCATTTTTGGGGTATTACATTTTGCCCCTCTTTGAATTACTGGGCGAACCGCAGTGGTTCAAAGACAGTCTATGTATGATGTTTAAAACTGATGTTTGAAATTGAAATTGATATGAAATAGAAATTGATTCAAAGATTTCAAAGATATTAGGTCCTGAATGACCAAAGATAATGTTAACTATAATAGCAATGAACTGATGATTGCGAAGAAGTGTCAAAACACTTGATTGTAAACCTTATGATTGCGAAGAAGTGAGTGATCGATTCCAGACCTGATTATCGATAAGAATCACATTGGTATGACATATGAACCCTTCAGTTATGAAGAACCAAGGAAATAACACTAATGAACCGATGGTTGTGAAAAACTAATTCAGTTTACAAGATTAAGAAAATACTAGATTGACATGGAACTCGATGAATCTGATATGCCCTGAGTGATGATTGATTTGCCCCAAGCAATGAGGTCTTTTTGATGAATCATCAGCTAGATGTGGTTGTTATCTTGATTACTGAGGAAAGATATGATTTCAACTTTATATTACAAACTTTGAATGATATGCAATACTTGGAATGATATGCAATACCATGCCCCCTTCAGGATTAAAATTGAAATATGACAAGAAAAGTTATTGTTGATAGTTTAGAAGCATGTTAATTGATTGGAGAAGTGGTTAAACACATTCAAGAATGCATTCTACATCATTTAGAGGTCCTGGAGACCAAGTTTGACTAGGTTTGACCATGAGTTGACCATAGTTGACCAAGTTGAAATTTTGATAGTTTGATGGAAGATAATCAGTTAAGTTGAAGACTAGATTTCTATGATGATTGAAGGTTGATTATGCAAGTAGTTAATAATATGAATGATCTCAAATTTCAATTTTGATCCTCAAAAAGGATTCTACTTTCTATTTCATTGGATGGACCTTCGTGTAAGATTCAGCTCTTGTTAGATTTGAAGAGACAAGTGGAGAATTGTTTAAGCATTGAAGTTCATTTAGCCATTGTGAGATCATGCAAACATGCAAAAATGCAAAGAGACATGCAGTATGAAATGAAACCTAAGACCTAGAACCTAGTCACTGATCACGTGTCAGTCATTCTCATCATTGAATTTTTAGGTAACTGAATAAATCAATACAATGCCCACTAGTGATGAAACCATAGACATATGAATATCAATTTGTATGCATAGGAATCAATACAACACCCACTGATTAGGAAACCATGGACATATGAATATTGATTTTATTTTTGAAATGTCAGATTAGATATAAGCACCAAAGCACAAATGTCAGGATGACCTGAATATCATGTCCATTTTAATATAGCAATTTGTATAAGCATCAGAACATAAACGTCATGATGACCTGAATATGCCTTGTGTTACAAACACATCAAGTAGTTAAGAGATCATTCTAAATCCAATGTGAATTACCCATAGTGACCCTTTATCATTCGCATCCTTAGGTAAGATCACATTTCACAATAGGAGAAAGAACTCGCTAAAAAAAAAGACAATAGTTAGATCAAACTTCCTTGAATTTTCTAGGTATCAATGGTCGAGGTACGCATGGCCATCCAATTTGAGATAGAGGCTCTTACAGTCGGACACCATTTCAATCCAGAATTTCCAAAGTTGTTAGATTTTCACATACAAGCAGAAGACAAAGAAAATATTATGCCCCCAGTCATCACTCTCTAAATCCTGTAAAGGACATCATCGAAGAGCTCGAAGGACACAATATGCAAAAATCTCAATGCAAATCAGTAAGCATACAAGGAGATAAAAGCATGTAAAAACCATAAATTATTTTCAGTTTGTGTTTGATTGCGTTGTTGTAGATGCAAAATCATTTCTGGAGACAAGATAGACTAATTGACTCGGATGAAGCTTCAAAGGACTCTAACTAGATATGATATGTCTAAGATACATTGGAGGCCATAGAATATGACTTTGATTGCCCCCAAGTTTTAACATTGATAGGATATTGACACTTGAGCTGATTGGTGTACAGACCGGCTTATTGAAACTAGGAAAGAAGAAACAAACTAGGAGATATGTACAAACTAAAGCAAGACTGAAAGCTGGGAAAGACCAAGATTGTATTGATAGATGGAGCATTTTGAAACAAGTGGCACCTGTTTGTCGAGTTTTCACCATCTTGGCAGAGATTCTATTTTTGCTACCAAGGTGCCTGTTTTCAGGTTTTCACCAAGGCACTTTTTCTTTTTTCTCATTTTTTTGTATTTTTTATTTTTTCAATTTTTTTGTACTTTTTATTTTTTTTTATTTTTTTGTACTTTTGATTTTTTTCAATTTTTTTGTACTTTTCATTTTTTATTTTGTTTTTTGTAAATCATCAAGGCACCTATTGCTAGGTTTTCACCAAGATGTTCATTTTATTAGGACTTTTTCAGATTTTTACAATTTTTTTAGGACATTTTACCATAGACTAAATGCCTTAGGCATAGAATTTCTTTAGATGGAGAACATTGATTGGTTCTTGGAGTTGTTCTCCTGCAGTCATTGAGAGTTGATAGGCACCAGAGCCAAAAGTAGCAGTGATAATAAAGGGACCCAGACAGTTGGGTTCAAACTTCCCCTTGCGTTCTCTATGTGATTGATTTTTAGGATTTTCTCTCAAGACTAGATCACCAACCTAAAATTCTCTATGTCTAACTTTCTTTTTGTAGCCTCTAGACATTCTCTTCTGATATAATTTGAGATGATCATACGTTTCTTGTCTATGTTCATCTAGTAGTTCAAGTTCTTGCAACCTAGATAGTCTGTAGTCATCATCAATTACTAGACCATGCATTCTAATTCTTAGTGATGGGATTTCAACCTCAATAGATAGTACCACTTCAGACCCATAAACTAAAGTGAATGGTGTAGCCCTGGTGGGCATTCTGATACTTTTTCTGTAGGCCCAAAGAGATGGATTAATCATGAGATGCCAATCTCTTCCTATTTTATTAACTGTATGGTGCAAGATTTTCAATAGATTCTTGTTAGAAGCATCTGCTTGTCCATTCCCTTGAGGATAGTAGATAGATGACCAATGTTGTTTAATCTTGAATTTAGCACATAAATTATCTAAATCTTTATTGTTGAATTTTCCACCATTATTTGTGATTATGGAATGAGGTATCCCATATCTACATATGATATAGTTCAATATGAACAAAAATATTTGCTTTCCAGTTGCTTGTGTCAAAGGGACTGCTTCTACCCATTTTGTAAAATAATCTGTAGCTATGATTATATGGGTATGTCCATTAGAAGAATGAGGATGTATAGCTCCTATAAGATCAAAGGTCTATTAATGAAAAGGCCATTGTGTAGTAAAGGGAATTAGATCTCTCCCTGGAGCATGAATTAAGTTGCCATGCACTTGGCACTTTTGACAATTCTTAGCAAACTTGATAGACTCTTTCTCCATTTTAGGCCAATAGTACCCAGCCCTAATAAGTTTTCAAACTAGTGTTAAACTATTCGAGTGTGACCCACAAATACCATCATGGACTTCCTCTAACGCACATTGAGACTCTTCCCATTCTAAACATCTAAGTAGTGTACCATCTAGACCTCATTTGTATAGATCATGACCAATGATGACATATCGGGATGCATTATAGATAAGGTATCTCTTTTCATGGTAGTTGAAGGTATCAAGAATGATTTGGTCTTGGAGATAGGAAAATAGGTTTTCATATCTGGATGAATCATGACCAAAAATAGTACAAATCATGCAAGTTTTGGGGGAATCATATGCAGGATAAGATAGTGCTTCACCCAGGAACTTGTAGCATAGCTCATGTTTAGGCTACTGTAATAGAGTAGATAGCATTGCCATTGCATCGGTAGTCTTGTTCTCTATTCTAGGAATTTTCTCAAATGTGATAGATAGGAAATACTTCTTTAGATCATCTACCATTCTTTTGTAAGGAATGATTTTTTCCTCTTAGTTTGGTACACATCATTGACTTGATGGATTACAAGTTGTGAGTCTCCATGAATGTGTAATTTTGTTAGTCACCACTCAATTGCTAGTTTCATGCCATTAAGAAGGGCTTCATATTATTCAATATTGTTTGTGCAAGGAAATTTGATTCTAAATGCTTTTGGGATTGATTATCCTTGAGGAGTTATGAACAATATGCCTGCTCTTGATCCATTCTATGTATAGGATCCATCAAAGAATAACTACCATTCTCTAGAAGAAAGATTCATGATAGAGGAATCTGAAAATTCCATTTGCATTGGTGTATCATCAATCATAGGTGCATTTGCTAATCAAATAGCAATAATCTATCCTTTGATAGATTTTCATTCCACATATTCAATGTTAAATTCACTTAAGAGCATGACCCATTTAGCTAATCTACCTGTGAGGGCAGCTTTGCTTAGAAGGTACTTGAGTGGATCAATCTTAGCTACCAAATGTGTGGTATGAGCTAACATGTAATGTCTCAATTTTTGTGATGCAAAGATCATAGCTAGACAAGCTTTCTCAATCATTGAATAGTTCTTCTCATATGCAACCAATGTTCTACTGATATAGTATATAGCTCTTTCCTTTTTGTTCTTATCATGTTGTGCAAGCAATACCCCCAGTGATGTATTTGTAGCGGAGACATATAAGATCAAAGGCTTCCCTAGAATGGGAGGCATCAAGATAGGAGGATTTGATAGATAATTTTTGATATGATTAAATTTATTCTCACATTCTTCATTCCATGCAAATGTCACACCTTTATGTAATGTTTTTGTAAAAGGCTGTGATATGTTTGCTAGCTATGATATGAATCTTTTGATAGATTGAACTCTTCCTTGCAATGTCCTCATTTGACTAATATTCTTTGGAGGTTGTATTTCCATGATAGCCTTTACTTTAGCTAGATCAACTTCAATGCCCTTCTTTGAGACTATGTATCCTAAGAGCTTTCCAGAAGTGACACCAAAAGCACACTTCTTAGGATTTAGTCTAAGACTAAATTTTTCCATTCTATCTAGTATCTTGCTCAAGTCATTTAGATGTTTAGTTCTAATCATAGATTTTGCTAATGTATCATCAACATAATCCTCCATAGTCCTATGCATCATGCCATGAAAAATAGAAGTCATAGCTCTCTGATATGTAGCACCAGCACTCTTAAGCCCAAATGGCATGACATTCCAACAGAAGGTGCCCCATGCACATGTGAAAGCAGTTTTCTCTTGATCCTCTAGAGTAATTTTTATTTGATTATATCTAGAAAAACCATCCATTAAAGAATACATCTCAAAGCCTACCATCATGTCCACTATCATATCAATGTTAGGTAATGGAAAATCATCCTTAGGGCACACTTTGTTTATATCTCTAAAGTCTATGCACACTCTGATTGATTTATCTAGTTTTGAAATAGGTACAATATTAGAGATCCACTCTACATAGTTAATAACTTGGATGAATCTAGCTTTCAGGAGCTTCTCTAATTCAGATTTTACCAAAAGTGCAACATGAGGATGCATCTTTCTCAATTTATGCTTAACAGGTTTAACATTTGGAGCTATATATAAATGATGCATTATAAGATTAGGATCTAACCCTGGCATATCTAAATATTTCCATGCAAATTTGATCTTCTTTTCGGTTAGGAATGTAGTAAATTTTTGCTTCTCTTCTTCTGATAAAGATTGTGCTACATGAATCGACTGTGGTTCTTCTGTTATTCCCAAGTTGATGGATTGAGTGGGCTCAATTAGAACTAGAGATCTATCCTATAAATGACTTGGAAGGACATCAAATATCTCATTCTTAGGCACCTCAGAGAGGTTTTCACCTTTGGATACATCTTTTATTTTTACTTTTGTAAGTTTTGAGACTTCCACAAAGTGGTTTTCACCCTCAGAACTCCTTTTCTTTTTATTCTTATTCTTATTTTTTTTTACTAAGATACTTGATGTTTGACTCCATCATGCTAATGCTTGGTTCACTAATGGAAGTCCTCATAGGCTCAACTACATTGAGGTAGCAAGCAAGGGCATAGTCAATCAAGAAGGTATAAATACCATGGCTTGGATTTTTGGAGGTTTGATCAAGAAGTTCAGGATGTTGGATAGTCAAAATGGGGAAAGATTGGGAGATAGTGTTTATGGATAGGATCTGTCATCATTGGTCCTAACTTGACGCTTGATTTCAAAGGTGATATTACAACTTAAGACATTCAATTCATGAATAGGATCAATGTCATTGTGGGAGTCCAATTTAGCCATAGGTGGATCAGACTCGATAGGTTCATCATTTCTCTCTAGACTTACATTGGGTTTAGGTGCATATTGGTGAATAACATCAACATGTTTCTCTATAATAAGCTCATCTTCTTCTGGAATGGCTCCCTATTCATAGTCATTAGATTCTTCATCTATGCCTCTAGAAAATCTACGAACATGAGTAAAGTAAGGATGAATACCCCAAGAAGGATTACCCTCAGATCCTGATTTGAATTCATACTCATGAGAATTTGTCTCAAAATAACTACCACCTTCCTCTTTTTGATTGTCTTCGAGATTAGTTGGTTCTTGTGTTGCAAATATCTCTTAATTGATAGTAGGTTCTTGTGTTTCTACTACATTAATTCTTTTGATTGGATCATCTTTAGCATCAAGAAGGTCTTTGATTTCTTTAGGCGAATGCTCATAAGGAACAAGTTCTGAGCTATCCGAATCACTATTTGATGGCTCAATTTCTTCCTTCTTAAGAAGGGGTTCTCCTGGTGCAATCTGCTCTATGACATGGGAACAATTACCTTTGAGGTGGAAGGGTTTCTTTTTAAAACCTAAGCCAATAGTATATTTGTTTTCCCTACCAGTATGTGAAATGGGTGTTATAAGACCTTTTCCTCTGACTCCTAGAGGTCCTTTACCTAAATATCCCATTTTAGCTATGAGTTTATCTCCTAGACCATATGCCTTAGAAGGGATTTTGGATACTATAGAGTCACCAATTGGAATAGCTTGAGATTTAGGTTCATCTTTCTATAGCCATGTAAGCACAACTTCATCCTCTTCAAACTCTTGTTTAGATACTTGCTCTGCTACAAAATTCTTTTTATATGCCTGAAGAGGTTCTTTAGAGTCTGGTTTGGACTATTTTAAAGATTGTTCATAAGACTTAGGTGAGATAGGTAGAGATGTCAAAGATAAGACAGGTTCTATAGTATATTCTCCCATACCATTTTCTTTGATATTGACCTCTTTTGCAAGGTCTTCCATTTTAGATGTGGATGCTTCTTTTGTTGGCTCAATGGAAGATTCTCTATTATTAGGCACAAGTTTATCCGCACTCTCCTTCAATGTATTGCAAGTGGTGGATATGTCTGATGGAATAGTGACCTCTACTCCTTCATAAGAAAATTTCTAGCATTGGTGGAACGTAGAAGGAATAGCCTTCATTTCATGTATCTATGGTCTCCCTAGAAGAATGTTGTAAGCCAAAGGTAGATCAAGAACTTGACATATAGTATCTCTGATAACCGGACCTGCTCTGATAGGTAAGACAATGGTGCCTTTAGAAGATCTTTCTTGTTCATCATAGGCTTTTATAGTTATTTTATTTCTAGGACCAATATCCAATTCTAAAAATCCCAATTGTGTGACCAAGTTGTACGAATAAATATTTAGGCCAGCGCCCCCATCTATCAACACACATTTGACTCTATGGTTCTAGATCAAGATTTTTATGTGCAAGGGCTGGTTATGCAGGTGACTCAAGGAGTTGTCATCTTCCTTTGAAAAGGAGATATATTGTGAAGATGTAAGGTGTCCAACCATAGTTTGGAACCTGTCTAAATCAAGGTCATCAGGAACATTGGATCTGAGCCAAGGTTTGTCTAGAATGGCTCTATGAGCTAGAGATATTTGAAGCAACTCAAACATGGAGATTTTTGCATTAGTGTGTTGGAGTTGTTGAACAATGCTATAAGATGTCAGCCTCGTATCTTTAGGATTGGAAGATTTTGAAATAGCCTTCTATTTGGAAGTGGAAGAAAGATTGAAGGGCATCTTGGGGACATTTGATGAATCTAGGATTTGTCTGTTTAGATGTGCCTGAGCCTGTGATCGAGACACTGCGTTAGCTGAAGTATGATCTCTATCTGTTCACATAATTTTGATGACATTGCAATGCTTAGAGAGATAAGGTTCAACCATATTGATAACAACATTATTTCTAGGGTAAGCATAATTGACCTTTGCCGCCATATTAGGCTGAGAAGATGAAACTTCTTGACCATGTTTCAGAAATAGTTTTGTGAATGTTGTATGATCATTATTGCTCTTATTATTATTAATCGTGATGTCTCCCTTATCAATTAGATCTTGAATAGTGTGTTTCAACTTCAAGCGTAAGCAGTTATTAGTTTTGTGACCTTTACCCTAATGGAAATCATAGAATTCATTCTCTCTCCACCATTTTGGCTTAGGATTAGGATCAAATTGTTAGATCTCAGGAAAAGAGATGATGTTATTAGCTATCATTGTTATCATAGCTGATTCCAAAGATTCCCCAAGAGTAGTGAACTTTCATTTATTATTAGTGGACCAAGATTTGTATTCTAGCTTCTTTTGAGATGGTTCAAACACCTTTTTATCTGAGGCTTTGATGGCTTGGGTACCAATAGTTAGATTGAAAGCTGGTGCCTTTGATGGGGAACAGATGGTATCAACAACACCATCTATGAAAATGCCTTTATTCTTGTTCCAATTTTTGTTCTTGTCTTTAGAACTGGATCCTAATTCATACTTGTCCTTTTGAAGTGTGATGTCTCCTTTTTTCACAAGTACTTTTTCAATTTTGATCACATTGTCTACCATCTTGTCAAAAGATATATGATCTTGCATTTGTAAAGGGTAGTTGATCTCTGGGATAAGATTATTGATGAAGATTTCCAGCTTCTCAGTTTCTAGAATAGGCCTAGCATAAAAAGAGAATTTCTTCCTCCATCTCTTGAGAAATGTTAGGAATGGTTCTCCTAGATATTGTTTGAGATTGCAGATATCAATCATGGTGACTAGATGTTGAATGTTGTAGGAGTATTGTTGATAGAACAATTTGATCAGCTCTTCAAAAGATTTGATAGTAGAAGGCAATCTGGAGAACCAATGAATGGCTGATCCCCCCAACGATCGAGGAAAGAGAGGCATCAGATAAGTTGGTTCATGCATGAACTCCATAGATTGTGTAAAGAATTCTCTAACATGATCTTGAGGATCAGAGTGTTCATCATACTTATCATATTTCGGCATTTCCACTCTTTTCAGGAACGGTGGCATGTACAAGTCTTTGTCAAATGGAAAAGGACATAGGGCCTCCTTGGAGAACTCCTTGGGTTCCTTTTCTTTCTCAAGTTTATTAAGTTTGACTTGCATGGCATGCATCTATTTCATCATAGTTGTGAGTGGAGTTTCTTCCTCATGCCTAATGATATCTTCAACATTAAAGTTGGGAGGAATTTTAGCCCCTTGATGAGCTAATTATAAAAATTATGCCTCTCTGTCTTCTTTCAAGAAATGCTTCATCATTCTTTTGAAGTTATCATCATTTTGATATTGAGCAATTTCAGAAGGTGTAGGTTCTTGATCTATACCATGTTGAGATTGAGCTCTTTGAGAGCCAAATTTTGTCACTTCTTGAGACATGGTAGGAGTTCTCCCTGGGATAGATCAAGGAGGAGTTTGTTGATTACCTTCGTGAGTTGATGAAGGAGGAATGTAACCAGTTTTCAATCAAAAATTGCCAAGACCATCGTCTTCATAAAGACTAGAATTGTAGAGTTGCTCAAGAGTTGGAGCTTGGAGAGTATTCAGAGGTATGGGATGGGATACTTCTCTAGATTTCTTGTGAGAGGAATCTCTAGTTTCCACCATTAACCTTGGGTGAAACAAAAGAATATGATGAAGACAACTGAAGAAAGATCTAATCAAGAAGATCAAATGACACAACCTTGTCAAGGTTTGATTGATTGAAGCTTGGATTAGATGTAAATGAAGGAGACTATGCCCTGGATGTATGGGTAGATGCCCAAAAGATAGCGGACATGAGTTCACAACACTTAGCCATTTTGAAGATGGATTGAAGATTGATAGTTATGACAAGGTTTTGACACAAGATGATAAAGACTAAAATTGATTAAATAGAAGGCTAAATTGGATTCAAAAGGCCATTTTAGGAAAATGATTGGATTCTTAGTAATTTCTGCTCTATTCCTAACATAGTGATTTTCTTGACAGACTCTGGAAATAGGTTGGAAAAGCTAGGTCTCTGACAGTTCTGACAACTTGCTAGCAATTTTTAAAAATTTCTCAAACAAATTTCTATAGGCTCATACGACAGTGGGTATAGCATGAAATGACAATTGAAAAACTCATATGACTATTGAAAAACTTGCACGATAGTTGATAGTAGGGTTTTTGACTTTTTTTTAATTGACTGGCATCAAAACTTGTACGACGGTATACCTAATACCATACGAGAATCTGGGGGTTTTGAAACAATAGTAGCTAAATTTTGTATGACTTTTTGACTTTACAAGATGAATTTTGACTCCAAAAAGGTGTTTGACATCAAATTTTGCAATTTTTTAGATTTTTAGTTTCAGATTGTTCACAAAATTGTCTATCTAGATTTGAAGGTTGTATCAGATTGATTTGTTCTTAGTAACCAAATAGATAAACAAGCATGCAAAACAACAAGCAAGTGATTTCAAGCACATCTGAAAATAATGAACAGGGGACAAAGAAACCCTATGCATGAACAATCAAGTGACTAAATTGTGCTAATCCCTAGGAGTTCTAATAGTGTATGTTCCAAAAAGTTTTTCAATAACACACATATTCTTAGAAAATGAAAATTTGGCCTCACTAGGGTTTTTAGTAATGGTCTGTCTCTACAAATTTTATGATCTCAAGAGGGTGAACTCCAATCTAGGTGCACTAGGGTTTTGACATAGTCTGAGAACTTAATCTTCAGGATCTACTAGGGAGATCTGACAACCCAACAAGATACCACACCTATGGAGATTTCTTCCACAAGGACATTTATATAGTGGTTGTCACTACCATGGTGAAAATGGCTATTACCGCTTGAGGTTCCGTCAATGTGGTTGACCCAATTAAGGGAATGTCCACTATGGTTAACCCTCTCTAAAGGTGACTCACAAAAGATACCACATGGAGACTGGTTCTAGATTCAAGGATCTGAGTTTCTGGTACTACCCGAAAAGGGAGTAGAGCATAATCCTCTAGCCTTTTCACTTTTAACCCAAACAAAGAAGATAGATTAATTTGACATGCTAAGACCAAGATTATCTCACAAAGATCTATGATGTTGACTACTTATGATCTATCAACCTTTCCTAAGAGAGAATGTATCAACCAGAAGTTGAAGATGCACAAATCTAGTAGAACGTGAGACTCTCTCAGTAACCTCCCTACCTACAAGGGTTCCTTCGTTGAGAAGAGTTTTGCTGGAAACACACTCTCTCAAGAACCACAAATAGTGTTCATAGGGCCTATTTACTATGTGTAACAAAGATGTTGAAAAGAAAATCTGTGTTCATTTTTAATAGCCCAAAATGAAATCTATGATATGAAAGCAATAAAGGTCACACAAGCTTGACACGCAAGAGTTCTTTTTAATCCAAATCGAAATGTTATTAGCTAAAAAGATTACCTGAATTACTCACAATGTTCTTAGTAGATTCTTACCTATTTTTAGTAATTCTTACGCTTTTCCCAATCAAAACCAGCAGAAATCAATCAGAAATAACAAATTTCAATTGTTAATGTTAGCTGTTAGTCCAAATCAGGAAAACAAATCTAGAAAACTACCTAAAAAGGTGAAATGACAATTGAAACCTAGCACTAAAACTCATACGATAGTGGGTCACCTCCCAGATGATAGTCCAAAAACTCATACGACACTGGGTACCAGATCATATGACAATCGAGATTCCAAATGACACTGTGATCCTGATGGTACGATTCTTGATCAAATCAACTATCGTATGATAGTGGGTATCTCCTGGTACAAGTTTCTGACAAAACTTGTATGAAAATTGTATGGATAGAAATTAAAAATTGTAGCTTGGAACAAAAAATGACAAGAAGATGATAGAAATTGATAGAAATTGAATGGAAACCCGTTTCAAGGCCCCACGGTGGGCGCAAGAAATGTGTGTGTGAATTTTGTACCTAGCTGTAGACACAACACTTCAGTAAAACATTAGAGGTTAGCTAAAATCAAAATCATGCAATGAAATGAAAACTAATCTAACCAAGCGATTTACTACCTTTTAGTAGGTGCGAGTATGTATTCTCAGATTGGACCAAGATCAATGACCTTGACGACACCTAAACGAAGGATTTGAATGCAAAATCTAGATATGAATTAGATGCAAATTAATCTATATTTTTGGTTTTTCTATGCAATAATATGAAAAATGATATGAAATCTAATCTATATGAAAAACTAATATGCAATACAATTAATGTAACAATGATATGCTAAATATGAATGATCTCACAAAAGTTGTTGATTCGCAAAGAAGCTTCAATTCTTCAGATACCAATTCGCCAGCATAAGTTTGCAAATTATGAGATGATTTGTGAAGAGCTGAGCCTTGATTTTATAGAAATCTAGGGCTTTGGGGGATGCATGGAAAAATCTATAAATCACTCTAGTTGATTTTTGAGTCAACAAGGAATTAAAGATAGTTAACTCACAATAAATCATGCAAAAATAGCTTTTTGATTTAAATCAAAAGTTGAGATCAGCTTTCAACTCAAAATAGAGTTGAGTTTATTTTTAAAACAACTTGAATTGATTTTTTGATTTATAGTTTAACTTTTTTTTGGATGTGCATAATTAATATGAATTAAATAAATAAATAAAGTGATTTATCCTCAACTTAACTGATTTTAAAAATAAAACAATTGATTTTTGGGTTAATCAATTATTAAATCAAACTTTTATTCCAAAATAATATCATTAAATGTGACAACTTGCTTTAATTAATTAAATAAGAATTTAATCAATTAATGATAGGAATTTTGATTTATTGTCAAATTTAAATAATAATAATTAGGAATAAATATAATTAAATTTAATTAAATAATTAAGTGGCAGTATTAAATCTAATTAATTAAATATTCAGAATATTCAATTAATCAAACTTTAGGATAAATATGATTTATCGCCAAATAATCATTAAATTAAAGATAATTATGATAAATAAGAATATTGCTAGGAATATTCCCCAGTGCAAAATTTAGAATAATCAATTAGGATTCGATAATGTGCAGATGTGCCTTAGGTTAGGACTTTGACGTTGATTTCATTCAATGTGTTGATATAGGAGGTTAATGAACTTATAGCCCATTTTTGGGGTATTACACTCAGTAGATTGAAAAGCAACACTAGGAGCTTGATTAACATAACTAAAAGCCATGGATAAAGGAGGTATGGAAGGCATAGGTAAAAGACCATGGTTAAGATCCATCTGAGGCCTACTTAACTCAATAATCTTGCGATGCTTATAGGCTTGATATGATCAAAAAATATTATCAGCTCAAGAAGGACATCAATTAGGTAATGAAGGCCAAAAGGAGTCAAGTGTAGCACAATCCCTAGGCCTAGAAGGTTGATATAAAATTTGATTAATCATCTGCACTTCTTCATCATGAATGAATTTAAGAAACTTATGGATAGGTGAAGCAATAGCATGCATGGCTTTAAACCAAGGAAAACCAAGCTTAACTTAAAATTGATCAGAAGTAGGAACAACAACAAAGGTAGTATCCACAACTTTACCTCAAAGTTCAACAGGTAAGTTAATAGAACCAAATGATGGATAAAGAAAACTATTACTAGTTTGAATCCATACATCCGATGTATCAGAGGAATCATGTTGCAATTTTTTCATAAAAATATTTTCTTCAGTAATAACATTGACTAAGGATGTAGGATCAAAAAGACAACCGCACGTAGGTATCTTAGGAATCCTAGCATAAATATAAAGGGGACCATCGAGAGCTTTAGTAGTCTCAAAATAATCAAAGTTAATCAAGAGTTCCCTGGGTCTTTTATTCTTAGGTTGTTTTTGAGGTTTAGGTTGAGGTTGAGGTGAAAATTGAAGTTGAGATTGAGATTGAGGCTAGGGTGGAGATGCAGATTGAGACAAAACAACATGCTTCACATGGTTAACAATGTGATTGAGATCATCCATCTTTGAATCATAAACAATATCCATAGAAGATGGCTGAACAATGGTATTATTATTATGTGTAGGCAAAGGATTCGTATAAATTTAGAGATTTTTATTAGGAGGAGAGATAGATTATTTACCACTACCATAAAAATTATCAACAGATAAGGCATTAGAATCAATTAAATCTTGAACCTTATTCTTTAAAGACTAATACTTCTCAATATCATGGCTATTTTGATGATGGTATTAACAAAAAGATTTGGAATAAAAGGATTTAGATGCCACCATAGTAGGTAAAAGTGTTAGAATAATTGAGAGGGGGGTGAATCAGTTATCCACAGTATCAATCACAAAATGTATATCCAAAAACAATTTACTAAAACTTCTGCAGCTCGATAAACTAAAATAGTATTCTATCTATGCTTTTACCAATTACTAGCTAATAACATATAATGATTACTGATCAAATCTAGTATGCAACATGTAAATTATGATAACAAACAATCATCACAATCAACACATAACATAAGAGATTTAACGTGGAAACCCTATGAAGGGAAAAACCACCTGGGACCGACAACCCAAAAATTGTTCACTCTTCTGAAGTGAGGTCAGTGAAGACCCAACCTTGTTAAAGGTTACAAACACACTATGAGGTGTGACCTTGTTAGAGGATTTTAGACCAACCATTATCACCCAACCAGCATTCACTATGGGGTTGATAGGATAACAAATGTACACTCTATGAATGATATTACAAGACTTTCTAGTCCACTTTGTTAAGAGATTTCTCTATTTACAATGGTTAAAATGTAACCATTGTTATTTTGAAATTGTTGAATAAAGGAATTGGAAAGTTTTGGAAAAGAATCAGTAGAATAAGGAGGCAAGGAAAAATATCATTGCAAGGCCTTATCATGAAAAGTTCTAGCAAACAACTTGGCTAAAATCCTATAGTCATGACCATAGTCACTACAAAGGATTTGAAATGTTTTAACATGAGTAACAGGGTCTCCCTTACCATTGTAATTCTCAAGATGAGGCATATCAGCTTGTTGAGGAAAAGGAGCATGAATAATGTCTAGGGATAAAGGACTTCCCATGTCACATGTAGGATTGCTAAACTTGGATTGAGTTAAAGATGCAAGTTTTTGTTGTAAAGAGGATACAGTTTGAGCCAAACTGATGATTGTTGAATCATTAGATGAAATAGGAGGTATAGACACACTAGAAACACTAGGTAAAGTGTATGAAGTGGTAGGAATGGAAGACACAACTGAGGGAACACTTGGAACCATAGTTGGAAGTGTTGGATATTGCTAGTGCATGGGAGGTGATTAAGACATTTAAAATGTTTAATCACTATGTTACTGAATGGGAACTCATATTGTTGTCATTTGTGTTTTTTCACTGATGTCAACATATGTTTCTATGAAGAAAAAAAATTGGTAATCAAAGTGTATAGATACTGTACAGATATTTCAGATGCTGTGAAGTTAGATGAGAGTTTAGGTGAATGTTATGATCTTATATCTGAGATCACATCATTAGATGTTTTATATTGAGAGAGTTACAACTATTTTGGTAAAGTCTAGTCACTAGACTGTGATAGTGAGAATTGACAGAGTTGGTCTCTGGGTTTCTGGTATATCTTCCAAAGGATTTGGATTCAAGGTATGCAAACTTGAAGGATGATGGATAGGGTATTGAAGGATTTTCATTGGTTAGCACAAGGTATAGAATGATTGGTGATGTCATCTATGGCGTGTGCTTTGGTGATAGTTTATTCTAAAGCTGACTCAAGGAATGAAGCATGTGTTTTATTTGGAAAGCATAAATTAAGGATGTTGGTCCTTAATTGTTGTAATGTAATCACTGTAGACTTTTTTTAGATACTATGTGTATCTTAGCAAGGGTTTATGTAATTTTTTGTAAATAGGAAGGCCTCATGAGCTGGCCTGATCATGGTAAATTGTAACAAGGTATAAATAAAAAATCTTTTCTTTGGAAAATACATGGATGTAATATAGATGATATAGAGAATTTGAAAAGCTACGAGCTTGTTTCTACTATATGTAGAGTAGAGGTTTAATAGTGGACTTCATTGGAATTGATCAAGCAAAGATAGTTGCTAAAAAATAGTTCAAAAGATTGTGTATTTCTTTATATACACTTGTTGTGAACTAGTGAGTTCTGAAGGTGGATTTAACCTTCTTTGGGTAGTGAGCCCTCTTTGTTGTTCTTGACTCCTAATAGGGTATGTCCTCTAACAAGGACTATGTACTGTAATGTTTAAATAAGCTCCTAATAGGGCTATATCTTCTAACAAGGATTACAATACTCTCATTACATCATTTGTGGGTACTAATTCCCACTTGGGTTTTTACCTTTAATAGGGTTTCCCCGAAACCAAAATATTGTGTTATTGTGTTGGCATTCATTGTGTTCATTGGATCTAATATTGTGGAACTTAAATTTTAAAGTTTAATATTCTATTATACAACTGATTCACCCCGCCTCAATTGTATTGTGGACTGTTATTCTTAAAAATTAGTATCAGAGCTTGTGGTCCTTAGAGAGAAAGCTTAACAGCTTGAGGTGATCTTGGAGATGGCATTCTATAGGAAGGATAGTCCTAAATTTGATCCTGAAAACTTCGACAGTTAGAAAAATAAGATGCAAACACATTTTCTATGCTTGGGCATAGACTACTAGATGATTGTAAAAAAGAAGGAATCTTTGAAGGCTGAGAATGATTTGGGATCAGCCACTAATGATGAAAAGAAGTTATTCTCATGCAACATGGTTGCAAGAGAAGCATTGATCAATGCACTATTTGAGGGTGAGTTTACTAAAATTAAAGATCTGGATTCGGCACATGAAATTTGGAATAGATTAGAGGCACTTTATGAAGGAGACAAGTATACCAAACAAGCAAAGTTACAAAACTAGAAGACAAAGATGGAGAAGCTACAAATGAATGAAGATGAAAGCATTAGGGCCTATGTTCAAAGGGTTACAGAAGCTGTAGTTAGAATCAAGAATTATGGAGGCACTTATGTTGAAGATGAAGTTATTATGAATATTCTTAGATCTCTAACTCCTACTTACAAGTTCAAGGCTATGTCTATTGAAGAAACTATACCTCTAACTCCGAACTTTAGCAAAGAGATGTTGATTACAAAGATAACTACTTTTGAAGCTACAAAATTAGGAGAAGTTGTACCTAAAGTTGAATCTGCATTTAAGGCATCTACACACAAGAAATTATCTGTGCTTCTGAGCACAACTAAAGAAGACCTAAAAGAAGAGCTTGATGAGTATGCTAAGGAATGGGAAAAGATAATGGTAGAAGAAAGAAAGATGGATGAACTTGTTGCACTAATTTCTAGAAGAGAAAAAAGAGGTAAGGGAAAGTTTGAATGGAAGTTACTCTTGAAATTTTTTTCATGTAATAAGGTAGGTCATTTTGCATCTAGATGTCCTACAAGAGTTTCTAAATACAAACCTGATTATGTAAAGATTAGAAGAGACAAAGAATGTTATTATGCTAGTGAAGGAATCTTTGATGATGATTTAGATTATGAAGAGATTGGATTTTTTTCTATTAAAGATGAACCAGTACATGAAGAAAAATCCTTAGTATCTCATGTTGACAAGAAAACTGAATGAATAATTGACAGTGGATGTTCTCATCGCATGACTAGTGATAAGAACAAGTTTTTTAAATTAGTGAATTATGATGGAGGTTTTGTGAGGTTTGGGGACAATCTCCCTAAATCCATCATAGGAGTAGGATCCATTACTCTGGATGGAAAGACTAATACAAACAATGTACTAATTGTTGAAGGACTTAAACATAATTTTTTAAGTTTCAGATAGTTAATGTATAAATATTTTCAGTTAAGTTTTGTTAATGGTAAATGTTTTATTAGAAGCAAGGAAGGAAAACTGATTGCTACCAGTTCAAAATCTAGATTTAATGTATTTGAACTAAACACATATGGAGCCTCTTATTTTTTTGCAAAGGTAGATGACAGTTGGTTATGGCATAGGAGATTTTGTCATGTTAATTTTGATAACATTGTGAAGGCAAGTATGGATAATGCAGTAAGAGATCTATTGAAGATTGTGAAACCATCTAACACTATATGCAGAGAATGTGTTATGGGAAAGAAAACTAGAAGCAGTCATAAAAGAAAATCATATACATCAAAAGGGAAGTTGGATCTGGTACATACAGATCTATGTGGACCTACAAGAACAAAGTCATACTATGGTGAAAGTTATTTTATACTCTTTTTTTATGACTTTTCTATAATGATGTGGGTTACTTATTTAAGAGAAAAATCAGAAGCATTTGATAAATTAAAGCTATTCAAAGAAAAAGTAGAAAATGAATCAGGTTTAAAGATCAAGTGTTTAAGGTCAGATAGAGGTGGATAATTTACTTCAAATTTATTCAATTCATATTGTGAAAAGCATGGGATAAAGAGACAAACATCTACTCCTAGGACTCCACAATAGAATGGGATAGTAGAGCTAAGAAACTGGACTATACTTGATGCTGCTAGGACAATGCTGAAGAAATGGGACTATACTTGATGCTGCTAAGACAATGCTGATTGAAGAAAATGTATCTCATGTACATAGGAGAGAGTATATTGGAACAATAGTATACACATTGAATAGAATTCAAATCAGAGAAGGTACAAGTAAGACTCCCTATGAACTATGGTTTGATCATACTCCTACTGTAAAATATTTTAGAATATTTGGTAGTAAATGTTATATCAAAAGGGATGATGAGATATAGAAGTTTGATGCTAGAAGTGATGAAGGGATCTTCCTTGGTTACTCTATTAAAAGTAAGGCTTACAAATGTTTCAATATGAGATTGAGGAAGATGATTGAAAGCAACAATGTGAGAATAGATGAGAAGTTTCAGATACAAGAAAGAATGTATGACAATAATCAAATTTCAAAGACAAAAGAAACAACTACTACTACTATAGAAGAAGAAGAACTTGTTGAGGAAGAAAGTGAAAAAGAGGCTTGTGATGCTAGTACAAGCAAGACTAATGAGACTCCTAAAACTCCAAGGTATGTAAAAAATAACCATCCTGAAAATCAAATTACTGGCAATACCAGTCAGGGAGTGCTAACTAGATCAAAAGTTAGAGAAGAAATTTGTTTGATTTCTCAAGTTGAGCCAAAAACTACAGATGAAGCCTTTAAAGATGAATCTTGGATAAATGCTATGAAAGAAGAATTGGATCAGATAAAGAAGAATAATACTTGGGAATTGGTTCCTAGACCTAAAAATAAAAATGTAATAGGAATAAAATTGGTTTTTAGAAACACAATGGATGAAGAAGGAATTGTTGTAAAGAACAAAGCAAGACTAGTATGTAAGGGATACTCATAGCAAGAAGGCATAGACTTTGAAGAAATATTTTCTCCTATTTCTAGAATAGAGGCAGTAAGATTGTTCCTATCTTATGCTACACATAAAAACTTCAAATTATACTAGATGGATGTTAAATTTGCATTCCTAAATGGAGATCTTGAAGAAGAATTGTATATAGAACAACCAGATGGATTTCCTCTATGCGAAGATAAAGACATCATGTGCAAATTGAAGAAAGCTCTGTATGGGTTGAAGCAAGATCCTAGGGCTTGGTATGCAAGGTTAGACAAGTATCTACTTGGGCTTGGATTCAGAAAAGGTAATGCAGACAGTAATTTGTATTTATGAACTACTGAAGATGGAATCATGATAGTAGAATTATTTGTGGATGACATTATCTTTGGAGGTAATGATGATTTATGTAAGAAATTTTCTAAATAAATGGAAAGTGAATTTGAGATGTCCATGATAGGTGAAATGAAATTCTTTCTTGGATTACAAATAACTCAGAATGAGAATGGTATTTTCATTTCTCGGACCAAGTATCTCAAAAAATTGCTTAAGAAATTTGGAATGGAAGATTTTAAACTAGTAGGAACACCAATGGTAACTAGAAACAAGCTAACAATTGATGATGAATCAAAGTGTGTTCTTTAGAATTTGTATAGATCAATGGTTGGAGCACTAAAATATCTGACTCACACCAGACCAAATATTGCTAATGTTGTTAGAATTGTGGCTAGATATTAGGCAGAACCTAAAGAAACACATCTAGCTGCTATGAAAAGGATACTGAGGTATCTAAGAGGAACCATAGATTATGGCTTATGGTATGATAGAAATGATAGCTTTGAAATTCATGCTTATACTGATGCTGATTGGGAAGGAAATATTGATGACAGAAAAAGAACTAGTGGTGGTGCATTTTTCCTTAGGAAAAAGTTGGTTTATTGGCTAAGAAACAAGATTGTATAGCACAATCTACTCCTGAATCAGAGTATGTTGCTGGCACTATAAATGGCACTCATATTATTTGGATGAAAAAAAAATTGACAGACATTGGAATGACTTTTGATGAGCCTATGGTTATCCATTGTGATAACACCAGTATAGTAAATATGTCAAAGAATTTGGTGATGCATTCCAAAACTAAACATATTCCTATCAAGTATTACTTCTTGAGAGACAAGGTGGAATAAACAGAAATCAAATTAGAATATATCAATACAAAAGAGAAAATTGCAGACATCTTCACAAAGCCACTATTGAAAGACACCTTTGAATATCTTAGAGGTATGCTTGGGGTTCAGGCCCCTCCTAGTCAGAACTAAATGATGTAGAGATGCATCAGTCTAGAGGTATTCAGAGCCTTATCATATCTGGACTAGATGCATGGATCTACTCCTTAGGAGGAGTGATCATGGAAGAAAGTTTATTTGTGAAGGCAGCCAAAGCCTCATGGCACCCTTTGCCATTATTGTCAAAGGGGGAGTGTTGCTATGAGAAAATCCCCACTGTATGAGAAGATTGTTTGGTTGCAAGACCTTGGATTGATATAACTTTGGGATAAGATTTTCCCATATGTTGACATCAATGCCAAAGGGGGATATTATTGGATATTAGTAATACATGGGAGGTGATTAAGACATTTAATATGTTTAATCACTATGTTACTAAATGGGCACTCATACTATTATCATTTTTGTTTTGTCACTAATGTCAACATATGTTTATATGAAGAAAAAAGACTGGTAATCAAAGTGTATAGATACTCTATGGATGTTTCAAATGTTACAAATTTAGATGAGAGTTCAGGTGAATTTTTTGATTGTATATCTAAGATTGCATCATTATATGTTTTATATTGAGAGAGTTACAACTATTTTGGTAAAGACTAGTCACTGGACTATGACAGTGAGAATTGACAGAGTTAGTCTCTGCGTTTTTGGTATATCTTTCAGAGGATTTGGATTCAAGGTATGTGAACTTGAAGGATGATGGATAGGGTATTGAAGGATGTTCATTGGCTAGTGCAAGGTATGGAATGATTGGTGACATCATTTTTGGTGTGTGCTCTGGTGATAGTTTATTCTTAAGTTGACTTAGGGAATGAAGCATGTGTTTTATTTGGCAAGCATAAATTAAGGATGTCGATCCTTAATTGTTTTGATTATGTAAAAATAGGTTTTGAAAGGATCTGAAACCTTTTACATAAGGATAAAAGATAAAACATTTAAGCTCCAAGAGGGCAAGTGCACCAGCACCAAAAAACACAACACAACTGAGTCCTTAAACAAAAAGAACAACCAAAAGATAAAGGACAGCAAAAAGGAAAGCAAGACAACAATATGCTATCTAAACACATTTCATCAGTTCTATAACCTAATCAGCAAGAATTTGCATGTTTGCAATAGACAACTTTAGATCTTCCATTCATTCTTGTTGTCATCCTCCATCTTCTTGAACCTAGATCTTGTACGCCTGCTGGGCCCCTGATCCTCTTTACTCTCTACGATCTCTTGGTTCCCTTTCCCATTATCAAACTTGTCAACCAAGATCTTCAAGTGCTCATTTGAAGCCTTGAGGAAAGAAAAACTCTATTCTGCAATATTCCCCAAAGTCTTCTCTAGCTTGTCAATTCTCTTTTCCATAGTCTCCACTTTCCTAGTTATAACATTACTGCTTTGAATATTCTCCTCCAAGGTAGTGAGTCTGTCATTGAAGGAAGAAACATTCTCAGCTCTAGCGATAATGTTAGTGAACTCATCAATTGTCTGGCCCATGGTTTTCTCCCCCAGGTTCATCCTTTTAAGAACCCCCATCTCTTTTTGCAGCTGGTGGATGTTGGTCTTCATCATAGTGATATCATTTTTCATTATGCTAAGGCTAGATAAGAAGACCAAGCACCCCAAATTATCAAAATCCTTGTTCCTCCCCTCATTAATCTTAGGACCCCTATTCTCTTCCTCCATGTTCTCCTTAGGATTCTCCACCTTCTCCTTCTCCAAGTTGGCCTTGTCCTTCTCATGCCCATCTTTCTCTATATTAGTCACCTCCTGTGCAACCTCTTGCAAGAGTTTTTCCTCAACCCAGACATCTTTACCAGTACCCCCACTTTCCTCCATAGCAAGGTTGTTATCCACATAGTTTTCCTAATCATTCTTTCCCTAGGAAGAAGAACCCTCATCAGAGGATATGAAAATCCTTTTCACAACTTTCTTCTTCCTAGTTTTTGTTCTGGTATGATTGCCTAAAGGTTCCAGTCTCTTTTTTCCTTGCTTCTTGGAACTCACCTCCCTGCTCTCTTCTTCCTCAACTTCCATATCTGTAGTAGAATCCTCCA
This sequence comes from Chamaecyparis obtusa, assembly GCA_027943335.1. NCBI lineage: Eukaryota > Viridiplantae > Streptophyta > Pinopsida > Cupressales > Cupressaceae > Chamaecyparis > Chamaecyparis obtusa. The sequence continues at coordinate 1,206,370 of BSBK01002620.1, forward strand.
TCTTCCTTTTCTTTTTATTTTCCTTAGGGCTGACCTCTTGGTAATCCTCAAAATCCTCCTCTTCATCTTTTGTATCCTCCATAAAAGGCTCCTCAGACTCTTTGCCATCAGTGTCACAGTCCTCTAGGGCTTTCCTATTAAGCCAAGTTCTTTCCACCTTCTTTGATTTCAACACCTCAAATATGAGGACCATGAGGCCTTCATGGCAGGCATGATCACCCTTCAAATCCATTTTCTAGTGAAGGAGGGACACATTCAGAGAACTCAACAAGTAAAAAGGGAAATTAATCTTAACCCCATGCCTAAAGTGGTTCAGAAGAGTAAGATGGTGGTTGTAGATTTTAGTATACCGACCATCTAGGGTAATGTAGCCTATAATAACAAATAAGACAAGGTGCCAGGGCCTGGAAATAAACTTAGGGTTAAAGTATGAATTTTCCACCTTAACCATATAGTTTCTCTCCTACTTCGTGGGTGCAAAAGCCTCCAATGCTTTGTCTAAAATCTTCCTATCCCTGTAGAAGTTGATGCCCTCAGTCAGCAAGCTCATCGCTTCAGCAATCACTACCTTAGTCACCTCCATACTTTGCATGCCAACTAGAACACTCCCCTTATTCCATGTTTTGATGAAATTTCTGGTCACCATGACTTTCCCTCCATGCAATCTCTCCAAAAAATTTGCCAGCCCCCCTTCTTTGACAATTTTCCAAATTTCCTTGTTTTGTTTCTAGTCACTACAGTCCGCCGACTTGCATCTCCTTTTCCTTTCTCCCATGGCTATGTAAGAAAGCAACAAGTTCTTGTCCAGATGAATCCCCACTCTCTGTAACTTAGCCTTTGAGCTATAATAAACACTATTAATGTTATGCACAACCCACAAATCATGCCAAAGGACCCCAATAATTATCTCAGAATCAGGCCATTGTCCTTCATGATGGTCGCATAGATTTTTGCACTCAATAATCATTAATGATTTCTTCATTCAAAACATGTTGCTTACTCCTCATCCTCTCCTTGTTAATTAATGATGATCCATCACAAGGGATGTCTGAACCATCACTCCATTCAATTTCCACCTGACTTTTACAAGCCACATTCGCAGCCCAGTCAACTACCAAATTTGCCTCCCTAAAAATGTGGGTTATCATGCATTTTTCAAAGGTATCAATAATGTTTTTAGCCTTTCTTATAACATTGTCTATGGTCCGTGAAGGGGTCATGGAATTATTCAAACAATTTACAATACTTAGGGAATCCCCTTCAATCCATATTTTAGTATAGTTCTTCTTTTTGGCTAGTAACAGCCCATAGAGAGCAGCATTAGCTTCCGCCACCTAATTAGTGTTGAAGCCTATAGGAATTTCCATAGCCCCTTTGTAATTCCTGAACTCATCTTTGATAACCATTCCATAGCCAGCAATTCCAGGGTTGCCTTTCGAGGCACCATCAAAGTTGATTTTGACCCATCCATTAGGAGGATAGTCCCACCTAGCCTCTTCTCAAATATTTCTTTGGATGCTTAGAAGCTTCCTACCTTCAAGCTTCCACTTCTTATAAACTTTGGCCTCCCACTCATTCTTTGGATCTTGATATATCTTAATCAACCCCAATTTTTCCAATAGGGCACTCTTAATCTTGTGAAAAATACTATCCCAATTGGACTCCTTATCCCTAAAAATTCTTTCATTCCTTTCTTTCCAAACCCCCCAGCACAAAAAGGGTAGGAAGAAAATCCAAAAGGAGATTAAAAATTTGTTTTTAGTCAGTGGTTTCCAACACAAAAACAACTCCTAAATGCTATGAGGAAACACCCACTCCATATTCATTAGATCAAAGAATTTTTCCCATATTTGACTAGTAAAAGGACAATGAATTGTCATATGGTTGATATTCTCCTCATCTTTTTTGTAGAGACAACATCTATTAGTTAAAACAAGGCCTCTTTTCCTGATATTGTCAATTGTAAGAACTTTATCCTGCAATAAGATCCAAAAAAAAACATTAATTTTAGGATTTAATCCCTTGAACCAGGCTTTGGCCCAACAAGGTTTGGGACTATCTTCAAAGTTCTATATGTATAGGGATGAAACCAAAAACAAGCCATTAGTACTATATCTCCAAATAATAGTATCCTCATCATCAATAAGAACAACAGCATTCAGAAGGTTATTCAAGCCCCTGAGGGAAGTATCAAACCTAGACAAATCAATCCATTTACCCTCCCCCCAATAGTTCTCCACTTGAGTGCCCAAGATCTGTTTACAAAGGATAGACATTTCATTCCAGGTAGGAACCTCCTTTAGGGGTTTATCAAGTAGCCATATGTCATCCCAAAAAATAATTTTCTTACCATTACCAACCTTCCATTTCACCCCCTTCTTTATCATTTCCTTCCTTCTAAGCGCATTGCCCCATATACATGAACCTCCTTGTGATGATTTAGAGTTTAAGAAATTCATGAATTCAGAGCTGTTCTTGTTATATTTATTATACCAAATGGTGCTCCATTCTCTCAAGTTCTTGAACATTCTCCAAAGGATTTTAGCCATGAGATACTCATTTATACTTCTTATAGTGCAGAGACCAAGACCCCCTTGCCTAGTTGGTTTACAAACCTTCTCCCATGCAATAAGAGCCATCCTTTTCTTTTTTTCAACTCCAGACCATAGAAAGTTCTTTTGGATTTTCTCTATACTTTCACAAAACTTCTTAGGTATTTTGAAAAGGCTCAAAGCATAGAGAGGAATACTTTGAAGGACAACTTTGAGGACAACAATCTTGCCAGCTTGGCTAAGAAGAGCACCCTTCCAGCCAGCAAGACTTTTGTGAAATTTGTCAATCATATCCTGCCAAAAAGAATCCAGAGGATTGAGGCACAAAGGTAAGCCAAGATAGGACCCTGGGAGACACTCCACCTCACAACCAAGAATTCATTTTAGCCTCTCTTGTCTTTTTTCAGGCACGTTGATGAAAAAAATAGAACTCTTATTCTAGTTAATACTCTGACCTGTAGCACCAGCATAGTTGTCAAGGGATTTTTTAATGGTTTTGCCATTTTTGATAGAGGCTTCACCCATTATTATGGAATCATCCACAAACTATTGATGCAAGCACATCAAGTCCTTGGAGGAAGCTTTTAGACCCCTAAATTCACCTATGTTAACCAGACTGCCAATGTGTCTACCCAAACATTCTGCCAAAATAACAAAAAGAATAGGAGAGAGGGGATCCCCTTGTCGAAGACCTCTAGAAGACTTGAAAAAAGGGGTAGGAGAACCATTCATGAGAGCAGGGAATGTGGCAGAGGAAACCAAGTAGTGAATAAGGTCTCTATTTCTTTTATTAAAACCAAAAGCCTCTAGAGTAGCCAACAAAAAATCCCATTCAACCCTATCATAAGCTTTGGATAGATCAAGTTTCAGCAAAAAGCCTTCTTTCTTTGACATAGTCAAAGAGTGTATATTTTTGTGGACCGTGATGATTGAGTCTAGAATCTGCCTCCCAAGGACAAAACCATTCTCCTGTCCAGAAATAATAGAAGGAAGAAAAGTGAGAATTCTAGAAGTAAGGATTTTGGAAATTATCTTATACATCAAATTACATAAGCTGATGGGTCTGAATTGGTCCATTCTATCAGCCCCAGTTTTCTTAGGAATCAAAGCAATAAAGGTACCATTCAATTCCTTGAGAATCCTTCTAGCCCCAAAAAATTCCTTGACAACATTAAAAACATCATCTTTCAGAATCCTCCAGTACTTTTGAAAGAAGAAATGAGGATAACCATCGGGACCAGGGGCTTTATCTCCATCAAAGGAGAACATAGCCTTTTGAATCTCATCCATAGAAGGTATAGTAGTAATAACTCTATTGTGAGCATCATTCAGGATATAAGGTATACCATGCAACAACTCATCTTGGCACTCCAAATCCAGGTTCTTAGCTTTCTTTAGAAGCTCTCCAAAGAAATTGTTGGCCTCAATTATGAAATTCTCCTCCTTCTCACTAATGGTTCCATTGACCAATAGTCTAGAGATTTTATTACTCATTCTATGTTTCACTGTAGTCATGAAGAAATATTTAGAATTCATGTCCCCTTCCTTTAAGAATAGCTTTCTCGACCTTTGCCTCAAAAAGCATTCTTCTTTTGAGATAATATCATGATATACCATTAGTTTGGTATCTTCCTCCTTAATTTTTGTAATGTAATCATTGTAAAATTGTTTTAGATAATGTCGGTCCTTAATTGTTGTAATGTAATCATTGTAAAATTGTTTTAGATATTGTGTGTATCTTAGCAAGGGTTTATGTAATTGTTTTTAAATAGGAAAGCCTCATGGGCTGACCTGATCATGGTAAATTGTAACAAGGTATAAATAAAAGATCTTTTCTTTGGAAAAGACATGGATGGAATATAGATGATATAGAGAAGTTGAAAAGATGCGAGCTTGTGTTTGTTGTATGTAGAGAAAAGGTTTACTAGTGGAATTCATTAGAACTGATCAAGGAAAGACAGTTGCTGAAAAATAGTTCAAAATATTATGTATTTCTTTATATACACTTGTTGCGAACTAGTGAGTTCTGAATGTGGATTTAACCCTCTTTGGGTAGTGACCCTCTCTTTTTTTCTTGACTCCTAATAGGGTCTATCCTCTAACAAGGACTATGTACTGTAATGTTTAAATAAGCTCCTAATAGGGCTATATCTTCTAACAAGGATTACTATACTCTCAGTACATCATTTGTGGGTGCTAATTCCCACTAGAGTTTTTACCTTTAACAGGGTTTCCCTGAAACCAAAATACTGTGTTATTGTGTTGGCATCAACTAGGTTCATTGGATTTGATATTGTGGAACTTAAAGTTTAAAGTTTAATATTTTGTTATACAACTGATTCACCCCCCTCTCAATTGTATTATGGATTGTTTTTCTTAATAGGAAGAGGTTTGGAATAAGTAAAAGGAACATTATGATAAGAAGGTTTTGAAATAGGTAGGGAGACATGAGGAACACTCATAGGAAGAGAGGGAACCAACATAGTCACTAAAGGAAGAGTATAAGTAGGAATGCTAGGTAAAGGAATCGGAGAAGGTTCCACACTAGTGACAAGAGGAGTGAATCCTAAATCTTGAGCTTCTTGAGCTAAAGGTTATCATTTAAATCCACAAGATGAGTAATACCACATAAGAAATTAACACCTTGATCATTATCATGAAGGACTTTCTTAAGAGCATCTATAGCTTGAATAAATCCTTGATTATGGTTCTCTTGAGTAAGCCAATTTCCCATTTTATTAAGTTCAATTGAAAGCTTTTGGAGTTATTGAGGAGGAACTCTTAAAGCATCATCCTCATCATGAGATGAGCGAGAAGAGTTATGCTCCATAGTAGGATTAGAATCATGAATAATCAAATTGTCATCTGGAATCCTAAGAAAAGGAGAGGAAAACTCAGGATCAAAGGCATCCATAAGTCTATGACCTTGTCTAACCAAAATATTATAAGTAGGAATAGAGGTAGTAAAGCTCATATACCAATGCAAATGCAAAATGAACTAAACTAGGAAAAAAAAGCATAAACAAACAAATGTTTTTGTATTTTTACTATATATGAAAAGTAAATGCAAGATCTAACACCATAAAAGAAAGAGTTGTCTATCGCAGGTTCACCAATATGTAAAGAATAAAATTGTAAATGTATGAAAAAGGGAATGTGTATGTAATGTATAGGATTGGGAAAGGTAAGATCTTCTTCTTAACCCCAAATTCTCAAATGAAAGATCCAAATTGATTAACCACAAGAAGATGGTCAATACATAAATGAATCAATCGATGGAGTATATGAAGAAAGGAGAAAACCTTATATTCCGTTATGAAAATGAAATATTGAAATCTTAATTGAATTCAAGACAAGTACTAACCTCAAAATAGGAAAGATCTAGAAAATGCTATTTTCTGGTGTTTGTACTCAGTTTCGAGAAATTCTACAATTGGATATGGCCTGAAAACACAAAAATAGAGAAAACCCAGAAACCTTATGTTGTTCTGAGAAAGGTCAACCTTGACCCAAAATAGGGGTAAGATATTACCCTGGGGCATAATCTTACCCCTTTATGTTGACCTTCACCTACTATTATGACGAAAAATCTATTCATGGATCCCAAAAGTTTATCGAAAAGGGTACTCAGATCTAATCAACAATTTGTTGTCCCACACCTGTACCTACAAGAAAAATGATTTTGTTTGTTGGATGAGGGGTTTTCCTTGGTCAAACCCTGGTTTTGGAATTAACCTTGAAATGTATTTGAAATTTGAGAAATAAATAAAGTAAATGGAACAATTCACCTTTCTTATGTTGAAACTCTTGTGGAGGATTTGAATCCTTGAATCCACAAGTATGGATGCTCAAAATGAATGTAGAATTTTATGTAGGATGTCTCAAATCAATTTCATTAGAGCTTCAACACCAATCTTGAATGGATCTTGGAATAGGAAGAAGCTTGAATGGACATAGATGGAGAAATCTTCAACAAAGGGGATCCATAGATATTGAATCCTTCAATGGCTACCAATGGATGTCCTTGATGAATTGGATCTTGAATGATTGAATGATTGAAGATGAATGAATTCTTTAATGCTTTCTTTCTCCTTCTTTCTTTCTTGATGATTTCTTGATCACTTGATTTTGATTTATGCTTGAATTCAATGGATGATGGATGGCAAAAGATGGATTGAAATGAGAGAGGAAGGCTTCCTTTTATACAAGTTAGGGCACAAAATTCTTGAGAGGCCTACATAGGAGAATTAAATTCCAATTAAAGCCTTTACTCATGGAAGTGGACCTAATTTTAATAACATTTAAGACTTTACCATTCTAAAATCCAAAACAGTCAACCTAGAAGTAGGAAAATAAACTTTCCGAAGCCCGACATCTGGAAACTTTCAAAACTTAAAATTTGGAGCTAGGGTCAGGGTTGAGGTCAACTCTGACCTAGGTTAAGGTCAAGGTCAACCTTGACCCAGAAGGTCGACCTTGACCCTGAGGTCAAGAATCTCAATTCTCAGGATCAGGTGCCAGAAATAGGCTAGAAATAGGTGGAAAGAGAAGTAGAATAGGGGGAAAAAGCTAGATCCAAGTCAAAGACCCATTCAAGGCATTTGAAATGACCCCAGACCACTTACTTGGAGGGATAAACTAGTCCTAAATTGAAGTGCTTCCATTTGCCGATGATACAAGAACACCATATTGGGACAATGTTAGAAGCATTGTATGAAGGAGACAAGTTTACAAAGAGAGTGAAGTTATAGAATTGGAAAACTAGGATGGAGAAGCGACAAATGAAGGATGATGAAAGTGTTAGGGATTATGTACAAAGAGTGATAGAGGTTGTGATTGGAATGATAAATTATGGAGGCACCTTTGAAGAGGAAGAAGTCATTTCTAAGATTCTTAGATCATTGACACCTATTTACAAGACCAAAATTTAGGCTATAGAAGAGATTGTACCTTTGACTCCAAACTTTAGTAGAGAAATGTTGATTGCAAAGGTAACTACTTTTAAAGCTATAGAAATGGTAGAGACTGTAATACCCTCTCAGATGATTTTACTTTGACTCTTAGATTGGACATTTTGCATTATGATGGTTAGAACTATATGTTTACAATTATGCTTATTTGGATGATGATATGCTTATCAGATGTTTAGATACACTCATTTACGATCATTGTTTAATGTTTATTGAAAATCATCTATCTTATATATGTTTATGGGAAATAATAGTGCTAACCCAAGGATTTGCAATCTAACCAATGATTATCTATGATGTATCATGTTTCATGTATATGTGACTAATGTGTTTTCATGACTTAGGATGAAGTCGCAGTTACTCACTTAGTTCAGGTGCACATAATGTATCGATCCTGGTCATCTGTTTGCAAATGTCTTATTGTATACATATTTATATCTATGCACATGTAACTCTTCTCGATGATGCAAGCTTGTAGGTACCGGGCATCGATTCCACCTGGTCTCACATGTCTGAGTGTTCCCTCAAAATATTCTATCATTGTTGTTTTTATGTAGACATCACCAAGGTTTCATGAGAATGAACCCTACCTCGAACCCTTTTCTATTCCTTAGGTGGGGAGTTCCTGAGTCAATCCTTGTGTTTGATGGTGTATTATTGTGTTGTCTCAGCTTGTTAGATTATGTGGATCTTGTTTCTTGTCCCTTGCATTTATTGATTATGAGATGTTGTGAATGGTAACTCTAATTCTCTTGTATAAAATATTCTATCTTTTATTAGTAGTTACATTATAGGAATTATTGTACCTTGTAAGAGTTTGATTTAGTGTATGATTAAAATAATGTTTTATAATATCCATAATAATAATATGTTTATGATATTAATAAAAATATGTTTTTAATAATATTTATAATGGTATATGTACACATAGGCATATGGTTACACATATTTGCATAATTTCTTGTGAATAAGAATTATTACATTAAAAGATATTAATAAACAATTAAAATAAGTTTATTTTTATGGAATGGAAAATAAATATTAATTAGTGATCTTCATTTACTATTGCCTAGGTAACTTATAAATAGTAAATATATTAGAGGTAAGAATTACTATTTCTTTTCCTTAAATAAAGGAAATATGTGTGAGATTAATATTTAGTATTTCTCTTCCTGGGAATGGTTTTGTTAAATATATTTATTCCTAAGTATTAATCAATTATTGGTTTGGATAGTTGCATTGATTGGATTTTCCCCTACAACTACTTAATCTATTTATGGGAAGAGGCTCTGGGAGAATGGCAGTTGGCTAGAAAATAATCTCTCAGGGAAGCTTCATTATTTTTTTGGATATGATATTATAACTGGGAAAGATATATAGAAGTTTTGGAGGAGTTTCTGTCTGCATCTAGAAGGAATTTGGAGGAGTTCTTGGAGTAGGCTAAGATAGTTTGGATCTTTTTTCTCCAATGGTTTCTACGTAGGACTCCAGATAGGATCTATCCTGGAAGATAGTCCTCCCTAAGTGATCATTTGCTTGAATGTATTTCTATATATCTACTTTTTGTCTTAATGAGTTCGCAGAATGATTATGCTATTGTATTTTGTCTTCATTATTGAATGAGATAGTTTTAGGAGAATGGATAACTATGTATATATTTTGAAATGTATTGTTTCCATAAACTATTTTACTTTCTATATGAGTGATATGTTTTCATTTTATTATTGGGTAGAGTCTAGAGACTCCCTAGGATCTTTGGTATACTTCCATTTGTGATTAGGAAGTTTGTAGTTACTCTCAAACCTTAGGAAGATCTATTTCTCTTACCTTGTTTGCATTATGAGCTATTTACCCTTTTCATGATGAGATTATTAGATTTGGGATACCTTGTAGGAATGAGGGGTTTGAGGGATGTTTTGGAAGGGAAACAGGGAGATCTCAACTGGGTCTTTCCCTAATTCTACATCCAATACGTCCATCATGCCTAGTTTTTTTCCCACAAACCTAGTATGTAAGTCCCATTTTCCAAAACACACAATCCCAAACCAACTATGCAGTTCACTCTACCAACTTCACAGCTTGAGGCCCCAACTATACAGCTTCAAACCCTAACTATTCAACTTCATGAACCAATTGCATAGCTCTCTACCAGGCCATAGTTTTTGTCATTTTTGGTGTTTTAGGGTTCACAGGTGACTTGGGGCTAACCCTAAGTGGTATTTGGTCATTTTGTATCACTTGTTTCTTTATTTATATGTTGTATAGTGCATTTATATTCTTGTTTAAGCTTCTTGATGTGTTTAGGAATCTAGATTAGGGTTTAGGGTTGTCCGGTGGACTAGGACAACTATATGGCTTCCTAAACCACTCCTATTCTTTTTTGCAAGTACTAGAATGTTTATATGATTTTTCTTATTGCATATCTTGTATATTATGATATTTGGGTAAGGGTATAAACCCTAAGAACACTAGGTGAGTGGCTCTTAGTGTGGGGTTAAGGCCCTAAGTGGCTAGTACCAGGGAAACCCACTAATGAGTTGTTTAATCAAGTGATAACTTTAATTAAATGAATGTGGATGGAATCAAACACTAAAAAGATAAATGTATGCCTCACCCATGAAATTAGTGCTAGTAAAGACTATGGATGGGAGTGGGAGAAAGTACCTATGTGTAGGTACAACTGAATGGCCTTGTCTATACAAAAGGCATTCTATTCTGCATGTGCCTACTTGGGAGTCAGGGCCAAGAGTGGCTATTACCAGAACAACCTAGGGGGTGAGGGCTATGTGATGACACTCACCTATCTTTTCGCTTATATTTTCTACCAAGTCTTGAAACTTTTTGTGAATGGATTTTAATTTCAATCTTCTTTTTCAGTTATTGTTGGGAAAGGTTACCTCAACCCTAGGAATGGCCTAGTTTTCTCTTCTTGCATGGACCTTGGTGTTTATCTCCTAGCACAGGGGAGTGGGCCTTTGGTATCCACATGGTTGGGTGGTAAATCTTTCTTTATTGAGGTATTAGTTGTAGTTGTAGTGTTGAAAGAATTCTTGTTTGTACATTGTTCCATTTTTGAAGAAGAAGATTCTTTTCTATCTTTCATTACTTCTATCAAATGTAAAGTTACGTCATTATTGTAACCTCCCAAGAGAATATTAATGTGATATAATCTTTACTATATTTCAAATTAATGTAATAGGGAATGGGTAGATTTAGGGAAAGGGAAAGGGAAATGTAATCTTATGCAAAGCATGTTTGTTTTAAAAGATAGGAATTTAGTAAGTTTCCAAGTAAGGTGGAATGTTGTGAATTATTGTTGAATAAGAAAGGCTAGTAATTCAAATGAGATAACTTCATATATGTATTTGTTCAAGTTCTTAAATGATTCATTTATATGGGATTAATACTTTAAATGCTATGTTGTTCATAAAGGAATACTTTGGGAATATAGATGGATCTAAATGTTAAGTTAATTATCAAATGAAAGCATTTATATTTCCTTCTAAAGATCTTCAAATGTTATGATATAGTTTGTTTAAAGTTATTCAAAGTTATTAGTACTTTTAATGAAACTAAAATAGATTGTTATTATTCTAGTAGGGAACCATGGGAGGAATTTAAGTTAAACTTTGCTTATGTTATTGTGAATGTAAATCTTTTAAAGTTTGAAAATTTTCTTATTTCATTACATAGGTTTTCTTTCCTAAGAGAATATTTGTTCTCTTCCCCGATTCCCTGGCGGGGCATGACATATTGGTATCAGAGCACTAAGTTGCCACATTGGGGGCCTGGGAATTTGGCTCATGTTTCTTAAACTTATTGTTCACTTCAACTAGATTCAGACTAGGACCTTTGAACTTATCCTTCTCCTTACTTATGGAAGGATGCCTCCTTTGACTTTTGGTAGAAGGAGAGGTGCCCAAAATACCTCTCCTAGATCTCACCAAGAAATTTCTCAAGAAGAAGAACATTTTGAGGGAGAAGGTAGAGGTGATCAATCTGATAACCACTCAAGAGGTTTTTAGGGGGATCAAGTGCAAGAACTTTTACAATAGGTACTACAAAGGCTAGATGCAGGTCAAGATAGGGGTCACCGTGGGGAGGCTAAAACCTCTCACCATGAGGAAAGGGAAAGGATCCCTAGGAGGAGACATCAGGTAGTGGAAGATGACTCCTTGCATGGAGGTGAGAAAGAGATGAAGAGTTTCACAATTTAAGGAAGTTAACTATGTTAGTTGATGATTATGAGCGATGACTCTCTTAACTCAAGCGATACTCAAAATATAAGGATGATGAACCCATGCTTACTCAACACTTCCTTAGAGGCCTCAATGGTTGATTAGCTAAAAATGTATGAATTTTTGAACCTTAAATAGTTAATGATGTAGTCATTAAGGATTTTATTATGGAACAAAATGTGGCCTTGGGTTTAGGAGGTCAGATAGGTGGCCAAGGAGGTAATGCCTCTTAGGCCAGGACTAGATTTAAGGGGAACCAATCTCAGGGAATACCTAGTCCTAAAAAATGTCCTTCTTCATCTAAAGGAATTAAGAACCACCAAAAAAGGAAAATTCCAAAAAACTACAACAACAAAAATGGGGGTTCTCAATTAAACAATTCTTGCAACTGGCAACGTGCTAAATGATATCCAAATTTTCAACCAGCTTAGAGTATACCTAAGAATTCTAGTTAGGGTAGTTATCAATAGTCTAGTGCACCTTCCATAGGGAGAAATTTTGTTAAAAATACATGATGTTACTCTTGTGGTCAACACGGTAATATTGTAGTTAACTGTCCTCTGAAATATACCCCAGGAGCTAGCTATAGACAAGTTCCTTCAGAACCCATAGTGGGTGATGCAAGTAGATCTCATCAAGTATTTTCTACTCTAGACCATAGGCATGCCAAACATCAGGGATCAGTCATCAAAACCCTAGGTTTTTTAGGGGGTATCTCTACCACTATTCTGTTTGATTCGGGAGCAATGGATTCTTTTATTTCTCCTTCTTTAGTAGAATAGTGTGGACTGATGGTAGTAAGGTAGGAAGATAGGTGGTAGGTTGAGCTAACCTCTAGGGAAAGAATACCCTCTGAATCATGTGTCTAGAGTTGCAAGTTAGGGCTAGGACCTTTCTCCACCTTAGTTGACCTATGAGTGATTCCCTTAGGTTCGTATGGAGTAGTTTTTTGTATGGATTGGTTGGATGCTCACAATTCCATTTTGGATTGTACAAACAAGAGTATTCAGTGTTAGGAATAGTCCCAAGAGATAACTAAGAGGGGGGGGTGAATCAATTATCTACAAGTTTTAATTATTTATCCAATTAAGTATACTTAAACTTTAATCATAAACACAATGAAAGAAAACTTGAACTCAACACCAATATTTTGGTTACGGGGAAACCCAAATGGTTAAAAAACCCTGGTGGGAATTAACACCCATTAATAAACTGCACTAGTGTATAATGATCCTTGTTAGAAGATCTTACAACCCTATTAGGATTTGATCTTACAATGCAATAAGTATAGTGACCTGATTAAAGGTTGGACCCTATTAGGAGTCTTTTATGATTGACCCTGTTAGGTGTGAGGATGCACTTTTTGAGAACTCACTGCTCAAAGGGGTGAAGGTTGCAACCTTCTGAATAATAGATATATAATATATTTGGATCTTGGTGAATTATGAGGTAGACCTATTGTCTTAATTAGTTCCAATGGATAGCACACTCTATCTTCTCTATCACATAGACCTCTTCTTGATGGAACAATACTTTGCACTCTTTGCTCTATGCTAATCTTTTTATCTATATGCCACACTTCTACCGATCACAAATGACCGGCTATAAGTATCTTTTCTCTAAATGATATAATAAAGTTGGCCTATTATAACTACCTTGAAATCATATTAGAGAAACAATAACATTTTCCAATAACATCTCAGTCGGCTCTACTAAGCATGCAACACAAACTGGGACCTATCTAAATCAATAAGTGTAGACACACACTATACACTATCGTCTCTACCAAATTAACTCATACTTTCTCCTCAATATGAATTACATCATGCTCTCTTAAAAAAACATTCTTAACTCTTCTCCAATAACTAATCCAAGCATGCATACTAAAATGATAGGCGTAACTCTTGTACCAATATAATCTCTATCGACTCTTCTAGATAAATACAAGAAACTACAACTGGTGAATAGTGACTGCATAACTTCACTTCTACTACACATCAGACTTTGCATCCATGAATTAAAAATAACTAACATGTCTTCATCACATATCCAAATGTACAAGGTTCCATGATAATTGTACGTAAGATAACTCATAGAACACTGCCTGTAACTCTATCAGGAACATTGCTGACACAAGCTGCTACATTACTATCTATACTAACAATTAACCTCTACATTCATGATATCATGTTGATAACATGTCCATGCTATATATACTCAAATATTACTGCATAATTCTTCCACACATACTACTCACCATATGTTGTCATCAATGACAAACATACAGTCAACACTGGCTTGCTGGGAAATCTCCAACAATCTCCCCCTTTGGCATTGATGGAAAAATATGGAATGAAAAACACAACCAATCCAAATGAACAATTATTTTATAACATTCTCCATTTCCTCATCAAAACTCCCCCAAGGATGAATCTATCATCTGCTGCAATATTCTTCAATATTATCCATTTCCTCAACTAAACTACTTCCATGACTTAATACTACTCCCTTTTGCTGCTATATATTTCTCCTCCTTAATCTTGTATGTACTCCCTTTTTAATACTATTTTTCATGACTATATATTACTCCCCCTTTGACATCAATGACAAAGAGTGCCTAACATTTAAGCACTAGTACTACTCCTGAAGTAGAGTAGTCAACCATTCATCAGTCACTGAGGACTGATGCTCTCTCCACTTTCTCTAATCAGAATTAGGGAAGGGAATTACTCCCAGCTTCTCCTTGAGATACTCAAAAGTATCCTTTGGTAAAGGCTTTGTGAATATATCTACTAGTTTTTCCTTTGTACTCACATAATCCAATTTGACTTCTTTTTCTGCTACTTTCTCTCTTAGGAAGTGATACTTAATCTCTATGTGTTTTGTCTATGTATGCATAATTGGGTTCTTTGACATATTGATAGTGCTAGTCTTATCACAATGAATAACAATAGGATAATCAATCTGAATTCCAAAATACTTTACCATCTACTTGATCCAAAAAAATTTAGAACAATTCAAAGCTGCTACAACATACTTTTCTTTTGCTGTTGACTTAGAAATATAATTATGCTTCTTGCTTGTCCAAGTGATTAGTCTATCGCCAAGAAATATTGCTCCTCCTAATGTACTCTTTCTATCATCCATGCATCCTTTCCAATCTACATCTGTATATACATAAAGCTCAACATTATCTAAATTAGGATACCATAGATCATAATCTATAGTACTTTGCAAATATCTAAATATTCTCTTTACTGCCTTGAGGTGAGCTTGTTTAGGCTCTGCTGCAAATCTTCCAACAATTCCAACTGCATTGGAAATGCCAGGTCTAGTTTGAGTAAGATATATGAGTTTAAAAATCATAGACTTGTACAATGTTATATCTACTACTATAGAATCATCTTATTTTGTAAGCTTTCATCTTGTTATCATAGGAGTTCCCACTAGCTTACATTCATTGATCTTGAACTTCTTCAATATCTCTCTCACATACTTAGACTGATTAATGAAAATACCTTTCTTTGTCTAGTGCACATTTAATCCCAAAAATTATTTGATAGGTCCAATCATGCTCATCTCATACTTTCTTTTCATTTCCTTAGCATATTCTGCACTAAGTTTTTCATTACCTCCAAAGATAATGTCATCAACAGATATAGCTACAAGTAGTAAGCCTTCAAATGTCCTCTTATAAATAGATTACAATCTATTGCTCCTTTCTAGAATCCATCTTTTGTTAGATATCCATCAAGTCTCTCATACCAAGCTCTAGGGGTTTTCTTAAGTCCATAGAAGGCTTTCTTCAATCTGCATACCATATCAAGCTTATCTAATAAGGTGAATCCTTTTTGCTTCTTAATGTATACTTCTTCCTTTAACTCTCCATTCAAGAATGCTAACTTAACATCCATCTGATAAACTTTGAATTTTTTGAATGTCACATAAGCTAGAAACAACTTAATGGGTTCTAATCTTCTCGCAATTGCAAATGTATCTAAGTAATCAATACCTTCTTTTTGCGCATATCCCTTACATACCAACCTTTCTTTATTCCTTACTACTATACCATTTTCATTCATCTCGTTTCTTAATATCAATTTTATTCCAATCATATTCTTATCACTAGGTCTTGGGACCAGTTCCCAAGTATCATTCTTAATGATCTGATCTAGTTCTTCTTTCATAGCATCATGCCAATCTGAATCATTACATGCATCTTCAACACTTAAAGGTTCAATCTGAGATAATAAACATACCTCTTCATTGCTTGCTGAACTTTTAGCTTTTGATCTTGTTGTGACTTTTCTACTCTGATCTCCAATGATGTCATCCTTAGAGTGATATCTAGATGTAAACTTAGGAACTTTGGGTGATACTGTCTCATCTTCCTTCTGATTTTCTTCGTCACATGTTTCAACGTCATTGAATAATACATCAATGTTGTCAAACATCTCTTCAACAACTGTCTCACTAGTGGAAGGGATGGGTTATTCTTCAATCATAGGTGCATAATCATGATATCTTTCTTGAACCATAAACTTTGCATCAATCTTAACATGAGCACTTTCAATGATCTTTAATCTCAAATTAAAACATCTATAAGCTTTTCTTTTAGTAGAGTAACCAAGGAAAATGCCTTCATCACTTCTTGCATCAAACTTTCCTATAGCTTCATCCCTCTTGATGTAGCACTTGCTTCCAAATATTATGAAGTGTTTTACTGTGGGAACATTACCAAATCATAGCTCATAAGGTGTCTAGTCCCCGCCAGGTCTCAATTATATTCTATTGATGGTATAGATTGTTGTATTGACCGCATCTCTCCAACAAGTGTGTACAAATTTTCCTTCAATCATGATGGTGCATGTTGTATCGAGGATGATCCCATTCCTTCTCTCTGCAATCCCATTCTGCTGAGGGGTTTGTTGGTTACTTTTCCTTGCAGGACCAAAATTGAATCAATAAGCGGGCTTGATTCTCAGATTATGCACTCAAGTTTGACAAGAAAGAGTCTAATTGATGAGGATTGAAAGGAATCCTCCTTCTTTGAGCTCCACATCACTCAAGTAGGTATTGCCTTATCTACACACTAAAGACACCTCATGAAAAACCATAGGCCTGTAGATAGATTATTGTGGAATAATTTTCAAACTCCTATAGGTATCCTGTACCGCAATAGAATCACAAATCTTATGCAATAGCCCTATTTGAATAGAATGAGTCTGAAGACTAGAAAGGACCTCCTACTACTACCAACATGAAGGGAAAAGGTATTTTATTGAATGATTTTAATGTTGGGTTGAAAGGACCCCTGAGATACCCTGAGTCTCTCATAGACCAGTGCCTTATCCAATTGGCAACAGAGTCAAATACATCACTACAACAAGGATCTATGAAACAAGAAGATAATATATCAAATATGTTGATGCCTTACATCAATCATACACCATTAACAAACCTCACTTCAAGAATCCACCTATGTCCCCAGATATGTTATCACCTATTCAAAGGATTTTAACCCTCCCCTTAGAAGAGACCTATAAACAAGTACTACATTAACCAACATCTACTGGAAGACAAGCATGAGACACCCTTGATATCCCAACTCATACACATCTGAAAACTAATCTTGAACTTAGTTATCTCTGTGAAGATAACTCTACTGCAAACACATAAGGAAATATAAGTTGAAAGATTAAACACCCTTGATGCTATAATCAACAAGTTCAGGATTCAAATGGAGATAGTCTGATAATAGTACAAATATATTGAAGTCTTATACATAAGACAAGTTGTTACAACATGAATTATATTCTCAAAACTAGAAAGGAAAGAGGGAACCCTATATGCAGAGAAGAAGGAAAATATCTACAGGAAAAAGAACCTTCATGGAACCAGAATAATGGACATCCAAAATTGTGGAACCTCTACAAAGTCAAAAGTATAGCCATATATACCACTAGCTACCTTGGAATCCCAAAAGAATTTAGGATGCAACAAGCTTTAGATAGCTAGGGTTAGGGTTTTCACCCACCAGAACAACCAAATCAATCAAAATTTATTATACTGGATGGAAAACTAGGCGATTAGATCCAAGAACAATCTTCACTCATGATAATTTTCTGAGAATGTACCAAAGATCATCAATATACCATGCTTATCAGTCTGATCAAACACCTACAACATGCCTCAAGCAACTCCATCATAGTACAAAAACCCCCATAATCAATTAATAGACACCCAGGACCACTCTGCAATAGTCAGCACCACTAGTTTCACCAAACCCAGCCGCTAAAACATTGAATTCCAGTCCTTTCTGTCGCTGGAAACCCTCTGAAAATTTGAATTTGAATTTAAATGACTAGTTCCATGGCACCAGCAGTGAATTGATAGTCAACATTCAAATTTGGATCAACTTTAAGTCACAGCCGTTAGATCTTCATATTTCCTGGTCATACAAGCTTTATAATCAAACCGCGATCTTATTATCTTATAGCTCTGACAGATCCTTTGAGATCTTACACCATTCATAGATCTTGCCCTCGTCACTGACTTTTCTGACAATGAACCCACCTTGCTACATCATCCACATCGACCAACAAAATTTAAACACTTAGCACCACCTGGCAATGCTCCCACTAAGAAATGCTAACAGATCGACCCCCTCATCCAATGAAAAACATGCATGTCAGCTCCAACTATCAAAGGACCCACATTGACTATGTGCCTAAGAAAAAGTAAGATCGACGGCTAGCATAAGATCTCATGGCTCTGACACAACCCATGAGAACTTACGCCCACCATTGATTCTCTATAGATGTCAAAACCCTCTGACAAGTCAAAAACTAGGTCCCACTGACAACTACAAATGTATTGCTTCTTGGACCGATCACAAATCACCAACTGTGCTCACGTGTCACTTTGGACCCACCATTTATTACTGACCTGAACACCTGGATAATCAAATGGATGGTACATGATCTGAAGGGTTTAAAAGATTCTATGCACTTATACGCCAACTGTTGGATCAAGATGCTATCAGAAGACTGGTCCCAAGAAATATCAAGGCTAAAACATTAGGAAAACTTAAGGCACGGGACTTAGGGAAATTTATTTCGTCGAGCACTTAGACTTAGGAAATATTAAAGGCCATCGGGGCTACCAAAAATATAAATCATGTGCATTATAGGAGTTTTTAAGTGGCCCAAAAAGTAACTTAAAATTAGAACAGGGCCAGGGTAGACTTAGGGGTTTTTGCATGCAACAGCTAGATTTTTGAAATTTTGACTAGGGTTTCAAGCCAAGAACATAGAAAACATTGCAGAGACCAAAAGAAAATGGGTAAGGCCATGAAATTTTTTGTAGGTACTAATAGGGTTCTAGGTGCACTCAATTGTCTCTTTATGTCATGTTCTTCACAGTACTCATAGAATATTTCAGAGGTGAATTCTCCTCCTCTATCTGATCTTAAACACTTTATCTTTAGTCCAAATTCATTCTCAACCTTAGCTTTGAATATTTTGAACTTTTCAAATTCTTTTGACTTATCTTTCAAGAATGCAACCCACATCATTCTAGAATAATCATCAACAAACAAAATGAAATACCTTTCACCATAGTATGATCTTGTTTGAGTTGGTCCACATAGATCTGTATGAATCAGACCCAACTTTTTCTTTGCTGAATTATGCTTTCTTCTGTATGAATTCCTCACATGCTTTCCCATCACACTGTCCCTGCAAATAGTATCAACCATCTTTGCTATGCTAGGTAGATCTCTTACTGCCTTTACATTTCTTATCTTTACTATGTTATCAGAATTGATGTGACATAGTATTTTATGCCATAACTAGCTATCATCTACTTTGGCAACAAAACAACTTGCTTTTGAATTAAGATGAAAAAAATTACCTTTAGTCTTTGAACCTGATGCAATCATTACACCATCCTTGTTAATGATGCACATGTTGTCCTTGAACTCCAACTGATAACCTTTTTCAAGAAATTGCCCAACACTAAGAAGGTTATGCTACAAACGATCTACATAAATACCATCATCAGTATTGTTCTTTCCATCCAATGTGATAGCTCCTCTACCAATGATAGGTTTAGGAGTGTTATGTCCAAATCTAACCATGCCACCTTTACATTTGTCCAGATGAACAAATCTATCTTTATCACCTATCATGTGATGTGAAAATTTTTTATCTATAATCCAATATGTTCTTATGTCTTCTTGTGAAATTAATGCTAGCTCTTGTTACTTTTTATCATCTTCATGATCCATCTCATCATACATCTTCTCCATAAGAGCAATAAATCCAATTTCATCTTCAACTGAATCATCATCAGAAACTCCATCACCAGCATAGTAACATTCTTTTGTATACTTAGGCTTGTAGTTAGTTCTAAATTTCTTAACTCTTGTAGGACACTTAGATGCAAAGTGACCAATCTTATTACATGAGAAACATTTGAATGGTAACTGACCTTCATACTTTACTTTTCCTTTCCTTTCTTTCTTAGCAATCATAGCAATAATATCATCTAGCTCTTTATCTTCATCTTCATCATCAAAATTACTAGAAGTGTTTAAGGATTTATTACTATGGACTGATGATTTGAAGGTTGTTTCACTTTTAGGCTTTGTCTTCAATCTTAAAATCTCAAAAGCTGAAATTTTTCTGATCAAGGTCTCTCTTTTTAAATTTTTTGTAATATGCATGGTCTCATCAAGGATGTTGATCTTGTTTTCATACTTTGCTGTAAGAGTAGTCATCAACTTATCCATAATGTATTCCTCCAAGATTTCTCCACCATTGTTCTTGATTCTAGCAACTGCTTCATTAATCCTTTGGTTGTAAGCTATGATGTCTTCTTCAGGTAGCATCTCTAATGCATAGTATCTTTTCTTCCATGTCTTTTTGCACACATTATTTTCTTGTATATCTCATTCAAACATGTCTTCTAGGTGCTTCCATATCTTGTAAGTTGTGTCTACTTTCTTTATCTCTGAAAACTCGCTATCAGATAAGGTGCTAATAAGGGCTTCTTTGGCTATTGCATTCTACTGAAACAACTCCTTTTGTTTGCTAGTAGCATCATCCTTTACAAGATATACAAGAAAGGGGATCTTAACTTCTTTGATAGTCACTTCAAAAACATCAAAAGCAATGCACTGCAAATGTGTCACCATTTTGTTCTTCCAATCAAGATAGTTCTCTCCATAAAACTTAAGACTATCTTTTCTAAAGAATGTCATCTGATCAACCTCAAGCTATTAAAATTTCTTTCTGAGGCACTTGGCTTTGATACCAATTGTCAGGAATAGTCCCAAGAGATAACTGAGAGGGGGGGGGGGGTGAATCAATTATCTACAAGTTTCAATTTTTTATCCAATTAAGTATACTTAAACTTTAATCATAAACATAATGAAAGAACACTTGAACTCAACACCAATATTTTGGTTATGGGGAAACCCAAATAGGTAAAAAAACCTAGTGGGAATTAACACCCACTAATAAACTACACTAGTGTATAATGATCCTTGTTAGAAGATCTTACAACCCTGTTAGGAGTTGATCTTTACAATGCAATAAGTATAGTGACCTGGTCAAATGTTAGACCATGTTAGGAGTCTTTTATGATTGACCCTGTTAGGGGTGAGGACGCACTGTCTGAGAGCTCACTGCTCAAAGGGGTGAAGGCTACAACCTTCTGAATAATAGATATACACTATATCTAGATCTTGGTGAACTATGAGGTAGACCTATTTTCTTGATCAGTTCCAATGAATAACACACTCTATCTTCTCTATCACATAGATCTCTTCTTGATGGCACAATACTTTGCATTCTCTGCTCTACACTAATCTTTTTATATGTATGCCACACTTCTAGCGATCACAAATGACCAGCTATAAGTATCTTTTCTCTAAATGATATAATCAAGTTGGCCTATTAGAACCACCTTGAAATCATATTAGAGAAAAAATAACATTCTCCAATAACATCTCAGTCAGCTCTACTAAGCACACAACACAAACTGGGACCTGTCTACATCAATAAGTGTAGATGCACGCTATACATTGTTGGATCTACCAAATTAACTGATACTTTCTCCTAAAGCTGAATTACATCATGTGCTCTTAACCAAATGTTATTAACTCTTCTCTAATCACTAATCCAAGAATGAATACCCAAATGATAGGCACAACTCCTATACCAATATAATCTTTGTCGGCTCTTCTAGATAAATACAGGAAACTACAACTGGTGAATAGAGACCACATAACTTCACTTCTACTACACATCAGACTCTATGTCCATGAATAAAACATTACTAACATGTATTCATCACATATCCAAATGTGCAAGGTTCCATGATAACTATATAGATAATCAATCACAGAACACTTCCTGTAACTCTGTCAAGAACACTACTAACACAAGTTGTTACATTACTATCTGTACAAACAATTAACCTCTGTGTCCATGATATCATGCTGATAACATGTCCATGCTACATATACTCAAATCTTACTACATAAGTCTTCCATGCATGCTACTTACCATATGTTTTCATCAATGACAAACATACAGTCAACACTGGCTTACTAGAAAATCTCCAACATTTAGTGTTTAGATGATTCAGGGGAATTGAAGAAGATTGTTGGGGTTCATCAACCTATCTCTCTCCACATGATTTTTGTGATGCAACTCAAGTGGTGCATGCGCAAGGGATGCCAATTGTTTTTAGTCTCAGTGGGTGACTTAGACAAAGGAGAAAGAAGGGATGTAACATTAGATCATCCCCTATTACAAGATTTATTGGATATTTTTCCCAAGGAAATACTAGGAATGCCACCCAAGAGGGACATTGACTTCTAGATTGAGCTAGTACTAGAAGCAAAACCCATCTCCAAGGCTTTGTACTACATGAACACATAGAAACTTGGGGAGCTTAAGTTACAGCTAGAAAGACTTTTGGAAAAAAGGGTTTATTAGATCTAGTGTGTCACCATGGGGTGCACCAGTAATTTTTGTGAAGAAGAAAGATGGTTCTCTCCACTTGTGCATTGACTATCATCAACTCAATAAAGTCACAATTAAAAATCAGCATCCTTTACCCTGCATCAATGACCTGTTTGATCAAATGAAATGGGCAAAAATATTTTCAATGATTGATCTTAAGTCAGGATATCATCAACTTAGAATTCAAGAGGCTGATATTCACCATACATCTTTCTGCACCAAATATGGCCACTACGAGTTCACCATAGTACCATTTGGGCTAACAAACACTCCCTCTGTATTTATGAGTTTAATGAATGGGGTTTCCAAAACCTATTTAGAGAAATTTGTGATATTTTTCTTGGATGACATCTTAGTGCTCTCCAAAACTCTTGAAGAACATGAGATTCATCTTCACCAAGTATTGCAATGTCTTAGAGAAAACCAACTTTATGCCAATGTAGAGAAGTGTGAATTCTTTTAGAAAGAGGTTAAGTATCTTAGACATGTCATCTTAGTGGATGGCATCGTAGTTGATCCAGCCAAAATTTAGGCCCTAGTGGAGTGGCCAACTTTGACTAACATCCCTGAGGTCTGCAGGTTTATGCGGTTGGCAAGTTATTATAGATGATTTGTCAAGGATTTCTCTTGGATAGCTCATCCCATCACTTCCTTGCAAAGGAAAGGGAAGAAATTTGTATGCTTAGAAATGTGTGAGGCTTCTTTACAAAGCTTGAAAGAAAGATTAACTAGTGCTCCGATCTTAGAAGTCCCCGAACCCTCAAGGAACTTTGTGGTTTGTATAGATATCTCACTGGAAGGGATTGGGGCACTCCTTATGCAAGAAGGGAAATTTTATCTTATGAATCTAGGAATCTCAAAGATCATGAGCTCAACTATCCCACCCATAATCTAGAGTTAGCAGTAGTAGTTCATGCCTTAGTGAAATGGAGGCACTTTCTATTGGGTCATAAATTTGAACTCCATACAGATCATCGAAGCCTTCAGTATATCTTCTCTCAACCCAACCTCAATGCTAGACAATGCAAATGGATGGAATTCTTATGCGAATATTATTTCAAGGTTAATTACATCCAAGGGAAGATGAATGTGGTGGTTGATGCTCTAAGTAGACATAGGCATGGATTGTTGACACTTTCTCTAAGTACATATTTGGAGAAACAAATTAGAGAGGCTCTCACTTCCGATTCTTGGTTTCAGGAGGTAAAAGTGGAATTAGAATCAGGAAGACCCTTGGATGGTCATTTTTTAGGATATTCCTTGGATTCCCTGGGATTGTTGCAACATTATGGTAGAATTTATGTGCCATTGTCAGGAGATCTTCGTGTGCTTATTATTTTAGAAAGCCACAAGGCTCCCTACTCAGTGGATCTAGGGGTGAAGAAAATGTATGCTAACCTACACTAGTTGTACTATTGGTCAGGGATGAAGAGAGATATATAGGACTATGTGGAAAGATGTCTAGAATGCCAGAGAGTGAAAGTAGAGCATCAATATCCAACAGGTCTTATGTAGCCTCACCTTGTGCCAGATTGGAAATGGGACATTATCTCTATGGATTTTATTGTTGGAATTCCAGTTACCCCATGGAGACATGATGCTATCATGGTAATAGTTGATAGACTTACCAAGGTAGCCCATTTCTCACCCATGCAGTGTTCCTATTCAGCAACATCAGTAGCCAGAGTATTTATGAAGGATATAGTGAGACTCCACAAGAATTCCCAGGAAGATTATTTCTGATCATGATCCAATATTCCTATCTACTCTTTGGACTTCCCTTCAGCACACATTAGGGACTCATCTCAACTTTAGCTCAGCCTATCATCCAAAAACTGATGGGAAGACTGAGTGAGTCAATCAGGTTCTTGAGGATATGCTTAGAATGTGTGTTATGGATAGACAAACCCATTGGAAAAAATACTTATATTTGGTGGAGTTTTTATATAATAATGGATATCACATTTTCATAGGCATGTCCCCTTTTTAGGCTCTGTATGGTTGTTCATGCCGCACACCTTTGAGTTGGGACCATTTGGAGGACATGGTGCTTCTTGGCCCTAAGATGTTATAGGATATAGAGTAGAAGGTCAAGCGTATCAAAGAGAATATTATGATAGCTCAGGATAGGAAAAAGAAGTATGTAGATGCTCATAGGATTGATGTGCACTTCACTCTTGGAGAAAAAGTTTATCTTAGGGTGCACCCGCAAAAAAGTCCAATCCGTTATAGAAAAGGCTCCAAGTTGGCACCCTGATTTGTTGTCCCTTTTGAAGTCCTAGAGAGGATAGGACCAGTAGCTTATCAACTTTCCTTTCCACCCAGCCTTTCTCATATTCATAATGTATTTCATTTTTCAGTCCTTAGAAAATATATTCTTGATGTGACTCATGTTTTGGATTGGAATTCATTACAGGTAGCAGATGAGTAGCTAACCTTGGAGCCCATACGTATTTTGTAGTAGCGGACACTGACCCTTAGGGGTCACATCATAGATCAGGTAAGGTTCCAATGGGACCCCAATGATGATTCCTCAACTACTTGGGAGGATGTTGTTAGACTTAGAGATGCTTATCCTTATCTATTTGTAAACTTTTAGGGGTAAGCCTAACTCTAGGGGGGAGGATGTAATACCCTCATAGATGATTTTACTTTGACTCTTAGATTGTACATTTTGCATTATGATGGTTAGAACTATATGTTAAAAATT
This sequence comes from Chamaecyparis obtusa, assembly GCA_027943335.1. Taxonomy (NCBI): domain Eukaryota; kingdom Viridiplantae; phylum Streptophyta; class Pinopsida; order Cupressales; family Cupressaceae; genus Chamaecyparis; species Chamaecyparis obtusa. The sequence continues at coordinate 1,231,876 of BSBK01002620.1, forward strand.
ATGCTTATTTGGATGATGATATGCTTATCAGATGTTTAGATACACTCATTTACGATCAATTTTTAATGTTTATTGAAAATCATCTATCTTATATATGTTTATGGAAAATAATAGTGCTAACCCAAGGATTTGGAATCTAACCAATGATTATCTATGATGTATAATGTTTCATGTATATGTGACTGATGTGTTTTCATGACTCAAGACAAAGTCGTAGTTACTCACTTAGTTGAGGTCCACATGATGTATCAATCCTCATCATCTATTTTCAAATGTCTTATTGTATACATATATATCTATGCACATGTATCTCTTCTTAGTGATGTAGGCTTCCAAGTACTAGGCATCGACTCCACCTGGTCTCATAGGTTTAAGCATACCCTCAAAATCCTTGATCATTGTTGTTGTTATGGAGATATAACCAAGGTTCTGTGAGAATGAACCCCACCTCAAACCCTTTTATATCCCTTAGGTGGGGAGTTCATGAGTCAATCCTTGTGTTAGATGGTTTATTATTGTGTTGTCTCAGCTTGTTAGATTCTATAGATCTTATTTCTTATCTCTTGCACTTATTGATTATGAGATGTTGTGAATGGTAACTCTAATTCTATTGTATAGAATATTCTATCTTTTATTAGTATTTACCTTATAGTAATTATTGTACCTTGTAAGAGTTTGATTTAATGTATGATTAAAATAATGTTTTATAATATCCATAATAATAATATGTTTATGATATTAATAATAATGTGTTTTTAATAATATTTATAATGGTATATGTACAAATAGGCATATGGGTGCACATGTATGCATATGGTTACATATATTTACATAATTGCTTATGAATAAGAATTATTACATTAAAATATATTAATAAATAATTAAAATAAGTTTATTTTTATGGGATGGAAAATAAATATTAATTAGTAATCTTCCTTTACTATTGCTTAGGAAACTTAGAAATAGTAAATATGTTAGAGGTAAGAATTACTATTTGTTTTCCTTAAATAAAGGAAATATGTGTGAGATTAATATTTAGTATTTCTCTTCCCGGAAATGGTTTTGCTAAATATATTTATTCCTAACTATTAACCAATTATTGGTTTGGGTAGTTACATCAGTTGGATTTTCCCATGCAACTACTTCCTTAATCTATTTACGAGAAGAGGCTCTGGGAGAATGAGAGTTGGTTGGAAAATAATCTCTCAGGGAAGCTTCATTATTTTTTTGGATGGGATATTATAACTGGGAAAGATATATAGTAGTCCTAGAGGAGTTTGTTTCTACATCTAGAAGGAATTTGGAGGAGTTCTTGGAGTAGGCTAAGATAGTTTGGATCTTTTTTCTCCAATGGTTTCTCTACAGGACTCTAGGTATGATCTATCCTAGAAGATGATCCTCCCTAAGTGATTGTTTTCTTGAATTTATTTCTATATATCTACTTTCTACCTTAATGAGTTTGTAGAATGATTATGTTATTATATTTTGTCTGCATAATTGAATGAGATAGTTTTAGGAGAATGTATAACTATGTATATGTTTTGAAATGTATTATTTCCATAAACTATTTTACTTTTTGTATGAGTGATTTATCTTTATTCTAGTATTGGATAGAGTTTGGAGACTCCCTAGGATATTTTTTATACTTCCATTTGTGTTTAGGAAGTTTGTAGTTACTCTCAGACCTTAGGAAGATCTATTTCTCTTTCCTTGTTTGCATTTTGGGCTATGTACCCTTTTCATTATCAGATTATTAGATTTGGGATACCTTGCAAGAATGAGGAGTTTGAGGTATATTTTGGAAGGCAAACAGAGAGATCTCAACCGGGTCTTTCCCTAATTCTACATCCAATACCTCCATTATGCCCAATTTTTTTCCTGTAAATCCAATTTGTAATTCCCATTTTCCAAAACACATAGTCCTCGACCAACTGTGTAGCTCTGGGACCAACTACATAGTTCACGCTACCAACTACACAACTTGAGGCCCCAACTACCCATATCTCTACCAGGCCATAATTTTGGTCATTTTTGGTGTTTTAGGGTTCTCGGGTGACTTGGGGCTAACCTGAAGTGGTATTTGGTCATTTTTTATCACTTGTTGCTTCAGGTATATGTTGTACAGTGCATTTATATGTTTGTTTAAGCTTCTTGATGTGTTTAGGAATCTAGATTAGGGTTTAGGGTTGTCCGGTGGACTATGAAAACTATATGCATTCCTCAACCATTCCTATTCTTGTTTGCAAGTACTTGAATGTTTATATGACTTGTCTTATTGCATATCTTGTATGTTGATGCTACTTGGGTAAGGGTAGAAAACCTAAGAACACTAGGTGAGTAGCTTTCAGTGTGGGGTCGGGGCCCTAAGTGGCTAGTACTAGGGAAACCCACTAATGAGTTGTTTAATCAAGTGATAACTTTAATTAAATGAATGGGGATGGAATTAAACACTAAAAAGATAAATTTATGTCTCTCCCATGCCATTAGTGCTAGTAAAGACTATGGATGGGAGTGGGAGATGGTACCTATGTGTAGGTACATCTGAATGGCCTCGTCTATATGAAAGGTGTTTGGTTTTTCATGTGCCTACTTGGGGTCGGGCCCAAGAGTGGATAGTACCAGGACAACCCAAGGGGTGAGGGCTATGCAATGACACTCACCTAGCTTATTGCTTAGAGTTTCTACCAAGTATTGAAACTTTTAGGGAAGGGATTTGAATTTCAATATTCTTTTTCAGTTATTGTTGGGAAAGGTTACCTCAACCCTAATAATGATCTAGTTGTCTCTTCTTTCATGGACCTTGGTGTTTATCTCCTAGCACAGGGGAGTGAGCCTTTTGGTATCCATGTGGTTGGGTGGTAAATATTTCTTTATCGAGGTATCAGTTGCAGTGCTAAAATAATTCTTATTTGTACAATATTGTTCTAGTTTTGAAGAAGAAGACTATTTTCTTATCTTTTATTACTTCTACCAAATGTAATTTATGTCATTATTGTAACCTCCCAAGAGGAGATGAATGTAATATAATCTTTATTGTATTTCAAATTGATGTAATGGGGAAAGGGTAGATTTAGGGAAGGGAAAGGGAGATGTATGTTGGCAATTTGGCTAAGTTAGATACTTAGATGTTTTCATTATGGAAACATATGATTTACATAAAGATCACATATGATAGAGAGCAAGTATGACAGAGCTCAAAGCAAAATTGTCTAAGTATGAGACAGTGTTTTTTCCAGTGTACCCAAATATAGTTTTGATTAGCGATGATGATTGGAGTAAGTTCAATGCTTGTGCACTTTAACATAGATACTATAATGACTATAGAAGACTCACCTAAGAGCACAAGTCAGTATGGCATGTACGGAAGAAGTTATGATAGTTTTACCAGAGATAGTGTCAAGACGATAGCATAATATATGAAGAAAAAATTAGTAAAGAGTTATGTGATTATTTTGTTTATCAAAATAATGTCTTAACAATATAAAGGGACAACATCCTAGATGTTAACCCTTGGGTAAATATGTATTTTTTATAATGCTTTTGTTAATCTAACTGTAAGAGTTATTAGTCTTAATAACTTGTATAAATCTAAGGCATATGTAAATGCGAAGAAAGAGAAATTGTAATGATATAGATGGTATAGTGAACATATAAGCAAAGAGATATTGATGTGAATTTTTGAAAGAAAATAAATTAGTATAAGGTTATGTACCTTGCCATATTTTGTAATCAATAATCATTTTACATTACTTGTTTGGGTAGTGGGATCATCTAGTAATCATATATTTTACTACCAACTCTCAATAGGGTTGAGGCTTCTAACAAGGCCTAAAGTCCCTTAATGAGGACTAAGACACTATATGCATGTAATAGGCTCCTAACAAGGTCAACATCCTTAACAAGATACTTTTGATTAGTGAATCTTTGTGGGTACCATCCCCACCAGGGTTTTCCCTTGGCCAGGGTTTCCTCGAGAACAAATAATGTGTTATGAGTTCATTTTCTTTACTGTTATGCATATTCTTTAGTTTACTATGTTATGCATGTATAAATTTAATCTATTATATCCATAATTGGGAAAAAGTAAAAGTTTGTAGAATACTGATTCACCCCCCCTCTCAGTATTCCCTATTTCTAACAATTGGTATCAGAGCCTAGTTACTTAGAAAAGAATCATTCAAGGAAAGCCTAGCAGCTTGAGTAAGATCTCTATGGATATGGATCAGCTATAGAAGAATCTTGAAGAATCTCATGAATAGATTGATATGCTTACTGAAGAAAGAGACACTTTGAAAGGAAAATATCATAATGCAAAGAACCTCATTGAGAAACTAAAAAATAAGTTGGAAGATCTGAAATCAATAAAGGAATCTACAATTCAAATTGAAGATTGTGATGACAACCTGGAAAAAGAAAATGAGATCCTTAAACATGAATTAAAGATAACAAATTTGAAGTTAAGTCTGAAAGATGGAAATAGCAAGAATGAAGCAAGTCTAAAATTTGAGAATGAAAACCTGAAGCCTAATAATGAAGATCTAAAATCAAACTTTGTAAAGTGACATTTGAACTTGAGAAAATCAAATTGTAGTATGTTGAACTTGAGAAGTACAATACAATTGTGAAAGGTGAACTAACTCAATCTAAGCAACAACTTGAGAGACTATATTCAACCAGTGAGAAGATTGATGAAAAAATGTCTTATCAAAAACCATTCTATGACAAAATTGTTAATATGATTTAGAACAATAGAGAGGGGGGTGAATCAGTTGTTCTCAGGTCCTGATGTATAAAATCACTTCAAAAAATTTTCTTTAAATCAGATCAAGCAACCAAAAAAAACTCAGTCATCACTGAATCAATAATAGAAACATATAACATAGCAGTCCACTTACCTTTTTGTATCTAACTTGTAAAACCCAAAAATGTTCAAACCCAAAAACATTCACACAAGTATTGACACCAGGATTTATAGTGGAAACCCAATATGGGAAAAACCACTTTGTAACATGCTACTATTATTTTCACTCTTCTGAAGTGAGCTCGGTTAAAATCTAACCCTGTCAAAGGTTAAAATACACACTATCAAGTGTGACCCGGTTAAAGGATTTCAATCACCCTGTTAAAAGTGAGCCTAGTCAAAGGACTTACATACACTCCATTAGAATGCAACCTTGTTCAAAGGATTTAACATATGACTGTTAGGTCAACCTCTTATAAAAGGATTTTGACTGTTACAATGGTTACAAAGTAGCAGTAGTATTGATCTAAAAACATACAACTCACTTTGCAAAATATCAGATCCAATTCTGTACACAAATGCTGGTTTACTAATTTTGAAACTTTTCCATCTCCATTTTTTTATCTGCTCAGAACTTTTCTTCAAGCAATCACCACACTTTTCCTTCAGCCTTTTCGCTTATACAGTTAATAAAACTTTACTGTTCTTCCAGCATCTACTTCACCCATGCATACACTTACCTAGTGCTTCGATTCCCTTAATACTTTCCTCTATTAGGTTAACTTTTCTTTTCATGCTTAATCTCCTTCATAGATCTTAGGGTTAGGTCAAATACATTGAATCTACCCACTTCATGTTCTTCGTCTCCTCTTCTAGAATCATCTCAAATCTCATAAAGATTTACCATAAAACATTTTAAAAATCATTAAATGCTTCCATACAATCAATAAATAAAGTCAACATGTTTTACATAATCCAAGAATTCAATAATGTCAGCTCCAAATCTAAATTCTCTTCAAATATAAAATTGTTGATGCTCGGTCAATACTATGATCATCCACTTGGTCTCCATGTAAAATGCTCGGTCACTACTAAAATTGTTTCCTCGGTAAATACTGTCTTCCTCGGCAATTTACTAATACTCGGTCGATACTAGATTTTTGCTCAGCATCCACTAACTCGGTCGACTCTGTCATAACTAGGCTTAAACATGATTTCTTCTTTTTTTCTCAGTTAAGCCTACCAGTTTAGTCTTCAATCTTACTCAGATAAATAATACATTGTCTCATCATTGTGCAACATCATCAAGTACACTTTGTAGTATCAAGATAACTCAACCTTTCCTTAGGTGCTATTGTTACCAACCTTTCTTTCCCTTCTCACCATAGATATAGTACTTTCCTAAGTAACAACAGTCTTACCAATTAAGGTTTGACATCAATGATAATACAATAATTGTTTCAATTGCAGTTTCCAACAATCTCCCTCTTTGGCTTTGATGGAAACACCATATGATATCACTTGAATAACACATGGATTACCAACCAATCCAAAAAAAACTTATCTGTCCATCAGAGAAAATTTATAATATCCTTAGCTTCATTCTGATTCAAAATCTATAAATCTCACTTCTATGACCGTCAGAAGTATCTGGATCTCCCTCTATCCTAATTTTTCATTTCAATTCAATCTCCCTTACTTTTAGTGTCATGTGTTATAGTACTTTCAGTTCAATCTCCCTCTTTGACAAAAATGCCAAAGCAGCAACTCAAACATACATCCAACAGATGTAGATATATCTGTTCAGTACAATGTTTCTCCCTCTATCATCTTGCTTATGACTAATTTGTTGTCTTTGCTTCTTCTTCTTCACAACTCTAGGATAGTCCTAAAGTGTGACAATCTTCTGCATCAATGTGTCAAATGTTCTATTGTGGCATATTTGATACAGTGCTCCTAGCTTGGCTAGGTAGCCTCAGTTAGGGGAAGGACCCCTAATTGACTTCTTAGGTACTCATGAGCTTCTTTAGGTAAAGCTTTAGTGAATATGTCTACCAATTGTTCTCTTATATTCACATATTCCATTTGGACTTCCTTGTCTTGTACCAATTCCCTCAAATAGTGATACTTGATTGCTATGTGTTTGGTCTTAGTGTGCATCACTCGATTCTTAGAAATATTGATAGCACTTGTGTTGTCATAGAAAATAACAATAGGTTCAATGATTTCTTCTTCAATGCCTATCAACAACTATTTTATCCATATCAAATTTGAACAGTTTACTGCATCAGCAACATACTCGACTTTAGCAATAGATTGGGAAATGCAATTTTGTTTCTTGCTTGTCCAGGAGACTAATCTCTGTCCAAGAAAGAAAGTGCCACCACTAGTGCTCTTTCTATCATCTACATTTCTTGCCCAATCAGCATCAATATATACTCTAAGTTCAAAGTTGTCATTCTTCTTGTAGTATAACCCATAGTCAGCAGTTCCTTTCAAGTATCACATGATTCTTTTCATCGCCATCATGTGTGTTTCCTTAGGATTGGTAGAGAATCTTGCAATCCCAAGAGCTAATGCAATATTAGGTCTACTATGTACAACATACTACAATTTTCCAATCATGGATCTGTACAAAGTCTAGTTAACTTCTGTAGCATCATCATTCTTAGATAAATTTTGTCCAGTAACCATAGGAGTTCCCATTGGTCTAGCATCTTCCATTCCAAAATTTTTTAGTATTTCATTAACATGCTTAGACTGTGTAATGAAAATACCTTTCTTCATCTGATATACTTGTAAACCAACAAAGAATTTGATCTCACCAAACATACTCATCTCAAATTTAGTTTTCATTTCATGTGAAAAACTTTTACATAATGCATCTTGTCCACCAAAAATAATGTCATCAACAAAAATTTTGGTCAACAAAATACCTCTACCTTCTTCATCTTTCATATATAGATTTCTTGTGTGATTTGTCCTAGAGAATCCAATCTATATCAGATAATTATGCAACCACTCATACCATGCTCTGGGAGCTTGTTTCAATCCATATAAAGCTTTGTTCAGTTTGCATACCATGTGTCTTCTATTTGGATCAATAAAACCTTTTGGTTGTTCTATGTAAACTTCTTCAATATACCATTTAAAAATGCAGACTTGACATCCATTTGATATACCTTGAAATCTTTATAAGCAGCATATGCAAGCAAAGTTCTTACTCCTTCCAATCTAGCTACAGGGGCAAATGTCTCCCCATAATCAATTCCTTCTTCTTGTGTGTAGCCTTTGCATACTAGTCTAGCTTTGTTCCTAGTGATTTCACCTTTTTCATTCAACTTGTTTCAAAATACCCACTTTGTTCCTATAACATTCTTATCTACAAGTCTCAGCACCAGAGTCCAAGTTTCATTTTTCTCAATCTGGTCAATCTCTTCATTCATTGCTTGAATCCGGTCTTCATTTTCTAATGCCTCTTTAGTTGTCTTAGGTTCAAATTCACATAGTAAGCATGTTGGATCTTTTGTCTTGCTTCTAGTCTGAATTCCAATGTCTCTATCTCCAATTATTTGTCCAAGCTTGTGATGTCTGCTTACATATTTTTCCAAGATAGGTTCAACATTTTTCTCTTCTATTTCATCAAGTTCCCCAACAAGATTATCAGATTCAGCTTTTGAATGCTCGGCAACCTCTTCTTGATCCTTGGCAGCATTATCTTGTAGCTCGACATGTTCTTTTTCTTTCTCGGCACTATTTTCCTGATGCTCGGCATCATTTGTCTATCGCTCGACATTGCTTGCTTGAGACTCACCATCAGGTGCAAGTTTGTTACCTGCCTCTTCTATTTCCTCAATGTACACAAAAGATCTTTAATCTTCTGGTTCTCTTTTGCTATCGGCTTCATTTCTTTCTGCATACTCATCAATTTTTACATTCACACTTTCCACAATTTTGTTAGTGTTAGAGTTCAAACACTTATAAGCTTTACTTTTTGTGGAGTATCCTAGGAATATGCCTTCATCACTTTTAGCATCAAACTTTCCATTCCTATTGTCTTTCAATATGTAACACTTGCTTCCAAAGATTCTAAAGTATTTAACACTCAGTGCATGCCCATAGCATAATTCATAGGGTGTTAGATTTGTACCTTTCTTGATCTATACCCAATTAAGAGTGTAAATAGTTGTACTTATAGCTTCTTTCCAGTATTTTTGTGCCACATTCTTTTTGATCAATAATGTCCTTGCACAGTCCAAAATAGATCTATTCCTTCTTTCTACTACACCATTCCATGGAGGTGTCTGAGGTGTAGACATCTATCTTTTGACTCCTTGATTATTGCAAAATAGATTAAATTCATTTGATGTAAATTCTCCACCACGGTCAGATCTAAGACATTTCAGGTTTCTACTTGTCTCCTTCTCGACCTTAGCCAAATACCACTTGAAAAATTGAAAAGCATCAAGTTTTTCTTTTAGAAACTTTACATGCATCATCCTGGTATGATCATCAACAAACAAGATAAAATATCTAGCACCACAGTAACTTTGTATAGCCATAGGTCCACAAAGCTCAGTATGAACCAAATCTAAAATGTGTTCAGAAGTAAAAGATTTTCTCTTGAAACTTGACTTAGTCATTTTTCCTAATTGACATTCTTTGCACATCACATTCTCAAGTTTCTTCAATCTAGGTAGGCCTCTTACTTTCTTCTTCTTACTTATCTCTACTAGATTGTCAAATTTAACATGACATAGCCTCTTATGCCATAACCAAATGTCATCAAGTTGTGCAAACAAACATATTTCTTTAGATAGGTCAAGATAGAACAAATTACCTCTAGTCTACTCACCACTTCCAATCAGTTCACCAGTAGCATCAAATATCTTAGCTTTCTTATGATGAAATTCCACTCAGTAACCATTTTTGTTGAGCTAAGCAACACTTAACAAATTATAATTCAATCCTTCAACCCAATAAGCATTTTCACAAGAGATCTTATTAGTCAATTTAATCAATCATTTTCCTCTAACAAGACATGGTGCAGCATTACCAAATGTTACACTTTTACCTTTATAATGATGTAGGGTCTCAAACTTACTTTTGTCACCAGTCATGTGATGTGAACAACCACCATCAATAATCCATTTATCATTCTTGTTCACATAGGAAATTAATGTAGTTTTATCATCCTCATCAGATTCATCTTTCATTGCAACATAAACAACCTCAATTTCAAAATCATCACTATCAGTGTCAGACTCTTCTTCAACAATGTAACAGGATTTCTTACCCTTTTCTTTGTAATCTTTGTACCTTCAGTAGCCTTTGTCATCTCTTCTATCTTTGTGTCTGCTATTTCTTTCTTCATATTTATCCTTCCTATCAGGACATCTAGCAGCTATATGACCAACCTTGTTACATGCAAAACATATAATAGGGAGTTTACCTTTGTATTTTCCTTTTCCTCTTCTCAGTCTTCTAGCCATAAGAGTTTTTCGATCTTCAAAATCTTCTTCAGAAGTGTCACTGTCATCCTCACTTTCACTTTCACTTTCACTGATGCATCTTTCATTTTCCTTCTTATGCTTGTTCAAGACTAACTGTGACTTAAAAGAAGATTCAACATTTCCAATACTACCAATAGTGAAATTATCATAGTTAGATAGTTCAAAAGTAGTTATCTTGCCAATCAAACCTTCCAAAGTAAGCACATTTGTAGAGTTACATCTAGATTCTTGAATAGCTAAGATCTTAATAGCATATATAGGACGCAGAGTTCTTAACACTTTTCCAATTATGGTCTCATCATCAATAATTCCATTTTCTCCTCTAAGAGCATTCACAACCTCTTTTATTCTACCATAATATTGTCCAATGTTTTCATCTTCATTCATTCTCATTTCATCAAATTTACCTCTAAGACTCTCAGCTTTAGCTTTCAGTACATTTAGATCACCACCATAGATCTTTGCAAGAGTTTCCCACATATCTTTAGTAGTTGAGCAGTCCTTAATGTCCTCAAATTCTGGACAGCTTAGGGTAGATGCAATTTCCAACATTACCTAATTGTGTTCTTGCTTAGCTCTCATTTCCTTGTTATTCAAAGGTGCAATAGGTGTGACATAGTCATGCTCAATGTAGTACTTTGTAGAATCACCAATACTATCCAGATGCAGCTTCATCAAGCTTTGCCATGCAGGGAAATTTTCCTTATTCAGCTTCGGTACCTCCTTATATATCTTGATCATTTGCTTCAAGTCCCTTTAAACTTGCTTTCTGTAAACACCAATAAGAAACATAGCTCTGATACCAATTGTTAATGTGATTTAGAACAACAAAGAGGGGGGGGGGTGAATCAGTTGTTCTCAGGTCCTGATGTATAAAATGACTTCAAAAACTTTTCTTTAAATCAGATCAAGAAACCAAAACAAACTTGGTCATCACTGATTCAATAATAGAAACATATAACACAACAATCCACTTACCTTGTTGTATCTAACTTGTAAAACCCAGAAATGTTCAAACCCAAAAACATTCACACAAGTATTGACACCAAGATTTATAGTGGAAACCCAATATGGGAAAAACCACTTTGTAACATGCTACTATTATTTTCACTCTTCTGAAGTGAGCTCGGTTAAAATCCAACCCTATCAAAGGTTACAATACACACTGTCAAGTGTGACCCGGTTAAAGGATTTCAATCACCCTGTTAAAAGTGAGCCTAGTCAAAGGACTTACATACACTCCATTAGAATGCAACCTTGTTCAAAGGATTTAACATATGACTGTTAGGTCAACCTTTGTTAAAAGGATTTTGACTATTACAATGGTTAGAAAGTATCAGTAGTATTGATCTAAAAACATAAAACTCAGTTTGCAAAATATTAGATCCAATTCTATACACAAATGCTGGTTTACTGACTTTGAAACTTTGCCATCTCCATTTTTGATCTGCTCAAAAATTTCCTTCAAGAAATCACCACACTTTTCCTTCAGCCTTTTCACTTATACAGTCAATAAAAATTTACTGTTCTTCCAGCATCTACTTCACCCATGCATACACATACCTAGTGCTTTGGATCCCTTAATACTTTCCTATGTTAGGTTAACTTTTCTTTTGCCACGTAATCTCCTTCATAGATGTTAGGGTTAGGTCAAATACATTGAATCTACCCACTTCATGTTCTTCATCTCCTCTTCTAGAATCATCTCAAATCTCATAAAGATTTACCATAAAACATTTTACAAAGCATTAAATGCTTCCATACAATCAATAAATAAAGTCAACACGTTTTACATAATCCAAGAACTCAACAATGTCAGCTCCAAATCTAAATTCTCTTCAAATATAAAATTGCTGATGCCTGGTCAATACTGTGATCATCCACTTGGTCTCCATGTAAAACACTCGGTCACTACTAAAACTGTTTCCTCAGCAAATACTATCTTCCTCGATAATTTACTGATACTTAGTCGATACTAGATTTTTGCTCAGCATCCACTAACTCGGTTGACTCTATCATAACTCAACTTAAACATGATTTCTTCATTTTTTCTCGGTTAAGCGTACTAGTTTAGTCTTCAATCTTACTAAGATAAACAATACATTATCTCATCATTGTGCAACATCATCAAGTACACTTTGTAGTATCAAGATAACTCAACCTTTCCTTAGGTGCTATTGTTACCAACCTTTCTTTCCCTTCTCACCATAGATATAGTAATTTCCTAAGTAGCAACAATCTTACTAGTTAAGGTTTGACATCAATGACAATACAATAATTGTTTCAATTGCAGTTTCAAACAAAAACTTGTCTTGGATTTAACTCATCTAAAGTAAATGAAGAAAGCAAGGAACTAGATTTGAAAGTGTCTGAAAGCATAGATGAAAAGAAATTTGATGAAATTGACAAATCTAAAGATACACCTAAACAAGAAGAACTACCTAAACAAGAAGAGTCACCTAAAGGTATGCAAAGAGAACTTAAAGTTAGATGCTTTGTTTGTAATACTTTTGGTCATATGAAGAAAGATTGTACAAGTAAGCAATTAAACCTCTTAGTGGTTATTGTTATAATTGTCATGGTTTTGGACATAGAGCTATTGAATGTAGAAAACCTAAATCTATTGAGAATAATAATAGTAGTAGAATGTTTATAAATATGAACCATGCAGATAAAAGACCTATTGAAGATATGAACAAGAGAAATGGAGTAGTATGTTATAGATGCAACAAAGTTGGACACATTGCTAGAAATTGCAAATCACAAATCAACCAGACGGGACCAAGATATGGAAACAATGGAATATTTTTTTAGATATGTAACATGATTGGACATACAGCAAGGTTTTGTAGAATGAATAATAGGGTTCCTCATCCTCATCCTAACCCTAACCCTAGAATTCATGCAAGGAGAAATGAAAATGCAAGTAACAGTTAAAGAGGATGTTGTAGTAATTCAAAAGAAGTGAAGTTTGTTAAAGCCATAGATCAAGGAGATATATTCAACACTAAAGGTAATTATAAAGGTGAAGTATCTAATGGTAAGAGTGAATTTCTACCTAACCCATCAAAAAGTACTCAATTCATGAAAAATATAGTAGAATAGGAACTTAGGATATTATAGAAGTTGGTATAGGATGAATTGAGTCTTGCACAGTTAATGCAAGGTAGCATATGATGTATTAATGCTATCATTAAGAGCGCATAGGATAATATTGTGTTATGCAAGATCGCAAGAAGTTTTAAGTTTTGTAGGTAAGCAGAAACAACTTTTTGGAAAGAAGCGACAAAGTAATTGAATGCGATGTCATATTTTTGTGAGATTGAAAGGTTAAAAGGTTATAATTAGTATTATTTTATCATTAAGGAAAATACAAGTGATAAGGAGATCAAAGAGTAGTGATTGAAAGAAATTTTCAAGGATTTGGTGAAGGATTTTCATGTCGAATCTACGCAAGCCCTAAATCATAGAATCGAGGTATTTTACTAAGAAGATCTATAAATCGGTTAAACAATTTGTAGAAGTCATGGATGTTTCATTGATTCATAATGTAAGAGATAAGAATAGACCTAAGATCAAAAGGGAGCCAGTAGAACCGTTGGAGGAAGACCCTGAATTATCTTTATCATCCGTACCATACGGAGTTCTACACTATTAGTTAACAGTTTGTCCTCCCGTTAGATTTGTAATCTCTGACTCTTCTTAACACCCAAGGTGAGAGAACAAAAGGATGTCACCAACAATTGGGTCAGTGTAAGCCATCTATCACTGCCCTCTGAATTGATAGGTACAACTCCCTGATTGTGTTTGATATGCAATGAATGTGTTTTTTTTATTGATCATCAGATTTCTTCTTATGAGTTTTAACCAAATTATTTGTAGGCACAAACAATTCAAGCAAGGATAAAGTGGATAACCTATAATCCCCAATGGAATGTTGATCACAGATTATCATGAAGACTATCTTCTAACTTAAACCTACCTACTCTAAGAATGCATATCCTACTAATGAGAATAGAAGCAGAATCATATATAGATAGCAAATAGAATTGCTTATACTACAACTACTAACATGAAATGGAATTCAAGCAGGAATCATAGCTCCATATATAATTGTACTTTCCATTCAGATGCATCTAAATAATAGGGTGAATAGGAGAAGAATCATACATGAAAGGTAAATGGAATTACTTTCACTGCAACCAACATGAAATAGAATCTAGCAAGCAATTACAGCTTCACACACAATCATTCTATCTATTCAAATGCAAAATGACAACTACCGGTACAACAAACATGAAATTAGCTAAGTAAATGGAATCACCCTTGCTTCAATTGCAAGTTTTCTGACCCTTTCATTCATTTTCTTCACAGTATTTATACAATGCTTATAGGAAATTATTCATCTTCCAGAATTCAAAAAGACAAGATAGAAAGAGAGAACATCTCAATGATAGAATTTGGAAAGCCAATTACTGACATGAGAATAAGAAAAGACATTATAATTATGACACTTCGATTTGAGTCCTTCATCTTCTTTTTAATAGCATCTATCAAGTCAAATCCATTGGGCTTCTCGGAGTTGAACTATCTTCCAAACAATAATCAATCTAATCTACGACTGTATTCAACCTTCTTTAAATATCTCAAAAATATCTGGCACGATCTTATAGCTTTTATCATTACCACCACAAGCTACAGCATACAACATTGTTAGGATTATATTCTTCATTCTTTTCCTACTCGTGACCTCAATCGAAAGATCTATCATCCATATCCACCTCAGTTCTTAGTCACTTTCGACTTATTCATTTACAACAGTTCAAAATTTACATCATCTTTCAATCTCTTTATTTTCCTCAAGTCTCGGGTCCCACCTGACAAGTTTCTCATTAGATAGTGGTCATATGATCATGAGAGGAAAGAATATTCCTCATGATCATACGATAGTCATAGATCTCCCGCATTTGTCAGAACTCAACACTAGCTGGGTCCACGGGACAAATGGCAGTCGGTCATAATCCTTTTGCACTTTATCATGTCTAAAAACTTAGAACATCAACCCCACCTGACAGATTCTCATTGGACGGTGATCATATGATCGCGAGAGGAAATAATATTCCTCACGATCATATGCCAATCATAGATCTCCTGGCAGTGGACCCCCTATGCTTTTCCACTTCTAAAAAGGTAAAATCAATGGTTACCTTAAGATCTTATACGTCTGACATATCCTATGCGAAATCATGCTCACCGTTGATTCTCTACGGATGACAGGACCCTTCTAACAACCCACCAACTCAGTACTTTATGGACCAATCATAGACTACCATATATGTTTGTGAAACATTTTGGATGCACTGCTTTTACTAACTTTACACCTGGAGAATTGGATGGATGGCGTGTGATCTGATGGGCTCACAAGATTCTATGAGATCATACGCCATTTGTTAATTTGGAATCTTAATCAATGTCATAAAAATTTGACCCCGCCTTACTACATGAAATACTACAATGAATCAGGACCTACCACATCAATTAATTTGACCAGTCACACTCATCACCTCAGTTATAAAGTGATACCAAAGACAGGCCCGCTAGGATAGGTGGCACCTTGTCGTTATTTCACATGAAATAAACATTGTGTAACTTTTTTATGTGAAATAATGATAGCCGTAGATTCTGACCAATCATCAACCACACTGAACGTTAACCTTCTGATCAACTGAGAAACTAAACGGTTCTTTCTGATTAGAGTTGCACATTGTTAGAATGAAGTCCACATATTTCAATACTGGCTCTGTCATTGCTTCTGTTACATGAAGAATCTTTCCTTTGATATGTTGTAAACATCTTGAGATCACAACTTTCAAGCACCATCCTATTTTGAAAAGAAAATCATTTGGAGCACCATAATCTTTGCCAGATTGGGAGCTACAACCTACCCAAACAATGAGACCTTAAACAACCCACCCGGCTAAAACATGAAGGCAAATTGAAGAGAAACCCGGCAAAGATTTCCTATCTTAGAGGAGATCTGGACCTAGACTTTACATGACTAGTCCTGACTTGTAATATAAGAGTATCACTTTGACATCATGGAAAGAGGATAAGAAGTGAGGAAATAGTTGGCTCCAACTGGGGATTTAAGCATTACAATGCTTAAAAGAACTCTAGCAATCTCTGGTTCCACAAAATAGCCGGCAACTTGACAAGGCAAAACTAAATGAAAGGAAAGCAGCAGCAAAATGAAAGACAACCACTAAACTATGACACAAAAAGGAAACTTACCTAACTAACTACTATGCAGGGGTTACCTACTCTTCAATCATGCATCTGATATAGCTTCAAGTCCTACCCATTATAGGAACATGGTAGAGACTCTCCAGAAGGATATGCCAATCTGAAAGAATTGTTTTGATTCGCTTGCACAATTTGAAACGGACCTTTCCACAAAGACTGAAATTTTGAATGCATTCCTTTAGGCTCATGTCTCTTATCCCATAGAAGCACCATATCACCTTCCATAAATTTTCTTGGCCTTGCCCTTTTGTCAAACAACTTCTTGACTTGGTTCTGATGTTTAGTGATCCTATCAACCATATCTTCCCTTTCTTCCTGTAACTTTGTCAAATACAAGATCCTTTTTTCTAAACCATCCTTGAAAACATCATCCTCAATTGTGGTTTTCAACTTACAAGCAGCAAGTTCTAATGGCAATGGTAAGCTGGCCTCTACTCCATACACCAATTCAAAAGGTGAAATCCCAATGGCTCTTTTAGGAGTGGTTCTATCTACCCAAAGAGCATCATATATCTTTTTGTGCCAATCTCTCTGATTATCAGCAACTAACTTCTTCAAAATATTAATCAGATTTTTATTACTTGACTCAGCTTGGCTATTACCTTGAGGAAAATAATCAGAAGAGTGCCCTATTTGAATTCCATGATCATAACAAAAAGAAACAATCTCTGAAGATGAAAAGTAAGAAGCATTATCCAATATCAATTTTGTGGGAACTCCAAATCTTACCAATATTTGTTCTTTAATGAATTCACATACCACCTCTGATGTAGTCTTCTTCATTGGTTTAGCTTCAACCCATTTGCTGAAGTAATCAGTGGCAGTCAAGATGTATGAATGTCCTTGACTTGAAGAAGGGTTGATAGGTCCTATGAAGTCCAAACCCCATTGCTAAAAAGGAGCCTCTATCACCACCGGTTTCAAACGTAATGCAGCCAATTGTGGTTTGCCTACAAACATCCTACACTTTTCACAATTTGCAACCCACTTATATGAATCTTCGAACATGCCAGGCCAATAATAGCATTGTCTCAGAATCTTGAAAGCTATCACAGTGGATGAGAAGTGACCTCCACATGCTTCATCATGAAAAGATTTCAATAACTTTTCCTGTTGTTCTTTATCAATACATCTCAGAAAAGTGCCATCAATTGCTTTCTTATATAAAACATCATCATGTATAACATACTTCAAGGCTTTATTCTTTAAATTCCTCTTTTTTTTAGCAGTTAATCCATCCAGACATTCACCATAAGTCAAAAAATATGCAATGTTTGAGAACCAAGGATCTTGCAGACTTACCATGAGCACTTTGTGATCATCTTCTTCAATTTGCTGATTCTCTGCTAAGGCCTTGCAAAGAGCATTCCCTCTTATTAGCTTTGTTGGTCTAATGTCTATGTCATACTCCTAAACTTTAGCAATCCAAGCTCCTCTATTGTTACAACCCACATTTTTCTACGTTAATACACTCTTTACAACAGCATCAGGCACATGAATGACTGAATGTGAATGCAGAATATAAAACCTAAAATTCTTTAATGCTCTCACCATTGCATAAGCATGTTTTTCAACTTGAGAATACTTCAACTCATGATTTTTTAGAGGCATACTCATAAAGGCAATTGGGGCTTGTATACCTTCTTTAGTTTCTTGCATTAATATTGCTGACATGGTATGAGATGATGCATAACAATATATGATAAACTCTTTAGTATAATCTGGATGAACAAGGATAGGAGCATTTGCAATATCACCTTTTATATTTTCAAAAGCATTCTTCCCAACATCAGTCCATTTAAAAATTTTATTGCTCTTCATCATGTCAACTATATCCTTTACAATCTCAAAGAAATCAAGAACAAACCTCCTCAAAAAGTTTACTTGCCCAAAGAAATATTTAACTCCTATTTTACTTAAAGGTAAACTTAGTTGTTGAATAGCTCTAACTCTATCTGGATCAATTTTAACTCCTTCTTGAGAAAAAATATGGCCAAGGAGCTTACCTTTAGTGACACAAAACACTGATTTCTTTAGATTCAATGAGATGCCTTGATCTCTGCATCTTTGCAAAATTTTTGCCAAATCTCCAAGATGATATTTCCTTTCCTTAGAAAAGACAGTCAAGTCATCTAAATATATCACAATAATTTTGTTTTTCAAATCACTGAAAGACAAATCCATAGCTCTTTGAAAGGTTGCACCTACATTAATTAACCCAAATGGCATTCTATTGTATGCAAATGTGCCCCATGGTGTTGTGAAGGCTATTTTATATTGATCTACTTCATCCACATGTATTTGATTATATCTTGAAAATCCATCTAACATGGACATCATCTTTGATCCTGCCACAGTCTGCAACAAATGATCCATGTTAGGCAAAGCAAAATTGTCTTTGAGGGAAGCTTGGTTCAGATTCCTAAAATCCACACAAATCCTTATCTCTCCATTCTTTTTTCTTATAGGAACAATGTTTGCCACCCAGGTAGAATGATGGATAGGATAAATGATCTTGGCTTTTAGCATTTTATCTATTTCTTTGAAAATTGCCCCTTCCACCAGAGAATTATAATTTCTCTATTTTTGTTTGACAGGTGATACTCCAGATTTAAGAGGGATGTTGTGCCTGAATTTTCCATTCATAAAATTCTTTAAATCCTCATAGATCCAATGGAATTCAATCAACAATTCTCTGACTTTTATTCTTTCCTCAAAAGTGCAGCATTTTCCAACATTGATCATTTTAGGACTGTCCTCAGTGCCTATATTAAGCCCATCAAATTCTCCACATGTTTTTCCCTTTTTATTTCTCTCCTTTTTAATGTAAGCATCATGTTTAACAAAAATTTTCTCTAAGGAAACAACATGAGATGAAATTCTATTTTCTTTAAACTGTATAATACTTGATTTTAATTCTTCTTCTTCATTTGATAGATGCTCCTCCTTCTGATCATTTTCAAAACACAAGTCAGCAAAGGGACCTGTTCCTTCTATGAACTACTGAATATGCTTATCATCCTCAAATACCTGCCAAGATTCTTCATTATTAGACACCTTAGGTTTGAACATTACCTCCATTCTGAAAATTTGATCTTTAAAATCAGGATGAGGTAGGAGTAAAGATGCAGATACTGCCAATGAATCAACTCTAGAATTTTGTTCTCTAGGCACTGAGACTATTGAGAAAGCATTCAAACTTTCTATTTCATCCCACACCTTATTCCTATAACTTTTCAATCTATTATTTTTAATAGCATACTGAGTTCTTACTTGCCTCACAACCAATTCAGCATCACCTTGGACTTTGAGCAATTTAACTCCCTTTTGTTTAGTTGCCTCTATACCAAGGAGAAGTGCCTTGTACTTTGCTATGTTACTAGTATTTTTAAAATCCAATTTGTAAGCTAGGAAAGTAACTTCTCCATTAGGGGGTATCAAAACTATTCCAGCACCTAAACAAGCTCTAGCACAGCTTCCATCAAATTCTAATGTCCATAACTGGTTATCCTCTGCCTAGTCTAATTCCTCATGAACATTAGAGTTGTCATAATATAACATATAATTTCCAAACTGTGTTTCATGATAAAGAATTTGTGATCTAGGATCATCTAATTTCAGCACTGTATACTTTGCCTTTCCTTTTGGTTCTAACTTCACCTTTTTATTTCCCACTGGAATAATTGTAGAAGACCAATCTAATTTAATCTCCCCTCCCAAGTCCTTGCAGAAACTTCTACTGAGAAGCATCCCATAACTCTTAGGAATATCAGCTACAAGAATAGTGAGTCTCAATCTTTTAGAAGGATAAGCTACCAAAGAAACCTGAGCATCTTTGATTTGACCAATCAAAAGCACTTGTTTAGCATCCATAGAGTAACACCTACCAAAGACTTTAGTTAAAGGAAATCCTAAAGCTTTAGCAACTGATGTAGGCATTACATTATCTGAAGCTCCCGAATCTATGATGCAATTACTCAATTTATTTCCATTGATAAAAAGTGACACATAAAAAGGTTATGGTTTTAGGTTGGAACAAGTAGCATGAACAATAGATTCTTCTTCATGAAACAATCTTGGAATTGAGAAATCATCATCAATTGAATTCTCTTTGCTAGTACTGGCTTGACTTTTAGCATTAATATTAGTATTAACATGAATACTTTCTTTACTCCTACAATGTTCTACCAATCTTTGCAATTGATCTAGGTTTGATTTTAGATAATCCATAGGAGTTATTTGAACTTTAGTTTCTTCACAAAACTTTACAATATCAAAGGAATTAGATGACTTATCTTTTTGCTCCTTTTGTGAAGAACTTGATGTCGTACTTTTGTCTTTGTCCACTTTGTAAGAAGGTGCTAAATTCTTAGCTGGAACCACATTAGAAGTCTAGTTTTTATTTTTCTGACCTCTTGTCATAATAGTTAGTTGAGGTCCCTCCAAAGTAGCAAAGCAATCACCTCCATTTTCTGAATCAAATTCATACTCACAGTATAAACTTACGGAGTCACCATGAGGAGCATGATAATCTTCATTTTCTGGATATGTAATGCCTTGCTCTCCTTCTTCTTCAATTTGTAAATGTCTGATCATATTATCATCAACATTACCATCATGGTCTATCCTGATATGAAAAGCATTTGAATTATGTTTCTTTGGAGGAGCTTCAATTTCCAATCTTTATTGAGCGGCAGGAATCTACAAATTTTTATTTCCAGCTTGAAATCTTGGTCCTTCTTGATATGGTTGATAAAATGAATGGGCTGGCCTATTGAACTATTTCTTCAATGCAATTAATTCATTTGATAACCTTTGCAACATAGCCTTTGTTCTATTTGACGTGCTGGCTGTACTATTTGTAGAACTAGCATGAAACTCCTTTTTCCATCTTCTGGAGGCTATCATATCATCCTCCATTTCCACTGCAAGTGTTTGTGTAGCCTACAAATTTGCCACATTAGCTCTCCTTATCTGATAACCAAGTTTTGGGGGCATAGAGCTAATGTAGAATGTTTTTTCATTATCTCCAGTTGGTGCACTTATAGCTGGAATCCTTTTAATGAGTTTATTAAACTTGGCATTAAAATCTCTCATGGAGATAGATGGTTCTTTCTTTATTTGTGCAAGTTGCAATAACAAACTTTGTGCATCTTTAGCAATCTTGTACCTTCCTTCAAATCTCTATTTCATGGCATTCCAACCGATAATGCAGCCTATGGGTAAGTCTTGGAACCAATCTACAACATCACTAACAAGAGTGTCTACAAACATCCTAATTGCAACATCTTCATGCTGAGGATTGACCACGCTACATGCTTTATGAAAGGCACTTAGATGTTGTTCTGTAGATATTGAACCATCACCATTGAATCTTGGGAAATTCTTCCTAAAGGCTTTTGGTAAATCATGATTTGCTACAAGATTCAATGGTCCAATAGCATTTCCCCAAGGGACAGCCATGTTTACTACTCTTGTATTCTGTGCAACCGCTTGGATTGAAACTGAGAGGGGAAGTGCAATACCATGCAATAACAATGAATTGCAAGTGGTAGAGATAGGAATTCTACCAATAGGAGGAGAGGAAGACTTACTTCTCTTCGGTCTCAAAGGAACTACTGTAGATAACTGAAAATCAGCAGGCTTCTTATTTTTAGTTTCTCTAGTTTTAGCTCTTCCTCTCTTGAAAATATCTTCAAGGATAGGGAAATTGACTTGTTTAAGTTCTTCGTATATTGGGTCAACCTTTCCCTTTTGTTTTGCACTCCTAGTGAATTTGAAATCCAGGATGCCTTAAAATTCTGAGAAAAACTTATTAATATCTTCTCTTCTTTTCAAAGTCCTCCCTAGTAGAGTCACCAAAAATTGTTGGTTAACAGTTTGTCCTCCCATTAGATTTGCAATCTCTGACTCTTCTTAACACCCAAGGTGAGAGAACAAAAGGATGTCACCAACAATTGGGTCAATGTAAGTCATCTATCACTACCCTCTGAATTGATAGGTACAACTCCCTGATTGTGTTTGATATGCAATGAATGTGTTTTTTTATTGATCATCAGATTTTTTCTTATGAGTTTTAACCAAGTTGTTTGTAGGCACAAAGAATTCAGGCAAGGATAAAGCGGATAACCTATAATCCCCAATGGAATTTTGATCATATATTATCATGAAGACTATCTTCTAACTTAAACCTACCTACTCTAAGAATGCATATCCTACTAATGAGAATAGAAGCAGAATCATATATAGACAACAAATAGAATTGCTTTAGTGCAACTACTAACATGAAATGGAATTCAAGTAGGAATCATAGCTCCATATATAATTGTACTTTCCATTCAGATGCATCTAAATAACAAGGTGAATAGGAGAAGAATCATACATGAAAGGTAAATGGAATTACTTTCACTACAATTACCAACATAAAATAGAATCCAGCAAGCAATTACAGCTTCACACACAATCATTCTATCTATTCAAATGCAAAATGACAACTACCAGTACAACAAACATGAAATTAGCTAAGTAAATGGAATCACCCTTGCTTCAATTGCAAGGTTGCCGACCCTTTCATTCATTTTCTTCACAATATTTATACAATGCTTATAGGAAATTATTTATCTTCTAGAATTCAAAAAGACAAGATAGAAAGAGAGAACATCTCGATGATAGAATTTGGAAAGCCAATTACTGACATGAGAATAAGAAAAGACATTATAATTATGACGCTTTGATTTGAGTCCTTCATCTTCTTTTTAATAGCATCTATCAAGTCAAATCCATTGGGCTTCTCGGAGTCAAACTATCTTCCAAACAATAATCAATCCAATCTACAACTGTATTCAACCTTCTTTAAATATCTCAGAAATATCTAGCACGATCTTGTAGCTTTTATCATTACCACCACAAGCTACAGCATACAACATTGTTAGGATTATATTCTTCATTCTTTTCCTACATGTGACCTCAGTCGAAAGATCTATCATCCATATCCACCTCAGTTCTTAGTCACTTTCAACTTATTCATTTACGATAGTTGAAAATTTACGTCATCTTTCAATCTCTTTATTTTCCTTAAGTCTCAGGTCCCACCTGACAAGTTTCTCATCAGATAGTGGTCGTATGATCGTGAGAGGAAAAAATATTCCTCGCGATCATATGATAGTAGTAGATCTCCCACATTTGTCAGAACTCAACACTAGCCAGGTCCATAGGACAGATGGTAGTCGGTCATAATCCTTTTGCACTTTATCATGTCTGAAAACTTAGAACATCAGCCCCACCTGATAGATTCTCATCAGACGGTGATCGTATGATCGCAAGAGGAAAGAATATTCCTCATGATCATACGCCAACCGTAGATCTCTTGGTAGTGGACCCCCTACGCTTTGCCACTTCTGAAAAGGTAAAATCAATGGTTACCTTAAGATCTTATACATTTAAAATATCCTACACGAAATCATGCTCAGCGTCGATTCTCTACAAATGACAGGACCCTTCTGACAACCTACCAACTTAGTACTTTGTGGACCAATCACAGACTACCATATATGTTTGTGAAACATTTCAGACCCACTGCTTTTACTAACTTTACACCTGGAGAATCAGATGGATGGCATGTGATTTGATGGGCTCAAGATTCTCCGAGATCATACGCCATCCATTAATTTGGAATCTTAGCTGATGTCATAAAAATTTGACCCCACCTTACTTCATGAAATACTACAATGAATCAGGAGCTACAACATCAATTAATTTGACTAGTCACACTCGTCACCTTAGTTATAAAGTGATACCAAAGATAGGCCCGCTGGGACAAGTGGCACCTTGTCGTTATTTCGCATGAAATAAACATCATGTAACTTTTTTATGTAGAATAACAACAGCTGTAGATTCTGGCCAATCATCAACCACACTGAATGTTAACCTTCTGATCAACCGAGAAACAAAAAAGATCTTTCTGATCAGAGTTGCACATTATTAGAATGAAGTCCAAATATTTCAATACTGGCTTTGTCATTGCTTCCGTTACATGAAGAATCTTTCCTTTGATATGCTGTAAACATCTTGAGATCACGGCTTTCAAGCACCATCCTGTTTTGAAAAGAAAATCATTTGGAGCACCATAATCTTTGCCAGATTGGGAGCTACAACCTACCCAAACAATGAGACCTTAAACAACCCACCCGGCTAAAACATAAAGGCAAATTGAAGAGAAACCCGACAAAGATTTCCTATCTTAGAGGAGATCTAGACCTAGACTTTACATGACTAGTCCTGACTTGTAATATAAGAGTATCACTTTGACATCATGGAAAGAGGATAAGAAGTGAGGCAACATACACTTAGAGAATGTTAGAATTTATATGGGATGCAAGCTTTAAACCCTCAGTGATAGTAACTTTACCAAAGAATATGAAAAGCTTTACAATCAAGATATTTCATTGAAATTAGGGTTTGAACACTTGAAAGATAATTAAATCATAAAGTATTCCTTATAGTATGACTTTGATGATGAAGAATGTACTAAGATAATCCTGAACAGAATTCACAATGGAGAGTTCTAGTTAGGTGACAAAGTGATAGATATCACAACTGACCTAATTCATGAAGTAACCAATTTCTCTAAAAGTGGATTCATACCATTGAATGAGAAGAATATGAGAAAAATAGTATTAAACAACACTAAATCATCTTACAATGGCAGAGGTATAGTGATTAGCAAGATTCAACAGGATGATGTTAGGTATTTGTGCAAGATCCTTACAGCTATGTTTTGTGCTAACTCAAGAGAAGATGACATGGAAGTGGGAATGATACATGTAGCCTACTTAATGTGTGTTGACAAAGTTCAAGTTGACATGTGTGAAATTTTGAGAATTCAGTTATTTGAGAACTTGGAAAAGTTAAGGAAGACTAAGAACTCTCAGTTAGATTCTCATCATTGATCACTTATATGTTCTTCCATTTGTTAAGAAGATTCCCTTACACTATTGGTGATGATTGGAATGATGGTAAAACCATAATGGAAAGAATTAACAAAGTATACTTGAGACATCTTATTGATAAGGTCAATGAGAGTGTAGTATTGGTAATTAAAACATTTCAGAATTTAATGAAAAATAGATCAAGGATTCCAAAGTCTTTAGTTGAGAAATATAAGAATGAGATATGTTTCATGGTTGATACTAACTTTACATTCATTGAAGCAGTAGAACCTAGAGTAGAATTCATAGACCCTCTTGGCTATGAAATTTCTAAAATAGAAACAAAAGAGTATGTGAGCATATTGCTTAAGAGCAAGTTGGATATTTACAGTAATAGATTTGGGACTTTTGAGGAGAAATTCAACTCCACAAAGTCTATCTTAGAAGAAAAATAGTCTAAGAAGAGAGTGGATAGTACAATAAAGAATATTCTGAAGGATGCAGGGATGATAGAACAAGAATTTATAATTGTTAAGAAAACAGTAGCAGCCATCAAAGACATAGGAAAAAAGGAAGTTTTGTCTGTTCCACCCCTATCATCAGTTACAGAACAGCCAACAAGCATTCAGATTAATGTAAAAGTGGAGGAAATTGAGAAAGATCAAGAAGTTAGAAAATCCACAAGATCATCCTCATCTACACCTAGTAAAAGAGTAAAAGAAATTGCTACTAGACCAGGAAAAAGGTAGAAAACATTAGTACCACTAGTACAGAGGAAGATAGCATAAATAAAAGATGATGAAGAAACCCTAGTGAAAAAGAAAACATGGAAACCTAAGATTGAAAAATTGAGTGAACAAATCATACAAGATGGAGACTTTTCTAAGATGAACAAGTATTATAACCTTTACAACTATTTAGAAAGACTAAATCTTGAAAATGCAATTGTGAGACACATGATACTATCTAATAAGAAGTTTGACACAATTCAAAGCAAGATACCTGATGATTTATATGAGAAATTAGTGTATAGGAAGAAAAGAGCAATAGAAGAAGACAATAAAATCAAAGAAAATCGTGTAAGAAAACTATGTGATGTTAAAGATGAAGAACATTTCAAGGAGATCATGAAAGAACTAAACACCCATCTAAGAACAAAGAAAAGAACCATTCAGATTATGAGAGGAAATTATGAAGAGATCAACAGAGAAATAGAGCAAGCAATAGTCAAAGTAATGACATCTAGTGTTAAAAGACACTCTAGTGTAGCAGGACAAATGGAGCAAGATAAGGAAGCTGAACATCAGAGAATTCCCTCTCCACCAGCTATAAACATTGGAGATGAGTCAATGCATGTGGAAGGAGCTAAGATCACTTTAGATAGTGACAAAAACCCTTTCAAGAATCTTGAAAACATTGTTGACAATTTGGCTTTTGAAGAGCAGGACAGTGCTAGAGAAGAAGAGAAGAGATATTCAAGGATTGAAGAAGAAAAGGAAATAGAGAAACAAGTAGAAGGCCCTAGTCAAGTAGAAATTAGTCTTACACCTGAGACTGCAAAGAAATCATAGACTAGATCTATATTTGAAAGATTTGGAAAAGAAGTTGATGATGATGATCAGATGGAATTGATCACATCTCCGAACAAAATAATTGGGAAGAATAAGAAGGTGAAAATCCTTGAAGGATCACTGAAGGAAATAACAAAGAAGTTAAAAAGCATTGTGACTACATAGTTAGCAGAGGCAGACCCACTTGAAAGAGCTAAGAAAGTTATGAATGTATTTGATGATGAGTTTACTAACTTATCTGACATAGCTAAAGTGAAGGCACAAGCAGCCTATGACGCCAAATTACTTCTAGACATAAGCCAGAATATCAGGAATGACATTAACAGCTTGGATATCTATATAAAATACTTGAGAAGGAACTTGGACAGATGTAAAACTTTGTACATTCAGTGTATAAAATCTAAGAATCTTGTATCAAAAGAAATTCAGAAGATTAAGGCTAAAGAAGCAGAGATTCAGATAGAGGTAAATCTTCTAGCCAGCCCCAATGTGAAGATATTGGACATTGAGAAGAGAATAAACAAGATTAAAAATGAAATAAGGATTCTATATGATGAAAAGGATAGGAAACTGAAAATATTCGCTCTTCTAAGAGAGCATATTTCCATTAAGTTAAGCATTGTTGAAGGAAAATTGGAAGAATGTCTTTCATCAAAGACATCTTTTCAGAAGTTTAGTTTTGCAAACCTCCAAGCCTGTGAAATAGCATCTTATGGATTGTGTGCACTACTCACTATTGCATACTCCATTAAGAAAGCATGGGGGAATATAGGATATAGTTAAGATAAATGGAGTTATAAGGGCTGTGAATATATATGTTTGTTATGGCCACAATTTTGAGTTTATGAAGTGTTATGACTTAGCCAATTTTCTCATGTGTTGCCACCAATGACAGAGGGGTAGATTGTTGGAAATTTGGCTGAGTTAGATACTTAGATGTTGTCATTATGGCAATATATGATTCAATGAAGATCGCATATGACAAAGAGCAAGAATGACAGAGCGCAAAGCAAAATTGTCTAAGTATGAGACAGTGTTTTTTCCAATGTACCCGGAGATAGTTTTGAATAGCGATGACAATTGGAGTAATTTCAATGCTTACGCACTTGAACATAGATACTATGATGACTATAGAAGACTCACATAAGAGTGCAAGTTAGTATAGCATGTACAGAAGAAGTTATGATAGTTTTACCAGAGACAGTGTCAAGTTGACAAGACAGTATATGAAGACAGAATTGGTAAAGAGTTAAGGGATTATTTTGTTTATCAAAATAATGTCTTAACAATATAAAGGGACAATATCCTAGATGTTAACCCTTGGGTAAATATGTATTTTATATAATGTTTTTTTCAAGCTGACTGTAAGAGTTATTAATCTTAATAACTTGTATAAATATAAGGCATATGTAAATGCGAAGAAGAAGAAATTGTAATGATATAGATGGTATAGAGAACACACAAGCGAAGAGATATTGATGTGAAGTTGTGAAAGAAAAGAAAGAAGTATAAGGTTATGTACCTTGCCATATTTTGTAATCAGTCATCATTGTACATTACTTGTTTGGGCAGTGGGCACATCTAGTAATCATATTTTGTACTACCAACTCTTAGTAGGGTTGAGGCTTCTAACAAGGCCTAAAGTCCCTTAATCAAGACTGAGACACTATATGCATGTAATAGGCTCCTAACAAGGTCAAAATCCTTAACAAGATACTTTTGATTAGTGAATCTTTGTGGGTACCATCCCCACCAGGGTTTTCCCTTGCCCAGGGTTTCCTCAAGAATAAATAATGTGTTATGAGTTCATTTTCTTTACTGTTATGCATATTCTTTAGTTTAATATGTTATGCATTTATCAAGTTAATCTATTATATCCATAATTGGGAAAAAGTAAAAGTTTGTAGAATACTGATTCAAACCCCACCCCCTCTCGGTATTCCCTATTTCTAACAATGTAATCTTATTCAAAGCATGTTTGTTTTAAAAAAAAGGAATTTAGTAAGTTTCCAAGTAAGGTGGAATGTTGTGCATTATTGTTGAATAAGAAAGGCTAGTAATTCAAATGAGATAACTTCATATATGTATTTGTTCAAGTTCTTAAATGATTCATTTATATGGGATTAATATTTTAAATGCTATGTTGTTCATAAAGGAATACATTGGGAATATAGATGGATCTAAAAGTTAAGTTAATTATCGAATGAAAGAATTTATATTTCTTTCTAAAGATTTTCAAATGTTATGGTATAGTTGGTTTAAAGTTATTCAAAGTTATTAGTACATTTAATGAAACTAAAATGGATTTTTAGTAGTCTAGTAGTGAACCATGGGAGGAATTTAAGTTATACATTGCTTATGTTATTGTGAATGTAATTTTTTTAAAGTTCAAAAAATTTCATATTTCATTACATAGGTTTTCTTTCCTAAGAGAATATTTGTTCTCTTCCCTAGTTCCCTGGCAGGGCATGACAAAGACTGTATCTAAAGTTGAAACTACATTTAAAGTATTTTAAGACAAGAAGATAATGTCTGCACTTTCGAGCACCAGCAATGATAACCTAAAAGAAGATCATGGAGAATATGCTGAGGAATGGGAATAGATACAAGCAGAGGAAAGAAATATGGATGAACTTGTTGCACTAATTGCTAGAAGAGAAAAGAGAGGTAAGGGTAAATTTGAAGGAAAGTTACCTTTGAAATTTTTTTCATGCAATAAGATAGGTCACTTTGCATCTAGATGTCCTACAAGAGTTCCTAAGTGATGAACTACAATTGATTTAGAACCTGATTGAAGAATTTTTGATTTAAGATCACTGAGATGTTTGATTAGATATGTAATATGATTAAATCAGTATTATGTTGTCATTGATGTCAACTAGTTTGACAGTACTTATCTTGTAAGTTACTATACTGAAACATCTATGGAAAAGGAGTGAAAGAGATGAAGAACATAAATATCTACATGAGGAAGATGGATATGATAGATGAGGCTAAAGAACACATTGAGTAACTTGTTGATGAGTCTATGACCTTATGATATTGACTTAATTATGTTTCATTCATCTATGATGAGGTAAAGAGTTGAAAGACACAAAGAAGTGTTGTCGGTTGATGAAACATTTCAATATACACTGACAGAGTGTAGTGTATACCAAGCACAGTGTAAACCAAGCCTATGTTCACTGACGCATTTCTTTGTTAACCAAGAAGAACAAAATGAACTAAATGATTAGTTTAGTCGATAAGATTGATGGGCTATAAAGTGTATGATTTTGAGGTAACAGATAATGTTTGTTACACTGATCGATGGCTAACAAAATTCAGGAAAGATCTAAAGGATGAGAATCAAATGTGTTATTGACACAAGTGCCAAGGTATGTTTAAGAGGCAAAATCAATGAAGATGATTAAGTGGAAAAATCTGATGGAGTAGAAGAAAATAGTTTACATGTCTATATAAGAGACTGGAGATTTCACAATGAGTGTGATGCTGAAAGAGAAGGAAACTACAGAATCATCGCGTGAACAAGTTTTCATGCATTCTGATCATACTGGTTAAGGAGAACCCTACTGCAGAGCATTCCCAAGTGATAGAGAGTGATTACCGATGGATAGTAAGTTGATATATTGTTGAATTATAAATGTTACATTGATTAGAAAGATTTTTATGAGCTGAAAATTGATCTGTATATTTGCAATTGAAGTTGTATTAAGACATATCACCTACTGTTACATATTTAACCATTGTACATAGTCAAATCTCTTAACCGATTGGACTAAGAAAGTCTTATTATGTATCATTCATAGAATGAACATTGTTATCCTGTCAACCCCAGAGTGACTGCTAGTTGGATGATAATGGTTGGTCTTAAATCCTCTAACAAGGTCACACCTAACAGTGTGTTTGTAACCTTTAACAGGGTTGGGTCTTCACCGACCTCACTTCAGAAGAGTGAATATCTTGGGTTGTCGGTCCCAGGTGGTTTTTCCCTTCACAGGGTTTCCATGTTAAATCTCTTGTGTTATGTGTTGATTGTGATATTTTTTTGATGTCATGTTTGCATGTTGTATATTTGATTTGATTGGTTACTACTATATGTTATTAGATTGATAATCAGTGAAACCACAAACAGTAAAAGTATTTTAAGTTACCGAGCAATAGAAATTGAAGTATTTGTTTATGGATTATACATTTTGTATTGGGACAGTGATTAACTGATTCACCCCCCTCTTAGTTATTCTAACAATTGGTATCAGAGCGTTGGTTGCTTTGGACAAGTTTTAAGGACTTTAGTACAAAGATCTCAAAATGTATAAGAGGGAAGTTCCAAGACTAAACAAAGAGAACTTCATAGTATGGCAAAGCTGAATGAAGTTGCACATATCTGGAATTGGGAATGCTGCACTAGAATTGATGGAGAATGGCTATATAGAATCGACACCTGGTCCCCTGACACTTGATCAACTGAAAGACAGGCATGAACACAATGTTACTATGATGGAAATTGTTGTTGCCTATACCGATGCTAAATTTGAAGATATTAAGAGCTACACTACTACAAAAGCCATGTGGGATAAACTTTCTCAAGTTTACAGTGGAGATGTGAATGTCAAAAGAGCTAGAGCAGAAAAC
This sequence comes from Chamaecyparis obtusa, assembly GCA_027943335.1. Lineage (NCBI taxonomy): Eukaryota > Viridiplantae > Streptophyta > Pinopsida > Cupressales > Cupressaceae > Chamaecyparis > Chamaecyparis obtusa. The sequence goes on from BSBK01002620.1 coordinate 1,263,566, forward strand.
TTAAGGGGCAAATTCGATGATATGAAGATGAAAGAAGGTGAGAATATAGTGCAATACACAAATAGACTGAAAGAAGTAGTACATGCTATTAGAGCATCTGATGGAGTCATTAGTGAAGAAACAATTGTAAGAAAAGTACTCGGAACCTTATTACTGATTTACGCAATCATAATATCTGCTATTCATGAGACAAGGTCTGCATCTGGTAATGTGCTTACACTTGACAATCTCATTGGTAAACTTACAACCTTTGAGTTAAATAAATTTGATAATAGTGTTGTTCCATTTGTTGAGTCCACTTTCATGTCTTCAGATTAGTAAGTCTAGTAGAAATAATAAAAATGGTGATAGTGACAGTAATACTGATGATGAGCTTGATGAACTTAAAGCTCTTATGGCCAAAAGATTACCCAAAGGTAAAGGAAGGTATAGAGGTAAGCTACCTTTGGCATGCTTTAACTATAAAGAGGTTGTCCACATTGCTACTAGATGTCCACATAAGAAAGATGATGATAGAAACAAAGACTAATCTGAAGGAAGCTATGGGAGAAGATTCAGCAGAGCCTATAGACACAACAGAGATAACCGAGACATTAATGATAAATGGAAAAAGGTATGTTTAATAGCCGAAGATAATGAATCTGAATCTGATTCTGATGATGATGTAGAAGTTGTATTTGTTTCTATGAAATATGACTCAGAGGAAGAAGAAGAAAAACATGAAGAAACAACACTGATCTCTAAAGTTAACAAAAATAATACATGGATCATAGATAGTGGCTATACACATCACATGACTGGTGATGAGGAGAAATTTGATCTACTTGAAGAATACAATGGAGGATCAATTAAGATGGGTAATGACACACCCTATATGATAAGAGGTAAATGATCTGTTAGTCCATTTTCTAGTCAATGCAAAATCCTATGAAAATGGCCTCTTCCCTACTAATTTTAAAGTTGTTTCTACCTGACCTGTAATCATAGTTTTAATGTGTGAAGAAAATCCATAATATTTCATAGCTTGCGCTCTTAGCCCCATGCTCTTTAATGTATCACGTTGCTCTAGTTCAAATCGCATGAGATAAATTGCAAAACCTAGGGAGATATTCAAGTTTCAAGGTCTGCAAGAAATAATCTCAGAATCTACCAAAGTGTCGAAAACCCACAATGTTTTTGAAAACCCATGATGTTTTCGGTCTCCCTACTACCTTTTGGTCTGCATGAAAACCCTAGATGTTTTTGATCTCTCACCAAAAACCCTGTGTGTTTTTAACCTCGCACTTTTTCTTCTTTATCAGCATTTCCTATCTTCGCAGCTGCGACCTGTTGGTGGGCCCGAGTTTTTGAAAGTTTTAAATTGATTGGTTGACACATGATCGCATGTCAAATTTTTCTGACATGCCACCACGCGACTGGCTATTTCTTGTGTGGGACCCAAAAGGTAAGATATTTTTGACCAAAATGCATGACTATGCAGGAAGTGCAGACCTTGAGATTTGTGTAGTAATCTAAGGGTGGTCGCATGATCTCATGGGCCATTTCTAGCCCATGCGATCATGCGCCAAGCTGCCATGTGGTAGCTTGATGAGGTGGTGGTCAGTTCAGTAACATGTGAGTGTGGTGAATCCAAAGGTGGAGGCTCAGATGAAGTGGCAGGGGCATTGTTTAATGACCAACATAGCAAACAAAAAATAGTGCGTGAGTTCATTGTGCAAGCTGCCAAATTTTTTCAACCAATGGAAATATCAATATGTTTGGAGCCAACATTAAAATGAAGAGAAGATTTACGCAATCGAATGGGAGGCTACTAGTTCTGGTTCCCCATGCAAACCAAGAGAACAATGAATACATTCAGATTCAGAAAAAATAAAGGAAAGTGAGTTCATGAAAGCAGCCAAAGCAAGTGGTGCCTTGCGCATTGCAAGTGGAAGCTAGCGCAAATTACAGAGGTGGCTACTACTATTTTTATGTAACAAATATTCACGGCAAGTGTTGGAGATTTGCGCTAGTCAAATGGAAGGTTCATACAACAAAGCATGTAAGCTGGCTCTTTAGTTCCTCACGCACTTGTAACCAACGTGAATGCCCAAGCATTTCTAGCATCCCACGCAACCAGATATAAAAGAAGACCAGCGTTAAAATAAATGAGGAGCTTAGTAATGGAAGAGAAAAAGGGCCTGTTCCAGATGCAGTGTTGGTAGTTGAATCAAATAAGAGCAAGAAAATTGAATGAACCAATGATAACTCAGGGTTCACTACAGTTGAGGATGACCACTCAGATGATGAATTGGTAGAGCCCAGCATGAATTTGAAAGGAGGATGCTCACGCAAACATGTAATGAGACCTGCACAAATCAAGGCACCAATGCTTTAAGCTGAAGTGCCATAGTTTTAAGTACATATCATTTCAAAGTATGGTATGTGCCCGATCAAAGGGGTTTCAAAAGGAGCTTTCTTTCGGCCAAGGTGAATTCAACAAGAAATTTGATCTTGTTGTCTTTGTCCATAACCTTGCACACAAGATACCTCTTTTGCATCAAACAGTAGATGCCACAGAAGGAAAGTTTATGGAACTGGAATTGAATCGCGTGCATTAAGTTTAAGTCAAATAGATAATAAGGATAATATAGGGAAATGTGAGACATCATAGAAGGGAGGATGCAGTGGGCCAAATTGGAGTTTCCAGTGGATTAGAATAGAACTTGCGCAAGAAAAGGAAGTTCAGGCATTTGAAAACATACATTGTATTATCCCATATTGGTTGGGTAATGGTTACCTTTTGTGTTTATAAGCTCGAACGCACACCTGCTAATGTAAAGTAAAGAAGCCACTGAGGCTTGTCAATGACCCCTTGGCTAGACATGCATGGTGAGCCTAGTATTTTGGGTGAAGCATTGTATAAAGTCTTTAAAACTCAAAATGGTTTAGTCCCACATGCACGCCAAGACAGGTATATCAGGTGAATAAATACAAGCCCACACACATATGAAAGTAAATTGAATAGAGGAAGCTATGCTTGCATAGGCTTGCAGTCACCTCAGTTTTTGTGCCAGCGGGCCCAGGAAAGAAATTTTGCAGATAGAGTGCGGTGATCGGATGGACATGTGTCAAGTGGTCGCATGATCGCAAGGGCCAACTTTAGCCCTTGCGAACATGCGACAGGCTAACACGTGGCAGCCTGATGAGGTGTCAAGGAGGCTCTCGGTGGGCCCTTTGACTGGAGGAAATGTAGTGTGTGGTAATCTAAGGGTGGTCACATGATCGCATGGGACATTTCTGGCCCATGCGATCATGCGACGAGGTGACACATGTCAAGTGCTCGCGCATTCGCGAGATGAGGCCGGAAGTCAAGCAAACTTCACGCGATTCAGAGGTAGAGGTCTGCTAACCGCCAGTCATGAAGTTGCTAAATGCTAGCGGTTAGGGGCTGGGCATTCTGTGAATTGGAGATAATTCACTCACCAGTTCACCAGATAGATCACGGTTTAGGCCAAGAATTTTGCGATTCGAAGATGGAGTGGTCGCATGATCACAAGAGCCAAATTTAGCCCTTGCAAAAATGCAACAGGCTGACATGTGGCATCCAATTGGTAGATGAGTTGGTAAGTGAGGTGGCAAGCCGGCCAATCCATACTTTCCATGTGTCAAGTGGGTCCCACCATTTTTTGGAGGTTCATTAAGCATCCCGAGATTTGTGTTGTAATCTAAAGGTGGTCGCATGATCTCATGAGCAAGTTTCAGCCCATGCGATCATGCACCAAGCTGCCATGTGGCACTCTGGTGAGGTGGAAATAGGTTGTTTTTAAATGTGCCCAGTCAGAGACGTGACCCAATGAGAGCTTGACAAGTGGCACTCCCAAGTGCATACTGTGGGTCCCATAGTTTGAATAGGAAATGTGACATAAAAGGATTAAAGAATTCAAAATTGAGGACTCACATGACATTTCAAGGCCATGAAAATCAAAGTTAAAAGTGTTAATTCCTATAGTTGAGAGTATAGTGAATTAAATCAAAAATTTAAATACAGACCTTGGAAAAAAATTTGGCTACCCGAGGCTTCATTTTTGGGCCAAGTATGAAGTGTTATATACCGTCAGAAAGGTCTCGACAAGAGGATTCTATTTTTGGGATCAATTTCAGTATAAGTGGTTACTGGTTTGAGTTATTTCCAGTTGAATGAAATAGGGGTCGGGAAGATATTTTGAAAATATCTATTTTGTTCAATCTAGTGATTCATAGTTTGTTTGAGCAGAGGATAGGTGCTTTCAGGAGGGAATGATGCAGATCAAATTTTTAGTTTTGAGCAATGATTCATCAGCAGGAGGTTTAGAGGATAACAAGTGTCAGTTTGTGGATGAATTTTGAGTTTTCTCCTCTCCTTATTCTGATTTGATTTCTTTGTAAAGGGTTCCAATCTTTTTGCATGAGCAGAGCTCTGCAAGTTTGAGTTCCAACTAATGCAAGTTTTGGTTAAGTTTAGTGTTCTGGTTTTTTGAGTATTTTGGCATTTTGAATGTATTGAAGCAAGGTTTATATAATAAAATACACTTGAAGTCTCTTTGCAAGGACTTGATGTCTCTATATGTTTTTTGGAATTCTTATGAGCTAGATTTGTAAGGCATTTCTGGTTTGTCATCTATAAGGTAGATTGTGATATTATTCTTCAGTTTCCTTCAAGGAAGGAGTAAATCTTGTTGGATAGTTTCTGAGAATGTCAAGGATATATGGATTTGATGATCATGTGTTTTTAATGATAAAAGTAGTATGTAAGGCATGTTACTAGTTTCAGATGTGTTGAGTTGTAAATCTTTGTGAATGTCTGTTCAATTTGACTCCATACCTAAAGGATTAGGCACTGGTCTTTTTCTAGAATTGCATCCAAACCAATTCAAATCACTTTTCCCTTTCATGTTTAAGAGCAAAAATATCTATAAGTTGCATTGAATAGTGGAAGTACCTTTAGTGATTCTTTGAAGAGATGAATCAGATAGGTTAGTCTGCCTAAGTTTTAAGCTCGAAGAGAAGAAGGGTGAATACCCTTGTCACTTTTGCCATTTTTCTGCAATGATTGTTTGCTTTTGTTAACATCATGGATTGGCTTTCTAAGCTCTGCATCAGTTGCAGCAAGAGACATTAGTAAATCACTATGAGAACCCCTAATCCACTACAAGGATTTCATTGTGAAGCAGTGAGTCTGAAGATAGGTACACCTGCCTGGCTTTGTGGAGCCCAAAGTAGAAGGACTTGGTCCTTATCAATTAGCCTTTTCCCTGTAAGAATCCAAATTTGGGAGCATGAGAGTCAAGCTTAATAGCTATATTGGCAATTCTACATGAAAAAGAGCTAACATGATCCTTGATGATAAATGATATGATAAAATGTGATAATGCTTATTGGGTGGATGGACTAAACTATAACTTGTTAAGTGTGGCACAACTGAATAATTCAGGTCACTGAGTTTCTTTTGAGAGCAAGAAAGTGAAAATATTTGATGAAGGAAGACTAGTTGGAACCAGAGCATAATCAAGAGGTAATTTGTTTTATCTTGATACTGATGAGTCTTCTTGCTTGATGATGAAAAATGAAGATGCTTGGTTGTGGCATAAAATTTTATGCCATGTGAATTTTGATAACATGATTAAGATCAGTAAAAGGAAAAGAGTTAGAGGTTTGCCTAACTTGACAAAACCGGATCATGTTATGTGTCATGGATGTCAGAAAGGGAAAATGACTAAATCTAGTTTCAAAAGTAAGGACTATTCAACAAAGAAAATACTTGAGTTGGTTCATACCGACCTATGTGGTCCTATGAGAACTCAGAGTTATTATGGTGATAAATACTTTATTCTTTTTGTTGATGACTATACTAGATTGATGACTATTATGTTCTTAAAAGAAAAATCTAAAGCATTTAAGATGTTTAAGTGGTATAAAGCTAAGGTAGAAAAAGAGACTGGTAAGGAATTGAAATGTCTAAGATCTAATAGAGGAGGTGAATTTATCTCTGATGAATTTACTAATTTTTTTAATGAGCATGGTATTAAAAGATAGGTCTTTGCACCGAGGACACCTCAGTAGAATGGGATTGCTGAAAGAAGGAATAGGTCAATAGTTGACTATGCTAGGACACTGATGTTGTAAAAGAATGTTGCTCAGACATACTGGAGGGAAGTTGTCAGTACAATATTTTATGTACTTAACTGAGTTCAACTGAAGAAGGACACCAACAAGACACCCTATGAGTTGTGGTTTGGACACAAACCTACTATAATTTATTTCAGAATTTTTGGAAGCAAATTTTTTATTCTAAAAGATGAGAGAAATGGTAAATTTGACCCAAAAGGTGATGAAGGGATATTTCTAGGATATTCCACTAAAAGCAAAGCATATAAATGTCTTAACAAGGTTACAAATAAAATAATTGAAAGCACTAATGTCCAAGTTGATGAGTTTGATGAAAAGAACACAAAGGAAAGTACAAAGGAACTAGAAGACTATGGTAGATTCACTTACATTGAACAACCAGAGTATCTACTAATGCCGCAGCCTGTGATAACCGATCAACAAGAAAATAATACTGAACAACAGGAAAGAGAAACCGATGAGCAGGATGGTCCTACCGAGCAAGAAAATGAACTTTCACAAGATGAACAAGAAAGAAGAAATAGGATACTGGTGAATTTTGTCATAAGACACCATCCTGAGACACAAATTATTGGAGACAAACAAGTTGGCATGCAAACAAGGAGCAAAGCAAGACAAGGTACATGTCTAGTTTGTGATTATGAACCAAAAAATGTAAAATTTGCATTAGAAAATGATGAATGGGTTAATGCAAAGAAAGAAGAAATAGAACAGATAGAGAAGAACAAAACCTGGACCTTAGTACCCCAACCTAAAGATAATAATGTTATCGAAACTAAGTGGATATTCAGGAACAAGCAGAATGAGAATGGAGAAGTAACAAGAAATAAAGCTAGATTGGTATGAAAAGGATATGCACAGGAGGAAGGAATTGATTATGGTGAAACATTTGCACCTATTGCTAGATTGGAAGGAGTTAGAATTCTACTTGCATATGCTACACACAAGAAATTCAAAGTTTATCAAATGGATGTCAAGTCAGCGTTTCTAAATGGAATACTTGAAGAAGAAGTCTACATAGAACAACCTAAAGGGTTCATTGATCCAGAAAAGAAATACATGGTATGTAGATTACAGAAAGCTTTATATGGTTTGAAGCAAGCACTAAGAGCCTAGTATGAGAGGTTGCATACTTATTTGTTAAGTATAGGATTTGTAAGAACAGGTGAGAACAACAATTTGTATATGAAAGGAAATACTAATGATACAATTCTTATTGCTAAAATTTTTGTGGATGACATTACATTTGGAGGTCAAGATCAAATATGTAAAGCCTTTGCTGATGAAATGAGGAATGAATTTTAAATGTCTATGTTTGGAGAGATTAAGTTCTTTCTAGGACTACAAGTGATTCAGTAGAGTGATGGGATATTCATCTCACAATCAAAATATATCAAGGAAGTATTGAAAATATTTGGCATGGAAGATGCTAAACCCGTGGGAACATTGATGGCTACTAGATGTAAACTGACTAAAGAAGATGAAACTATAGAGGTGAACCAGACATTGTACCGATCTATGATTGGTAAGTTAATGTATGTAGTTCACAATAGACCAGACATAGCACATGTTGTGGGAATAGTTGCTAGATTTTTTGCTAATCCTAGAGAATCACACATGATTGCTACTAAAAGAATCTTAAGATACCTAAAGAAAATAGAGGATTATGGATTATGGTATCCTAAGGAAGGCAAGTTTGCACTCAGATTCTATACCGACGTTGATTGGGCTGGAAATGTGGATGATAGAAAAAGCACCACCAGAGGAGCATTTTTCTTTGGTGAAAAACTTGTTACCTGGACAAGTAAGAAATAGGCTTGCATTTCTCAGTCTACAACTGAAGTAGATTATGTTGCTCCTGCTACAAACTATTCAAACATTTCATATATTAAGCAAGTTTTGGAAGGTATGAATGAGATAATCACTGAGCCGGTAATTATATACTGTGATAACACCAGTGCAATAAACATTTCAAAGAATCTAGTGATGCACTCTAAGACAAAGCATATATCAATTAAGTATCACTACTTGAGAGAACAAGTACAGGAGAAGCAAGTTAAGCTTGAGTTTGTTACATCAAAAGAACAACTTGCAGATATATTTACAAAGGCTCTACCGAAGGATACATTTGAGTACTTGAGGACTAGACTAGGGGTCCATCCCCTATCTATCGGTCACTAAGGTGATCCAGATGTTGCATCAACCTAATCTTATCAGAAGATCATTCATGTTGATGCAGCATAGTTCACACTTTGGATCATGTCTAAGGCTATGAAAAGTACTGGAATAGATTGGCATATCAGTATACAGAGATACAGAGTATGCACCGGACCACAAAGAGTTACTTCGCTACTGAAGAGCTATTTGTTTATTTGTTTATTGGTATTGTTTTCAAAGGGATAGATAAAAAATATGAAACAATATGCACTAATGAGAACTATCTGAGGGAGAGACAAATTGACGAAAGGGAGAGCACTAAAGATCAGTTACTGAGAATAGAAGAAGGAATCCGAGAGCAGATAAGATAATATTTGCAGAATGGAAAAGTTGCATTTGTAATGTTGTTGAGTAACGTAGTGATTAAACATATTAAGCTAGGGAGAGCTTGTACAATATTTTGTTCATAGAGTTATAGAATACATGTTTGTTATGTGTATGGTATATTTTATATTTCTTGAGTTGCCATCAATGCCAAAGGGAAAGATTGATGAACTACAACTAATTTAGCACCTGATTGAAGAATCTGTGATTTAAGATCACCAAGCTGATTGATTATATATGTAATATGATTAAATCAATATTATGTTGTCATTGATGTCAACTAGTTTGATAGTACTTATCTTGTAAGTTACTATACTGAAACATCTGTGGAAAAGGAGTGAAAGAGATGAAGAACAGAAATATCTACATGAGGAAGATGGATATGACAAATGAGGCTAAAGAACATATTGACTAACTTATTGATGAGTCTATGACCTTATGATATTGACTTGATTATGTTTCATTCATCTATGATGAGGTAAAGAGTTGAAAGACACAAAGAAGTGTTGTCGATTGATGAAGCATTTCAGTATTCACCGATGGAGTGTAGTGTATACCGAGCACAATGTAAAATGAGCATGTGGTCATTGACGCATTTCTTTGTTAACCGAGAAGAACAGAATGAACTAAATGATTAGTTTAACCAATAAGATTGATGAGCTGGAAAGTGTATGATTTCGAGGTAACAAATAATGTTTGTTACACAGATCGATGACTAACAAAATTCAAGAAAGATCTAAAGGATGAAAATCAAACATGTTATTGACACAAGTGCCGAGGTATGTTTAAGAGGCAAAATCAATGAAGATGATTAAGCGGCAAAATCTGATGGAGTAGAAGAAAATGATTTACATGTCTATATAAGAGATTGGAGATTTCACAATGAGTGTGATGCCGGAAGAGAAGGAAACTGTAAAATCATTGCATGAACAAGTTTTCATGCATTTTGATCATATTGGTTAAGGAGAACCCTACTGTAGAGCATTACCGAATGACAAAGATTGATTACCAATGGACAGTAAGTTGATATATTGTTGAATAAAAAATGTTACATTGATCAGAAAGATTTGTATGAGCTGAACATTGATCTGTATATTTTCAATTGAAGTTGTATTAAGACAGATCACCTACTGTTACATATTTAACCATTGTACATAGCCAAATCTCTTAATCGAGTGGACTAAGAAAGTCTTATTATGTATCATTCATAGAATGAACATTGTTATCCTGTCAACCCCAGAGTGACTGATGGTTGGATGATAACGGTTGGTCTTAAATCCTCTAACAAGGTCACATCTAATAGTGTGTTTGTCACATTTAACAGGGTTGGGTCTTCACCGACCTCACTTCAGAAGAGTGAATATTTTGGGTTGCCAGTCCTAGGTGGTTTTTCCCTTCACAAGGTTTCCATGTTAAATCTCTTGTGTTATGTGTTGACTGTGATATTTGTTTGATGTCATATTTGCATGTTTCATATTTGATTTGATTGGTAACTACTATATGTTATTAGACTGATAATCAGTAAAAGCACAGATAGTAAAAGTATTTTAAGTTACCAAGCAGTAGAAATTAAAGTATTTGTTTGTGGATTATACATTTTGTATTGGGACAATGATTAACTGATTCACCCCCCTCTCAGTTATTCTAATACTAAGCACAAACCTAAGTTTTTCAAGTCTAAGTATTCAAAGGATAAGGAATGTTATTATTCTAGTGAAGTTATTTCTGATGATGATGATTTAGATTATGAGGAGATTGGATTTATTGCTATTAAAGATGAAAAACTAGTGCATGAGGAAAAAGCCTTAGTATCACATGTTGACAACAAATCTGAATGGATTATAGAAAGTGGTTGCTCACATCATATGACTGGTGACAAAAACAAGTTTGTTAAATTAGTGAAGTATGATGGTGGTGTTGTGAGATTCAAAGATAATATTCCTAAACCTATCATAGGAGTAGGATCTATTACTTTGGATGAAAAGACTAATACTGATAATGTACTACTTGTTGATGGACTTAAGCATAACTTGTTGAGTTTTGGATAGTTGATGCACAAAGAGTTTCAATTACAATTCACTGATGGTAAATGTTTTATTAGAAGTAAGGTAGGAGAGCTGATTGCAACCGATACTAAATCTACGGGTAATGTACTTGAATTAAATACATTTGGAGCCTCTTATTTTTTTGTGAAGGTAGATGACAATTGGTTATATAATAGAAGATTTTGTCATGTTAATTTTGATAATATTATGAAGGTAAGTCTGCCTAATGTAGAGAGAGACCTACCGAAGATTGTGAAACCATCTAACACTATATGCAGAGAATGCGTTATGGGAAAATAGACTAGAATTTGTTATGAAAGTAAAGCATATACATCAAAAGGAAAGTTGGATCAGGTACATACAAATCTATGTGGACCTACAAGGACAAGATCATACTATGGTGAAAGGTATTTTATACTTTTTTTTGATGACTTTTGTAGAATGATGTGGGTCACTTATTTGAAAGAGAAATCAGAAGCATTTGATAAATTCAAGATATTCAAAGCAAAAATAGAGAATGAATCAGGTTTAAAGATAAAATATTTGAGATCAGATAGAGGTGGAGAATTTACTTCAGATCTATTCAATTCATACTGTGAAGATCATGGAATACAAAGACATACATCTGCTCCTAGGACTCCACGGCAAAATGGGATAGTAGAGCGAAGAAACAAGACTATACTTGATGCTGCTAGGACAATGTTTCTTGAAGGAAATGTATCTCATATGCATTGGAGAGAAGTTGTTGAGACAACATTGTACACCTTGAACATAATTCAAATCAGAGAAGGTACGCATAAGACTCCTTATGAATTATGGTTTGATCATACTCCTACTGTAAAATATTTTAGAATATTTGGTAGTAAGTTCTATATCTAGAGATATCATGAGATAGGGAAATTTGATGCTATAAGTGATGAGGGAATTTTCCTTGGTTATTCTAGTAAGAGAAAGGCTTACAAATGTTTTAATCTGAGATTAAGGAAGATGATTGAAAGTAACAATGTGAAATAGATGAAAGGTTTCAAATACAAGAAAGAATGTATGATTGTAATTAGGATACAGAGATCAAAGAGGATGCTACTATAGAAGAAGAAGAACATGTTGAGAATGAATGTGAAAATGATACTTGTGATGATGACACAAATGAGGCTACTGAAGTTCCTAAGACTCTGAGGTATGTAAAGAAATACCATCTTGAAAAACAAATTATCTGTAATACAAATCAAGGATTAATGACTAGATCAAAGGCTAGAGAAGAAATTTGTTTGATTTCTCAAGTTGAACGAAAGACTGCAGATGAAGCTTGTAGAGATGAATCTTGGATAAATGCTATGAAGGAAGAGTTAGATCAGATAGAGAAAAATAACACCTGGGAATTGGTTCCTAGACCTAAAAATAAAAATGTAACAGGAACTAAATGGGTTTTCAGAAACAAAATAAATGAAGGTGTTGTAGTAAGAAATAAAGAAAGATTGGTATGTAAAGGTTATTCACAACAAGAAGGCATAGATTTTGAAGAGACATTTTCTCCTGTTGCTATAATAGAGGCTGTGAGATTATTTTTCTCTTATGCTACACATAAATATTTTAAGGTATATCAGATGGATGTGAAATTTGCATTCTTGAATGGGGATCTTGAAGAAGAAGTGTATATGGATCAACCTGATGGATTTCCTCTATCCGAAGATGGGGACATGTCACATGGTATGCAAGTTGAAGAAGGCACTGTATGGACTGAAGCAAGCTCGAAGGGCTTGGTATGAAAGGTTAGACAAATACTTACTTCATCTTGGGTTCAGAAAAGGTAATGTTGTCAATAATTTATATTTAAGAGCTAGTGAAGATGGACTTATAATAATAGAAGTTTTTGTTGATGATATTATCTTTGGAGGCAATGATGAATTGTGTAAGAATTTTTCTAAAGAGATGGAAAATGAATTTTAGATGTCCATGATAGGTGGAATGAAATTATTTCTAGGACTGCAAATAATTCAGAACAAGAATGACATTTTTATTTCTTAGACTAAGTATCTTAAAGAAATGTTGAAAAAGTTTGGAATGGAAGATTGTAAACCAGTTGGTACACCCATGGTGACTGGTCATAAACTAATAAGTAATGATGAGACAAAGTGTGTTTTTCAGACCAAGTTCAGATCAATGGTTGGTGGATTACAATACCTAACTCACACTAGACCGGATATTGCTAATGATGTTGGAATTGTGGCTAGATATCAAGAAGAACCTAGAGAGACACACCTAGCTGATGTGAAAATGATATTTAGATATCTGAAAGGGACAATTGAGTATGGCTTATGGTATTATATAAATGATAGCTTTGAATGTCATTCTTATACTTATGTTGATTGGGCAGGGAATATTGATGATAGGAAGAGTACTAGTGGTGGTGCATTTTTCCTTGGGAAAAAGTTAGTTTCATGGATAAGTAAGAAGCAAGATTGTATAACTCAATCTACTGTAGAATCAAAGTATGTTGTTTTTGCTATTAACTACACTCAAATTTTTTGGATGAACAAATGCTAAAAGATATTGGAATAACTTTTGATGAACCAGTGGTTATCCATTGTGATAACACCAGTACAGTGAATATGTCAAAGAATCTGGTGATTCCTTCTAAAACTAAACATATTTTTATCAACTATCACTTCTTGAGAGACAAGGTGGTAGAGAAGGAAATAAAGTTGGAGTATATTAGCACAAAGGAACAGATTGTAGACATTTTTGAAAAGTCATTTCCAAAAGATGCCTTTGAGTATCTTGGAGGTATGCTTGGGGTTTAGGCTCCTCCTTGTCATAATTAAATGATGTGGGGATGCATTGGTCCAGAATTTTTTAGAGCCTTATCATAATCTGGACTTGATGTATGGATCTAATCCTCAGGGGGAGTGATCGAATGGAAGCTTACATAATACATTTGGGTGATTCAGCACCTAGTTGACGAAGATAAAGCAGAAGAATAGTTGATGATTTATGGCATCATTTTTCCATTGTTATCAAAGGGGGAGAGTTTCTATGAGAAAATCCCTACTGTATGGGGAGATTGTATGGACGTGTTCTATGAGAGTATTGTTTGGTTACAGAACTTTGGATTGATAAAACTTTGGGTTAATATATTTTCCCATATGTTGACATCAATGACAAAGGGGGAGATTGTTGGATATTTATAATGCATTGGGGAGATGGTTGATACATTTAATGTGTCTAATCACTACGTTGAGTTATGCTAGAATTTCTACTGTTGTCATTCATGTTTTGTCACTGATGTCAACATATGTATTTGTGAAGAGAATAGGCTGGTTATTATGTTACAATGTACAAACATCGTATGGATGTTTCAAAACATGCAAAGTCAGATGTGAGTAAAGGAAGATGTTGTGATCTTATCCAAGATTGCATCATGTAATATTGTGTATTGGTTAAGTTACAGATGATCGGGTGAAGACTAGTTATTGGACAATGACAGTGAAAGTTGACAGAGTTAGTCTCTGTGTTTCTGGTATATCTTACAGAAGGTATGGATTCAGTCTATGTGAGCTTAAGGGATGACAATTAGTGTATTAAAGAATGTCCTATGGTCACCGCAAGGTATGGAAAGTAGGATGATGTCAGCTATGGCATGTGATCTAGAGAAGACTTATTTGGGAGCTGACTTCAGAGATGTGTTGTGTATTTTGGATGGTGAATGTGAATTAAGGATGTCGGTCCTTAATTGTTGTAATGTAATTATTTTATACTTGTTTTAGATACTGTATGTATCTTAGCAAGGAGTTATGTAATTGTTTGTACATTAGGAAAGCCTAATTGGCTGACCTAATCATGTAGAATGTAATAGGGTATATATGTAAGATCTTTTCTTTGGAAAAGAAAAATACAAAATGTATGTAATGTGAAAGAGGATTTTGGAAGTTGTGAGCTTGTACCTATTGGATGTAGAGCATAGAATTGTATGTACTTCATTGGAACTGATCAAGAAAAGATAGTTGTTGTCAGATAGTTCACAAGGATTGTGTATTTCCTCATATACACTTGTTTTGAGAGCATTTTGTTCTGAAGGTGGACTTAACCTTATTTGGGCAATGAGCCTAGGCAGTGAGCCTACCCCTTTTTATTTGACTCCTAACAGGGTATTACCTGTAACAAGGACTATGTATTGTAATGCTTTAATCAGCTTCTAACAGGGATACTATACTCTCAGTACATCATTAGTGGGTGCTAATTCCCACCAGGGTTTTTACCTTTAATAGGGTTTCCCCGACAACAAAATATTGTGTTATTGTTTTGGCATTCATTGTGTTCATTGGATTTGATATTACTTCTATTCAAAGTTTAAAGTTTAATATTCTGTCATACAATTGATTCACCCCCCCGCCTCTCAGTTGTATTGTGGATTGTTATTCCTAATAGTAATAAAAATGGATATCGAGAGCCAAGAGAGTCTATGGAGTGATGAAGAAATTGTGAGAATGTCTAAGAAAACCAAGTGAGCAACCAATATGTTTGAATGAACAAGCTAGAAGACCAAAATGAAGGCCAAGAAGGGGTTTTGATGGACTAACATGGATTCATGCACAAGCAAGCCATCATTAGGGGCATTACAAATGTAGGTTGGTAGTTCGTAATGCTCCAACAACAACCTACACGTCTACAAATTTGTGAATGCAAGCACGCCGCATAGAGATCTATATGGTGTGCACCTATCCAAAGTTATTAGGGTTGCGAAGTAGGACTCTTGAAGCAGGCGATGAGTTGGTCGAGGATGGGTATTGTGGGAAACTTAAGTCTTAGGTTGAAGTGGACAAATACAAAAATGGTCTTTTACACAAGGGTGTAAAATTTATGTCATTAATATATGTGTGTGTGTGTGTACACACACATATGTGTATGTGTGTGTATACATACATACATACATATATGGTAATTTAACAATATTTGTTAATAAAAAAATAATTTGTTTGTTGTTTGTGTTAAATATGTTATTGTAGTATATTATATTTATTAGATAAATATTTTAGAAAGTAATTATAAATTTGAAGAAAGTTTTAAAAGAATGATAAATTCATATAATCAAAATAAAACATAAATTATAATGAAAGATAATATTTGAAGAAAATAAATCTTAAATCTAATAAATAAATAAAATAGATTTTTAAAAATGACATATTTCTAATAAAAATCTATCACAATAATCTAAAATCAATGTGAGTTGCACAAAATAAGACTATGTTTCCTACATTTAATTTTCCCACTAAATACTTCCGTGTGCTCGGCCAATCTTCATTAATTATCCACCAATGGTATTTAATTTGACTATTATAGATTGGTGGAGGATAAGTAGATACGTTTTATCAATTCATGTCAATTCAATCAATTCCACCCATTTATGGAATTGGACTTAGCAACAAGTGCGTTCAATCAATGTCTCTTCATGAGTCTTTTTTCAATCTATTAGCTCTCTCTACTAACAATTCAGATTTTTTTTTAAGGATTTGATATGATTACAACATTTTGGATTTTAATATTGTTGACTAATTTGTTTTTAGTGAACTTGATTGATAAATGTTTTTTGTTTATATTGTTATGTTTTATATACAATATTTATGGTCATAAAAAATATAGTTGTGCAATCAAATTGGGATATATATATATATATATATATATATATATAAAAGTATATTGTTTGTATAGTAATATTGTGAAATGTAAGGATTCATATTATTTAAAAATAAATGATATTTTGATATTTTCTTTAACTATCCATGCATATTATTAATTAGTAAATGATAGACAAATGTATGTATTCAATAGTTATAGATCCATTCTATTTAGAAAATGGTTTATGATTATTCTCAAGATAACAAAAAGTAGTTTAGAGTTAAACTTTCCAAACCTAAAAATTATTTCTTCAAAAACCATGTGCCAAACTCAAGAGAAGCCCAAAGGTGGTTAAGATATAGAGCATGAAAAATTACAACAATCCATCACAAGTCAACAATCTAATAAGGAAATGTAACTCTCAATGTCAAAATCCACCCACCAAATGAGGTGCCCAATTTCAGATTTAGTCCAACTTTTCAAAGATGCTCTTACATATTATTATTATTACACATAACAAGTTGGTCATAAATTTCTCATATATTCAAGTCCACTTTGCAACCCTTTCTTGGATTTTCAAATTTTATTGTGAAATATATTACAATTTAAAAAATTATTCTAACTAGATTTTTTCACAGCTCTTTGAAGAGTGTATAAAAATTATGTATAAAGGATTTTAGAGCATAAAGGATTTGTTGAATCTTTCTATCATACAAAACATATGTAAATGGAGAAATTATTCTATTATGATTTATATGACTAGTCAAGGTCATCAATTGATACATTGTAGATAACTAAGTTCATGAAAGTTTTTAGTTTGATTTTACTTTTTAAGTGTGATAACTAATATGATTATTTTAACTTAATTCATTTAGTTATTTCTTATTTAAATTTTATTTATTTATTTTCCATGTTGTGTCTCCCATGTAATTAAGAACTTATTTAAGTAAATATTGCTTTAGAATCTAACTTATTTTTTTATATATATATAATCTTAGAATGGATAATCACTTGGTGAATTCAAAATCTTCTTAGGTTTCTAACTGAAAATAAATGATGCAAAATTGAAAATCTTAAGGAAACTATATGGTTTAGAATTTTTAAGATAAGGAATGCAAGTTTGAAATGGTTCATATCTTTTCCCTCCCATCTTTGGATTTTTATTCAATTGATAACATGATGTAAATAGTTGTGCCAAAATTGTATGGTAAAATGTAGAATATCAATGTTTCCCAAAACACAATTTGATGTAATTCCACACTCTACTTGACATTGCATGCAAGAATGGTTTTATTAATTACTTGATATAGAGTTAAGCTCCAAGTCTACTCCTACTTAATTTATTGTTTGTGTCAATATTAGTATGTATAAAATATATGATTTATTTGACTTCTTAAACAATTATATATGATTATGTTATCTAGTTTGGTAGGTTTGGTCATTTTTGTAATCTTGTTTTCTAATATTAGTTCCTAGTTAACATAATCAAAAAATTGACTATTCTTAATAAACCAAAGACTTTTCTATGAATCTTGTATTACAATATCTTTGTGACTTTTTTAGAATATATTTAAAATAAAAAAGATGAATATTTTTTATTTTAAAAAATTTATCTATTCTTGAGAATAATGATGTTTCTTCAATGTGCAATGTTTAAAATGTGTACATGTATATAAAATATTTGTAGAGAAATTAGTTAAGGGATTGACTAATTTATAGTCAACCTAATTTCTAATCTTAGTATAATAAAAATGTGTCTTTTATTAATTGAAATATATTCAAGTCCTTCGATGATAGAGATTATGTAAATTATGGGTCAAGAAAAAACTTTTGATCATATATAATTTGTCAACAAGTTATAAACATAAAATTTTCCAACTCAAGGAGAAGAACAAAAAGAAATAGTTAATCAAGTCACAAGGTTCAATCATATATTTTAACAATAAAACACTTAGCTACAAACATATAATTTCTTTTATAGAATATATATGAGTGCATTACATATCTATATAATTATTTTATCTTGTTTTATGTCTTTTTGTATAGACAAGCATTTTTAATGCAAGATTATAGTACTATTTTGGTATATTTTGACACACTTAATAAGCCCAAGACCTAATCGAATACTATGTTATGAATCATTACTCTGATTATCTCTAATCTATTTCTTTGAATATTTCCCACCTTAGACTAGATTGTAGCTCTGATTTTATTCCCTTAATGAAATCATATAGGCATGATTAGGTTGCCCTTTCCAAATTTTAAATTTCTTGTATTTTGTGGCTAACAATCTAAGACAAGATCATTAATATCAATGTGCACACCATAATTTTTACATTTTACATCTGGTGTTTGTATTTAAAATAGTCACCCTAGGTAATTCTAATCATCATCAATCAAGAGAAGATTTTTAGGATGATACATTGGCATATTTTCACTATCACTTTAAAAGTCTATCACAATAACTCATTACCTATACATCAAATCCACCGCCACTATTACTTTGTGTTAATCAAAGTCTTTACTTAGTTTAATGGAGCATAACTAAGGAACAAGGAAATTGTAAAATTTGACCCTTACATAATAGGTTGCACGATGTGATAAGGACATTGGTACCTCTAAATACCTTGAGAGGATTTGTCAAATTAATAGGTTCAAGTTCTCCCAGTCCAACCCCTAGTTTGATTGATTTTACAATTCTATGATTATATTCAAAGAAAACATACATAAACATGTAAATGGATTATATGCAAATGACGTTGTTTGTGATTATTTTATTCCATGTAGAATTGAAGCATGCTTTAGTTAACCTTTATATTCCATTTATGTCACGTATTCATTTATATAAATTAGCAGCACATTAAATGTCTCTTAATTCTAAGATATGATAGGATGTCACACAAATATGTACCAAGTTGACTCACAAAAGAGGTAGAAAGGTTATAATTTTGAATTTAAATATTTAAATTTGAGGTTTATTATCATTCATCATAAGATTGACTTTAGGTGATGTGTAGATGAACACAAATAAAAAAGCTATAATTTCAAGTAATAGATAAATGTAAAAAAATGTATATAAATGATCTAATAATAAAATATAAATAACAAATAAATAAGATTAAAAATAATTAAGAAAACATAAATGAAACTTAACACGTAATTATATCACTTATTACTATATATATATATATATAATATTCTTCAAATCAAATAACATAAATATACTGATCTTACCATTGTAAAAAAAAAAATTAAATTTTATATCAATTAAATAAAAACAAAACCCTTATCTATAAATTAGATAAAACAAAGAAGATCCAACTTAAAGATAAGATCAAAGAGAAAGAGTCGTCCAAAGTGGAACCTTTGATCACATGCATTTTCTAAATTAAAAAACCAAAAAGTCCATTTCAAAGAAAGAGAAAACAATTAGTCCAAATTTTGTTCTTTTCAAAAGGAATATTTCGAGCTCGTACCACAAGGATCTCCTTTTTTTAATGCCCCAACTTAACATATAAAAAATTTGGGACAATTATCTTTGACCTAACAGTAATGCTATATATATATTCTTTGGTATATTTGAATTTCTCAAATCCTTCCTACTAATGATCTAATAGTGTTGTTACAACCAAAAAAATTGAAACAAAAAAATATATATAGTTGAAACTTTTTCAATTCATTCATCAATTGACAGTAGAGTTGTGAGAGCAAATGTGTCATTTTGAATTTTTTATTAAATAAATCTTGTTGGTTTGATGTTTTTTATATAAAGCAATATACCATCTCATTGCATCATGTTTGCTTCTTTTAAATAATATTGTTTAATTTTAACTTTTAGGGACTGAAAGATAATTTCTTTATGGTTTGGTTATTTCGAAAGTGAAAGGAATTGAAAAGTTTCTTTTTACTAGAGTTGACTCATCCAAATTAAAAACTATTCAATTTAATGAGTTCTTAGTGTGAGGTGAGGAAATTTTGAAGAATTTGAGCATATGTACCAATTTTTAATCCATTATTTATGTATTAAGATTCAAATAAATTAATCAATTTTAAATGGGTTTAATGGGTGGAGTAAGGCAAAGTTAAATGTTTCTAGATTGAATATTGTAAGCGATTTCAAATATTTTTAGAGAGAAAAATATTTTACACAATTTTAAATATTTTTAAAGATGAGTAGTTATATAAGTCAAATAAATAGAGTGTTTCTTTTTTTAATTAAAAGAGGGGTAAAAATTTATTCAAACACAAGAGAAATATGGAGAGAGAAAAGTGCTCAACAAAGAGAGAACTACAGAACCTTGTCCCTATCTATTAGCTAATCTAACATATGATCCATATCATGAGGTAATTGCCCCTTATCAACAATATGCCAATCATGAATATGAAATGAAGCCCATTTAGCCAAACAATTGGCAACACCATTTCACTCCCTAGGAATGTGAGTAAAAGTAACATATTCCAAGGAGCTACATAAGTGTGAGTAAATGCAACATTGGGACACCATTTTACTGACATTCTCCAACTTTTTAAATGCTTTGCAAGAGAAAATAGAGTATCTATACCATAATTTAATTTCTTGGGGCCATGAGGCCCATAGACTTTGAAAACCATGTAAACTTCTCTATGCTCGTAACTTTAGTTAAAAAAATCCACAACATTCATTAAACTATCTACCATAACCAACCTCACCTTTCTATCCTCAACAATATCCTTGAAATAATGATATTTGAATATCCATGTGTTGGGTCCTAGCATGAAAAATTAGGTTCCTAGCTGGACAGATTATACTCTAACTATCACTGTACCTTGTTTTTTTTATTCCAATATCTAAACACAATCTCTTAAGATGAGTGGCTTATTTAAAAACATTTGTATTTGCAATATACTCAGCTCCAATAGTGGATAAAGCAACCACAATATTTCACTTGTATAATTGATTGTGCCACCAAATAAAGTAAACACAATCATTGGTTGATCTTTTGCTATCAATATTATGTGCCTAGTCCAAATTTATATAGCCATGAATATCAAGGAAAATATCATCTCATATGAAATTACTATGATAACAAAAAGAATACTCTAAGGTAACCTTCAAATATTTGAAGACTCTTTTAACTACATCACAATGAACTCTACCAAGATTAGACATATATCTAGAAAGAACTCCCACTACTTGGGCAATGTACGGTCTAGTACAAACCATAGCATACATCAAACTTTCAACTAGACTTTGGTAATGTAACTTACTCATTTATTCCATTTCTCATGGGGATGTAGGATAATATAAAATAGAAAAAATTGTCAAACTGTAAAAAAAATGCATAATGATCTACAATCCTACATGTTGAACATTTGTAAACTATGTTCACACATTTTCTCTAGTCTAGCCATAGTTATTTTTTCACTTTATCTCTTCTAATTATTTTCCCAACAATATTTTTAGTTGTACCAAGATCTTTCATTTCAAATTTAGCAACAAACTAAGACTTTAATTAAGAAAGAATTCATTGTTAGGAATGGGAACACTGAGAGGGGGGGGGGGTGAATAAGTGTTCACTATATTTTAACTTTTCACTTTAATCTTTATACTGAACTTAAATGCTTAAGTACTGAATTAAACATTCACATAAACATGAAACATGAAATCAACACATGACACCAATATGATTACGGGGCAAACCAAATAGGTAAAAACCCTGGTGGGAATTGACACCCACTAATATTTTGCACTAGTGTTTTGTGATCCTTGTTAGAAGATCCTTAACCCTGTTAGGAGTTGCTTTACAATGTTTTTAGTACAGTAGCCCTTGTTAAGGGTCGGACCTTGTTAGGAGTCTTTTAAAATTGTCCCTATTAGGGGAGAGGATGCACTATCTAAGAGCTCACTACTCAAGTGGTGAAGGCTACAACCTTCTGATCTCAGATACACACTATATCTGCAGGATGAACTATTACTGTGATGCTTCTTGTCAAATCAGTTCCTTTGGTGCGTTGATGCTTTGACCTCTAGAAAAGATCTAATACATCTTCTAGTGTCTTCGCACACTTCTACTCTACTTATTATATCTCTCTATCAACATCTGTATTAAATACAATGGGCGCACCTTATATTTATACGCTCATACAAAATAAACACCTAGGTCGGCCCTTAGACCTATTACATAAAATGCTTCCAAATGAATTGGCTTAAGCGTGCTTACAAACAAATAAGTATATATGTCAAAAACCTAAATACAATGGGCACATAGCCTTTACAACATTACATTATAACCGCAAACCAAAATACTAATTGTTGGCATCATGCTTTGTTCTTCACTGGCACACACTGGCTGTGCAACTTCAATTGACTGTAACTTTCTCATCCTTGCACATCTGATCATGCGCTCTTAGACTAAGCAAGAATATAGTCTAACCAACTTAGCTTCCATGGCGCATACCATAATTCTTATGTACGCATGTGCGCTGATGCTCTGAGCTACAGAAACTCTGTACACTGTCCAGTCTTCAACACTTAACTAATTTCTGATCTTCTCTTCGAGTGTGTTGACTCCAAACTGCTATATGAATTTGTTTCCATAATGAAAACACTATATCAAGTCATATACATCAGTATAGCCAACTTGCCAACAATCTCCCCCTTTTTCATTGATGGCAACAACAAAATATGGTCAAGTTGCTATCTATCCTTAATACAAAAAACTTTTTGTCATCTATACATATACTTATATCTCCCTATACATATTATGATCCATATTCTATACAACTCCCCCTTTGACATTAATGACAAAGGTGTTACAAAAACTATATCTACACATACTCACTGAGGGAAAACATCCGGATATGCAATCTTTAGGTTCTGGATCTCCTTCTTCCAAAATGAGATCAGAGAATTTACTATCTGGAGGTGGGCGCATAAAGCATGCTGAAGCTTCTCCATCTTCTTCAAGTTTGTGGAAGGACCTTGATCATATGTCACCATAGTGGCATCAATCTCCTTGATATTTTGATTAAGAATGTGTAGTGAGGGCGCAAGAGCATTCCTCAACTGAGTCTGTCTAGCCCTTAACTTTGTCATCTCTTTTTCTACCTTCTCAATTTTGTCTATCTGAGTTTGGTAGACATTATTGCACATGTTTGCATTAGTGGATGTGTCTTTCACTGAACTCTTCACTTGCTCAATCATAGCTTCAACCTCTTTATTTTCTTGAAATGAGCATCGATGAGCTTATCTTGATCCATGCATTCTGCAATGATTTTTATTCCTTGATCTGCAAATTCTTTCAAGGATGCTTGACCGGTCTTGAGGGAACTAAGGTCAAGTGCAAATTTACTGACCAATTCATTCAATCTCTTTTTCAGATACTTTTCTTCTGCAACTAGGGATGCAGATTCTTCAAGGCTTGAGAAATTACTTTTGAACTATGAGATGACTGTACTCACATCATCAACCGAGTGTATCTTTGAAACTTTTTTATCTTCTGGCAATAGATCGTTTAAAATGTTTATTGATTCTACCAGGAGGGGATTCCTCATCACTTGCTTTTCTTTGGCTTTCTCCATAGCTAAGATGTTGAACTTAATCAGGTCTTCTTCTTTCCATGAGTCCAAACTGGATGTGTCAAGTGTCAAACTTGACAACAATGTTGTAGAGGGAGTGACGGGAGTGCTATCCGCCACTTCTTGCTTTAATGACATTTCATCCTTTTTCTCACTTTCCTTTTCTTCCTCTTTTTCTATTTCTTTTTCTTCCATCTTTTCTTCTTCTTTTTCATCATATTCAATCAATGCTTCTTCTTGATGAGTGGGCGACATGTTGCTGCATAAAATTTCAGCTTCTTGTGTGCTCACAAAAGCTTCCTCAAACTTGTCCAACTCAGTATCAGTGGCCGCCATGGCTATCTCTACATTATCAATGATAATGGTGTTGTCCTTGAGTGATTTTTTTATGGGTGTAGACTTATCTGCCTCTGTTTGTGCTTCCACTATAGGCGCTGAATCCTGAGGACCTGTGGATTGTACCTTGATGGTCTCTGCTACTTTGTCTTTCTCACTAGGTGCTTGAGAGATGGGCGCAGACATATGTTTCATGTGTTTCTCTAAGAATACCTTCTCAAAGGCCTTATCTGTCTCCTTACAAATCAGCTCATAATCTTTGTTCATGAGGTGTAGTGTTCTCATCTTTGTCCTTAAATGTAGCTTCATCAAATTCAACAATAGTGACTTTTCTTCAATATAACATACGGGAAGAGTGGAATCAAGAGTTTTTTCCCTTATTCTGAAGTCTTCTTCAATGGCTTGTCTCTTTAAGGTATCCATAATCTCCCATAACTTATCTAGGATTGTTGTCTTCAATTCAAGAACTATCTTCTTGAACTTCATCATGTGTTTAATCAGCATCTCATGAATCTCTGACTTATCAATTTCATGATATTTGTCATAGAACTTGGCTATCTGATCTAGCCTTCCTTCATCTATAACTCTAGTCCTTAACACTTGAAGACTAGGTATGAATCCTACTTCCAGAGGTGACTACATATTTTTCAATTTGCTTCTTGTGGCTGCACTTATAGCTGAAGGGTGATTTGTGGAAATTTGTTTTCTCCTCTTGGGAATATTAGGAGATGCATCTGTGGACTCAATATCAACTGTAACAGTGGGTGCAGGACTGATATCATCAATTTTACCCTATTTATCCTTTTGATCATCAATCTTCTCAATCTTTACCTTTTTCAACTTAGGATCATTAGGCTTAGCATCTTCTGTGGATGCACTCTCAATTTTCAAAGCAATCTTTTCTTCCCTTGCCTTGTCAAGGTCTTCTTGTGTTACTCCATGAATTCTGAGTATCTCAAATATAATCTTAGAGGCTTTCCTCTTAGTTGTTGTGCTATTTAGTTTTGCATCAAATTCTCTTTTCTTTTCCTCATAAGCTCCCCACCTAGGCTCATTAGGATCTTTGGGGGCTAATAGTAGAACCTATGCATATGCTTCAAGGACTTGTTCCTCTACCTTATAACCAAGTGGATGAATCCACGTAGTTCTTGGCTCAATAGCTTCCATACAAGTAGTGTTTGTTTCTACCATAAATCAAATAGTATCCTTATACTTTTCCACAATGCTCTCTAGAATTCTATATCTTATTTGCATCTTGACCCTAAAGGTCTTCAATTCCAATGGTACATAATATCTCAATGTACTCTTTGTGGATGCTTTGTTAGATATCTGTGGCATGGTTGGAATGGACTTGTCCAAATACAAATCTGATACTCTCCCAATAATATGAAGGTACATGTAAATGATTAAAGACCCAAACCTGAATATTTTGGTCTTATCATGCTTGATGGCCTTGATGTTATCAATCAACTATGCGCACGAGATCTCACACAAGTTGAACTTTGCATCTTCCTTCACAAGTCTAATGGCTGCTAGAATAGTGCCTGCAAACACACTATTCACCCTGCTGGTGTGATGGAACCTATAGCCAAGTATCATAGACATCAATTTGATGTCAGCTTGCTCAATAGGCTCAATTGTCATCCTGTGCCTATCACTTCTTAACTTGCAATTTTTCTCAACCATTTTCCTGACATCCTTGCCCACAAGAAGGATGGTTCCTATCCTAGAAAGGCCTATCATCTCATGTATCAAGTCAGTAGTGATTCTTATTGGCACATCACCAATCCAAAACAAATCATCATGAATTCTACTCAATAAAATCTTTATCCATTCTATCTCATAGAATTCATATGCCATAGCATACTCAACAATAGGGTGATCATTCCACTTAACATATTCATCCATGAATTTTTTTTTTGGTTTCAACATGGAATCCATGTGTTCCCTTAACGTATCTAGCCCTACTGGTTCTTTCTTGCAGTAGATGTAAGCCCTAATATCTTCCACATGCATAATGCCCATAGGCATACAGGAGAATACTCCTAAATCATCTAGGGTTGACTTAAAAGGATGTTTCTTGAATACATATCTCTTCTTCTCAGCAACATCAAAAACTATGGGAGTGGCCATGACTTACTTGTTTAATCACTTTCCAACTATACTCTGAGATGATCTGAAGACTTCTGAATCGACCTGTCAAACTAGGGTTTCTGCAACCAACCAAATGCACTGCTAATTGCTGCAAATTACTGATAGATCAATCTCCAAGTCTTCACAACAAATTCTAAGGCTCTTTTTTCTCTCCTATCACTCTAAATTTGAATGCAATGAGTAATCAAATATCTTTCTATGTACTTAAAGTGAGAATTTTTCCATTAATGCTTGCCACGTAAACCAGGTTGTCACTTCAAAATTTCCAACTTGAGTTTTGTTCACAATCAGCATGTGTGCTCTTGCACAAAGGTACCTTTATACTCCAAATGCTTAAGTCCAAAGGTGCATACTCTAAGGATGAGTATACCAGCCATGTAGGGGTCTAGAGCTAAATTAGCTCCCCCTATGACCCTGAGGGCCATTCATCCAGATGTAGAGGGTGCATCCACTGTGGATGCATCCAATACATTCCCATCAACTTTGTCCTTCTTTTCTTCTTTCCAAATCAAGCTCGCATGCTCTGAGGCTTTCACAAAATTGACTTCTCCTTCGAGATCCAAAACTAGTTCTTCAGCCTTTTTAGGGCTTTCTTGACCTTGCTTCTTGGATCTACAGAACTTTGAGATATGTCCAGCCTTGTTACAAGAGTGAAAAATGACTGGAGGTCTTATATTCCTCGGCGCATTGACATGAGTCACCAATCTTCATTGTCTTGCTGAGTGACCATTATAGTTACATATCTGACATGTAACATTCTAAGAACTTCTTGTGTTTGTCTGATTCTAATTTCTCTGATCATGCTGAATCCTATTCTTCTTGCAATTCATATCTCTATGACCAAATTTATTGCATGAATAACAGTAACCATTAAAAGGTCTTACCTCTGTATAGTTCCTTGCAATGTGTACATTCTTGTTACAAGCAAAACAAGTACGGTCTACAGGCTTGTGCTCATTCTTAGGTGGTCCACCATTATCTTTGGTTTGATCTTCAGTCTTTTTAGCATCAATACAGTCCTTTTGTGAGTCCTTTCTTGCTCGCATGTTGTCAATCTGATTTTGTGCTTCATTGTATCCAATACAGCTAGTGTCTCCTTTGGCTCTCCTTGCATACAACTAAGATCCTATCAAATTAGAACTCGTGTGTAATTTTTCAATATGATTCTTTATTGCTTTCAATTTAGAATCCAAGCTTTCTTTGCTATTCCTTAGCTCCAAGATTTCCATGTTTGCTTGCCTTAGTTCTTCATTAAGTTGAAGGTTCTCTTTGATTTTTTCATTGTAGACTTCCTGATTATTGATCAATTTATCATAAAATTCTTCAAGTAGTTCTTTCATAGATGTATTTTCTTCATTTAGCTTCTTGATCTTTGCTCCTAGATCATTGGTAGAGCATTCTTTCAAATCCTTTCTTATCCTTTTGATAACCAACTGTCCATCACTGACTTTTTCTTTTAGTTCTTCAATTTCTCTTTCTGATTTTTCCAAGTCTTCAAGAGAAGCTTCAAGATTTCTTTTCAGATGTTTCATTTCTACTTTTTCCATGATCTCCTCAAGTGGTTAAAATTCTATGTTGAGGACTAGAGATTTGATACCAATTGTTAGGAATGCGAACACTGAGAGGGGGGGGGGGGGGTGAATCAGTGTTTAGTGTATTTTAACTTTTCACTTTAATCTTTATACTGAACTTAAATGCTTAAGTACTGAATTAAAAATTCACATAAACATGAAACATGAAATCAACACATGACACCAATATGATTATGGGGAAACCCAAATATGTAAAAACCCCAGTGGGAATTGACACCCACTAATATTTTGCACTAGTGTTTTGTGATCCTTGTTAGAAGATCCTTAACCCTGTTATGAGTTGCTTTACAATGCTTTTAGTACAATAGACCTTGTTAAGGGTCAAACCCTATTAGGAGTCTTTTAAAATTGTCCCTATTAGGGGAGAGGACGCACTGTCCAAGAGCTCACTACTCAAGTGGTGAAGGCTACAACCTTCTGATCTCAGATACACACTATATCTGTAGGATGAACTGTTACTGTGACACTGCTTGTTAGATCAGTTCCTTTGATGCGCTAATGCTTTGACCTCTAGAAAATATCTAATACATCTTCTAGTGTCTTTGCACACTTCTACTCTGCTTATTATATCTCTCTATCAACATCCATATTAAATATAATGGGTGCACCTTATATTTATACGCTCATACAAAATAAACACCTAGGTCGGCCCTTAGACCTATTACATGTAACACTTCCAAATGAATTGGCTTAAGCGTGCTTACAAACAAATAAGTATATATGTTGGAAACCTAAAAACAATGGGTGCATAGTCTTTACAACATTACATTATAACTACAAACCAAAATACTAACTGTCAGCTTCATGCTTTGTTCTTCACTGGCACACACTAGCTGTGCAACTTCAATTGACTGTAGCTTTCTCATGCTTGCACATCTGATCATGCACTCTTAGACTAAGAAAGAATATGTTAGAAAGTAAAGATCCCCAAGATAACTGAGAGGGGGGGGAGGGGTGAATCAGTTATCAGATAATTTATCCATTCAATAGCTTTAAACAATATAATCAATGTACTGATCAACCATAGAAAGATAATCATACATAATTACACAATAACACAAGATATGTTAACTAGGGAACCTCTTGAAAAGAGTAAACCCCAGTGGGAATGATGCCCACAAAATGATGCACTAATATGAAAGTTCCTTGTTAGAGGATGGACCCTGTTAGGAGTCTTATGAAATACATTCAGTACATATAAATCCCTGTTAGGAGATTTTGAATCCCTGTTAAAAGATTCTAACCCGGTTAAGAGTTTATGGAAGACAGAAGGACACACTGCCCAAATAGCTTCAAGCCAAGATCTCTGAACCCACTGTCCAAAAGATCTTAGAATTATTCAATAGAATAATATGAAATATATTACCTCCTTCACACTATGCCAAAACTACACTCTCTGCTACACAAGATCACAATTCCAGATCTCTGTACTCACAAGTCTTCCTTCATCACTGAATTAGCTCTTTTCTTCACTTCATGCATATATTCGCATCTCAATCTTCATAGTACACATTAAAATAAGGAAAAAATTCCTTCTTATATACCAAACTCAAATAATTACAAATGAGTTGGTCCTCAATTACAAAATAATAAATTCTACACGCTACACACAGAATTCACAAAAACTGTCGGCTTCCAGTTACTGTAAATTTCTCCAAACGTATCCTCAAAGTTTTCACTGTGAACCACTTTATCATTAATGAGTCTCCAACATCCCTTTAACTGTGCAAAATTAGATTCCATCCCAGCTAAGAGATATCCTCCGATTTTTGAACATCGCTACACAGAAACACTGTCTAAACACTGCTTTCACCAAAATGCTCATAACTCTTACAAATGAATGAATTTCTTTTTGTTCTATTAACCATAGGTTAATAACACACCAAAGAACATACCATAAACTATGCAAAAACCAATCTACAATACAATGTGTGCGCAAAACAAAACTGTACCTACTTTCTTGCTAATATCTAGAATATCATTGTGTTGACATCAATGACAATCCAAGTCATGAATGCAACAACAACTACTACAGAATGACTGCCAAAACACTTTTCATTCATTCCTAATAGAATATAGTCTAACCAGCTTAACTTCCAGGGCACATACCATAATTCTTCCATATGCACGTGCGTTGATGCTCTGAGCTACAGGAACTCTATACACTGTCCATTCTTCAACACTTAACTGATTTCTAATCTTCTCTTCAAGTGCGCTGACTCCAAACTACTATATGACTTTGTCTCCATAATGACAACACTATATCAAGTCATATACATCAGTATAGCCAACTTTCCAACATTCATTTCCCTCTACCAATGAATAAATTATTATCAACACATAGTGAAATACATAGAAAATGATAACCATCATGTTTATAATAAACGCGGTAATCTAATTTAGTATGCTCAAATCTCAAACTCAACACATTTGTATCATTTTTTTGGTACCACATTTTAGGACTCAAATTGAGGCCATACAAAGATTTCTTCAACTCACAAACTAGATTATTTCTACCTTTTACCATGTAGTCCTCTAGTTGTGTCATATAAATATCCTCCAAATCACCATTAAGGAAAATAATGCTTGCATTCATTTTCTCAATGTCTAATTCAAAAGAAGAATAAAATCGAATGTATGTCATCTTTACAATAGGATAAAATATATCTCTCAACCTAAGATTAGCCTTTAGCCACCTTCTTCATACCTCTATATAAATTAAGCATTTACTTAAACACCCATTTACAAATAAGAAGTTTTCATCCTTCAGAAAATTATGTAAGATCCTATGCATCATTTTTTCAAAGATGTTATTTTTCCATCCATGGAAATCTTCCATAATTTTCAATTATTCATACCTAATGCATCTTCTACAAATCTAGGTTCATATATGTAAGTATTCAAAATAAAAATACATATCCTGGATCCTCGATTGAATACGTTTTAGGTCATTATCTATGTCTTGTTGTCCTTTGTACAAGATGAGTTGGAGGTTCTTCCTCCTCTTCTAAATATTTAGAGTTAGATGAGCTCTAGGGGTCTTGATTCAACTTTTCCAAGTGTAGAAGGAAATTCAATTGCATCTTCATGTTTAGGTTGTTAAAGTTGAAATGGAACAAAATAAGGATTAGTTTCTCTAAAAATAACACGTCTATTATTTATTACCTTCTATGCAACATGATCTCAAACATTGTATCCTTTCACATCATAATTTTATGCAATGAAGATACATTTCATAGCATTGTTCTCCAATTCATTCACTTGTCATTTGGCATATGTGCATATACCTCAAAACCAAAAATAATAATATGTTTTAAAGAAAGCTTATGACTTGATCATATGCCTCCGTAGGCATTTTAGCGAAGGGAGATGATGTAAGAGACATGTTAATTAGGTAGCGGGAACTAGCAATGGATTAAAACATAAAAAAAATTTCTAGACTAATACCATTTAGCATACTCCTAGATTTCTCTATGGATGTCATATTCATTCTTTCTACAATTCTTTTCTACTATGTAGAACACAAATTTTCTCCTATTTGTGAAATTTGAAATATTTTTAAAAATATATTAAATTAATTAGAAAAAAAAAACCACCACTATTATCAATCCTCAAACATTTTATTTTATTTTCAAACTGTAATTCAACCATTGCTTTAAATTCTTTAAATTGGTTGAAATCTTCAAATTTACTCTTTAAACACATACTGGACTAAACACATTTGAATGAATAAGATCCAACACACTAAAAAAATTATGAGAAAATGAGTAAAACTAAACACAATTATATTTTTCATAAATACAATCCTCACATAAATCAAAATCAAGATTACAATCATTCAAACCTACAACAGAGTTTTTATTTTTTAAGGTCCTAATGTAGCCAGAATATTTTGAACAAATACATAAAACAGAAGAAAAAACAACACACAATAGATTTTAGAATCTCAATTCTTCTTTATTATTCTCCAAACTACTCTACCATTACAAAGAGAAAAACACCCATTTTAACTACCATCCACAAATTATCCTTTTTTGGCAGTTTTTTCACAAAAACAATTTTTTACCATTTTTGGTAATTTTAAAAACAAATCTTATGAGGCCATATTTTTCCTAAAACTAAG
Source organism: Chamaecyparis obtusa (assembly GCA_027943335.1). Taxonomy (NCBI): domain Eukaryota; kingdom Viridiplantae; phylum Streptophyta; class Pinopsida; order Cupressales; family Cupressaceae; genus Chamaecyparis; species Chamaecyparis obtusa. The sequence goes on from BSBK01002620.1 coordinate 1,295,674, forward strand.
ATGAGATGAATGGCCAACTAACATTTGGATTGAAAATATGATTTCAAAGTTATGAAAAAAAATAACTTTCTAAAAACACGGAAAAAAATACTACAAGCTAATTTTGGAGGCCCAAATGAAATTTATAGCTCCTAAATTTCTTTTGAAATGGCCACCTACTGATATGATCTTAGTAAAAAATCTAAATAACTTCCCATAATAAAGCTACCTGTAAAATTTAGCAAAATGGATCTCCTAGTCAAATGTTATGACCCTCAGAACTCTCTGCATCATTCTCCCCTTGTTGAAAAAAAACATAAATCTTGCAAGTTGTTGTCTTCAAACTATTGCAACTTTGTGGGATCTAATTTTGATGTAGGAGCATCTTGGCTTCCTTGTAATCTTACATCATCTTGGAGTAATTTCCTTGTGGTCTGATGAAGTTCCTTGTTTTGGGCAGTTTTCAGAGATTATGCGTTCGGATGATCTATGGAGATCTTGGGTGTGTGCCATGAAAAGGGTTTGTTCCTTGTTATTCAAGGAGGCTATGCCTATGACCTCACCTCTTCAAGTGGTGTGGATTGTGAGATATGACATTTTATTTTCTAACTGATCATGCTCTTCATGTCACCAATTTAGTTGGGTTCACCGATTGATTGTTGAGGATTGCGGTGGACGTTTATGATCTATGGAACTGAATGACATGCTTCTTGAGGTGGACCTATGTGTGTCTGACTTGGTGGTTGGATCACACCTAGTGAGTTAATTAAATGTTGTAATTTATTTTAGGTCTCGGCCTATTTGATCTAATACATTTTTCTTGGAATATGTAATATCTTTAATGCTAATCTATGGTGGCTAGTATGTATAAATTTAGGGCTTGTGATTATAAGAAGGGGGAGCTGAGTAGCAGAGAGAGTTGGGAGAGGATAGCTATGAGATTTGATAGATTAAAAATAGGATTTGGGACTAGTTTTTTTGTATGTTTCTATAACAGAAAAGGTCTTACAGCTCGTCATGTTTGAAGCCAATTTAATGCAATTGATGTTACCTAATAATAAAGCAATTATTATTCTATGATATCTTGTGTTTTTTTCTATTTTTCATTGTGTTGACTGAAGCTGCAAGATTTAATCTCCTTTGGGGACTTCTCTAGTCTTTACTATAACAAATGGTATTAGATTTGGTTTGATCTTGTGGTGGCATAAATCTTGGTGTCTAAACATGCAAAGCTTCAGGAGTGTTGTTTTTGAGGTAACATAGTGTAGATCTGACTCGCATGAGTGAAGGGCTTGTGCAAGGTGGTCAAAAGGGATTTGGTACTAGAAGGTTGAGTTGTTGTGATGATATGAGTGAGTTGCAGATCTTGGAGTGATAGATGATGTTCATGAGCTTGTGAGATCCTCTATTGGTTTTTCAAGGGGTGGAAAATTATGGATCTAGCCTATGATTGAAGAGGATTTACACGAGGATGTATCAGAAGGAGGATGTTACTGGTTATGAACCTAGGAAGGAGGTGAAACCCTTGAGAAATCATTTTAATGGTGAATAGATCATTAAATTGAGGTAGTTTGTAAACATGTTCAATAGATCGTTGACTGTGAGGCAGCTAGAGTCTTGCAATCAAATTGTTGATCTGAAGTAGTTGCACCTTGGGAGAGAAGGGAAGAAGTTGATGAGAAAGGATAACTAGTTGGTTGAAGATAAGGTTTTATCTGACTTCAAAAGAAGCTGGAGGATATTTTTAGTAAGATTGAGGAAATTAGGAGGTTGATATGAAGTTGTCATGCACCAATCCAAAAGAGGATTTTTTGGCCTATGAAAAGGCTTGTTCAAAGAATCAAAAGGAAAGTTAAGGTTATTGTTGAAGAGGTAAATAATGACCTTTATGAGGTTGAGGTGGTAGATCAAGTCAGTTTTCATGATTAGATGGTTGGTTCTAATGTGAAAATTGTAGAGCATCTTGTTGTTGGTATAAATAAGATTGTTGATGATGTGGAGGATTTACCTTTTTCTAAGGGTAATGTTGAGGATGTTGGTATTGATGAAATTTATGATAGGGTTTTCAATGGAGATGATAACCCTATTGTTCATAAGGAGTTGTAGACTAGTTTTTTCCAGTTGGATTCTATTACTTATTTTTTGGAATTGCAGATGGTGGTTAATGATATAGAGGTGGCTGATAAAGATGGTGGACATCTTGATTTCCTTGTTGCTGATAAGTTGATGGTGGAAGATGATAACATGCATGATTTTTTTGTGAAGGAAAATGTAGATCTGATGCATTTTCCTAACAATGTTGATCAGTTTGTTTCTATTAGTAGGTGTTTTGACTGGTTGGTTGTAGTGTAGATGATTCAAATGTTTGATTGGAGGAAGCATAGGTTGCTTGTGTGCAAGATTTTCTTTTTTCCTTTAAGGATTGGGAAACTAATGGTCAAGATGAGGTTGTGTTCCTATTTTTTTGTGGCATCAAAGTGTGAGGCACACTTTTCTATCTACCTCAGGTTTTTGATGCAGGAGCATCTTGGGTTTATGCAAATATTACATCATCTTGGAGGAATTTCCTTGTGGTCTAATGGAGTTCCTTGTTTTGGGAAGTTTTTAGAGATTATGTGTGTGCGTGATCTGTGGAGAACTTTGGCATGTGCAATGAAAAGGTGTGTTCCTTTTTGAACTCGTGGAGGTTATGTCTATGATCACACCTCTTCAGGTGGTGTGGATTATGAGATCTAGCATGTTCATTTCTGGCTAGTCATGTTCTTCATGTCACCAATTCAGTTAGGTTCACTAGTTGATTATTGAGGATTATGGTGGAGGTTTCCAATCAATGGAGTTGAATGGCATGGATCTTGAGGTGGAAGTATGTGTGGTCGACTTGTTGGTTGGATTACACCTAGTGAATTAATAAATGTTGTAATTTATTTGGGATCTAGGTTGACCTGGTCTAATACATTTTTCTTTGAATATGTAATATCTTGAATGTTAACATATGGTTCCTAGTATGTATAAATTCAATGCTTGTGATTGTAAGAAGGGGGCCTGAGTAGCAGAGAGAGCTATGAGAGAATAGGTTTGAGGTTTAACAGATCATAAATAGGATCTAGGTCTGGTTTTTTTGTATGTGGCCATGATCAAAAAGGCCTTATAGTCTGACATTTTTTAAGCCAATTTCATGTAATTGATGTTACCTGGTAATAAATAATTTGTTATTCGGTGATATATTGTTGTGTTTTTTCTATTTTTCATTGTTTTGACTCTTGCTGCAAGATTGGACATCTCCTTTGGGGACTTCTTTGGTCTTCCTTGTATCAAATTTCATCACTTCCCAATCTAATATCCATGTTCTATCTATTTTTGGTAACCCATCCCATTGTACCAAATACCTATTGTATTGACCTTGTCAAGTGGATGTAGTCTATTTATCTAAAAATTGTGCAATCATTTCCTTGTTCTTACTTGGGATTTGATGTTTCCAAACCATTTCTTTTTTAGTGTCTATATCATGATCCTCTCCATGGAATACATACAAATCATAAACATTAAATATAGAATAAATATCTAAATTCTCTAGTAAGATAACCTCATAAGCATCATCATTGATTTTCTTTAAAATTTTACAAGGACCAATCCTCTTATACTTCAACTTGTGATATGTTCTAGTAGTAAATCACTCTCATCTCAAATATACTATCACCAAGTCACCTTATTTGAATATTAGTGTTTTTGACCAGTGTTTGTTATAGCTTTATACCTCTCTTTAATTTTGTGTATCGCATGCCTCACTTCCTCCTACAACTGGTAGAGGTGTTCTAAAAATGTTTCTCCATCATCACTAATTGTATCACCCATTGACAATTGTACCAAATCTAGAGCACTCTTGTGGTTCCTTCCCTAGACAACTTGAAATGGTGATTTACCTATTGATCTATCCACTAAACTATTATATGAAAATTCTTCCTATGATAACGCTAAATCCCACTATTGTGGCTTCTCTCCAAAATTGCATCTCAAGAGATTACCCAAACTCTGATTGACCATGTCCATTTTTCCATCTATTTGACGATGATAGGAACTGCTAAATTGTAACATTTTTCCCATCTTCTTCCATAAAGTCCTCTAGAAATGACTTAGGAACTTGGTATCTCAATTAGAGGTGATAGTTTTTGGAGAACCATGTAGCCTAATAGTTTTTGGAATGAACAATTTTATCACCCTTTTAGCATCGCTAGTTTTCTTGCAAGCAATCAAATGAGCCATATTTGAGAACCTATCAACAACAAAGATGAAATCATTACCTTTTTTTGTGTTTAGCAACCCCAATACAAAATCTATGCTCAGATCTATCCACGGTTCTATTTGTACTCGTAATGACATATACAACCCTATATTATGTGAGTTCCCTTTATTTACTTAAAAAATTCTACAACTCACCACATACCTAGTTATGTCTCACGTCATCTTTGGCTAGTAATATTCATCTACCACCAAGGCTATGGTCTTATCCTTTCCAAAATGTCCAGCCATACCACTTCTATGAAACTCTCTAATAATATTTTCTCTCATAGAGCCAATAGGAATGCATAACTATTATCCTTTGAATAAATAGTCATCTTGCATAAGATACTCACCTTGATTATTCTCCTTTTTTTGCAAGCACTAGGTTTTTTAGTTGGTCCACAACTTCCTAAAAATCACTATTATATTCATAAAAATCTTTGATTGCATCAAATCCAATTACTCTATTGGTCAAAACCACTACACACCTCCTTAAGGCATATGTAACTTGATGTTTTCCCCTGATTTATGCTTCAAAATAAAAGTATAGCCTTGCAAAAAGAAGACCCATTTTTTCTGGAAATAAAAAAATCCTTAGCACCAAGTAGTATTTCCAATGTCTCAAAGCTTGTACAATTGCATAGAATTCTATATCATAAGTTGAATAATTCTTCCACACATCATTTAAAATTTTACTAAAAAAGTTAATGAGATTACTTTCTTTACCAAGTACATCTCCAATACTCACATGTGAAGAATCACACTCCACCTAAAACACTTTATCAAAATTTAGTAATGTCAATATGGGAGCTTCAGTGACCTTCTTCTTTAGGTATTGGAAACTTTCCTTAGCTTATTTAGTCCAAAAAAACTCTCTACCTTTGGCACAATCAGTTATGGGTGCTACAATGCTACTAAAATTGTGAATGAATTTTACACAGAAAGAAGGAAACCAATAGAAATTTCTCACCTCTTTAATGCGACGTGGACTAGGCTATTCAAGAATGGCTCTAACTTTATATGCATCCATTTTGGCACCATCTATGGAAATGAAAAATCCCATAAAAACCAAAATCTTTTGCATGAACCTAAACTTCATCAAATTAGAACATATTTTTTTGTCCTCAACACTCCTAATATGATCCTCAAGTGTTGTAGACATTCTTCCTTCCCTTTACTAAAAATCAATATATCATCAAAATAAACTACTACAAACTTACCAATGTATGGATGCAACATAGTATTCATCAACCTCATGAAAGTACTAAGTGCATTTGATAAACCAAATGGCATAACCATCCACTCATACAATCCATCTCTAGTTTTCAAATTTATTTTCTATTCATCCCCTTCTTAGATATGGATCTGGTGATATCCAGTTCATAGATCAATCTTCATAAAATATTTTTATCCTACAAGTACATCCATCATGAAATTTCCACCAGACGTACATCTTGTGCATAATATGTTGGTTCTAAGTCATGAATCATTAGGACCTTTTCCTTCACTTTCTCCTTTGTTGGAATTACCATTGTCCTCCTCATCATAAGACTTTCTCCTACTTCTTGAGATACCTCTTTCTCTATTCTTTAATTATCATCTTGAGCTATGTTAAACCTCTATGGTCCTTCTTGATCTTCCTATCTTGTATGTTAGAATTAGAGAATTCAAATTCTACGTGACCTTCTCCACACCTAAAATAAGTGAATTTCCATATTTGGCCTTCCCATCCTCTACCATAGCCATAACCTCTACCTCATTGAAACCCCCTACCTTTCTATTGATTTGATAGATTCTGGTGGGTTTCTTATTGTTTCTCTAATCCTTGGGATGATTCTCCCCAGATATAACTTGAACCACTAGGTGATGGAGATGATGTACCCCTTCCTCATCCTCTATCCCTTTGAAAATAATGCCAATATTTATTTTCTTATACCTTTTTGGAAAGTTGGTATGCCTCTTTCATGATAGATAATCGATGCATGCTCAAATCATCTTGGATTGAAAAATTTAGGTCTTTAACATATCTTACAGCCATCTATTCATCAGTTTCATGAGGATCCACATGGATGGATAAATTTTAGAACTTATTTGTATACTCTAATATAGTAGAAAGATTATGTTTCAACATATTTCTCTATGACAGTGTTGCAATGAAATTTAGTGAGTTTACTTTTTTAGTATATTGAGGATAAAAAAAAATTATATGTTTGCCTTTTTTTTTTGGTTGTCTATAGTTGATTCAGTTCAAATTTTAGTGGTCCACATGAATATTTGAGTGAGCTATGGGTATCTTTGTTATCACTAGTTTTTTTTGTTGTTCAGAGATGATAAAGTGATAGTATTTTTATTTTCATTTCCCTTCATTATAATATCTTGTTTCAAAGATCTAGTAGAATGTTTGGCACATTGATGTGTGTTCTCATTTCAAGTAGTTTTTGATTTGGAGGCCTAAAATCTATTTTTCAATTTTGAAAGTTTTTTATTAAATATAAAAATAGGTTTTGAAGAGACCCTGAAACCCTTTATAGATAGTTACAAAAGAAAACCGTTAAGATCCATCAAAGAAAAACACTGGTGGAAACAAGATAATCCAATAGAACCCAAAAACTAGTAGAAACAAAAGACTAGTCAAAGAAGTAACAAAACATAAAAGGCACTAGACCCAGCAACAGACAAAAACTAGAGCCAGAGAGACACCATGAGGCAAACCTAAGCCAAATCCTTCAGAGTGGCCACAACCTCCACCTCCATCATAGTCATGTTCTCCATAGTATCCTTGAGGTTTTGGATAGCTTTAGGGATAGAGGTGGCCTTCTTCCTAATAATAGTATGAGTCTATTTACTCAGACCTTCAAATCAACCAGCAACCATCTTCCGATCAAGATCAATATTTATAGTGGCTTTCTCCTAATAAGAATACTCCAACCTAACCATAGAGGCCTTCAGGTTTTCAATATAAACTTTCATACTATCGTGGTTGCTCTGGAGGATTTTCTTCAAAGTATCCTCAAAATTCTTGTTCTTCATATTTATCTTCTCAACCCTATCCTCCAGAGACTTTTTGGTACCTCTCTCTTCCTCCAATTTCTCCAACAGACATTTATTTTCCTTTAAGGCCCAAATATCAACCTCTTTCTCACTGAAATCCTTCATGGTATCAAAATTGGTAGATAGGGCCCTTTTCCTCAAATTGAGACTATTGATTTCACTGAAGATCCATTTATCCATCCTATAGGAGTCAATAGATTTAGCTTTGGCCTTCTACAAGAAACTCAAAGTAGCCTCGAGCTTGTCATGGAGATTATCCATCTTCAACTAGATGAACTCCCCTTTACAAAAAAAACTATCTTTCTAAGAGGTAGTAGCATGCATGGACACAAACCCAAGCATAATGGAAATCAAACTAGGGTAACCAACCAATTTAATATCTTGGTCCATACCTTTCTCAATAGATTTTTGTATATCATTCTTCATAGAGGTAACACCCTTCTCCATACAATGAGTAGCACGACCAAAGTCTTGGTTAGAGACTCCCTTGTTATCCTCTTCCATTTCACCATAATTTCCTTTAGTCAAGAGAGTCTGGTGCATATTCAAAGGTGAATATTCATGCCCAATATTATTTTTGAATCCCTCAAAATACTCCTCATCATCTTCAATATCCATCCCCTAATCTTCATCAAAATGCTTAACTTTAGTGGGGGGCTCATTAATAGTTTTTTCCATGAAAACACTAGTAGACTTTGGGTTATAATTATCATTGTCATCATCTGTTTACATTCCCTTGACTTTGTCAAATTGCTTCTCCAAGCTCTTTGGGGTTTTGGGTTTTTTTTCTTTGGATCTCTTAAGGGCATTCTGATCAAAATGATCATTGTTATTTTTATCCACTTTTCTTTTATCCTTACTATCCCTAATAGGGGATTTAGGAGCCATTTCCCTACAATCTTCATAAATCAACATTATGATCCCTTCATGAAGTATAGGCCTCGTAGGTTTCTTTTTATTTTTAGCTAAACTATGGATCAAAGAAAGGTGGAGGAAATAAAGGATGGATACAAGATCGGTATGTGTAAAATTATTTAAGAAAACAAAATGGTAACTTTTCACCCTAGTATATCTCCCATCCAATGCAAAATATTCCATCACATAGGTTATAACCTTATGCCATATAGGTTTAATCTATTCAATCTCATAAAAATATTTTTTTTTTAAAAGAATATCCTTCTCCTCTTCTATTTTGGGGAATTTCCTTACCACTTCTTCATATTTTTTAAGTTCTTTAAAAAATCCACTCCAATAGACGATAAATCCGTCACTTCAACAATGAGCTCAACACTAAGGTTAACCTTTCTGTCATGCAAATTAATAGGATTTTCTTTCCACCCTTTAGAAAATAAATTTGTTACCTTTTTTTCATAGCCATGAAGCTGTTCAAGAAAAGGAGTGATACCTCCCTTCTAAAGCTTGCACCAAACTTTCTTCTCACACCTCCAATATTCAAAAATTGCAGGCTCCAACTTTTTGAGATCTCCCCTCATATTTCTGCAAATGAATTCAGTTATAATACTTAAACCGTTACTGGTATTGGAATTCAAATTAGTAGAAGATGTAACCCATAAAGCATTCCAGATGAGTAATTTAATATCCTTGGTGTACTTATCCTAATTTTCTTTCATGTGATCTTTGTTTTTGAGGTCCATGTGTGTCATTTCCATTATGTATGAAAATACTTCCCACTTTACTATGTGTCTTATCATAGTTAATGAGCTCATTAATTTCCTTATTGTACCTAAGCTCACCATGTCAAGTAATCATATCTTTACAACTCACCCCAATGTTCACAACACAATCCACCCTTGTGTTCACCTCATGGTACACATGGTAAATGTGAACCTTATTGAACATTTTAATGATGGTGTCAGCTTCCTTGATTATATGCTCAATAGACTATGAATATTTATAATCACCTTTAAGACATTTAATTATGATATTTGAATCATCCTCTATCCAAACATTATAACAGTTCAAATCTTTAGAAACTTTAAGAGCTTGGAGAGCTCCCATAGCTTTAGTTGAATGGATAGTTTGATTTTCAATGAGGCAGGAAAAGGTCCCACTAAAGTTACCATAAATGTCTCTAACCAGTCCACTACATCTAGTAGGACTTGGGTTCTCCTTAACCACATTGTCATAATTAACTTTAATCTAGCCTTTAGGAGGATACATCCACACCAATGCCGTTCTCTTATTATCCTTTTTCCTTATGAAATTAAAAGTGCAAAAAAGGGAGGAAATAGGGTCGATATCATCTTCTTCGAATTACTACCCTCGCTAGTACTAATAAAGTTCTCTTTAACAACCCTGATAATCTTATTTGAAACCACTTGAGAGGGAACTTCCTTATTTATGAGAATCCTATTATTGTTTTCTTTCCATATATTCCATCAAACATGAGGATCCAGTAAGGACCAAACCATCCTAGTAGCTTTGTTTGAAGAAGGGCACTTCCATTGGACCAAAAAGTCTTGAATACTCTCTAAAAAGACCCAACATAGATTCCAAACCTGAAAGATACTTCCCAAACTTCACAAGAATAATTACATGGGAAGAAGAGATGGAGGGCATACTCCATCATTCTTTTTTAGGGAGGTAGAAGCCTCTTTTGCACAAATTATCAATGGTCAGCACTTTATTTTGAATTAAAATCTAGAAAAAAAAATTAATCTTAGGGATAAGAGCTTTATTCCAGCAGGAGGCCCCATAAGGAGGAGGTCCTTCAAAATCATTCATGGTGGAAATCATAGAAGAAACAAAAAAATTTCTATTAGGATTAGGATCCCAAATCAGAGAATCTTCAGATTCACTACTAATAAAGACAACATTAAGAGAGTGTCGAATATGAAATAAATTAATGCCATTGGCACTTAGATTAATCCAAGAATCATCCTTCCAATAATCAGTAACCCAATACCCATAGGTATTTTTATATATTTGTATCGCATTCTTGGATTTTGGCAACGCAACAATGGGTTTATCCAGCAACCAAAAATCCTCCCAAAACCTAATTTTGTTTCCATTTCCCAAATTCCATTTTTTTCATTTTGTTGCTACTTCTTTAACAATTTTCACATTATTCTAGATAAAGGAACCATTGAGAATATTGGGGGTCTAAAATAATTCATCAATAGTGAGAGAACTATATAAATATTTCATTTTTCAGATTGAGTTTTATTCCCTCTCTTCGTCACAATGTCTCTAGATATTCTTGGCCATAAGATACTTGTTTAGAAGATGAATATGCCTAATTCAAAAGCCTCCCAATCATTTAATTTTGTAGATAGACTCCCACGCCAAAAGAAACATTCTATTCTTCTCCTTGGTTCCAGTCTAAAGGAATTTCTTCTGGATCTTCTCTATAATGTCAACAAATCTAGCAAGGATTTTGAAGAGACTTAGAGCATACACCAGCAAGACTCGAAGATAGCTTTTAAGTAATTGGAATTTTCCAACCTGACTAAGTAGGGATCCCTTCCAACCAGCTAGCTTGTTGTTAAATATTTTAATTAGATAAATCCAAAATGAATCTATGGGTTTGGATCCTAATGGAAATCCAAGGTAAGAGTCTGGTAGGATAGAGATCGAGCACCCCATAATCCTTGAGATTTTCAATTGTCTTTCTTGAGGATTATTTATGAAGAACAAGGAAATTTTATTCCAGTTAATCAATTGTCTAGTAGCATTGGAGTAAGTATTCAAAGAAGACTTCATATTTATAGCCTATTTAATAGTAGTAGCACCCATCAATATGGTATCATCTACAAACTATTCATCCAAACAAGTGTGAGGATGGGAAGATGGTTTAAGTCCCTGAATAGCTCTAGACTTATTAATTTTTTGAAAGAATCTCCCTGGGATTTCATCCATTCTGGAAAATAGAATAGGATAGATCGAGTCACCTTTCCTCAGCTCTCTTGTAGGTTTAAAAAAATGAGAAGAAGACCCATTATCCATGACAACATCCAAAGAGGTAGAAATAAGCTGGAAGATCAACTAAATAAATTTCTTTAAAAATCCAAAAGCTTTAAGAATTTTAAGTAATAAGTTCCAATCAACCTTATCATAAGCTTTGGAGAGATCCACCTTCATAAGAAAGCCCTAGTTGGAAGAACTCTAAAGAGAATGTATGTTTTCATGAATAGTAATAATAGAGTCCAAAATTTTCCTTCCAAGGATAAAACCATTTTGTTGAGGAGAAATAACAATAGGAAGTAATTTCAAAAATCTAATAGTCAGCACCTTCAACAAAATCTTATAGAGAGAGTTACAAAGGCTAATGGGCCTAAAATATTCAATTGAATCTGCTTCAAGTTTTTTCTAAATCAGCACAAGGAAGGTGTAAATGATTTCCTTCAAAATCATCTTAGCTCCAAAAAACTCTTTGAAAACATCAGACACATATTTTCCCATGATTGACCAGGATTTTTGAAACACAAACATTGGGAAACCGTCAGGACCTGGGGCCTTGTCACATTTAAAGGAAAAGACAACATCTTTAATTTGTCTGGAAGAGGGGATAGCACTAAGGAAGTTATTTTGTTCCGCATTAATAATTGTCAGGATAATAGATAATAGCTCCTTCTAATACTCTTGATTTAGGGATGAACCTATAGATAGGAGGGAAGAAAAATATCCAACCATCTCACTCCTAATTGCATCCTCCTTGTTCGGTGTGCCTTTATCAGTAGTAAGGTGAGAGATGTGGTTCACAGCTCTATGCTTAAGAGTAGTCATGTGAAAGAACCTAGAATTTATGTCTCTTTCCTTTAGCCAAAGAGATTGATATTTCTGCTTCCATAAAGTATCCTTAGAAATAAAATCATGATATTTCACAAGGGTCCCATTCTCCAAATCTAATAATTATTGAGAATAACCCTCGACTTGGATTTTATCTTGGACCTATTTTAATTCAAGATGAATACCAGACTTAATAGAAAAGATATCTCCAAACACCGCCTTGTTCCATTTCTTGACATGATCTTTTACATGTCTAATATTATTTACCACCCTAAATATAGTTGTCCCATCCAATTTAATATTAGAACACTCTTTGAAATGGTATTCAAAATTGGGATGGGAAAGACACATTTTTTCAAATCTAAATGGAAAGTTTCTCTTACCTGAGATAGGGTTAGCCACAAAAACAATTAGAAAGTGATCAGATCCAATTTTAGAAATAGAAGTAAGAGAACATAAATACCTAACTAACTAAACATTGGAGATAAGAGACATATCCAGACAAAACTTAATCAACTCCTCCCCTAATCTTCTATTGGACTAGGTGAAATTGACCCCTTGGAGATCAACATCCATTAAATCCTACTAATTAATTAAATCCATAAGATCTAATCTACCATCCAGTTGACTCTACACCACTCCCAACTTCTCACTATCCCTTAGAGGGGTATGAAAGTAACCCATGACCAATCGACTAAATTTGGGAAACGTATTTCTACTAGAAGCAATCTTATTCCAAAAAGTTTCTCTACCAACCTTGGTATTAGGAGAATAAATATTGGAGATGACTGAAGTGAAATTATATCTAATATGCTAAATTTTAACAACAACTAAACAATCCTCAACAAGAAAAACTTCCCCTTGAATAAATTTCTTATTCCATAACATCATCGTTCCTCCTGAAGCATCTTAAGAGATACTACCAGCAACACCAAAATTCTTAAACATCCTAATTTTCTCTACCATTTCTTTTGACATTTGTGTTTCTTGGATTAGCACAACATCATTTTTATGGTCTCTAACCATATCTCTCAGAATATCTTATTTATGGAAATTATTGACACCCCTAATGTTCCATGACACAATTTTTAGTTTTTTACCAAGGGTGCACTCTGACATGGTCAACTATTTTTCATCCACTATATTCTGTTTATTTTCCTACTCCCACATTTGTTCAAAATATTTTCTTCTAGCTTGTTTTTGGGTTCCAACATATTCTCTCATTATTCCTCATGTGGCCATTCGACCCTAGGTAGATGAAAAATATTGGCCTTCTCCTATTTTTCTACCTCTTTTACCACCATTCTTTTGTGCAGAGCCATCAAAATCACCATCATTTCTCTATGTAATCATCCACTCTTCACTCCTATTTTCCTGGCTAATATTAGCATTATAATATTCTAAGAAATTAGATTTCACATATTCTTGATCCTTGAGATCTGAGGAGTCCAAGAAAGATTCCCCAACCAAGACATTATACTGCTGAGCATCAACCATAAAATCCCCATTTGAATTCCTGGTTTGATTGATTCGAATCATCAACCCTAGCAGGAGTATTAGTCCCTTTAGTTGGAGATCCAATACTCTCATTTATTCCCCCTTCTTCTAGGTTAGAGTCAGATTTATCACCATGTTTTATTCCATCTTTAAACCCAGCCATGGTAGGGTTTCTTGACTACCTTCATTTATCTTAGTCTCATTAAAATTATTCTCTTTTTCAAATTCCTCAACCTCTTCATCCATTTATTTCTCTTGATGTCTGCCACTTCCCACATCATTATGTGAAGATCCTTCCTTGCCATATTTTACCTTTGATGCCCCTTCCTTCTGGTCCTTAACTTTTTCATGAGCTCCATATTGGTTTCCTTCCCCCGTACCTTTTTATTCTAGATTTTTATCTTTCCATAGTTTTATTTGTTCCATCCTCTTTATAACCTTCTTTTCTTTTTGTAGGAAAGTCCTAGACCAATTACCCTTTTTTTGTAAATAAATCAAGTAAAAGGTAGAGATTAAAATTTCATGTCCTAATGCCACTTCCCTAGTTTAGAAACAATATATGTAGAAGATGGTAAATCTGAGAAATGATGGACATTCACCAAAATCCTAGCATAAATCAATCTTTTTCTAGATGTTTTCATAGGATCAATAGACTATATTTCTCCAAAAGATGAGGTCAAACCCTTAAAATTATCCTCATTCTAGTACTCTAGGGGGTGAGCAAGTAACGTGACCCAAACTGGAGCTAACACAAAAAAAAAAGTATCATTGAAATCCATATTTGGACCCAATTTTTGGAGTGCTAGAGCCAATTTTCCAAACATCAATGGGTCACCACATAAGACACAATTCATGTCTTCTCGGTTGGAAAACTCAAAAGATAAGAAACCCTTATGCTTTGCATAGATATCCACTTGACCTTTCAACTTCTATTTTCTTTTAGAAAAAGATCTAACAATCACAATGTTAGGCCTAGGCCTAAGAAACTTCCCTACCAAAGTCAAATCCATCACCGATATGGAATCATCTATCTATGGATCAGGAAAAAATATGGAGAACTCACCTTTTTGTGGGTTGGATCGATTATAGACCTCAGGAAAAACTAATTTTCCACTAGGTTTGACTCCAAATAATGAAGACCACTATTTAGGAAGGCTCATAGGATGATGTACCCACCTTATCACCTAGTTAAATGGGAAAAACACCATCCTGTGGGTCCCCATTCAAATGTTCTCCATCCACATCCTTTATTGACTCAAACTATCCTTGCCTGAATTCTACGCAAGGATTTACAAACACCCATTCTCATTCGAGGCCAAAATTATGCCTTAGCTAGTTTTCCTTCTCTCGCTCCCCTTTCAAAATTGGAGCATAAAAAAAAGAAAAATAAAATGTAATTAGAGCATAAAAAACACTCAATATAGAAAACTATGCCCTAATGAAGCAAGATGAAAGGTCTTATTTAAAGGTTGAAAGCTGTTCCTATTGGTATTCTTTTATTTTGGTATAATGTTGTTGATGATTCCAGAACTTTTTTTGAAATGGATTTTGTTGTGGTAAATCATGATTCTTGTGGATTTTTCTATATCATGTTCTTATTCTGTTGTTGGTATGCATTGGTCTATGTGCTCACAATTGGTGATTTCTATTCACAAGATCGTGTTCTTCATGTTCTTTGCCAGCCTAATGATTATGATGTGTTGTGGATGATTAAGGAAGAATTCTAGAAGGTTTTTTGTGTTCTAAGATGAATATTTTGGTTTTTACTATGTCTTATCCAACATTTCTTGTTTTGCATGTAATATTGTAATTCAGAGTGATTATATTTTTGTAATTAGTAGGTGAGTGTTTGGCTGACCTTGTTGATATTTTCAAGGTTGATGACTTGTATAAAAATGTAATGATCTTGTATTCATGTGTGATAGTGTGAATGGATGAGTGAATGTGAGAGTGAGATGAAGGTATACATCTTTTTAAGGAAGTGATAAAGTGTGGAAAATAAATTTTTAATTATTCTTCAATGGAATTGATCTAGGAAAGATAAATATTATATTATACATATCATGATTTGTGGATGTAATCCTAATTTCTTGTAAGGAAATGAGCCTTCCCTAGGCAATAAGAATTTCTCTTTTGAGTAGTGAGCTTTAGGCAGTGTTTCTAAATGCATTTCCATTACCATTTTAATACTCCTAATAGGGTATAATAATTCTAACGTAGTATACTGATCTTTTGGTTTTATCTCCACTATGGTTTTTCCCTTAACCAGGTTTCCATGCAAAATATTGGAGTTATATGTTCTTGATGTGTTGGGGATCTATGCTTGGATGTTTAATTATCAAATTTGAGATTACGGTTTAATTTTTTCAAGTTTGTGTGACAACTAAGTCACACCCCCTCCTTCTCAGTTATCCTCTGCCATATTTCCATAAATAAGTATCAAATCCGAGTTCCTCTATTGGAAGCTTAACTTCTTAAGGTGATCTAAGATGACATCTTTCAATAAGGATAGCCTGAGATTTTATGGTACAAATTATTGTTAGGCCCAAAAGGAGTCAAGAAAAACTAAGAGGGGGGTGAATCATTTGTACACTAACAATTAAAAATTTAAACCAATTAATGATTTGAAAGATAAACAGTAATGCAAGATCCATAACACAGAACACCAAATTTATTCTCAAGGAAACCCGGTTAAGGGAAAACCTCCAAGGGAGTCAAACCCACTAGATGGATGTACTCTATTAAAAATACTACCCAGTTAAGAGAAAATGAAAATAAAAGAGGAATGCACATTCATTCATGGGCCCAATGCCTAGAGCTCACTTTTCACAATACAATGATTTGGCCCTCAATCAGGTTCACTGATCAATCATTTATTCCAATTCTCAAGGGTGGAAAAATAATCCAGTAAGAATGAACTGACTTACAACATTTGCGATGCCAATACAGTTCCAATGAAGTATAATTTCTTCCTTAGTTGAAAAATACAAACATTATTCTTCTTTTCTTCTACACACACCATCTGCAATTGCAAATGATTATCCATTTATACATATTACAACGAATAGTCCACAACAAGGTTGTCTAAGACCTATAAGAAACATAATTATAAACATTATTCTCAAACTACAATGTTATCCAAATCAAGTTTTTCAAGACTTAGATAGGACCTAAATCTTCATCCTAAAAAATGCAACAGCTTCTCCAAATCCGCACCAAGAATCACAACACATTACTTCACCAAGTCAACTAGGACCTAAATGAAGAAACATGAACATGCTATAAAATAACCAAATGTGATCACCGCAATCAATAAAAACCATCAACGTGGTCATACCATGATCTAAGAATACCATAAAGAAGCAAGAATAGCTTCCTGAACCTTCACACCAACTCAATCAACCATACCGATCCTTACCAAAGAAACAACTCAACCTCTATACACAAGAATACTAAAATATATTAAAATGATATAACTAACTCAATCTACCATGTGATCCTTTGTAATTTGACCACAATCAACTACAAACATATCTGAAACACCAACCAAAATAGAAGCAAAAGATCTTCAACAAATCACTTGACCAACTAAAATCATCTTCTCTGCACAAACTAAACACACTATCTACAACAACAATAGTATGTTGACATCAATGACAAAACACTAATGTCAGCACATGTAAATAAGGTCTAATCAACAATCTCTAACATGTTCAACAATCTCCCAACAATCTCCCCCTTTGGCATTGATGAAAACATATAAACTAAAAAACTAATCAATGCACAAATTCATTAATATATCAATATGATCACTCTAAAAATACATCCACCTGATCAATCTGAAAATATATCCACCTAATCACTTTGAAAATATATCCACCTTCAAACCTCTCAACACAATCTCTCCCTCACACAATCTTTTCTTGATTTTTCTTTATTTTTCACACAATCTCCCCCCCTTTGACATCAATGGAAAAGGGCCAAAGATATAAAAAATAACTAAACTCTCCTCAAAAGGCATAATAGATAAGTTTTCACATCATCCTATCACAAGACTACTCCCACTTAGGAGAACTCTCCAAACTCATCAATCCAAAGAATGATATTCTGATAAATTTCTAGAATGATGCCATCCTTAGCATCATTTTCTCTTATTATGAGGGGTTAAAACCCCAATCTTATCTCCAAGATACTCAAATGTATCCTTCGGTAAAGGCTTTGTAAATATATCAGCAATTTTTTCCTTAGTAGACACATACTCCAATTTTACTTCCTTTTCACTAACTTTATCTCTCAAGAAATGAAACTTAATAGAAATATGCTTTGTCTTTGAATGTTTTTTATTAAGGTAACAACAGGTTTTGAAGGGGCCCTGAAACCCTTTAAAAAAGATTTGAAAGAATAGGCATGGAGAAACAGAAGGACAATAGACTATCCCACAAAGGGAAAATCCCCAAAAGGGATGCTTCCTTGATTTTCAATAGGCACAAACACAAAAAATACTAGACACAAGACAAAAAAAAAAAAAAAAAAGCCATCAGCAAGATAGGGCTGGAAAAGACTCTAGCAGCAAAATCAGGTTAGAGTCTTCAAGAAGCACTCCAAATCCATGAGCTAACTCTGCATGGTCTTAATTGTATCTTTCAGGTTCATGATTTCCTGGTCCTCTGCCTTGATCTTCTTCCTAGTATTTGATCTTGTTCTAGTACCCAGACCCATTTGTTGGTTGGAATCAGTCGTGTAGTTTTTATCTATCACTGTGCCCTTTTTGTTTCCTTCTAGCACACTACTCAACGTCTTCAAGTTATCCAAAGTAGCTTTCATTCTAGCATTGGACAAAGTAAGCAGATTCTTAAGCATGGCTTCATTCTTACTGATCTTGTCCTTTATTGGAATCATAGCTTTCTCCAAATCTTTGTTAATTATTTCCTCCAACTTGGTGGAGTCATCCAAACCTTTATCAAAAACTTCCTCATTTCCTTTATTAGCAGCAGCTTCCTTCCTAAGGTTATCAATGGTGTCCTCCAGCATAACATTCCTAGTTTCCAGCCTAATACACATGTTCTTCAATTCCACAAGGTCATTTTGGACCCATTTGTCGAGATTGTAGATGTAAATAGACTTGTTCTTAACAATTTGAAGAGAGGTCATAGTAACAACTCTCTTAACATGAGAATCCCTTTCTCTAAGATCAACCTCTAGGGGGCTATGATTTTGCCTTTCTGAGCTAATCTCACAATCATCATTATCTTTGTCCTTCCCAAAAATTGGGGATTCAGAATTAGTAGGGACATCCTCCTCCATAGCCCTAAAGTCCTCATTACTAGAATCATCATCTGCAATATTGATCTCCTCTTTATTTACCTTATTTTCAACATCTTGTACTTGATTCCCCGCTCCCTCAACCTCATGATTGCTACCTTCACCAGTAGTCGAGGTCTCATGATTGTCCTTCTCCCCGATATCATCAATTTTCTTAGTGTCTTTTTCAGACACTTTGGGATTCTCCTAGTCTATCCCAAAATACCCCTCTACCATGTCAATGATATTTTTGGTTACATCTTTAGGATTCACCTTAACCTCCTCCTCAGAAGCTTAAACACAAGAGATGGTAGTGTCAACCTGATCCTTGACATAATTGACAACCTCCATAGTTGCCTTCTCTGAAGAAACCCTATTCTCATTGTCTTCTTTCACAGTCTCATCTTTATCCATCTCATCAACTGTAGTCTCTTGATAGACTTTCATCCCTAAATCATCATTGATAGCCTCATTTTCCACTTTGATCCTAGAAATATCTTTACCTGAGGAATCCTTCTCAACCTCCTGACCAACCTTCGACCCATTAGTGTCAACGGTAGTTGAAGAGGAGGAAGGGGATTTTTTGAGATAAGGTATATTATTCTTCAGAGAAGAAGTAGGGTTATTCCTCTTTTTGATGTTGAACTAGGTGGGAATAGGCTTAGGGATGTGGTCCCTGGCATAGTCAACAATTAGGAGAATAAGCCCTACATGAAGAATAGGGTAATTCTTTAGC